>CAVLGL010000001.1:30640665-31840665 GCA_963668995.1 Parnassius mnemosyne | reverse complement strand
CTGACCTGATGGTAAGTGTTGACCGTCGCCCATGAACAACTGTAATACCAGGGTAATTGCAGGTGCGTTGCTGGCCTTTTTATTTATTGTAGTTGTTAGTAACACGAGCGAGACAGCCATAGTAAAATCCTTTAATGTAAAAAGAGACAAAGCAATAGACTAAATCAAACATTGTGGTGGAATACCCGACCAGAATGAACTCATATTATTTTTTCTACGTTTTTGGTTCCGGACCCTGACTTTTTGGCCTAGTTGAAGGTTGACAATATCTTTTTCAATTTTCCACCAGATTCCACTAAATTATATTTAGCGCGTCTTTTTTTTTAAAAGCGCTGAAGGGCTAAAATATGCGCTAGATTTAGTGCGAAAAGCACTAAAACGGCAACAGTGAGCGGCAGTCAAAAGTTCGGACGAGTGGCGTGATCCCGTGGCGCAGGCGGGGCATCGTAGGAGAGGGGATAGTGAGACATCGGGTGACATAGGTATATACTTACCTATACCGATCTTTAGATAAAATAAATGTATTCGGATTTTGCGAGTTTTCAAAACAACCCCTTACGGTGAGGCCAAATTAGTTCAATACTAAGTTGTTCAAATTAGTACTTTTTATTTTTTAAACTGGGGCAAACAATAATAAAAACTCTTAATTAAAAATAAAAAAGACCAATTTTTAGTTTTTATAAAAATTTACCCGTGATGTTTTAAAACAAGTGTGCAGAGTTTGTAAGAAAAATATTTTATAAAGACACCCAGTGCAAAACCACTGGACGTAGAAGCACGAAATTATATAATACATTACTATTATTATTAAGGCATTTTCAAAAAATTTTCAAAAAACATTTCATACTACACTTTATTTTACGGGGTGATTTCATATATGTGTGGTAAAAAAATAATTAAAACATGAATGTAACTTCAAAATTCGTACAATTACTTTTGTGTTAAAATAATATTTTTTTTCCGAAAATCTAAGCATGTAGTGTTAAGACGAGTATATAAAGTTTGCGTGGAAAAAAATTTGCCCTTAAAATTAGTATTATACGATCTCATTATACGTTACAAATTGGACGTGGGTAACACCGTTGTGCAAAAAGGTATATAAATAAACTGAAATCGTAAAAATCGCATATGCAGAAAAAAACAGAAAAATTATTTTTGCTTCATTCTTCCTGTGTCTAATCATATAAACGTATTCATTTTACACACGGATGATGTCACTAAATGTTTATTCTTTATCTTTTTTTTATTTAAGTCTATGATAGATTTTATGTAGGTATAGATTATTATAAATCATCATCATCATCATCATTACAACCCTTCTCAAATCCACTGCAGAACATAGGCCTCCCCCGAGGAATGCCACAAAACACGGTCTTGAGCCACCTACATCCATCGACTTCCTGCATGTCTTACCAGGTCGCCCTACACTTCCTCCGCCGGTACGAGGCTGCCACTCGAGAACCTTTTTTCCCCATCGGTTGTCGGTTCTTCGAGCTATATGGCCGGCCCATTGCCACTTCAGCTTACTAATCCGTTGGGGCTATGTCGGTCACTCTGGTTCTACTGTGGATATCCTCATTTCTGAGTTTATCACGCAGTGAAACTCCGAGCATAGCCCTCTCCATAGCTCGCTGAGCGACCTTGAGCTTCCTCATCCGGCCAGCAGTGAAGGACCACGTCTCAGTTCCGTATGTCATCACTGGCAACACGCACTGGTTGTACAGTCTCGTTTTCAAGTTTTGAGGTACGAGGTATATGAATGAATGTTATTTTAAATATAACGATTAAATGTTATATACATCATTCTGTCTCTATTAGTTTTCCTAAATACAAATTGTTTGGAGAGAAACATTTTACAGTTGGAAACGTAATAACGTATGTTTGTAAAACTATGGCGATGCGCTTTTAGATGTATGCGGTATTTGCTTTGCCTACAATTTATAATTGTTTATTGTATTTAATCATTGTATGGCATTTATTTTTAGATTTATTTATAATATTTATTGTTAACGACACAATTTAGTATAGACGGCTCTGCAGCGCAGAGCGCTTCACTGCTTTGCTGCGGGGCCTCAGGTTCGAATACCAGACGGGAGTAGTGTTTTATGTACAATTGTTTTGGGTGTGATTGTTTGTTCATTTGTAATTTATGTATATTATACCACCTTGGTAAACGAAGCGTTGCACATGTCCCTATGGTGACGTAGGTAAGGTTTCCAACAATGTAAGAGCATCTATCTGATTTTATTTAATAGCATAAAGAGTGTTATTAAACTAGATAATGTTTCTATATTTTTTATAGGATAAGATAAGCTGACAAACGAGCACACAGTCCACCTGATGGTAAGTGGTTGCCCATAGACATCTACATCTATCCTCGATTACGAATCAAAATGCAGATGCGTTGTCACCCGTGAGGACTAAGATGGAATACCTTTTTTCCAGTAAAAAGGGACTCCGGTTCTCTACACTCACCATACGAAACACAGCAGCATTAAGCTGCTATTTTACGTTGGTATTCTGTGAGAGCGTGGTCTTTCCCCGGTCGAACCGACCCTTTTGTGCTACAACTATACCAGTAATATAGCTGCAACATGGCTCTACCATGTAAAAATATCGTAATATATGAATAATATACAAATTGTACTGAGACATCTGTTAGCTTTTATTAAACATAATGTACTTATTGTACATTCCGCACACCAAGGACAGAATGTGCTTTATTTTAACTAGTTGCACTCGCGACTTTTTTCGCGAGTTATTAGTACTTTTGCTGTTTTTGTGATATGTGATGATGATTAACGTGTACTTTTAATCCCGAAGACTCTTTTCCGGATAAAAACATCCAGATAGTCAGTCAATTAGATCAACTAACGAAATAACCAACAGACGGGTCTCTAACACAATAACGGTTGGACCCATAATCGAACCAAGAAACAAATTGCAAAATATACTCTCTGTTGTATTGTAAATAAGTATCAAAATGATCCCGTTATAGATTATCTGCTGATTAACACCCTTGAAAAATCGCTATACGAGTTCGATACCCCCTTCTCCTTCCCGTAAGGGTTGTGTTAAATAATCGCAAAATCCGTATGTATTTTAGAACAGAATAGTTTTTATTCAATATAGATTATTACACAATACTTACAGAAAGTATTTTTTTATTTCTCACTGGTTCGAACGGGCCAGCAAGAATCCCAGCAGGATTATATATTTTTAAACACACTTTACAATAATTTTGTACATTTTTTTATATAAATTTTAATAGATCCAGCATAGTGACGGTCACCTTATTCCCAGGGGTTATGGAAATTAAAAATTACACTAAAAGGGTTATCCCTTATTGTACAATTTTTCTTTAATCAAACTTTCAAAATTGTTGATTGACTAACTTTGAATATGTACTGGGACTTTGTTGTAAAAGCGTATACATTGCCCCATAAATATATTCCTAATTCTGTGGGGTCTAGTATGTGGCATTACAAGCTTATGTTTGTTCCTAGTGCTTAAAGTATGAACATCAAAATATCAAAGCTATTCATGTTTTTATGTACATAAATTACATTTCCATTAATATATTGCGATGCCAAAGTTAATTAAAGTAAATTAACAAATAATAATATGTTTATTTCTTTAAATTTTACTCTTTACAATTAAGTTATAAATCGCCCGTACGGCCCTCTTTTGCATACAAATGTGGTTTCAATATCAGTCACAGTACCCCATAGCAAAATTCCATAAAACATTACGCTATGAAAGTAACTGAAGTAAATTAATCTGGCTGTTTCAACGTTGGTGAGATGTCATATTTTTCTTACAGTATATACAACAGAGCTAAATCTGTTCGATAATTTAAATATATATTATTTACATAGTACTTTCAGTAAGTTTCGAGTCTCTCGCCCAATTAAATTAAAAGTTTCATTTAAACAGTACCACTCTACTACACCGTCTTAGGCGTTGCGTTTTCTAAAATCCTTTCTTAGTGAACGCCTACGTCATATAATATATATTCCCCATGAAAAAAAAGAAATATGAAAAAAAAACCAAATAATGCTATACAAACAAAACATATTAAAATAGTTAAAACAATTTTGTTTCGTAACCGGTAAAATGCATATCCTGGTCACTGGCCTTTGTAAAATACAATTTTTTTAATTTCAAAGTCACAACTCCTACAATATTATCCATGCCTGGATGAGTATTAACCACTCTTCCATACATCCAGTGACTAACTAGCAAGCCTTCTTCCCTTACTACTACTATATCACCTGCCATAGACTGAGAATTTTCATATGATCAATAGATAGAATGTTAAAAAATTAGTAAAATACTGTAGTGAGGCCAAAACGATAGATTTTTTTTAAGAAATATTGCCACGGTCTTAATGAACTCTTATACGAGGATACTAAATTTCCATCAGATGGCAACCGTAATGATTCTCCAGTAAGAAAATACCTCGGTGTAAGGAGAGTCATCTTCACCGGTATCTGGAGAGTCGATAATGGAGTTGAATTCAGATAGACCTCTATGTGAGTTATCAAGGTACACATTTTATTGAATGTTAACGAACTGATTATTCGCAACTGCACCACTGAAATTCGTGGCGTTGGCGTTTCCGCTCCATCAAACCTCCTCAATGCTTGAAGAAAACATGCTGAAGTCAGGTCAGTAACAGCCTCTAGGTATATTGAACGTATAACCATGCACACAAGTATGCATATATACCGTTTGTGTGATTTGTGACCTCGACCTTTGGCTGCAGCTTGACAGACACGACTTTTGAATGACAGAGACGACCTTTGATTGACCAATTTTAATTGCATTGATTGATTTAAGGTGCATTTACGCTAGTACAACAATAAATTGAAGCAACGGATTGTCATACGCTACAGTGTTGTATAGTCAACATTGATCAACATCTGTTGCAGTGACAAATTCAACAGTTTCATCTTACATTACGTTCCACAGTAGCTGACAGTCATGTTTACTGGGCAAGTCCTTGCTGCTGCGGCTTATAACGGAAAGGTTTTTGGATGAAGCTAATTAGAAAGAAAAGAGAGAAAAAACAGTGGTGAAAACGGCCAATGTTAATAATGAAATGTATTTTTTATTTTCTTCTTCACCATCTCCACTGAACACTCATACCGTATGGCTAGTTTTAAATAGGTATTTTTTTCTTTTTATTATCTTTATATTCACTTAGGGTTATATTCAAAAGCATTTCTTCATTTTTATAGTCTTCAATAAACTGAAATACTTTTTCGTTATTCCACTAAATTTCCATTTTCAAACATAAAACGATAAAAAATTACGATTTGTTGAAGCAATATTGTTGAATGAATGCATGTGCTGTGGGTACAAAAACAACAAGTTTCAACAAGTCATATTTTGTAGAACGGTTGACGCTCTGTTGAAAGGCTCACTCAACAAACGACAATAGTGTTGCTTTCCACAAAATCGGCAGTTGTTGAACAGATGTAAATGCACCTTAATATTTTTAGAATAGGCCTTTATGCAATTGTCGAAAAATCGTTTGCAATATGTAATGACACTTATCATTCTGGTCAGTATAGAAGACCTCTCAAACATAGACATATATGTTAGAAATGTTATAATCTTTAGTCTTTGATAATAATTCAGGTTTCCATGTAAAGACTTTGGTCTGGAAAACAATATTTGGCTTCACAGCTACTATAGCAACGTTTTCTTTTGAGGCAATGGGATCAATCAATTATGAGAATCCAAATTAGTCAACAGTGCGTTGCAACACAATACAACAAAAGTACAACAAGGCAAACGTGCGTGTGTGCGAGCGTACGTGTGTGTGTGTGTGTGTCTATGTGTGTATGTGTATGCGTGTGTGAAAAAATTAAGGGTAGTTAAGTTGTGTAACTTTCTGTTGTGTCTTTACATTTTATATTATCTGTTGACCGATAAATCCTTTTTAAAAGTTTTTTCATCCAGTCCCCTATTGCCACTGGGGATGTTCTAGATAGTAGCGAGCTCTGTTTAAGATTACTTGTTGCGGTTACTGCGCTAGTTTAGATTGATTAAATACGTACCAGATAAACTAGCCATGAGGCCAGTAACAGTTAGAAACAGAATAAAAAGTTTAATTTAAACATTTGTGTTTATTTGTGATGAATATTACAGGGAAGTGATGGAACATTATAACTTTTATGTATTTGTATAAATCAATTGATGTAGTACTACTTCTTCTAAATTTATTTAAGGCTGATTTTTTTTATAGAATAAGGGTGACAAACGAGCACAGTCCATCTGATGGTAAGTGGCTGTGGCCCATAATCATATATCTACATCTATTCTCGATTAAGAATCAAAATGCAGATAAGTTGTCACTTATTGAGGACTAAAATGAATTGCCTCGTTTCCAGTAAAAAGAGAATCCGATTCTCTACACTCATCATACGAAACACAGCAGCATAAGCTTCTATTTTACTCTCGTATTCTGTGAGAATGTAGTATGCTCCCAGTCGAGTTAACCTATAAGTTCTACGACCATAATATAGCTGCAGCATAGCACCACCACGTTTATGATATTTGATTTATTCGATAAATGTTATTTGTAAAATAGAATTAAACATAAACTATTTAAGAATTACATATGTACGAATAAAAGTAGTTTAAAAATTAAAAGTTACCGGTCGGTTCAATTTGAGGTTGATTAGCCTAATGCGTTAGTTACGATATACTGGAATATAGTGTAGAAACTATTTTCTTTTATAGAAGAGGGGGCAAACGAGAATGCGGAATTAAGAGGGCTACAAGAGCTATGTGACCTCGAATGATGCACGCACACATTTACACAATCAATGTGAACGCCATCTAACAACAGTGAGGTTTAACACTAACGTTACGCCCGAGTATTCTAAAAGACGAAGCGCAAGTAAGATATAGATCTAACAAACAAATAGATGGGACAATGAAATAATTTTTAACTTTAATGTTACTTGAAAATTTTGGGTTATGGGTGATTTTGAAATAAAACTGATTCGATGAAACTTAAAACATTTTTATTTATATAATAACTAGCTGACCAGCAGACGTTGTTGTGTCATTTCTGACGACCATTTGCTTTCCTAAAAAAAAACTCCTGAGATTAGCAATAAAAATATTGAGGGTCACTTATCGGGATAAAAACTATCCTATCTCTCAAGTTGTACCAAACTGCACACAGTGTGCAAAATTTCATTGAAACCAGTTTAGTAGTTTAGGAGTTCATCGCGGACAAACAATGTGACAAGTAATTTTTATATATAAACCACTGTTTCCAATCTATGAAAAAAAATTGAATATTTCAAATTATGTAGAAATGTCAATTCTAAATATTCGAGTTCTGTGGTTAACAAGATAGGTAATAAAAATTTCCATTTCGTTTATCTTTTGTATTTGACTTTGAAAAATTGTTAAGCTACAAGTAAAATACCTAACATTCATACATAATTATAATTCCTATATATTATAAACAAAACAATAACACTTAACTCTTATTTGTGATAAGTAACATCGCAATTTTCAGATGATTCTGTTATTTCTTATTATTTCTTATTATCAGATATTCTATTATCAATAAGCTGCGGTATTTTAATAAAAACCTTAGGTATTTTTAGTTTTTTTTATTGTTATTATAGCTTAGAAACTTTATAGGTACACATTGGAAATACTAACTTCCGTATTGATATTTTCAATTTTGTTTCCCCTGTAAAAATAATTACATTTCAAACGTTTTTTAAAGTTATTATTTATAAAAGTATTTAATAAATTTATCTAAATATGTAATACTTTCAACAAAAAAGAAAATATGACTTCATATTCCTGGAATCGAACCAGGGTTTTAATTTAATTATTTCATATTTAAGTAACAGAACGCAAAGTTGTCATAAACAGCATGAGCTCTTCCGGGTCAATGGTACAAATGGCCGTACCTCAAGGCTCAATTCTCGGCCCTTTTCTGTTTCTTGTATAAATTAATGACTTACCTTACAGAGTAGGGGATAACCATGATATAGTATTATTTGCTGATGACACTTTCAAATTAAGACGGCAATTACTAAAATATGACGAAGTAAATAATATCTAAATTAGTAAATTGGTTCAATGTTAATAATTTGCATTTAAATGGCACTAAAACAAAATGTATGAAATTCATGAATCCAAATGTCAAAGAATCAAATACTAATGTAATTTCAAATGGGGAAGAACTGAGGCTTGTCGATACCACCATTTTTCTTGGAATCACACTAGATGCGAAGCTTCAATGAAACCCCCATATATCAAAACTAGGAGACTTAGTTCTGCAGCACATGCTGTAAAAAGATTAGAAATCTTACCAGTGTTGAAACAGCCAGACTAGTTTACTTTAGCTATTTCCATAGCATAACGTCGTATGGTATTTTGTTACGGGGACACGCAGCTGACACTGAAATTATATTTGTTTTACAGAAGAGCGCAATAAGAGTAATTTATGATTTAAAGCCTAAAGGGTCGCTGCGACAAAAATTTAAGGAAATTAATATATTAACTTTAGCCTCTCAATACATTTATGAAAATGTAATGTACGTACACAAAAATAAAAGATGTTTTACAAAAATAAGTGATATTTATTTTGTAAATACTAAGAACAGACACAAGCTAGTAGTACAAGTTACTCGACTCCACCGAGTCAGTAATTCATTCTTGGGCGGATATACAAAATTTGGCCTGTTCAAAGTTCAAAAACTTTATTAAACTAAGTTTGTATAAAAAGTGTTAAGGGTTTATTTATGAAACAATGAATATAAAAATAAAATTATACAAAAATATTAAACAATCTCAACGTAAATAATGAGTCAAAATCAGCGATACGTCTGTATCGACACTGTCGGCTGCTGCCGGCAGCAGCCGACAGTATCGATACACAAACGTTTAGGCATACATCCGCACGTATTATTTGAGAAATAACAAAATGTGTTTTAAAAAAATCCATTAATTTTATTAAAACGTTAAAACACTATTATGTTAATATGTTGCTTGTAGAATAATCTCACAAAAATGCGAATGATTGCATGTATATTAGTATGGTTTTTACACGTTAAAAGAAGTTTTTAGAGGTATCTTTATGATTTTTATTCTGTCGTATCAAATTAGTAATATGAAACATGTACTATAAAACTTGCGTTTAGTTCCTGTAGTCCCCTTAATTATTAACAAGGAAACTGAAATATGCAGTGTTCTTTTATTTGAAGTTACTTTTGAATGTATAGATTGTGTAAAGCAGAATGAAATTACTAACAGTGTATGATATGTAATGACAATACTAATAGAAATAAAATTAATTAAAAATCATTATAATCCTCAAATGAATATCAAAAAAAAATTTAATCCTCGCCTGATACAGGAACATCATTCGCATACACATTTAAATTTATTTGCAGTTTCAATATAATATGTATTATGTATTAGTTTAATGGTTTTCGTTTAAATTAATTCAATGGTTTTCTTACAAGAACTGAAAATTATTAAAACAATAAAAAATACATGTCAACTGAAGAAATAGTACCGAAACTTCAATCACTGCAAGATATGTTATATTTATCCAGAATTAAAATGCTAAATAATAAGAATAAAAAATATATTTAATACAAAGCTGTTTTTACAATTTGGAAGAAAACCTACAAAATTACACTACTCTTCAATAAATCTAATTACATATTATGTATTCTTTATTTTATTATTACGTAATTTTTTAATCATTTTGATTAATTGTTTAATTATAACTAACATCTTTATTCAATATAGTTTAGTAAGTGATATACCTATTATTAGAATACCTGCAAAGGGTGGCTAAGTTGTAAGATACATCATATTTTAAATTAACACCAAAAACCCTTAACTTACAATAAATATTTTAAACATGAATTTGAATTTATTTTATAAAAATGTCATGAAATACAACAAGAAATCGAAACAGGCACAGAAATAAGTGAATTGGATGATAAAATATAATACAGGTATGATAATACAGGTAAGATAAAAGCTTTATACAATACAAGCGATTTACCCTGGCTTTTATTAATCGTTATTTAAATTTAAGATATTCAAAAACCACTACTTTAATAATTCTTTTTTGATTTTTTAAAGTGGTTTTTTATTTTGGATAAAATATAGCATAGACACTCCTGGCATTGCTCCCTATCTTTTTTATATAGAATAAGAGTGACAAACGAGCACACAGTCCACCTGATGGTAAGTGGTTGCTGTGGCCCATAGACATCTACATCTATCTTCGTTTGCGAATTAAAATGCAGATGCGTCGTTAGCCGTGAGGACTAAGATAGAATGCCTCTGTTCCAATAAAAAAGGTCTCCGGTTCTCTACACTCATCGTACGAAATACAGCAGTGTTAAGCTGGTATTCTGTGAGAGCGTGGTTCTTCCCCGGTCGAGCTGACCCATTCGTGCTACAACTATACTATTAATATAGCTGCAGCATAGATCTACCACTATACTATTAATATAGCTGCAGCATGGCTCTATTTTTTTTATTTATTTATTCTTTATTGCATTCCTTAATCTAAAAGAATACAAAGGGCGGACTTAATGCCTTGTGGCATTCTCTACCAGTCAACCCACGGAGTGGTGAGAATTTGAAGTAGGTGTAGCAATATAGAATAAAAAGAAAATAGAAATGTATAATTAATTACGTTATATATACATTTTACTATTATATACAATAAATAAACTATAAAAATATATCCTATTTATACATGTATACAAATATATACGTACATACATAAGCATATGTAGGAAGTATATTAGGTATAGTACAGAGACTGATTTTGTAGTTAGGAATAATAATTAATTCGTTACACGAATTAATTATCCAACGAGTCGAGGATAAACAAGTAACGGAATACGACAAGCGGACCGTTCCACGTCAGAGCTAAGACTGACTTAACGGCGGCCGCTCAGTCCGTTTTATACAAGCAGGACGGGTGGCAACGCAGGTGCAATGCCGCAGGTGTGCGGTACACGTGTCGTTTACAAGAATTCTGTCTAGCTAGACCGACGCCACCGCATCTACAACGGTGCAGGTGCCGTCACGGCCATACTGACATGCGTGCGTCCTCGCACGCGCTTCATCACAATTTTAGTTATCTGTAACAACTGTAATCTGTAAAACATCGCTCGATTATCCTGACAAAACAGCGTCTGGTCCGGTCTATACTGACCCTTCAGACTCGGGTGATAATCAGTTTTTTTCCGGCAGTAAGCCCTACAAAACTTTTATCACCTTTATGCTAGATCGGAATGATTAGTCTGTAGCTTTTTCTATTTTTTCTTTTTTATTTCAAGTACTGTTTTCGCTAGTCCGGAATCACTATTCCCTATAGCTATATCACTGAACCGGCACAAAGCCCTGCAATGATTGTAAGAACTATTCTTTTTTCTTAATCTCTTTTTTTAGTACTATTTATGCTAGTCCGGAATCACTATTCCCTGTAGCTTTATCATTGGACCGGCAAACGCCCTGCAATGATAGTAAGAATCACATTTTTTCTTACTCTCTTTTTTTTTCAATTCAGTATAGAACAGTTACAGACCAACCATACCGCAAACATATCTCCGTCACAATCACACAAAAGTGTATCGTTAGGGACGTAGTGACACGATAACACCTAAGTATGTAAACCAACAGCAACACGACACATATCCCCGTGCAGCACAGACCAGCCTCCCTGCAACTTCATGTTCCTTTCCTGCACTAGAATAATTACTTCGCTAGAGTGTTGCAACGTCTCTAGTATTTTCTAGATGACAGACACAGACACGGCTACCTCTGACTGTCGCACGTCCTCGTGCGGTTGACAGTGAACAGCATACGGTCTATCAGTTATCACCACCTGCTAACAGATATCAACTCTTGTTAAATATTACAACGGTCGACCATCCCAGACTTCATTTAAGTCTTGGAACGCGCCGATATGGCTACCTCCAGGCAAACGCACTACAGCTTTTCGTTCTGCTGTGTTCGTACCACATTCGCGCCAGCAAGTCGTCGCACCGTACTAGCGCTAGCGAATCGTCGCACAGCTTTGCAAAATTAAAAGAAATCGAGATAAATGTATTGCGAACCATGGAATTCCGAGCTTCCAAAATTCATCACATATTCTCTTAAGAAACGGCAACTGTATGACATTTGAAAACATTTCAAAAAACGGAAACTATGTGTAGAGACGGATACCATCACATATTTTAAAGGGAAGGAGGCAACTGCGCAAAATCTACGAAAGCCGACCAAGCCTCAGACGTTCATTTACAGCACCAAAGGACCATGTGTTCGGCGGCCGCTTGGAATTGCCTTTCCGTAAGATCTGCCGATAAGTTACCGACTGTAGCGGTGTAAGCTCAATCTTACTAGCGCTCGGCCGTACCTGGCCACGTTCGATTAGCCGTCACAACATCTTCCTCATTTATCATTGTTGTAGAGACTTCTACGAATCTCTCGACATCAAACCCCAATCTTGTCGACCACACAGTATTCGGAGCAAACTGCAACACATTAGAACACAAAAATGTCACTTATTATTTTTAATTCATAGCATGTTAAAGTTAATCCTTTATTTTGGTATATCCCTTAAACGTTTTGAACTTCAAAATATAGCAAATGATAAATCATGTTTCGCGTGAACTATCAAATTACAACAAAACTTGAACAAGTTAAGTTTCCATTGAATGCAAACTATAACTCTTCTAGAAAGCCTCCAACATTTCTTTCGACATTTGTTAACATATTTAGGTATGTCAAGAAATAATGAAAATACTTGCGGGTACTTTTAATACAAATCGAACAAAAGGATTTATCTTTTGGCTTAAATAATTTCACTTTATCTTTTCTCTACACTTTAATGATACGACAATATCGTAAGTAGGACAGCAAATTTCATTACGGTATTTAACATAAAAATAGAATCATCAATGCAGAATGCATTATAGTCTTTGACAAATGTAATAATTCTCATACTATTCGAAGATTATATGTGGGCAATAATGGAGACTTTATCCCACTTCTGATGTAGGAAGTATAGTGGGTATAATACAGAGACTGATTTTGTAGTTAGGAATAATAATTAATTCGTTACACGAATTAATTATCCAACGAGTCGAGGATAAACTAGTAATGGAATACGACAAGCGGGCCGTTCCACGTCAGAGCTAAGACTGACTTAACGGCGGCCGCTCAGTCCGTTTTATACAAGCAGGACGGGTGGCAACGCAGGTGCAATACCACAGGTGTGCGGTACACGTGTCGTTTACAAGAATTCTGTCTAGCTAGACCGACGCCACCGCATCTACAACGGTGCAGGTGCCGTCACATACATATATTTATAGCAACATAAATATAAAAATAATACATATAAATAACTATAAATATATACGTCTAAAATATAAATGACATGGATGATTCATCTAAGAAGCGTTGTCTTTAACAGATGATTACGCACCAACTTTTTAAAAGCAATCTTATTGGGAGCTTTTCTGATGTCGTCAGGCAAGGAGTTCCAAAGGCGTGCAGCCTGAACTGTAAAGGAGTTACCATAGAACTCGGTGAAGTGAACTGGAATACATATTTTGTTGTTAGAAGACGAACGTAGAACCCTGTCATGAGATGAGGAGAGATAGTGAAATTTACTCTTAAGACAAGTAGGCGAAAATGGGTCATTTAATATGGAAAAAAGAACAAGTAATATTCTGGAAATACGCCTCTGCCGGATTGTAAGCCAATTAAGCTTAGATCTATATTGCGAAATATGGTCATACTTACGAAGCCCGAAAATAAATCTTATACAGTTATTGAGAAGGCGTTCCAGCTTGTTCAGAAGATCCTGGGACAGATCCGGGTAACACACATCTGCATAATCAATTATGGGTAATATGAGTGATTGGACAAGCATGATCTTAGACTTTGTGGGGAGAAAATGTTTTAAACGATACAGAGTTCGTAACGTAGCAGTGACTTTACGACTGACTTCAGTAACCTGAGTTCTACAATTCAGCGTGCTGTCAATGTGTAGGCCAAGATTTTTTACAGACTTACTGAACGGTATTGTAATCCCATTGTAGTAGATAGAGGGTATGTCTGCAAGATTAATCTTGGCTAGCATCCTTGAGCTACCCACCAGTATAGCTTTGCATTTTGAAGGATTGACCAATACTCCATAACGAGTAGACCAATCCTTGATAGCTTGTAAGTTGTTATTTAATTTTTTAATCCCATTATGGATATCCCCAATTTCAGCTTGCACGTATAGCTGAAGGTCATCGGCATACAGATGGTACGAGCAATCGAAGATGGAGGTAATAAATTTTATAAAAATAGAAAAAATTATAGGAGAAAGAATATCGCCTTGCGGTACACCAGCTTCCACATCAGCCCAAGCTGAGGTTATTTGCCCCACACAGACTGACTGCTGTCGACCGCGAAGATAAGATGCAAACCATTCTCTACCACGTATAAAAATTCTATCTATTTGTGAAGTGTTTACAATCGGTTTAGTCATTCCGAATATTATCCGGGACAGGCAGACAAACAAACAGACAGAGAGACAAACTTTTTTCATAGGGATATTAGGGAATTACCTGTATACTTACCTCGCGGGGGCGTCAACTGGTTATGCTGAACTTGCACCGACTAAATCACTAAACCCAATAATGTTCTACCTTCGCTAAATATAGCCAGGGACACCGGATCGCTTTCGCACATCCATGGTCCCAAAGTGAGCTCCTTTATTAATTGCTTCAATCTCCACCTGTGCAACGTACTCCCCGAGTCTCGTACGTGAGGCCATGGAGTCAAGAAAAACGTGCCTTACAAGCATGAGCTTTCACGGCTTTAGCGGTGGATGTAGCGCCAGATCGCAGTGTACTCTCAGGGTATGGTTCGGTTTGATGGTTAGAAGACTTAAAGGACATGGTATAAATGGACTGTGAGGCATTTCAACTTAATCAACGAGGCACTTGAAGGTAACATCTTAACTGGTTTGAGATTGGTCGCAAGATTGGTTGTCAATAAGTTCCAGAGACACTTACTATAAAACCTGTTACTTTGTTGGTCATTAATAATAAAGCATTAGGTTCAATGCTCTTCTTTTCTTTGCTTTTATACGACGCTGATTTTAGCAAAGATTTCTTTTGACATTTAAAATAAAGTTACATTGCAGATACTTAGATTAATCGTAGTCTAAATATTTCATTAAGAATTTGTTATGCATTCTGGAACAGGGTTGCTATGATTGATTAGTATATTGATGTAAATAACCAGTCAAGGAAATTTGGTTTTGACATTTTTGGCCGATTTTTCGCCGTCATCAGTCGGTCGCCAGACGAATAGTTAGTTCATTTGCGGTAGCAATTCGAGTTCAAGTCATGGTTTCTACAAGCGTATGAAAATAAGTATTGTTCTTAAGGAAAAAAAAATATTTATCTGAGCTCTTCCATTAAATTTCCTGACGCAAATCACGTGAAGGGGGGCAATGAAAATTAATTTTGGTTAACTGAAAACAATTTGGGGTCTATCAAGGGGAAACCATTGGCATAGCGTGCAGGATGTATTCTAACCTAAATTACTTTTCTACATTTTCTTCTTTTTCAGTCCACAATAGTCGTACCAGGCAGTAGTAGGGTGGATATACCAAAATTGTTTGACTTGGCAGGGGATTGGCGATTGCAGTACCAGACACCTCGCAGCTCTGGCGTTGATCGCCGTTTCTGGTCTGGGTACTTTACATTTGGCGTAAACTAGATGGTTATACATCTATCGAAAGCTTTAAAATTTTTGAAGTGAAACTTCTTTAGTATCGTTGTGATTTGAAACTCGATGAAACGAAAAAGCGACACTAAAAAGAGACAAACATACATATCTATATGATTTAGCCTGCGAGAGAATGGGATAGAATGTATGATTTTAATATAATAAAACGTATTACGGATCGCCGTAATGCCGTGCGAAAAATGGAATAAAACGCGCTGGTCTTGCTTTTAACTGGAGGCAAGCGGCGGTGAGGAGGAACTTGTACTTTTTCTTTTCTTGCTGGTGCCTTTTCGGTGGCTAGAGAGCGACTGCTGACCCTAGCGGCCGGCCCGTCTTTTATATGATTTGGCCGCTGCTGGCCAGCGGACCCTTGCCTCACCCCCGCGCCTATCTTTATTTATTTAATAACCTTACAAACTAATAAACATAATTCACTATATAATATTCTTATAACTACTTGTTAGACTAGGGTGTACATATCAATATTTTTACTTATTTACAGGTTTACATTATAATTTTCAGCTGCTTTAGGCGGAGAATCCTTCTCCCCGCCTCAGCACTATAAATATAAAACGTCGTGGCGCGGTGCGCGTGGCTTCATTTGCTCCGCGGCCGCGTCACGATAACATGCTCTTTGGTTACACTACTACTATTATTTTATGTGCCTAACGGCCTAATATATTTATTATATAATAAAGTAAACATTTATTATATTTAACAATTACAGTTTTCATTAGAAGACTATGCTAACTCTCCCTGTTCATACGGTGCCTTTATTTGGGAGAGTTATTGCACAGTTACAACTCAACCTTAAACTTAGTTATAATACAATCATTATTTTTTATCGTTCGATACAAGTAATACAATTATTTACACAAATTATAATTTAAATTCAACATAAGGTTGCGCTAGTTCCGCCGTATAACCCTTGCTAGTTGTCGAACCAGAGGCGTGGCCTGATAATTACACCGTCGTCCTGGCTCCGCCCACCGCTCCTAGGTTGTTCAACTAGCGCCGGTTACAATAAGCATTTTCTTTCGTTTGTTTAATATTGTTGCGTCGTGCACATTCTCCCGCCGTCGCCACGCTGCGATCCCTCTGGTAGCACGACGATCTTCTTCGTTGGTCTTCTTAGTATGTGCCCACTGCCGGTGGTTACGTCCACTACTCGTACCTCTCCGTCGACGCCAGGATATACCTTACTTATTTTCCCTCTGGGCCAGGTGTTGCGTGGTAGATTGGAGTCACAAATGATGACTAGGTCTCCAATCTTCGGCGATACTCCTATGCTGCTGGGCTCCCGCCGGTGTTGGAGTAGGGGCAGGTATTCTTTAACCCATCTTCTCCAAAACACGTCGGCTAGGGCTTGAGCTCGTTTCCATTGCTGGCGGGCCGTCACGTCATTCTTGCTGAAGTGTCCCGGCGCAGGTACGTGCGAGTTGGGACCGATGAGGATGTGATTCGGCGTGATGGCTTCAGGGTCTCCTGGGTCGACTGAGACGTGTGTGAGAGGTCTGGAGTTTACAGTATTTTCGACCTCGGCGAGCAGGGTCCCCAATGTTTCGTCGCTGGGATAGCGCTCGTTGAGGGTGACGCGTAGGGCTTCTTTTACGGAGCGAACCATTCGCTCCCATACGCCGCCCATGAACGGTGCTGATGGCGGTATGTACTTCCACACAATCTGTTGACACGTGGTTTCGTGCTCGAGGGCTGCAAGTGCTGCTTCGGCCATCTCCTTGTCTGCTGCCTTGAAGCACGTAGCGTTGTCACTCCATATTTCTTTTGGGCATCCTCTTCTGCTCATAAAACGCCTAAGTGCCGACACGGCTGAGTCTGCGCTCAACGAGTGGGCTACTTCTATGTGTATTGCTCGCGACGTCATGCAGGTAAATAACGCGCCATAGCGCTTTTCGCGATGTCGTCCCACTGTGACTTCTATTGGCCCGAAGTAGTCTAGTCCGGTGTATGTGAACGGACGTGCGTGATGAGCGAGGCGTGCGGACGGCAGGTTTCCCGTAGACGGTGATGCAGGCTTGGCTTTTCTTAGACGGCACGGCAGGCATCCTTTGACGACAGTTTTCACTACTGGACGTATTTTTCTTACGTACAATCTCTGTCTTAATTCATTCACAACTGTTTCCACGCCTCCGTGATGCAGCCTCTCGTGTACGTGTGCTATGTACAGGCGAGTGTATGCGTGCTTCCCGTCTAATATGGGAGGGTCGTACATGTCGTCCTCCACTTCTGATGCCGCTTTTATTCGACCTCTGAGGCGTAGGGTCCCCTCTTCATCAATGTATGTGCTCAGGTGGCCTAGTTTGTCGTCGCCTCCCGGAACACTTCCGCTGGTGATTCTCTTGAGCTCCTTCGTGAAGCTTTCCCGCTGACTGGCTTGCACCCACAGTTGTTCGGCTCTCATATGATAAGCGGCCGGTATTCCTACAAGCGATGAGGCAGTAGGAGTCGCCTTTTTCTCCTTGGCGGGGGTGTTGCGTTTGTTTGTTCTCTGCCAGCCAGGGTCGCTACCTTGTCTTGCTTTGTTGCGTTTACGCCCAGCCTTCACTACGTGCTTGTTTGGTCTGCACATGTCGATGAATAGGAGGACTCTCGCTGTCGCCCTTATGAGGCGAATCCATTTAGAAAATCTTCCTATCTGTGGAAGATGTGTTGTTGTCGAGTCTTCACTTTTAACAGCGATGTTACATATTTCTCGCTCTTCCCCGGTGTCACATTGTGTCGTTTTCTCTTCCTGCGGCCATTCTGCCGGTGGACGCTGCAGAAACGGGGGCCCTCGGAACCATCGGTGCGACTCGTCGAACCCTTCTGGTGTGGCTCGGGTTGCGTCGTCTGCCACGTTTTCTTTAGACGGTAGCCAACGCCATTCGTTCTTTTTGGTCGTATCTTCTATCTCCGCCAGGCGATGAGCGACGAAAGCTTTGTACGCGCGAGGCTCCGATCTTATCCACACCAGTGCAGTACGGGAGTCGCACCAGTATGTCTTGCCTGCTATGTCGCCATCGTGTTCATCGATCACGGTCTGCGCAAGACGAGCTCCCAGCAGTGCCGCTTGTAACTCGAGCCGTGGTATGGAAACTGGTTTCAGTGGTGTTACGCGGCTCTTGGCGGCGGCCAATGATATGTTAACGCTGCCGTCTGCTCGCTCCGTTCTCCAATACACTGCTGCTGCGTAGGCCTCCTCGCTTGCGTCGACGAATGTGTGTAGTTGGCGCGTCGACACCGGGTTGTAATCGTAGCATCGCGGTATTCTTAGTTGTTCTATGGCGTTAAGTGAAGTAATCCAGCCTTCCCATTTTTCTTTTAATTCTGTTGGCAGAGGGTCGTCCCAGTCCGCCTTGTAACGCCATGTGTCTTGAAATATTCTCTTCGCTGGGGTGGTCACCGGTGATATTAACCCCAGCGGATCAAATAATGCCATTATGACGCTCAACGCTTCTCGTTTAGTTGGCAAGCGTTGTTTTTCTTTTACGTCGGCAGGCATCTTCATATTGTTAGTATTGAATCCAATATGATCGCTTTGTACATGCCAGAGCAGCCCTAACGTCTTCTCAGTTTCTTTTCCGCCCAGGCACACGGTCGCGTCGTGTTGTCTATGCTCTGTCGTTATTTCTTCTATTGTTTTTTCTTCGTTCGATGTCCACCCGCTGAGTACGAATCCCGCTTGTTTGTGGACGTGATCGACTGCTTTTACTGTTTGCTGAGCTTCCGTGACAGAGTGGAAGCTCTGCAAGTAGTCGTCCATATAATGGTTTCTTTTTATGGCGACCGCAGCTTCTGGGTACGCTTCTGCATGTTCTTCAGCATTTTTATTTTTGATGTATAATGCTGTGCATGGTGATGATGTCGCTCCAAAGATGATTGACGTCATCCTATATTCCTCCGGTTGGTCCTCCCGCCGCTTGCCTCTCCACAAGAAACGTAAAACGTCTCTATCTTCTTTGCGCACTTTAATCTGCATGAACATTTCTTTTATATCGGCGCTCACTGCATACGGATACTGTCGGAACCTCATGATCACTCCGGGCAGTGATTGTAATAAGTCGGGCCCCGAGTGAAGCATATCGTTGAGACATATTCCGGCTGTCTTCGCTGCGGCGTCGTGTACCAATCTCGGCGGTTTGTTCGGTTTCGCAGGGTTGATGACTGGGAAGTGTGGCAGATACCATGTCCTTCCTTGCGGCGGTGGCATTGGCGCGCGCTCTGCGTAACCCGAGTTGAAGAGGTTCTCGATGCGTTCTTCGTACTGTAGCTTGAGATTGCTGTCTCGGTCGAGCCTCTTCTCTAAGGTGTGCAGGCGCCTTTCCGCCTCTTTATAATTATTTGGTATTTGGAAGTCCTTTTGTTTCCACAACAACCCTGTCTCGAATCTGCCGTCCGCTGACCTCTGGCTGGTTTCGTCCAATATTTGCATGGCTCGCTGCTCGGGATCTTCTTTCGGTCTTCTCGGCTCGATGCACAGCGACTCCAATTTGAAATAATTTTTTATTTCTTCTTCTATCGGTGGTGCATCTTCCCTCTGATGTAGTCTGCCGCAGAAGGTGACCGTCGACGTCAATGAGCTATGACAGCCATGCAGAACCCAGCCCAGGTTGGTGTATGAGGCGACTGGTTGGTCTCGACGGCCGACGCGCAGTTTTCTAGACACTATGAGGTGCCAGTTATCTTGCCCGATTAGTACTTTCGGTGAGGCGCGTTCGTAGGTGATATCCTCTTTGATATCCAACAGATGTGGGCAATTCCCCAAGTGATCTTCATTCACGGATTCTGGCGCGAAGTCCAACCGCTCTACAGTACGCGCTGCTTCTATGTTGTGTTCTTCTTGCGCGTACGTTCCTCTTATTTTAAAGCTGACGATCTTGCTCTTCTCGTGTTTCACCTCCGAGCCGACCCCTTGTATCCACATTGTGTGGGCTGGGCCGTCGGCGCCGATGACGTCGGCGATTGAGGCATCGACTAAGGTGACCGTGCTCCCTTCATCCAATAATGCGTATGTTTCGACGCAGCTTAGCGGCCCCCTTATTGTTACGGGCGCAATCTTTAGGTAAGCGCGGCGGTGCTTGTACGGTCGAGTCGCTGTGTTGACCTCCTTTGCCGATGTTGCGGTTTCCATAGCGGGTTCTTTTTCCATTACTGCTGTTCTGTCGTGATGCAACAATTTATGGTGTTTCATCATGCATCCGCCTTTTCCGCACGGTGGAGCTTTGCACAGTAATCGACGATGTTTGCCTCGCAGACAGCGGTAGCAGATATTGTACTTCTTTGCTACTTCCCATCTGTCATTTGTGGACAGAGCGGCGTATGACTTGCAATCGGGCAGTTTGTGTTCTTGTTTGCATTGAGGGCAGCGTTCTTCATATGGTTTCTTGCTTGTGGCGAAGGCACGTTCTATTTTTCTTGGTCTTCGCTCTCTCGTTTCGCTGTCCTCTGCGATGAACTCCGGCAAGGCATACGCGCTGCATTTATCCGCTTCTTCGTTTAAGAACATTGATATCTTCTTAAGCTCTGGGATATCTTCTTTCTTTCTGGCTGCATAGTCGTACCATTTGCTTTTCAATATGGGCGTGAGTTTGTCTGTGATAACTCGCGTTATTTCTGGACTATGCAGATAGTGTGCTTTCTTGAGTGCTTCCACGGTGCCCACTAAGTTCGCTATGCGATTTGCGAATATGCATAGCTCCCTGGGATTGTCCGTAACTTTGTTCAGCAGCTTCAGCTTCTCTATTTCCAAGTGAATTAACGCTTCTGGTCGTCCGAATCTCCTTTCCAAAGCTTCTATTATAATTCTGGGATCTGGTTGGCTTATAAGTAGGCAACCTGCGTCTTCTTTTGCTGTCCCTTTTAAGCTTCGGCGTATTCTCGCTATGTTTTCGTTCGCCGTGAAGTACTTTGAAGATTCTTCGTACATTGTCTTGAAGCTGAGCCACTCCTTGCTGCTACCATTGAATGAGGGCAGCTCTTGTATATATTTCGGCGGCTCCCTTGTGCTTCGTACTGCTTGTGATAGAGCAGCGGCTAAGGTAGCGACGTCGATTTGCTGCTGCGCCTGTCCATAGTCTTCTTTCTGCGGCGCGGTATGTTGCGGAGCGTATTGCGGCGCACACTGTTGAAGTACGGGTGGTGCGATCTGCAGTGCTGGTTGCGGCGCGAAGTACGACGTGGGTTGCGGCGCGGGCTGCGGCGCGGGTTGTGGCGCGGGTTGTGGCGCGGGCTGAGGCGCGGGTTGCGATGTAGGTTTTTCTTGCAACCATGTACTAATGCGCACTGATGCCAAATCGTCTTCTATTTCTTCATCTTCATCGGTTGATCCGGCTTCTGCTTGTAGTCGATGCACGTGTATTTCTTGCAATTCTGTTCTTGCTTGCAACTGAGCCTGCTCGAGCTTGAGTTCGGCTAACCGCTCTTTCGCCTCTAACTCCGCGAGGAGTCTCTTGCGTGAGGCTACGGAGCGGCGTGACCTAGTCTCGCCGGGCTTCAATGTGCACTGCGATCTTTGATCACCCTCTTGCTGGGTTTCTTCCGTTGCGGTTGTTCTATCGGTTGCCGAGGTAGCGGTCGTATCGCTGACCGTTGTGGTTTCGCTAGTGGTGTTTGTTGAACCACTAGCGGCTGAGTCGCCCCCGGAGGCCTCTTCTGTGGCCCCCTGGGTTGTTTGTTCATCCTTGCGACGCTTCGATGATTCTCCGTTGTTACTACGCGTAATCACCATTTTTCTTCACAATAATATTTTTTCGTTCTTGCGGTTTGCTTCTTTCTTCCGGCAATACCAAGACCGATATTGTCTTTTTCTTCTAGTAATCCGGCTTCTCGAAGGACCATTAATATTACGGATCGCCGTAATGCCGTGCGAAAAATGGAATAAAACGCGCTGGTCTTGCTTTTAACTGGAGGCAAGCGGCGGTGAGGAGGAACTTGTACTTTTTCTTTTCTTGCTGGTGCCTTTTCGGTGGCTAGAGAGCGACTGCTGACCCTAGCGGCCGGCCCGTCTTTTATATGATTTGGCCGCTGCTGGCCAGCGGACCCTTGCCTCACCCCCGCGCCTATCTTTATTTATTTAATAACCTTACAAACTAATAAACATAATTCACTATATAATATTCTTATAACTACTTGTTAGACTAGGGTGTACATATCAATATTTTTACTTATTTACAGGTTTACATTATAATTTTCAGCTGCTTTAGGCGGAGAATCCTTCCCCCCGCCTCAGCACTATAAATATAAAACGTCGTGGCGCGGTGCGCGTGGCTTCATTTGCTCCGCGGCCGCGTCACGATAACATGCTCTTTGGTTACACTACTACTATTATTTTATGTGCCTAACGGCCTAATATATTTATTATATAATAAAGTAAACATTTATTATATTTAACAATTACAGTTTTCATTAGAAGACTATGCTAACTCTCCCTGTTCATACGGTGCCTTTATTTGGGAGAGTTATTGCACAGTTACAACTCAACCTTAAACTTAGTTATAATACAATCATTATTTTTTATCGTTCGATACAAGTAATACAATTATTTACACAAATTATAATTTAAATTCAACATAAGGTTGCGCTAGTTCCGCCGTATAACCCTTGCTAGTTGTCGAACCAGAGGCGTGGCCTGATAATTACACCGTCGTCCTGGCTCCGCCCACCGCTCCTAGGTTGTTCAACTAGCGCCGGTTACAATAAGCATTTTCTTTCGTTTGTTTAATATTGTTGCGTCGTGCACAAAACGAAAGAGGTTTTTTGTTTGTTTAAACATGCTAATCTCCAGAACTAACCGTCCCGTTTGATAAATGGTTTTTATGTATGATGAATGCCAGGTTCACGAGGAATAATATAGGCTATCTAGCATTAGAATACACATGTCAGCTACCTTTAAATATTGAATTTTGTTAAGCAAGCCGGAAGAAGAAGCGCTCCTGAACTGCTTTATCCGCGTGCGCTGGCGTAATAGTTAGTGATACGTATATACAATGTTCTAAAAATCTAAAAACAAGTTACTGATATAAGTAGCGGCACGAAAGTCTAGCGATGACCGTTATTGCGCATAAGTTGCGCTGATTGGCTCGTGCGTATCGTTCGCACGCGCTGTTTGGCATTCCAGTCGCATTAGAGCAACTCAATTCGTGCGCATTCCCTCCACGTTTCGTTCAGCGCTAGAATTACGTGCCGAGACTTGAACCATAGGTCTATTTCTTATACATAAGTCACAATAAAGTATTTTGTGACAAAAAGTATTGAAAATTAAATAGTGATTTATGAGCGTTATTATTAGTCATGACATATTAATTCTTACGAACGAAAGTGACATTATTATCAAGACAATTTTATTAGGATAAAGTTTGCTCTTTATAGCATGTTATTTGGAGACATAGTTTAAGAGATAATGAAAAATCACAATAATTCAACACTTGGCCTGGCGCGAGATCGACGCCTACGACTACGGCCTGATAAGAAACGACACATGCAATATATGTTTAATTAAGAAGTAAATCTATACATATTACAGTAGAAGTCTAATTTTAATTATATAGGCATGTGTACAGGTGTTCGTAATGGATACATTAATCATCATAAATACCACAATAATATTATTATCTTAGTAGAGACAAATGTAAACCATTAAATATAATATTCTCAATTACTTACGACTTATAATTACATTAACTTTAGAAACTTTTGGATACTATGACTTTTCATGTCAACATTTATTATGTTACTTTAGTAAATATGATTTATAGCTTCGAACTACTAGACTATAGTTAACTTTAAACAAACGCATGGGCCAGTGGTCATAGTATTGGGCGAATATGCCTGGGGAATTCTGAACACTTCTGAGTTTGAATCCAAGTTATTGTTAAAATTTGTGCAGAAAACATAAATTGTTGTTGCTTTAATTAGGTCTTGATAATGTTTTTCCGTATGTTTTCACTGCATTCTCCGAGTTTATCGTATAAGGTCGGGGAAAAAATTTCATCGTATTTTATACACAAATTCAATGCTTTTTTTTCAAAGTCTAATAACATTTAATTATAATATATGTGCCATTTTGTTCGATAACTTGTTGCCATTTTGTAGGTAGTGACATAATCCCGTTGCTGTAGAAATGTAGGTATTTTTGATAAAAAAAATGCGACAAGTAGTTTTGACAGTCCTATCTTGATGTTAACCTAACACTACCCAAAGAATTCTGAAGAGACCGAAACAGATGAAAATCTGTGGTTGCAAGGGCAGGGCTATATAGTGGATATATTAACAATTCCCAAATAAGCTCTCTCAATTTTTGCTGACTGGCCAAAGATGTCTATGGTCTGACGTTTTCATGATGAAATACCACTCCTTTTCTGTTGATCAATTCTGGCTAATTTTGCTCAATTTCTTGCTTAAGTCTCATTAGTTGTTACAGAAGAGATCCGAATCGATGATTTTACCCGGCGGTAAAAGCTCATAATAAACGATGCCCCTCCCAACCCACGATACACACAGCATCACCTTATTGTGTGTTAATCCGTGGTTCGCTACCACTTGTGGAGCTTGAATATCCCTTGACTATGATCTTTTTCACACGTTCTTGTCATAGGTGATCCACTTTTCATCAGCAGTGATCATTCTTTTCATTTTTTAATTAAGTTTCAATAGAGAATCGCAAATGAGTATCTTATTTATTTTTATTCATTAGTTTTCTTTCAGTGAGCTAGTGTAGTACCTAAATATCAAGCTTTTTTGTAGACAGACCTTTTTAAATAGGTCAAAACTGTTTTGTGGTCAATTCTCAATTCCTCGGCTATATTGTTACTACTAATATGCCGATCTTGCTCCACTTTTTCAAAATTGGCATCGACTTTATCCGTATGAGGGCGACCAGAGCGAGCTGCATCTTTGACATCAAAATTCCCGGACTGAAAACGTTTGAACCAACTTTGTGCTACTCTTACTGACACTGCACTAGGTCCATAAATAATAATAGGTCCATAAATAATTTTTTTCGCGGCTTGGATCGCCTTTTCCCTTTTTTGTAATAAAAATTCAGAATGTAACGAATTTCTTTGTTAGATTTACTCATTTTGGCGGACAGAAAAACAATTGGAAAATGGCGGGAAAGAAGAATAATATGTATTGATATTAAACCTAGCCAGATGCAAACAGTATAACCAAAGAAATTTTAAATTTATTCAAACAAAATACGAAGAAACGCCATACCAGGTAGGTCAAAAAGGTTGCCCAAGTTGACGTTCTACAATTGTTAACGCTAGTAGAAAACTATAAAAAGGAACGAAATCAACGTTAAGTCTCATGACTTATCGTTGGTTACATTAATTTTCATAGCTTTTTCTCGGCGTGTAGTTTTAACAATAGTAGAAAGTTAAATTTGCTTACCCTGTATGACTAGTACCTGTTCTTATTATATATCTATAGCACAATATCTCTAGTTCGACTGATAGCTTCCGATTATTCGAAAGTTGCCATAGGAGGACAACAGTGTATTATCTTAGCTACGAGGGTTAGGTATTAGTACGTGAGATAAATTATTTAAAACCTGATACATTAAAAAACTCTTGTTTCGTTATCGTCAGGAACAGTTTTGTATAGTATTGTTCTGTAAATAAAAAACAGCATTATCGTTATTTAAAAAAATAATGTTTTTTATTATTTAGAATTAAGCATCAGAAAGATGTTGCTGCTCACCTGTTGTTTCAGTTTCCCGCTGTCGCTTCAAGCGACACCTACGGTACGATATGGGGTAATGGATATTCTTACACCGCCACTACATGGTTGTAGGAGAAAACCTAGTTCGTAGTACTCAAAAAATCCTCTCCTCATTTTTGAGAAAGTTATAAAGTCGCATTCCCCTCCTACTTGTTGGCGATTTTTACACATACTCGAAATATTTAATTCTCAGATGTCTGAAATGTGTGACTTATCCCCGTGACATGTGTGTTGCTAAAAATCTTTACGGAAACTGACTTTTTTGGAAGGCAGGAGGAAGTTGTTACGTCTGCTTGAGAGACTTCATAATGACTCTCATAAATAGCCTGACGACATGCCTAAGGAGCAAAATCAGTTAGTAGTTTGTCAATAGGCTCTATATTTGCCTTTCTTGAAGAACACACTAGGTACTGCGCTATGCTTCCAGCGTAGTGACACTTTGGTGGACGACATTAAATAGCTTTAATTATGTTAATATGATCATTAAGTTAAATTGATATATTTTTTTTGTATTTCACTCGTAGAATAAATATTATTGAACATTAATATAAATATTTGAGAAATATTTAACGCAATCCATCTCTTATATTTGGAAAATTAACATTTATTTAGTCATACTAGACATAGTTTCTATTCAAATAAGTCGTTTATTTTATGATTAACGAGTATGTGCCTGTGTATAGACTATAAGAATTAATTAACAGGTGAAATAATATATGATACCTACTTTCTTAAATTTTGGTATGTCAGGGTTCTAAAGTTTTGTTTCATAATTTTGTATGAGAAGCAGTAAGCATTAGACAAATAAACGATAAAATATTTTAAAGCGGCTAAAAAAAAAACATTCGATCTTAGCAAATAGTACAATTTTTTATTTATGTTCCATGCCACAATCTTATTACTGCACATTTAACTTTTCTCCCATTGCTGATGAGGATATGAAAGACTATTTATTGCATTAAGTCTATTATCACCCTAATTCTAGACTATGTTACTCCTATTATTACTCACATCATTAATCATTCACTATTGACTAGGGTTTTCCATCACTTTGGAGAAAATCATTTATTATTACGCTGCCCAAAATAAACAACCCCAGTTCTTTCTCTCATTTCCGCCCAATATCCATTTTCCCTTTAGTATCTAAAGTTCTTGAAGTTATTATCTACAATCAAATTTCTAGTCAAATTTTCAAAAATAACTTTCTTAGCGTATATTAATCTGATTTTAGGCCTGGGCTCACTACCAAAGCTCTTATGAAAGTTACGGAAAATGTTCGTACTGGAATGGAGAACTCACAACAGTTAGTCTTAATAGATTTCTCTAACACTTTTAATGGTGTCGATCATGACATTCTCCTAGCTATACTTTGTCGCCAGGGTTTTTTTTTCATAAGCGCGGGATTGGTTCCCTTCATATCTTCGGTGTCGTCATTAGGCAGTTCGAGTAGGACAGATCACCTCTGATCTGTCCTACTCGACTTGCTTGGTGCCCGTTGTCTATTGGGGTTCCTCAAGGCGAAATTCTCACTCCTGTTCTCAGTCTTTGTAAATCTCATTACATCCCAGTTTTGCTGTCAGTATCATCTGTATGGTGATGACTTACAAATTTATGCTCAAGCTGAGGTGGCATGTATGGATGACGTGATTAAGAAGGTCAACTGTGATCTCAACTGTATCTCTAATTTGTCGGACAGATTTGGTATTAAGATTAATACGTCTAAATGTCAGGTGATTGTGGTTTGATTAACTAAAATTGATATGAAGGCGCTACTTCCTATTACTTTTAACAATTTTAATGTACCTTATTTAACAACTGTCAAAGATCTTGGCTTAATTATATACAGTTGGTAACCTCATATATATGAAGTGAGCAAAAAGGTCACAAACACTGCGTTACCTGTATCGACTTAAGAATTTTTTTTGTTAGGGACTAACACAATACTAATACAGATACCAGTGTAGCCTATTTTAGATTATGGAGATGAATCCTTTGCTGATGCCTCGCAAGAACTTTTAAACAAACTGGATCCACTTATTAATAATTGTATACGCTTCATTTTCGGTTTAGAAATACATACCTCTAAGCTATCACATATATTTGAGAATACTGTGTATATTATTATCAGTTTTACACGATTACTTTGTCCCTGAATATCTTGGTTATATCCATAGATTACCCCCTAATAGATACCGCATCATTGAATATTTGTTCTGTTTCGAGTTCACCAAATTTGGTCCTTTGCAAGAGTTGCGGGGGACGTGGCAAATGCGCTGTGATTGGATATTTAAAGGTCAAACTTAGAATGTACCAAACCATAGTGATGGAACAGGGTTGAGACGATGATCGATAAATTTGGGATTTATTGATTATTGAAAATGATAAATAAATATATTGATCAATTTTTATTTGATGTTTATTAAAAAATTAAACAATCTATACATATATTTGTACATTTAATTTATATATATATATATATATATATATATATATATATATATATATTTGACTGATTTTTAAAATGGATAATTTTAGTATAAAATTGTCTCACAGAATTCTTAGGATCTGTCTTCCTGGATAAGTAGAGTAATCTTACGAGTATGTCTATGTATTTTTTCATAACACTCTTAGCTAAATCAATGACATGATTACAACTTTAGTGATCGAATTGGTGATTTTTTTATTTCATGAAAAATATCCTCATAAACAAAACTGCTTAATGTTTGTGTTAAAAACTCTGGGCGACCATCTACAGATCTGTACCACTTTCCTAGTGTTTTTACAGAGGGTAAAGAAGTATTAAATGTTTTGCGTACATAGTTATAAGCCTTAGCTGAGTAATTTATGGTGAGTGCAAAAGCTCTCGCCTGTGGTGAATATTTTTTTCTAACAATTTTGCCTGATTTTCTAGATTTTGATTTTTCTAAGGAACTTAATGCGTCATTGTTTTCAGCTGTTAATGACTTTTTGTTTTCTAATTCTACCAATAATGACTTCAAAGAAATTATTTGTCTTTTTAGTCTTCTGTTGGAATCACTTAACTTTTTAACTTTTTTATCTTTTTGGTTCATTACGTTGGTTAATTCGATGATTCTTCTTCAAAGATGATTTTAACTGGAGTATCAAATGCAGATGACGTATCAGGTATATGAGAAAATTTTCTTTTTTGTTTTGTAGGCATTTCTAAGCAATGACTCTAATTTTTAGGTGTTGGCTGGTTTTACGCGTCTTTCAGCGGTGAACCAGTTATCTAAATCAGAAATACATATTCGTTTCTTTTAAAACATTACCGATATAGTATTATTAATTAATACACCATACGGCACGTCTTCCAAATTTAGATGTACTTAATAATTATAATAAGATAATACTGAAGTTCATGTAACACTAAATACCAAGTCAAAACAATAATCCCATTATAACTTTTACATGTTTTATGATTTATAAATCCGTTAAAAATAGCTTGATTTCGACGTGTAACATTCACCTAAATATAAGAATATCATGTTTCACTCAACCACTTAATGATATTATTGTGTAGGTAATCTATCTACTGTATAAATCTACGTTAGTACTAATCTTTAAAAAAATGCAAAAGTTCATACCAAACTGGCAAGTATAGAGATGGTATAGCGGAATCCAACAGCCTTATACGGTTTTTCATAATATTATGAAAATTGTCTTCTGTGAGGTGTTTTGAGCATAGTACACTATTTTTGTTGGGAAACCATTCGTCCCCTCGACAGTTTACGTCGATCCACATCTATTTTCCTTTCGGGGCATTTAGAAAACTTATAACATATAGGTACCACAATGATACGTCGCTTATTTTTATAAAATAATATGACTTCGAAAAAAATAATTAAACTATGACCAAACAAATATCGACTTAAAAATCACAACACTATCGATACACGTGCTGTTGTTAGACAAAGACAACTATTGTAAAATACGTAACGAGTGAAAGGGACATTTCAAAAAGACATCAACGGGTGCTTAATTGTTATCACTTTGCACTATTATAATACCAGTATAAGTTGATCTCCGGTGCATTTGAAATAGGTTAATGTGATAAGAATAGAATTTATTTACCAATTAAAATGTATGCCATCTTTTTGATAACTGGATGTCTTAGCTGACTTGTCACACCATTTTACTGCACAGGAAGCCATTTGTAATGTATTTTGGATACAAAACTATTTTTAAATTGTCAAGAACTCGGACGTGCCTACGGATCACAAACTTGGTCGATACTGTTGTCGTGATTCTAAGCGTCACTTCGTATGCTAGCTACAGCAAGTATGTATTGCGCGCGTTTGTCGCCCTGTATGCGGAATCTATTAGGGGGTAATCTATGGTTATATCCTATAAACATTGTATCCGTTCTAGAAAATTCTAATCTCTATGTCCCCCTCTGTCACACTAACTTCTTTTACAAATCTTTTACTCCTCATCAGGTAAGATTATGGAACGAACCAAACATTGTACCCGCCACGAGCAAGGCGACTGAACGATTCAAACGCTTGCTCTAGAATAATTTTCTAACATTGCAGGAGTATTTTGTGGTTTTACATTTTTATTTATATATAACATATATGCTATAGCCTTTAAATTTCTACGTTTTCTTTTTCCTGTTTTTATCTTATATATTTTATAGGGGCTTGAATTAGAAACTGTTATATTTAATTATGTATGTATATGTATACGTAGGTAAAGTAAATTTAAGAATATATTTATGTAATATATTGAAACAAAAGTGAAATTATGTTTACAATATGTATATTATGCATAACAATATTATGTTATAACATACATATATTATGCAGGCATATATATTTTTAACGTGGCTGTTTATAATTTGCATCCACAATATTTTCTCCGCTTAGCCTTTTTTTTATAGGATAGGGTGACAAACGAGCACACAGTCCACCTGATGGTAAGTGGTTGCTGTGGCCCATAGACATCTACATTTATCTTAGTTTGCGAATCAAAATGCAGATGCGTTGTCACCCGTGAGGACTAAGATAGAATGCCTCTTTTCCAGTAAAAAGGGTCTACGGTTCTCTACACTCACCATACGAAACACAACAGTGTTAAGCTGCTATTTGATGCTGGTATTCTGTGAGAGCGTGGTCCTTCCCCGGTCGAGCCGACCCATTTGTGCTACAACTACACTATTAATATAGCTGCAGCATGGCTCTACCACGTATTATGGAGACTGGACGTAGACTGGTAGAGAACGCCTTGTTGCATTAAGTCCGCCTTTTTGTACTTGGTGTGCAAATAAAGAATAAATAATAAATAAAAGTGTTAATATTGAATTAAACTAATTGTACTCATTTTACGGCGCTGTATTTTGAAATAATTTTACTTATTTTAAAATTCCGGCCGACCGACTGACGAATTTCTAATACCCGAATCGTGATAAAATCCGTGAAATTATTTAAATTCAATGTGTAGTATTCGTGTATTTTTATTACAGTCTATAAAAGTCCACTGCTGAACATAGGCCTCCCTCCTAGATTGCCACGCTTGACAAGCGGGTTTAACTTTGAGTTGTCATTAGGCTGCTGTCCATCTCCTGTTTTGTTTCCCTCTGTCGGCTCTTACGACACCCTTGGGATGATAGAGGTAGTGAATATTTTTACACCGCCACTACACTATACTAGTTATTACTACATACTATACAGTATTACTGTGCGGTATGTAGTAATAACATAAATTATAGCATGGCTATTTACCATTTATAGCCGTGGTAGCTTAAGGGCTAAACGCTCGCTGTAAATTTTACAGTACTAGAACAACCCGGGTTCGATCCCCGCCTGCACCAATGAAATTGTTAATTGCAATTTTAAGTGCTGATTTATCTTGTGCTCGGAGGTGAAGGAAAACATCGTGAGCAAATCTGCATGTCTAAGAAAAAAGAAGAATTTTTCGAAGACATGTGAAGTTCGCCAACGCGCATTGGGGCAGCGTCACGAACATTTCCTTGCCCTAAAACCCTCTCAGAATAGAGAGGAGGCCTGTGCCCAGCAGTGGTACGTATAAAAGGTGTTAATTTAACTTTAACTATTATTTACTATTTCTATCATGCTTTCTGGGTACATAGGAAACTATAATAAACTTGATATCTCAATGTTCTCAAATAGATTTATCACATCGATTTGAAAACTTAAATTTATTTGAAAATACTAGAGTATTTATTTGTTAATACAGACGCGTTAACTTACACCTTTTTTATTTTTCCATTTCTCTGCTTCTCAATAGTAAATGTTTATAGTCTACACTACTTGTATATAAGGTTGAATTTTTCGAACTACTAAAATGAATTCAAAATGTGTTTTAAATATTTAACGGGGACGCTGGCTGTAAAAATTTACTGCTGTTTTGTCGGAAAATCTTCTGAAGAAATTTCATAGGACCTATTATTATACTAATGCTCGTACAGAGGACGAAAGTGCTAGGGAAAGAAGGCATTAATATTTTATTAAATTTTGACGGCGAATGTTTGTAATACGTGTTCATCCATTCGGCGATACGTTTTATAATAAATTGTAACTTCTACTAAAAAAGTATTGTGAATCCCTTTTTCTAAACACCGCCCTATCCAGTCTGACCCAAATACGTCCTCTTCTTTTACCATTCTTGGACACTTTAGTTTTTTTTATTTATTAAAACCAAAATGTTACGGGGATTGAAGCGACTGTATAAACGGCTATAACGGTTGTAGCACGAATGAGTCGACTTGACCGGGAAAGGACCACACTCTCGCGGAATACTAGCATGAAATAGCAGCTTAATGCTGCTATGCTTCGTATGGTCTCGACACTGATTCCGATCTATGAACGTATCATAAGAATTTTAACCGACAAGTCAAACCCGTGAAAGAAGCAACGTTTTATACTTTTTTTTATTAAAACATTTCATTAAAATGAATATTTTATTAAAAAGTTTTAATTTTACTACTACATAGTAGTTCGTATCGTTGAATTAACATTCCATAAAATAATGAGTGAGGCGTTCTTTTAAAAATACATAAACCTAATTAGTATTGTAGGCTGTTTATACATGAATCAATAAATCAATAACCTCAATTAATGAATGTCTGAAGACTTTATGTTCTCTCTTCATAAAATTTTGTGTATGGGTAAATATAATGTTATGTTGAAAAATAAAACATTATAACCTATTAAATTCTTTAATATTCAGCATTTTCCATTCAAGTGTTTACTTAAAAAAATTTGTTTATTTATCGCGCAAAGTTTTACGAAGTTAAGACAGATTAGACTTTGAATTTCCTTTCACTTTTCCCCGTGTTCACTTTCCGCTGCTATTTAATCATAATAATGTTCTGGTACGATAATCTCATTACACGAAGGAAACGTGAAAAGAAAGGGACAAACAGGTAATTTCATCTTGTTTATATATGCATATATTAGAGATAAAGTATTTAAGACTTAACTAAGTTTGTTCTTTCGTAAAAGTTATTTGAATGCTGTTTTAAATAACTTGCATTTATTACGCGATTTAAAAAATCTTTAACATTGCTTGTTGTTATTATTTTTTGAACATTGTGACATAAAAAATATTTTATAACAATATATATTGCTTTTTACGACATTTTCGAAAATGTTTTCTTTACTATAGTTTTGTTTAGATTCTATAGTAACTAGAATGGATGCGTCAAAAACTGTGAGGCTTTTACGATTGCCGTTCTATAATGGTTGCTATGTAATTAAAATTATTAAAATTATTATAATAAAATAATAATACAAATATTCTAATTAAGCTTCTTTCACATATTGTACGTGTCGATATAGATTGTTATGATACGTTCATAGACCGGTATCAGTATCGAGACAAGAAGTGATGAGATACAAAAATAAAGTTAATCTTTTGTGGCCCTTTTTAAGCATATTGCGCGCACTGAGGAGTGTGAAAAATATAATGATAATTCAAATAATGTTTTATGAGATATGTGATGCGTGGCGAAATTTCACCTGTCCCATTAATTTCTTTTGAAAACTTTTATTTTAGATTTAATACTATTGTTATTAAATATCTATTTATTTGTATTTAGAGAACGCGTGCGTCTCATATGCAAATAACAATCATAAATTTTTTAACACGAAGAAAGCATTTGCAATGTAAGATGTTTTTATAACCAAGCAGGTCAAATTTTATGCTAACCTCGTTATTATAAATTTCACCTGATTGTCGTCATTGTGTTACAAGAATGAGCGCTGTAATAAGGACTTACTTCTTTTACGTTAGTTCGATCCTATGCTATACTCGCCTTCTAAGTAGTGTTCGGAATTTAAACGTAAAAATTTTCTAAATAATAAAGGGATTTTAGTTAGTATAAAAAAAAAACTTCACGATTTAAATTATCAAAGTTTATAAGAATTTTAAACAATGTAACGGCATATATAAATTGTTAAGAATAAAGTTTGTTTAAGGATAATGATTCGTTGGTTACATTAATTTACCAAATAATCAACTCCGCTCACTACGGTACACGTCTCAGTAGAAAAGTTGCCATCTTAACACTTTTCGGGGTGCATCTGCTTTATTTCATTGAGTTGTATGTACTACGTACTAGAGAAGCCATATCAAACAAAAACTGTGTCCTACTCTATGTTTTCGCGCATGTGCGGGAGTAGTAGTCGCGCATACACGAGGACTTTAATTTGAAATAAAATAAGATATTAATATAAAATAAATATAAGAATTTAATATAAAATATCTTAATTTCATCTAAACAAACATGTTATATTTCTAAATAAAATGTAATAATAATTATTTTATGGAATTCACAATATTTAGTTTGTACACGTCGTAGGACTAGAGGGAAGTAATCAGACTACAACATATTTGAAATACACATTAAAATGGTCTGTATAGCTGATTTCGTCACCACACAATAACCTAGCTAACGTGTCGATTCGTGAGCATCATTTATAAAAGTATACCGTGTCCTATATCATATAAAACCACAATGTCTGCTTTTAATTATTTTGATTTGTTATCAGGGAAATGGTGCTACCAACCTCCTGTTTCACCTCTTGCGACAACCATGGGATTATGTGTGGTAGTGCTCTTTTACGTCGCCACTACCCAGCGTATTTACAAGAGCTATTTATTAAACGTTGACAAATGATACAAACACATACATGTTAATCTCTATATATAAAAATTACGTGTAACGTTGTTTGTCCGCGATGAACTGCTAAACTACTGTACTGATTTCAATGAAATTTTGCACACTGTGTGCAGTTTGGTCCAACTTGAGAGATAGGGTAGTTTTTATCCTGATAAATGACACTCAATATTTAATAGAATCAGGCGTTACTTTGCGGAAATCCATTATATAAATGCTTTTAGAAAAATTTACTTCGCAAATATCCGCGTTATAAAATAAAATGATGTGTCTTACCTAGTATGAAGAGCACCTCCCGCCCTCCCTCAATTGCGTGCACTATCCCCGTCACCACTAACGGTGCTGGGATTAGTGGTGACGGGGATAGTGTACGCAATTGAGGGAGGGCGGGAGGTGCTCTTCATACTAGGTAAGACATATCATTTTATTTTATAACGCGGATATTTGCGAAGTAAATTTTTCTAAAAGCTTTTACTCAATATTTTTTTATTACGATTTATATAAAGGATTTTTTATATGAAGGGTCGTCGAAAAGGGCAGAACAACGTCTGCCTGGTCAGCTAGTTGATATTTAAGTTTTAATTTCTTAAAACTAAAGCAATTCGAATTTTCTTTCTAAATTAAGTCAATTACTTTTATTCGAAAAAGTGAGGAGTTGAGGTAGTCGAGAGGATAAGTGCTTACTACAAATGTGCATATGCATAATAGGGAACGGAGGGCTAGTTGTAACAATTTTTTGTTTCTTGGCTATGGAAGCTTATTTGTTGAGTATTTAGAAAATATAGCAGTACTGTTCGAAGGAGCTACTATTAAACTATCGATTGCAAATAAAATTTTGATCAAACCTGTGATGAATTCTTATAAAAATGGCGTAGAAAAAAAAGTGACGAGTGTTACAATTTACCCCGTGATTGGGGCTAGTTGTAACAGGTTTGGGGTAAATTGTAACAGTAGCAATTGAAAACCAGTTTTCTATTTTTCAAAGATTTATTTAGTATATGTAGCTTTATAAACTTAGACACGCTATAACAGACTTGGACTTTTAAGTTTTATACTTAATCTAATAGAAAAATATTCAAAAACAAAGATGCTCTTTTTTTTAAACTCTAAAGAATGTTGCGTGGCTCAGAGATGTAGCTTCAGGCGTCTTCAGAGACAGTCTTAGGTTTCTTACTATACAATTTTTGAACCAATCAGGTCCAGCTGATTCGTTTTTATGCCACGACGGAGGTACATTTTTCGCTTCAATCATAACAGCATACTGGTATGTCAACTTTCTGACTTCCAAAGCAAGCAATCCAAAGTAGATGTTGGAGCAAGTAAGCAAGTATTCTGATATTTTAGCTTCTTCTTTCTCTTTAAAAACTAATCTGGGTTTGACATATCCGACTGATAGAGATTTATTACTCTTCTTTTTTTCACATATCTATATAGTGACACATGCCACAAATTAAAATGTGTTGCAGCTTTTCGTACACTGGTTTTTATTTTTCAAGACTTCTACAGAAGCTAATTCGTATACGTCTGGGCTTTGGGATGCACGTTCAGTTTCTCTTTTATATTGTCTCATTCTGAAATAGATAAAATTAATTAACTTTAAGAAAAAAGTATTAAAAACATGAAAATAAGAAATTGAAGTATGCCCAACGTAATTTCACAGAAATAATATATCAATAAGGGGATTTTAGTAACTTGTTACAACTTGCCCCATGAAAATGTTACAACATACCCCACTGCAACGTTTTTGGAAATAACTGTTATAAAATAATATATCCCTTATTTGGTGTAAAATTAAAGTTAACATAATCGAAATAAACAAATGTTAAATGTATTTTAATAAAGCAACAACTGCTAAACAATTTGAAATCAAGAAAATTCAATTTTGCAAAAACAAAAAAAAGTCCATTACCTGGTCTTATCGGAGCGCCTTCATAACACTGTCTTCTGTGTCATCCAGCGTGATACTGATGGAATGGGTGTTAAAATCAAATGAATATTCTTCTATTATCTAGGTAAAAAATGCTTGTTACTACTTGCCCCTGTTACAACTAGCACACAACTACACGTGTACATGAGTTCAATTGCTGCCGGCCTCAAATGAATTTGTTAATTGCAATTTGAAGCGCTGATATACCACGCGCGCGGTGACGAAGGAAAGCGACGTGAGGAAACCTGCATGTCTGAGAAATAAAAAAAAACAATATAGAAAGGAGAGAGACTTCTGATGGCATACTTAATCATCTTATATTCCGAGTTATGTAATATAAACTAAAATTGTTATTACGGATATTTTTTATTTCAAAATACCTTTTTTAATTTAACATTTTGTGTCTTATCCATATGACATGACAATTGTTTTGAAGCAGGGCATAATGTTACATGTATGTTTTACGAGTTAGATCCATGGTGCAGCTATATTAGTAGTATTGTTGTAGCACGAATGGTTCGGCTCGACCGGGAAAGGACCACGCTGTCATATAATACCAGCGTAAAATAGCAGATTAACGTTGCTGTGTTTCGTATTGCGAGTTAAGAGAACTGAATACACTTTTTGCTGGAAATGAGGCATTCCATCTCAGTCCTCACGGGTGGCAACCCATCTTCATTTTGATTCAAAATCGAGGATAGATGTAGATGCTTATGGACCATAGCAACCACTTACTATCAGGTGGACTGTGTACTCGCTTGTCACCCTTATCCTGTAAAAAATGTATAAATACAGAAAAACGATTTCATATTTTGTCATAGAACCTAATACCTAATATAAAAATAATTAATTTAATGAGTAACCCTAAGTCTTTTCTTCAATATTTATTTGTACTGTTACTACTTTTTACTCTAAGCTTAGAGCTCCATTAAAATTACACCAAAAATGTTTTAGGTATAATTCACATAGTGTGGCTCGTGATTTGTAGTTATAATTAGTTGAGCAGTAACGATATTCAGGTATTTTGTACAGGTGCTCATAACAGGTTTATAAATTATCCGTGTAAACCAAAGCCTTTTAATTTATTATGGAATTTAATGATATAAAATTAAAACGTTTTATATTCGTGCTTCGTTATGAAGTGTTTATAATATTGATGCGTAATATAATAGTACATCGTACTAAAAGCAAAATATAAAATAGCCGTTCGTTTAGTTTCTCTATAAACATAAAGTATTACCACAGTATTACTTTATAAATGTTTAGACCAGCGTCGGGCAACAGCGTCAAAAGATTGGGACGCGCAGAAAGTTTTGGGAAAGAAGTTTTTTAGTTTTTTTGTATGACAAACTGGCCAGGCATATTTATTTATATTGTTTATTTATTTATTTTCACATTTTTAAGAGCTAAATTGAAATATTATCGTTTAAAAAAAAGGTTCAATGATTCTGCCTATTTCATATTATTTAGAATGTCGAATGAATGTCGAAGAAATGTCGAACGAAGAAAGAAATCGTTTCTAAGACCTCAAAAGGTATATATTTATGGATAAATATCCTTCTTAAAAGACCGCGAAACACTGGTTCAAGAAATTTTAGCACGGTCGATGAAAAGATATGAAGGAAGGAAACATGATAGCAGTGAACCTACATGTAATATTTTTAGAGAATAACGTTTTTCACAGAGACAGACATACGTACAGACAAGAACCCAAAATGCGAAGTTTGGTATGGAATATTAAAGATGCTGATAAAGCGAAGTTCACTTGAGTTAAGCCGCAGGTTGGCCATACTCGTTTGTTATATTATGTTCAAATGTCAATCAAAACATATTTTAATTAATTTAGGACAATGTGTTGTCTAACCGTGTAGTGGCAGTGTAAGAATATCCACTACCCGATATTGTCTTGTGGGTGTCGTAAGAGGCGACAGAGGGAGACTGTAACAGGTGATGGGCCGCAGCATCTTTCTCAAAATAATTCAAAATAATTAAAAAATGTGCTTCTCAACCCGCCAGCCAAACGAAGTAACAGTGACAAAATCTACCCCGCCATCACGTCAGGCAGACGAGGCAATTTGGGAGAGTCCACGTTCAGCAGTAGACTTTTATTGCCTGCAATGAAATCGATGTAATGGAATGCGATGTGTTTATGTAAGATGGCTTTTTATAATATAATTTTAAGAAGATATCGTTTATTCTACAACAAAATCCCAAAATGCTCTGGCCATTTCGTATGAATATAATATATAAGGACTATTTTTAAGAGGAAAGTTTTGTCTCTTCTTACCTCACCATTATAGCAGTAGGTAACGACCTCATCCTATAAAAGGCACAAAAATATCGCGAACGTAATTCATCATGTCATTATTCAAGCAAAGGGCGAACTTTACGACTATAATAACGTGAGATGTTTGACTCGAAGCGGCTCATGAATAGGGGATATCCATAATTGTGCTGTGTTTTATGCGAATGATTAACCTTTTAATATTTGTTAAAAAGGAACGTGGAATTATTGTAGTGAACATTGGTATTGTTGCTATTTAAATGTTAATGTATCCTATAAACGATAGAAATAACGTTTCGTAGTGTAATTTTTAATTATTCCGAAAGGTAGGGATTTCCTAATAAGATAATATAGAATAATAAACTAAGGTATATAAATTGCGTGATACTTACCTTACTGACACGAATACAGATGAAGTTTTCTTTTTTATTGTGGTATAAATTTTTTGCTTTAAATGTACTGCATGTTTTTAGAATTGTACCCTTGATTTAGTTTGTATTTACGTATTTACTTTCTTGACTTCGGTCTGGTTAGCCTTTATCTATTTATTTAACTAAATTATGTTGAATATATTACATTAAGTAAATATTCCATTCTATTTTATTTATGTTAGTAGTATAAGTATTTATATATCTCAACCAGATGAGAAAACAATAGAAATACTCCATAATAATGTCCTCTATATCGAAAATCTATCATGGCGCGGCGGCCCGTCTCAACGGAGAATAGCAAATTTTTTTTTCATAGGATAGGCTGACAAACGATCTCACAGTCCACCTGATGGTAAGTGGTTGCTGTAACCCATAGACATCTACATCTATCCTCCATAAAGAATCAAAATGTAGATGCTTTGTCATCCGTGAGGACTAAGATGGAATGCCTCTTTTCCACTAAAAAGGGTCTCAGGTTCTCTACACTCACCATACGAAACACAGCAGCGTTAAGCTGCTATTTTACGCTGGTATTCTGTGAGAGATTAATATATATATATATATATATATATATATATATATATATAGGCTATAAAGACATGGGCGAAATTTCACATTTAGATAATGTTTTATTTTTAAAGGTTAGGTGTTATTCCTGAGTAAACTATCCATTTCAATAAATTATTTATATTCTTCACAAGACCACTGCTGAACATAAACCTCCCACAAGAAATGCTACAAAGCACGGTCCTAAGCCACCTGCATCCATCGGCTTCCTGCATGTTTTACCAGGTCGTCACTCCATCTGTTGGGGGAGTCATTTATATACATACATGATTAAAATAATGTTTTAGTGCAAATTGAAATAGTTTATTACTGGTAAAGAATAGTTATTACAGCAATATAGAATTCATGGCACATAAAATATCAACGATGAAATGACGGCGACAAATAATATTTTTAGTATGCATAATTTAATTATTAAATTATAATTAAGAATGTATTCTTCCTAACACTGGCGATGTTTTGCCTAAAGGGGAGTTCCCACAACTAATATTTGTAATAGACTAAGTTACTCAAATAAAAATATTTATTATTATTAATAATGTAATGTAATGAATGATGATATTGAGATTTTTTAAAATAAATTGTAATATTTTTAATATACTGTATGTTATTTTGCATTCTAAGTGGCTAAATAAGGAAGGGCTTATAAAATATAATAATATCAAACTTTTTTGTTACGAGCGAAAAGAGCGAAAAGATTTTAATAAAATGATAAAACAGAATTTCAGAACAGAAAATGATAAAAAAGTTTTAAAGCTACTAGATAGGAAAGAATTCGGTATCAATATCGACGTCTACTACATTATTTACCTTGTATTTGCAGAAGCACAAGTCAAGCACCATTTTTATATAATCTCGTTTGCCCTAAATGAGCGTCTGGCTCACCTGATGGTAAGTTACTACCGCCACCCATGAACAACTGCAACATCAGGGGAACTGCAGAAGAATTGTCGGCCTTTTAAAAATAGTGGGCTCTTTTCATGAAGGACCTTAAATCGTGCCGGTTCAGAAAACTCGCTGGTGGTATTTGATTCCACAAGGAAGTTGTGCGAGGAAGAAAACTTCTAGTGTTTTTCCTCAGACAGGCAGAGCACGTGGTAATTCCGCTCAAAATTGAAATAAGCAATTTCATTGTTGTCAGCGATGATCAATCCTGGATTTCTCGAGTAGTGTGAAATTTACAATGAGTGCTTAGCCACTGACTTACCATGGCTTATTTATAGCTGGAATTTAAAATTGGAGGAGGTTCTCAATTCGACTGTATGATCGTTTCGTATATATGTTGCGATATTTTTGTTAATTGTTAATTGTGTATCGATTTTAATAGTCCTTATTTACTAAATAGGTTATAGTCGGGGGTAGTACTTTATAAATTTGTACAAAACTTAGACGAAGATAATAAAATTCTATTTAATTCTATTAAGCTAATTTTACGGATTTAATCGCGTTTAATTTACTATTTAAATTCCCGACGTTTCGGGTGCTTTACCCATGGTCACGGGAAGGGGGGGGGGGGGGGGAATGAGATCTTTGACGTCCCGATGTCTATTGAATTTTATCCATATAAATGATAAATAACATATGTAATGTGATTGGAAACATTTACTATGGTTTTAGCTCCGTTTTATAGTCTAAATGTCAGGTGATTGTGGTTTGATTAACTAAAATTGATATGAAGGCGCTACTTCCTATTACTTTTAACAATTTTAATGTTAAAATGTTACGGGGATTGAAGTGACTGTATAAACGGCTATAATGGTTGTAGCACGAATGAGTCGACTTGACCGGGAAAGGACCACACTCTCGCGGAATACTAGCATGAAATAGCAGCTTAATGCTGCTATGCTTCGTATGGTCTCGACACTGATTCCGATCTATGAACGTATCATAAGAATTTTAACCGACAAGTCAAAGAAGTCAAAGAAGTTGAAAGAAGCAACGTTTTATACTTTTTTTTTATTAAAACATTTCATTAAAATGAAAATTTTATTAAAAAGTTTTAATTTTACTACTACATAGTAGTTCGTATCGTTGAATTAACATTACATATAATAATGAGTGAGTCGTTCTTTCAAAAATACGTAAACCTAATTAGTATTGTAGTCTGTTTATACATGAATCAATAAATCAATAACCTCAATTAATGAATGTCTGAAGACTTTATGTTCTCCCTTCATAAAATTTTGTGTATGGGCAAATATACTGTTATGTTGAAAAATAAAACATTATAACCTATTAAATTCTTTAATATTCAGCATTTTCCATTCAAGTGTTTACTTAAAAAAATTTGTTTATTTATCGCGCAAAGTTTTACGAAGTTAAGACAGATTAGACTTTGAATTTCCTTTCACTTTTCCCCGTGTTCACTTTCCGCTGCTATTTAATCATAATAATGTTCTGGTACGATAATCTCATTACACGAAGGAAACGTGAAAAGAAAGGGACAAACAGGTAATTTCATCTTGTTTATATATGCATATATTAGAGATAAAGTATTTAAGACTTAACTAAGTTTGTTCTTTCGTAAAAGTTATTTGAATGCTGTTTTAAATAACTTGCATTTATTATGAGATTTAAAAAATCTTTAACATTGCTTGTTGTTATTATTTTAAGAACATTGTGACATAAAAAATATTTTATAACAATAAATATTGCTTTTAACGACATTTTCGAAAATGTTTTCTTTACTATAGTTTTGTTTAGATTCTATAGTAACTAGAATGGATGCGTCAAAAACTGTGAGGCTTTTACGATTGCCGTTCTATAATGGTTGCTATGTAATTAAAATTCTTTAACTTATTATAATAAAATAATAATACAAATATTCTAATTAAGCTTCTTTCACGTATTGTACGTGTCGATATAGATTGTTATGATACGTTCATAGACCGGTATCAGTATCGAGACAAGAAGTGACGAGATACAAAAATAAAGTTAATCTTTTGTAGCCCTTTTTAAGCATATTGCGCGCACTGAGGAGTGTGCAAAATATAATGATAATTCAAATAATGTTTTATGAGATATGTGATGCGTGGCAAAATTTCACCTGTCCCATTAATTTCTTTTGAAAATTTTTATTTTAGATTTAATACTATTGTTATTAAATATCTATTTATTTGTATTTAGAGAACGCGTGCGTCTCATATGCAAATAACAATCATAAAATTTGTAACACGAAGAAAGCATTTGCAATGTAAGAGGTTTTTATAACCAAGCAGGTCAAATTTTATGCTAACCTCGTTATTATAAATTTCACCTGATTGTCGTCATTGTGTTACAAGAATGAGCGCTGTAATAAGGACTTACTTCTTTTACGTTAGTTCGATCCTATGCTATACTCGCCTTCTAAGTAGTGTTCGGAATTTAAACGTAAAAATTTAATAAAGGGATTTTAGTTAGTATAAAAAAAACTTCACGATTTAAATTATCAAAGTTTATAAGAATTTTAAACAATGTAACGGCATATATAAATTATTAAGAATAAAGTTTGTTTAAGGATAATGATTCGTTGGTTACATTAATTTACCAAATGATCAACTCCGCTCACTACGGTACACGTCTCAGTAGAAAAGTTGCCATCTTAACACTTTTCGGGGTACATCTGCTTTATTTCATTGAGTTATATGTACTACGTACTAGAGAAGCCATATCAAACAAAAACTGTGTCCTACTCTATGTTTTCGCGCATGCGCGGGAGTTGTAGTCGCGCATGCGCGAATATAGATAAATAGAAGATAAGATATTAATATAAAATAAATATAAGAATTTAATATAATATCTTAATTTCATCTAAACAAACATGCTATATTTCTAAATAAAATGTAATAATAACTATTTTATGGAATTCACAAATCTTCAATTTACGCAATATTTAGTTTGTACGGATTGCACTACAGTTCAGTTGAACATAGTCAATGTTCGGAATGGCTTCTCTAGTACGTAGTACATATAACTCAATGCTTTATTTTGTTGGTTGTTGGATTTGAATTTGTTAGGAAGGTCTCTCTAACTCCATCGCACTTACTACTTAAATTATTGATTTTACAATGATTAGGTTTCGTGTAACACGTCGTAGGACTAGACGGAAGTATTCAGACTACAACATATTTGAAATACACATTAAAATGGTCTGTATAGCTGATTTCGTCACCACACAATAACCTAGCTAACGTGTCGATTCGTGAGCATCATTTATAAAAGTATACCGTGTCCTATATCATATAAAACCACAATGTCTGCTTTTAATTATTTTGATTTGTTATCAGGGAAATGGTGCTACCAACCTCCTGTTTCACCTCTTGCGACAACCATGGGATTATGTGTGGTAGTGCTCTTTTACGTCGCCACTACCCAGCGTATTTACAAGAGCTATTTATTAAACGTTGACAAATGATACAAACACATACATGTTAATCTCTATATATAAAAATTACGTGTAACGTTGTTTGTCCGCGATGAACTGCTAAACTACTGAACTGATTTCAATGAAATTTTGCACACTGTGTGCAGTTTGGTCCAACTTGAGAGATAGGGCAGTTTTTATCCTGATAAATGACACTCAATATTTAATAGAATCAGGCGTTACTTTGCGGAAATCCATTATATAAATGCTTTTAGAAAAATTTACTTCGCAAATATCCGCGTTATAAAATAAAATGATGTGTCTTACCTAGTATGAAGAGCACCTCCCGCCCTCCCTCAATTGCGTGCACTATCCCCGTCACCACTAACGGTGCTGGGATTAGTAAATTTTTCTAAAAGCTTTTACTCAATATTTTTTTATTACGATTTATATAAAGGATTTTTTATATGAAGGGTCGTCGAAAAGGGCAGAACAACGTCTGCCTGGTCAGCTAGTTGATATTTAAGTTTTAATTTCTTAAAACTAAAGCAATTCGAATTTTCTTTCTAAATTAAGTCAATTACTTTTATTCGAAAAAGTGAGGAGTTGAGGTAGTCGAGAGGATAAGTGCTTACTACAAATGTGCATATGCATAATAGGGAACGGAGGGCTAGTTGTAACAATTTTTTGTTTCTTGGCTATGGAAGCTTATTTGTTGAGTATTTAGAAAATATAGCAGTACTGTTCGAAGGAGCTACTATTAAATTATCGATTGCAAATAAAATTTTGATCAAACCTGTGATGAATTCTTATAAAAATGGCGTAGAAAAAAAAGTGACGAGTGTTACAATTTACCCCGTGATTGGGGCTAGTTGTAACAGGTTTGGGGTAAATTGTAACAGTAGCAATTGAAAACCAGTTTTCTATTTTTCAAAGATTTATTTAGTATATGTAGCTTTATAAACTTAGACACGCTATAACAGACTTGGACTTTTAAGTTTTATACTTAACCTAATAGAAAAATATTCAAAAACAAAGATGCTCTTTTTTTTAAACTCTAAAGAATGTTGCGTGGCTCAGAGATGTAGCTTCAGGCGTCTTCAGAGACAGTCTTAGGTTTCTTACTATACAATTTTTGAACCAATCAGGTCCAGCTGATTCGTTTTTATGCCACGACGGAGGTACATTTTTCGCTTCAATCATAACAGCATACTGGTATGTCAACTTTCTGACTTCCAAAGCAAGCAATCCAAAGTAGATGTTGGAGCAAGTAAGCAAGTATTCTGATATTTTAGCTTCTTCTTTCTCTTTAAAAACTAATCTGGGTTTGACATAGCCGACTGATAGAGATTTATTACTCTTCTTTTTTTCACATATCTATATAGTGACACATGCCACAAATCAAAATGTGTTGCAGCTTTTCGTACACTGGTTTTATTTTTCAAGACTTCTACAGAAGCTAATTCGTATACGTCTGGGCTTTGGGATGCACGTTCAGTTTCTCTTTTATATTGTCTCATTCTGAAATAGATAAAATTAATTAACTTTAAGAAAAAAGTATTAAAAACATGAAAAGAAGAAATTGAAGTATGCCCAACGTAATTTCACAGAAATAATATATCGATAAGGGGATTTTAGTAACTTGTTACAACTTGCCCCATGAAAATGTTACAACATACCCCACTGCAACGTTTTTGGAAATAACTGTTATAAAATAATATATCCCTTATTTGGTGTAAAATTAAAGTTAACATAATCGAAATAAACAAATGTTAAATGTATTTTAATAAAGCAACAACTGCTAAACAATTTGAAATCAAGAAAATTCAATTTTGCAAAAACAAAAAAAAAGTCCATTACCTGGTCTTATCGGAGCGCCTTCATAACACTGTCTTCTGCGCCATCCAGCGGGATACTGATGGAATGGGTGTTAAATAGTAGGTTAGGTTGAAAATCAAATGAATATTCTTCTATTATCTAGGTAAAAAATGCTTGTTACTACTTGCCCCTGTTACAACTAGCACACCGCTACACGTGTACATGAGTTCAATTGCTGCCGGCCTCAAATGAATTTGTTAACTGCAATTTGAAGCGCTTATATACCACGCGCGCGGTGACGAAGGAAAGCGACGTGAGGACACCTGCATGTCTGAGAAATAAAAAAAAACATTATAGAAAGGAGAGAGACTTCTGATGGCATACTTAATCATCTTATATTCCGAGTTATGTAATATAAACTAAAATTGTTATTACGGATACTTTTTATTTCAAAATACGTTTTTTAATTTAACATTTTGTGTCTTATCAATATGACATGACAATTGTTTTGAAGCAAGGCATAATGTTACATGTATGTTTTTACCAGTTAGATCCATGGTGCAGCTATATTAGTAGTATTGTTGTAGCACGAATGGTTCGGCTCGACCGGGGAAGGACCACGCTGTCATATAATACCAGCGTAAAATAGCAGATTAACGTTGCTGTGTTTCGTATTGTGAGTGTAGAGAACTGAAGACACTTTTTGCTGGAAATGAGGCATTCCATCTCAATCATCACGGGTGGCAACCCATCTTCATTTTGATTCAAAATCAAGGATAGATGTAGATGCTTATGGACCATAGCAACCACTTACTATCAGGTGGACTGTGTACTCGTTTGTCACCCTTATCCTGTAAAAAATGTATATATACAGAAAAACGATTTAATATTTTGTCATAGAACCTAATACCTAATATAAAAATAATTAATTTAATGAGTAACCCTAAGTGTTTTCTTCAATATTTATTTGTACTGTTACTACTTTTTACTCTAAGCTTAGCGCTCCATTAGAATTACACCAAAAATGTTTTAGGTATAATTCACATAGTGCTGCTCGTGATTTGTAGTTATAATTAGTTGAGCAGTAACGATATTCAGGTATTTTGTATAGGTGCTCATAACAGGTTTATAAATTATCCGTGTAAACCAAAGCCTTTTAATTTATTATGGAATTTAGTGATATAAAATTAAAACGTTTTATATACGTGCTTCGTTATCAAGTGTTTAAAATATTGATGCGTAATATAATAGTACATCGTACTAAAAGCAAAATATAAAATAGCCGTTCGTTTAGTTTCTCTATAAACATAAAGTATTACCACAGTATTACTTTATAAATGTTTAGACCAACGACGGGCAACAGCGTCAAAAGATTGAGACACGCAGAAAGTAGAAGAAGAAAAAGCCTTTTTGTGTGACAAACTGGCCAGGCATAATTAATTATTTTAAAAACACGATTATTTACAAGTAAAAAATAATAATCCCCAATTCGAATTTATTTTCACATTTTTAAGGGCTAAATTAAAATATTATCGTTTAAAAAAAAGGTTCAATGATTCTGCCTATTTCATACTATTTCGAATGTCGGATGAATGTCGAAGAAATGTCGAACGAAGAAAGAAATCGTTTCTAAGACCTCAAAAGGTATATATTTATGGATAAATATCCTTCTTAAAAGGCCGCGAAACACTGGTTCAACAAATTTTAGCACGGTCGATGAAAAGATATGAAGGAAGGAAACATGATAGCAGTGAATCTACATTAAATATTTTTAGAAAAAAAACGTTTTTCACAGAGACAGACATACGTACAGACAAGAACCCAAAATGCGAAGTTTGGTATGGAATATTAAAGATGCTGATAAAGCGAAGTTCACTTGAGTTAAGCCGCAGGTTGGCCATACTCGTTTGTTATATTATGTTCAAATGTCAATCAAAACATAATTTAATTAATTTAGGACAATGTGTTGTCTAACCGTGTAGTGGCAGTGTAAGAATGTCCACTACCCGATATTGTCTTGTGGGTGTCGTAAGAGGCGACAGAGGGAGACTGTAACAGGTGATGGGCCGCAGCATCTTTTTCAAAGTAACTCAAAATAATTAAGAAATGTGCTTCTCAACCCGCCAGTCAAACGAAGTAACTGTGACAAAATCTCCCCCGCCATCACGTCAGGCAGACGAGGCAATTTGGGAGAGTCCACGTTCAGCAGTAGACTTTTATTGCCTGCAATGAAATCGATGTAATGGAATGCGATGTGTATATGTAAAATAGCTTTTTATAATATAATTTTAAGAAGATACCGTTTATTCTACAACAGAATCCCAAAATACTCTGGTCATTTCGTATGAATATAATATATAAGGACTATTTTTAAGAGGAAAGTTTTGTCGCTTCTGACCTCACCATTATAGCAGTAGGTAACGACCTCATCCTATAAAAGGCACAAAAATATCGCGAACGTAATTCATCATGTCATTATTCAAGCAAAGGGCGAACTTTACGACTATAATAACGTGAGATGTTTGACTCGAAGCGGCTCATGAATAGGGGATATCCATAATTGTGCTGTGTTTTATGCGAATGATTAACCTTTTAATATTTGTTAAAAAGGAACGTGGAATTATTGTAGTGAACATTGGTATTGTTGTTATTTAAATGTTAATGTATCCTATAAACGATAGAAATAACGTTTCGTAGTGTAATTCAATATATTATTTTAAATAGATTTTTGTTCTACGTGGTAGAGCCATGCTGCAGCTATATTATGGTTGTAGCACGAATGGGTCGGCTCGAACGGGGAAGGACCACGCTCTCACAGAAAACCAGCGTAAAATAGCAGCTTAACGCTGCTGTGTTTCGTATGGTGAGTGTAGAGAACCGGAGACCCTTTTTACTGGCAAAGAGGCATTCCATCTTAGTCCTCACAGGTGACAACGCATCTGCATCTTGAGTCTTTATTGAGGATAGATGTAGATGTCTATGGGTCACAGTAACCACTTACCATCATGTGGACTGTGTGCTCGTTTATCACCCGATCCTATAAAAATATATATATAATTTTTAATTATTCCGAAAGGTAGGGATTTCCTAATAAGATAATATAGAATAATAAACTAAGGTATATAAATTGCGTGATACTTACCTTACTGACACGAATACATATGAAGTTTTCTTTTTTATTGTGGTATAAATTTTTTGCTTTAAATGTACTGCATGTTTTTAGAATTGTACCCTTGATTTAGCTTGTATTTACGTATTTACTTTCTTGACTTCGGTCTGGTTGGCCTTTATCTATTTATTTAACTAAATTATGTTGAATATATTACATTAAGTAAATATTCCATTCTATTTTATTTATGTTAGTAGTATAAGTATTTATATATCTCAACCAGATGAGAAAACATTAGAAATACTCCATAATAATGTCCTCTATACCGAAAATCTATCATGGCGCGGCGGCCCGTCTCAACGGAGAATAGCTAATTTTTTTTTCATAGGATAGGCTGACAAACGAGCTCACAGTCCACCTGATGGTAAGTGGTTGCTGTGACCCATAGACATCTACATCTATCCTCCACAAAGAATCAAAATGTAGGTGCATTTTCATCCGTGAGGACTAAGATGGAATGCCTCTTTTCCACTAAAAAGTGTCTCAGGTTCTCTACACTCACCATACGAAACACAGGAGCGTTAAGCTGCTATTTTACGCTGGTATTCTGTGAGAGATTAATATATATATAGGCTATAAAGACATGGGCGAAATTTCACATTTAGATAATGTTTTATTTTTAAAGGTTAGGTGTTATTCCTGAGTAAATTATCCATTTCAATAAATTATTTATATTCTTCACAAGACCACTGCTGAACATAAACCTCCCACAAGTAATGTTACAAAGCACGGTCCTGAGCCACCTGCATCCATCGGCTTCCTGCATGTTTTACCAGGTCGTCACTCCATCTGTTGGGGGCGTCATTTATATACATACATGATTAAATTAATGTTTGAGTGCAAATTGAAATTGTTTATTACTGGTAAAGAATAGTTATTACAGCAATATAGAAATAATGGCACATAAAATATCAACGATGAAATGACGGCGACAAATAATATTTTTAGTATGCATAATTTAATTATTAAATTATAATTAAGAATGTATTCTTCCTAACACAGGCGATGTTTTGCATAAAGGGGAGTTCCCACAACTAATATTTGTAATAGACTAAGTTACTGAAATAAAAATGTGCACGACGCAACAATATTAAACAAACGAAAGAAAATGCTTATTGTAACCGGCGCTAGTTGAACAACCTAGGAGCGGTGGGCGGAGCCATGACGACGGTGTAATTATCAGGCCACGCCTCTGGTTCGACAACTAGCAAGGGTTATACGGCGGAACTAGCGCAACCTTATGTTGAATTTAAATTATAATTTGTGTAAATAATTGTATTACTTGTATCGAACGATAAAAAATAATGATTGTATTATAACTAAGTTTAAGGTTGAGTTGTAACTGTGCAATAACTCTCCCAAATAAAGGCACCGTATGAACAGGGAGAGTTAGCATAGTCTTCAAATGAAAACTGTAATTGTTAAATATAATAAATGTTTACTTTATTATATAATAAATATATTAGGCCATTAGGCACATAAAATAATAGTAGTAGTGTAGCCAAAGAGCATGTTATCGTGACGCGGCCGCGGAGCAAATGAAGCCACGCGCACCGCGCCACGACGTTTTATATTTATAGTGCTGAGGCGGGGGGAAGGATTCTCCGCCTAAAGCAGCTGAAAATTATAATGTAAACCTGTAAATAAGTAAAAATATTGATATGTACACCCTAGTCTAACAAGTAGTTATAAGAATATTATATAGTGAATTATGTTTATTAGTTTGTAAGGTTATTAAATAAATAAAGATAGGCGCGGGGGTGAGGCAAGGGTCCGCTGGCCAGCAGCGGCCAAATCATATAAAAGACGGGCCGGCCGCTAGGGTCAGCTTTTTTTTTTCATTCATTCCACCTGTGGCTCCGCTCTCGAGCGGGTGTACCAGGTAGTCCGCGTGCGCTCCGTTAGCGCCCCCCCAGTTTCGCGCCCCGCGCGCCTCTCAGTGTTGGCGCTATAAGCGCTGAAGTCGGGTGAGTGTCTCATCGCTAACTCTCAGCTCTTACCCCCCCGCCCTCAGGTCGGGGAGGTCTGACTGAACGCTTTTTATATTGTAGTACACTAGTACTGTATATGTTAGTAGTTTATTATAATTATATGTGTAGTATATATAACGTGTATATTGTCATATTGTTTCTTGACTTAGCCCCCGTCCTTTTGAGGACGAGGGAGAGTTTCAGAATAAGAACGTCCCGCACTTTCAGTGCGGTGATCCCCCACGCCCTACTAGTAGTTTTAAATAGTTTTTTTTTATTTTTTTTTTATTTTTTAGTTAATTAATTAATCAACATGTCCACGAAGGACTTAAAATCATCACTTTGGAACGCCATCACTAAGGTGGAAGATTCGCAGGCGCTTTCCGCCGCCCTAGCCCTTCTGGCTGGTACCGCCCGTAAGGCAACCATCCCGCCGCCGGTGTTAGCGGACCACTTAGAGTCCCAGAACTCGTTCGCCGCGCTTGAAATTGATATGGAGTGCTCTCACTCCGAGTCCGACGCCGCGTCGTCAGTATCCGCCTCTCGGAAGAGGCCCGCGAGAAAATCCGGCACCAGGTCATCGGAGTCAGACTCGGATGACACCGGTGCATCACTAGAATCCTATACCACGGTATCGTCAAAGCGCGCGGCGAAGCGCGCCGCTAAAAACCGTTCGCCAACCGCCGCAGCGGCCCGTGCCGCTCCCGCCTCCCCCGCAGCCTCCGTCGCTGCCTCAGTCCCTGCAGCCCGAGCTGCCGCGTTAGATAGCTCAGCGCCAACAAAACCGGCCACGCGTTGTGCGCCGCAATTAGCTAAGAAACAAGCCCCGCCCCCTGTCTTCTTAAGAGATAAGGCTGAATTTACCCGGCTAAGTAAGATATGTTACGACTCGAAAATTAAGTACGAGGATGCTACCAACTTAGGCGTAGCAATCAAAATATTGCCAACCACGATCGACGATTTCCGCCGTATCACGAAACTTTTTACGTACGAACGCGTATCGTACCACACATACGCTCTCCCGGAAGAGCGTAAAGTTAGGGTCGTCATCCGAGGCGTCCCGTTTGAACTCTCCAACGAGGAGATACTTGCGGACCTTAAGTCACAAGGTTTCCCCGTTGAAGCGGTTCACAAAATGCATAGTAGAACCGGGCTGAGATACCCGGTAATATTAGTAATCTTAAGTAACGTCCCGGAGGCTAAAACCATCTTCCGGCAAGTACGCACTGTGTGCGGCTTGTCTGGAGTCAAGGTTGAGTCACCGCGTAGGCGCGGTTTCCCGGCGCAGTGCCACCGCTGCCAATTGTATGGTCACGCGGCGGCCAATTGCTCCGCCCCACCCAGGTGCGTTAAGTGCCTAGATCCGCACATCACCAAAGAGTGTCCCAAAGATGCCGTATCCCCGCCCGCGTGCGTCCTGTGTCAACAGACAGGCCACCCGGCGAGCTACAGAGGATGCCCGTGCGCTCCTCGTCCGCGCATAGCAAGACAGGCACCACCGCCGGTAAATGACCGTTCATTCCCGGCCTTATATGTTAGGAAGCCCCGTCAGGGCGTATCTCAGCCGTCTCAGGGCTTTGCACGACCCCCTCAGGGTCCCCCGAGACCGCTTAGGCCACCGCAGGCACCGCTTAGGCCACCACCGGGCTTCTCAAAGCCTATGCAGGCTCCAGTTTTTGCCTGGGGCCCCAAAAAGGTAGATCCACCGCCACAGGTATTTTCTGCTCCGCAGCAGAAACAGTCGACAATTGGCGATGACTTTAACACGGTTTACGCCGCGATAAGGAACATCGACATTAACGAAATCTCGGTTTTAGCGAGTAAACTGCGCGCCGCCCGGTCCCCTCAGGACCGGCTTTTGGCTCTCGCAGAACACAGTAATTTATTGCGTTCGTTGTAAGCTAAGTTAACTTAATTAACTTAGCTTATAATGACAGAGCCTTCTGCTCTGCCTAGAAGTCACGGTCGTATCAAGCCCAAAGGGCTATCGCTTATTTCATTTAATATTCGCGGATTGCGTAATAATCTCCCAGAGCTTAAGCTCTTCCTTAAAGATCGCGAAGCTGATTTTCTCCTCTTACAGGAAACCAATCTTAAACACACAGACAATAAAGGCTTATCCATTAAAAATTATTCTCTTCTTCGTAATGATAGGCACGACCGCCGAGGCGGCGGCACGGCCATTTATTACAAGAAGACACTACATTGCTCTCTTATTGATACTCCACAGCTTACCAATATGGAAGCTACGTTATGCAGGATATCTATGACGGGACATCAGTCTTTAGTCATAGCCTCCTGTTACATTCCCCCTAAAAACCTCCCCCTCAAAGATGATTTTGAGGCAATCTTATCTCAAAGTAATTCAGTCATTATGTTTGGAGATTTTAACTCTAAACATACTGAATGGACATGCCGTACGATTAATACTAATGGTAGGATACTGCGTGATATAACGCAGTCTCTTGACTTAACCGTTTTCAGCCCGCTCGGTGCAACGCACTATCCCGATAACACCGATTATAACCCAGATGTACTAGATTTTGCGTTACTCAAAGGAGTTTCACTCAACCTCAGGTCTATTGAGACACTAGACGATATAGGATCCGATCACCGACCGGTCTCTCTTATTCTTGGCCATCAGCCACCCCCTATTATAACTACGAAAACCTTCACTAACTGGAAGGGTTTCAAGGACTCGCTAGCAAAAGCTATGGACTCGCAGGACTCCCCTAATTACCTATCGTCGGACTTAGACTTAGACAGTCCTGTAAAAATCGACACCGCGGTCGAATCACTTTCAACCCTAATTAAATCCTCCCTTAAGGAGAATGAAAGGGTCGTTCCGGTTGCTAATACTAATGGGCTTCCCCTATATATTAGCAACATATTAAAAGCTAAAAAAGCTGCTTTCCGGAGAGCAGCTAAATATCCCACCCCCGAATATAGGCATACGGCTAATCGTCTTCAACGAAAACTCCGTTCGCACCTTTATGAATTTCGAGAGCTCCAAAGGAGTGAACTCATGGAGAATATATCTCCCTCACATACAGCGTACTATCAGATGGCTAGAGCCCTCCGTATAGACGCTACAACTCACACTCCCCCTCTCTCCCGCCCCGACGGTACGGTTGCCTTCGAGGACGACGAGAAGGCTGAGTGCTTTGCAGACAGCATTGCCGCACAATGCTCTCCTAGCTCTCAACCTGTCGACCCCTCACATATTCAGGAAGTGGAGGATGAGGTCCGCCGCCGGAACTCACCCCCCACAACCTCTGACCCTATCACTGTGTCCAATGATGAGATCTCGTCCCTCATCAAAGGACTTAAGCCCAAAAAATCTCCGGGCGCGGATGGCATATCCAACCAAGCCCTTAAATACTTTCCAGAGCAGGTGTTAACCCTCTTAGCTATTATCTTTAACGCCTGTTTTAATCTTAGTTACTTTCCCACTTCTTGGAAAGAGGCAATTGTCATTGGTATTCCCAAGCCAGGCAAGCCTCTTAACCTCCCCTCCAGTCATCGTCCCATTAGCCTCCTAAAGGCCATGGGCAAACTCTTTGAAAGAGTCATTCAAAATCGAATGAGGCGCCATCTGTTTCCCACAGACGGTGACCCCATTGTCATCCCACACCAATTTGGTTTCCGCGCAAAACACTCGTGTCCACAACAGGTACACCGCATTGTGGAATATATCCTCAGCGGTTTTTATCCACGTCGACTAAAGACAATCGCGGTCTTTTTCGACATTGCCAAAGCCTTCGACCGAGTCTGGCATGAAGGCCTTATTTTCAAATTATATAGGATAGGACTCTCCGATCGTCTAGTACGTCTCGTAGCCTCTTATTTACAACATCGTACCTTTCGTTTTAGACACGAAGGCACGTTATCCTCTCAGCGCCCCATTAAAGCTGGTGTTCCTCAAGGATCAGTACTAGCTCCCCTCCTGTACATCTTGTACACCAACGACATTCCTATCCCGTCGAATGGTGTACAGCTCTCACTCTTCGCAGATGACACTGCACTATACTTCAAAAGTCCTAGAATATCTTCAGCAAGGAACAAGATCCAAAAGTCAGTCGATGACCTAGGAGATTGGTTCCAAAAATGGCGTATCGATGTGAACCCGGAGAAGAGCTCCGCAGTTCAATTCGATATTAAAAGACGCCGTAATAAAAACAAGAAAAATACTCCACCTATACGAATGTTAGGGACCCCTGTCCCATGGCACATGTCAGCAAAATATTTAGGCGTCACCCTTGACTATAGGCTTACTTTTGAGTCTCATGTCAAAAGAGTAACGCGTCTAGCACGTTTCTATTTAGGTCGGCTTAACAGTATGTTAGGCAGACATAGCAAAATGTCATTACGAAATAAGCGAACCCTCTATAAGGTTTGTATACGACCGGTTATGACTTACTCGGCTCCTATTTTTGCACACGCTAACGATAAAATTATTAACGAACTCCAAGTAGTTCAAAACCTCTTCTGTCGTCGAGCTACGAACGCACCTTGGTACGTCCGTAATGCCGACCTTCACCGGGATTTAGAAATCCCAACAATCCAGCAATGTCTTAAAAAATTCTCTGAAAACTTCTTTAAAGTATCAGAGTCGCATACTAACACACTTATTCGTGAGGCAGTTACTTATACCGCCCCACTCCCTTCTCGCTATAGCGTCCGCAGGCCGAGAAACACTCTCTTGGACCCGCCAAATAAGTTGTCAAACGACCTGAACTGCCTCCTGGCGGCTCAGGCCAATCCTAATTAAATTAAAAACTAGTTAAAATTAATAATATGCCTTCGTAGGCAGTCCCTAAACGGCACTTAGCCGTCTGCGCCCTCTTTTCCCAAAAGAGGGTCGCTTTAGATACGGCATATGCAGCTTTAATAGAGCTAGTTGCCAGTCCCCAAAGGCGGTTTTTAGTGGGTATCACTTAGGTCCCCCGGTAGGCAGTGAGTCCCACATAACCAGGACAGACCGGCTGTCGTGGTATGCATAATGCATTTTCCGCCTCCCTCAGTGGTAGCCCTTTTCCAATTGCTTCGGGCGCAAAAAAAAAAAAAAAACTAGGGTCAGCAGTCGCTCTCCAGCCACCGAAAAGGCACCAGCAAGAAAAGAAAAAGTACAAGTTCCTCCTCACCGCCGCTTGCCTCCAGTTAAAAGCAAGACCAGCGCGTTTTATTCCATTTTTCGCACGGCATTACGGCGATCCGTAATATTAATGGTCCTTCGAGAAGCCGGATTACTAGAAGAAAAAGACAATATCGGTCTTGGTATTGCCGGAAGAAAGAAGCAAACCGCAAGAACGAAAAAATATTATTGTGAAGAAAAATGGTGATTACGCGTAGTAACAACGGAGAATCATCGAAGCGTCGCAAGGATGAACAAACAACCCAGGGGGCCACAGAAGAGGCCTCCGGGGGCGACTCAGCCGCTAGTGGTTCAACAAACACCACTAGCGAAACCACAACGGTCAGCGATACGACCGCTACCTCGGCAACCGATAGAACAACCGCAACGGAAGAAACCCAGCAAGAGGGTGATCAAAGATCGCAGTGCACATTGAAGCCCGGCGAGACTAGGTCACGCCGCTCCGTAGCCTCACGCAAGAGACTCCTCGCGGAGTTAGAGGCGAAAGAGCGGTTAGCCGAACTCAAGCTCGAGCAGGCTCAGTTGCAAGCAAGAACAGAATTGCAAGAAATACACGTGCAGCGACTACAAGCAGAAGCCGGATCAACCGATGAAGATGAAGAAATAGAAGACGATTTGGCATCAGTGCGCATTAGTACATGGTTGCAAGAAAAACCTACATCGCAACCCGCGCCTCAGCCCGCGCCACAACTCAATGCAAACAAGAACACAAACTGCCCGATTGCAAGTCATACGCCGCTCTGTCCACAAATGACAGATGGGAAGTAGCAAAGAAGTACAATATCTGCTACCGCTGTCTGCGAGGCAAACATCGTCGATTACTGTGCAAAGCTCCACCGTGCGGAAAAGGCGGATGCATGATGAAACACCATAAATTGTTGCATCACGACAGAACAGCAGTAATGGAAAAAGAACCCGCTATGGAAACCGCAACATCGGCAAAGGAGGTCAACACAGCGACTCGACCGTACAAGCACCGCCGCGCTTACCTAAAGATTGCGCCCGTAACAATAAGGGGGCCGCTAAGCTGCGTCGAAACATACGCATTATTGGATGAAGGGAGCACGGTCACCTTAGTCGATGCCTCAATCGCCGACGTCATCGGCGCCGACGGCCCAGCCCACACAATGTGGATACAAGGGGTCGGCTCGGAGGTGAAACACGAGAAGAGCAAGATCGTCAGCTTTAAAATAAGAGGAACGTACGCGCAAGAAGAACACAACATAGAAGCAGCGCGTACTGTAGAGCGGTTGGACTTCGCGCCAGAATCCGTGAATGAAGATCACTTGGGGAATTGCCCACATCTGTTGGATATCAAAGAGGATATCACCTACGAACGCGCCTCACCGAAAGTACTAATCGGGCAAGATAACTGGCACCTCATAGTGTCTAGAAAACTGCGCGTCGGCCGTCGAGACCAACCAGTCGCCTCATACACCAACCTGGGCTGGGTTCTGCATGGCTGTCATAGCTCATTGACGTCGACGGTCACCTTCTGCGGCAGACTACATCAGAGGGAAGATGCACCACCGATAGAAGAAGAAATAAAAAATTATTTCAAATTGGAGTCGCTGTGCATCGAGCCGAGAAGACCGAAAGAAGATCCCGAGCAGCGAGCCATGCAAATATTGGACGAAACCAGCCAGAGGTCAGCGGACGGCAGATTCGAGACAGGGTTGTTGTGGAAACAAAAGGACTTCCAAATACCAAATAATTATAAAGAGGCGGAAAGGCGCCTGCACACCTTAGAGAAGAGGCTCGACCGAGACAGCAATCTCAAGCTACAGTACGAAGAACGCATCGAGAACCTCTTCAACTCGGGTTACGCAGAGCGCGCGCCAATGCCACCGCCGCAAGGAAGGACATGGTATCTGCCACACTTCCCAGTCATCAACCCTGCGAAACCGAACAAACCGCCGAGATTGGTACACGACGCCGCAGCGAAGACAGCCGGAATATGTCTCAACGATATGCTTCACTCGGGGCCCGACTTATTACAATCACTGCCCGGAGTGATCATGAGGTTCCGACAGTATCCGTATGCAGTGAGCGCCGATATAAAAGAAATGTTCATGCAGATTAAAGTGCGCAAAGAAGATAGAGACGTTTTACGTTTCTTGTGGAGAGGCAAGCGGCGGGAGGACCAACCGGAGGAATATAGGATGACGTCAATCATCTTTGGAGCGACATCATCACCATGCACAGCATTATACATCAAAAATAAAAATGCTGTAGAACATGCAGAAGCGTACCCAGAAGCTGCGGTCGCCATAAAAAGAAACCATTATATGGACGACTACTTGCAGAGCTTCCACTCTGTCACGGAAGCTCAGCAAACAGTAAAAGCAGTCGATCACGTCCACAAACAAGCGGGATTCGTACTCAGCGGGTGGACATCGAACGAAGAAAAAACAATAGAAGAAATAACGACAGAGCATAGACAACACGACGCGACCGTGTGCCTGGGCGGAAAAGAAACTGAGAAGACGTTAGGGCTGCTCTGGCATGTACAAAGCGATCATATTGGATTCAATACTAACAATATGAAGATGCCTGCCGACGTAAAAGAAAAACAACGCTTGCCAACTAAACGAGAAGCGTTGAGCGTCATAATGGCATTATTTGATCCGCTGGGGTTAATATCACCGGTGACCACCCCAGCGAAGAGAATATTTCAAGACACATGGCGTTACAAGGCGGACTGGGACGACCCTCTGCCAACAGAATTAAAAGAAAAATGGGAAGGCTGGATTACTTCACTTAACGCCATAGAACAACTAAGAATACCGCGATGCTACGATTACAACCCGGTGTCGACGCGCCAACTACACACATTCGTCGACGCAAGCGAGGAGGCCTACGCAGCAGCAGTGTATTGGAGAACGGAGCGAGCAGACGGCAGCGTTAACATATCATTGGCCGCCGCCAAGAGCCGCGTAACACCATTGAAACCAGTTTCCATACCACGGCTCGAGTTACAAGCGGCACTGCTGGGAGCTCGTCTTGCGCAGACCGTGATCGATGAACACGATGGCGACATAGCAGGCAAGACATACTGGTGCGACTCCCGTACTGCACTGGTGTGGATAAGATCGGAGCCTCGCGCGTACAAAGCTTTCGTCGCTCATCGCCTGGCGGAGATAGAAGATACGACCAAAAAGAACGAATGGCGTTGGCTACCGTCTAAAGAAAACGTGGCAGACGACGCAACCCGAGCCACACCAGAAGGGTTCGACGAGTCGCACCGATGGTTCCGAGGGCCCCCGTTTCTGCAGCGTCCACCGGCAGAATGGCCGCAGGAAGAGAAAACGACACAATATGACACCGGGGAAGAGCGAGAAATATGTAACATCGCTGTTAAAAGTGAAGACTCGACAACAACACATCTTCCACAGATAGGAAGATTTTCTAAATGGATTCGCCTCATAAGGGCGACAGCGAGAGTCCTCCTATTCATCGACATGTGCAGACCAAACAAGCACGTAGTGAAGGCTGGGCGTAAACGCAACAAAGCAAGACAAGGTAGCGACCCTGGCTGGCAGAGAACAAACAAACGCAACACCCCCGCCAAGGAGAAAAAGGCGACTCCTACTGCCTCATCGCTTGTAGGAATACCGGCCGCTTATCATATGAGAGCCGAACAACTGTGGGTGCAAGCCAGTCAGCGGGAAAGCTTCACGAAGGAGCTCAAGAGAATCACCAGCGGAAGTGTTCCGGGAGGCGACGACAAACTAGGCCACCTGAGCACACACATTGATGAAGAGGGGACCCTACGCCTCAGAGGTCGAATAAAAGCGGCATCAGAAGTGGAGGACGACATGTACGACCCTCCCATATTAGACGGGAAGCACGCATACACTCGCCTGTACATAGCACACGTACACGAGAGGCTGCATCACGGAGGCGTAGAAACAGTTGTGAATGAATTAAGACAGAGATTGTACGTAAGAAAAATACGTCCAGTAGTGAAAACTGTCGTCAAAGGATGCCTGCCGTGCCGTCTAAGAAAAGCCAAGCCTGCATCACCGTCTACAGGAAACCTGCCGTCCGCACGCCTCGCTCATCACGCACGTCCGTTCACATACACCGGACTAGACTATACTGTAAACTCCAGACCTCTCACACACGTCTCAGTCGACCCAGGAGACCCGGAAGCCATCACGCCGAATCACATCCTCATCGGTCCCAACTCGCACGTACCTGCGCCGGGACACTTCAGCAAGAATGACGTGACGGCCCGCCAGCAATGGAAACGAGCTCAAGCCCTAGCCGACGTGTTTTGGAGAAGATGGGTTAAAGAATACCTGCCCCTACTCCAACACCGGCGGGAGCCCAGCAGCATAGGAGTATCGCCGAAGATTGGAGACCTAGTCATCATTTGTGACTCCAATCTACCACGCAACACCTGGCCCAGAGGGAAAATAAGTAAGGTATATCCTGGCGTCGACGGAGAGGTACGAGTAGTGGACGTAACCACCGGCAGTGGGCACATACTAAGAAGACCAACGAAGAAGATCGTCGTGCTACCAGAGGGATCGCAGCGTGGCGACGGCGGGAGAATGTGCACGACGCAACAATATTAAACAAACGAAAGAAAATGCTTATTGTAACCGGCGCTAGTTGAACAACCTAGGAGCGGTGGGCGGAGCCATGACGACGGTGTAATTATCAGGCCACGCCTCTGGTTCGACAACTAGCAAGGGTTATACGGCGGAACTAGCGCAACCTTATGTTGAATTTAAATTATAATTTGTGTAAATAATTGTATTACTTGTATCGAACGATAAAAAATAATGATTGTATTATAACTAAGTTTAAGGTTGAGTTGTAACTGTGCAATAACTCTCCCAAATAAAGGCACCGTATGAACAGGGAGAGTTAGCATAGTCTTCAAATGAAAACTGTAATTGTTAAATATAATAAATGTTTACTTTATTATATAATAAATATATTAGGCCATTAGGCACATAAAATAATAGTAGTAGTGTAACCAAAGAGCATGTTATCGTGACGCGGCCGCGGAGCAAATGAAGCCACGCGCACCGCGCCACGACGTTTTATATTTATAGTGCTGAGGCGGGGGGAAGGATTCTCCGCCTAAAGCAGCTGAAAATTATAATGTAAACCTGTAAATAAGTAAAAATATTGATATGTACACCCTAGTCTAACAAGTAGTTATAAGAATATTATATAGTGAATTATGTTTATTAGTTTGTAAGGTTATTAAATAAATAAAGATAGGCGCGGGGGTGAGGCAAGGGTCCGCTGGCCAGCAGCGGCCAAATCATATAAAAGACGGGCCGGCCGCTAGGGTCATTTAATTAAGTGTTTCGCTTTATTTAATTAAATTCTAAAGAAATCATACAATTTTTTTTATATTTATTGATGTGTTACAATGTTGTTGTGCTTAAATTTCAGTTATGGAACAATCATCATGCACGTGACCAAGTGATTCCTGCACTTCAAGACTCGTTAAAGAGACTGGGTCTGAATTATGTGGACTTGTATCTAATCCATAGTCCTATTGCACAAAAGGTAAAGAATATGAACGAACCGTTTCAATACGTTTATTGTGTTAGGGTATATAAAGAATCTCCTGCGTGACTTGCGGCCAATGCGGGAATCAAAATCCAGTTTTCTCCCTCTGTGTGGCTACTACAGCTATATATATAAGCGTATGACAAAGTCAAATATATACATTTAAGTCTTATTCAAAGCTTAACTCAATGACGTAGTTAAAATTTTGGAGACTGATTAGGTCTCCAACTCACTGAGTAGAAATAATATTATTGTCACGGTGCGTCTACTCGTAAAGATCTTACATGCCTCCTAAGTTCTAAGCCTCGTAACCGCAAGGAATGAAGAACGGGCGGCGCTGGAGCCGCGCGCTTTCTTTTAGTATTATAACACGCATCATATTATACGTGGCGCGTAAATTATATTTTATTTAATAAAATGTACACAACATTCCGCCTGTGGCACCGCTCTCGAGCGGTCGCGTCTAGGTAGTCCGCACATCCGTCCCCGTACGGTAGTGCTCTCTCGCTCTCGCGCCTCCGCTGTCTTGCTCGCACTGTACAGTGCGACGCCTGGTGAGTCCTTTTTCGCTAACTCCAGTTATTACCTCCCTGTCTCCGGGCGGGGCGGTTTGACTGTTGGTCTTACTTTTTAATTGTCATTTTTGTTTTTGTAATTATTTTATTGTTATTATTGTACGTGTATATTGTTTCAAGGGAGTTACTTGCTCTTTTCAGAGCAAGGCCCTGTTCTTTTGAGAACCAGGGCACAACTCCTAGAATAAAACCGTCCCGTTCTTCTCAGAACGGTGATCCCGCCCTTACTGTTTCTTAAGAATACGATCTGTTCTTTTCAGAACAGTGTGCCCCCCCCCCTAACTTACTTACCAAATTACTTTAATTTACACCGGTCCAAACATGTCCGCTCAGGACTTAAAACCTACGCTGTACGAGGCCATCAATAGGACGGTCGACCCGCAGGCGCTTACCGCCGTTCTAGCCCTTTTGACTCGTTCCGCCCGTAAGGCAGTTATCCCGCCGCCCGTAATAGCGGCCCACATTGAGTCCCAGAACTCATTCGCGCCTCTCGAAGTAGACATGGAGTGCTCCAACTCCAACTCCGACTCAGAATCTACACTCCGGGGCTCTGGTTCTACGGAGTCGTCTGACTCAGACGGATCCGAAGAATCAGAGTACACGACGGTATCTTCCAAGCGTCGTAAACGCACCGCGAAAAACCTCACCGCTTCGGCGGCCTCTGCCGCCCACGCAAACCCCGCAGCCCCCGTAGCTGCCTCAGTCCCCGTAGCTCCCGCTGCCGTTTCCGTGACACCACTGCCCAAGCCGGCCTCCCGCTGTGCTTCTAACCCGACTAAGAAGCAAGTTCCGCCCCCTGTCTTCTTACGAGACAAGGCTCAATTCACCCGCCTCTCCAAAACCTGCTACGACGCAGGAATAAAATATGACCAAGCCACCAACCTCGGGGAGGCTATTAAAATCATCCCCAAATCTGTCGACGACTTTCGTCGTCTCACCAGGCTCTTCACAGCCGAAAAAGTCTCTTATCACACGTACGCTCTTCCGGAAGAGCGCAAAATCAGGGCCGTCATCCGAGGCGTCCCTTTTGAAATTTCCAACGAGGAAATCCTTGAGGACCTTAAGTCCCAAGGATTCCCGGTTGAGGCTGTGCATAAAATGCACAGCAGAACGGGCTTGAGGTTCCCCCTCGCTCTCGCTATTCTTTCAAACGCTCCGGAGGCACAGACTATCTTCCGGCAGTTACGCACAGTGTGTGGGCTGTCGGGAGTTAGGGCTGAGCTCCCACATAGGCGCGGCTACCCGGCGCAGTGCCACCGCTGCCAGTTATATGGTCATGCGGCGGCCAACTGCTCCGCCCCACCCAGGTGCGTTAAGTGCCTCGACCCCCACAACACGAAAGAGTGTCCCCGGCCCAAAAATGCCGAATCCCCACCCGCGTGCGTCCTGTGCAAACAAACAGGCCACCCGGCTAACTACAGAGGCTGCCCTTGCGCACCTCACCCCCGCCCCATTAGGCACGCTCCACCGCCGGTTAATGCTAAGTCATTCCCGGCCCTCCCGTCAAGATTGCCACCTAAGAGATATTTTCGCCCATCTCAGGTAGACCCAAGGCCCTCCCGGGTCCCTCCCCCTCTTCTTCGCCCACCTCCGGGCTTCTCGCAACCAGTACAGCCTCCAGTCTTTCCCTGGGGACCCAAAAAGGCCGACCCTCCGCGGTCGTCCCCCGCTGCACAGCATGAACAACCCTCAGTGGCTGATGATCTAAATACGGTGTACGCCGCTATTAAGAACATCAACATTGGGGAGATCACAGTCTTAGCACGCAAATTGCGCGCTGCCAAGTCCCCTCAGGACAGACTCCTTGCTCTTACAGAGCATCATAATCTTTTAAGTACGTTGTAAAATTAATTTAATCATTTCATCGTAAGGTAAATACGTCGGGTTAAAACTGCCTCCGTAGGCACTCACTAATTAAAACTCTCTGAAACTTCTTTAAAGTCTCAGAGTTTCATTAACATACTCGTTCGTGAGGTAGCTAAGTGTGCAACCCCACTCCCTCTCGCTATCGCATCCGCAGGCCGAGGAACTCCCACTCGAACCCGCCTATTCTCTGTCAAACGATTTGAACTACCTCCTGGTGGCTCAGTCAATTTCATAATTAAACTTTCATAAATAATTAACATTTTACAATCAAATTGCCTTCCCAGGCACTCCCTCAGCGGCTTATAGCCGCCTGCGCCCTCTTTTTCCCAAAAGAGGGTCGCTTTACGATACGGCATATGCAGCTTTAATAGAGCTAGTTGCCAGTCCCCAAAGGCGGTTTTTAGTGGGTATCACTTAGGTCCCCCGGTAGGCAGTGAGTCCCACATAACCACGATGGATAGCCATCGTGGTATGCGTAATGCATTTTCCGCCTCCCGTAAAGGGTAGCCCTTTCCAAATTGCTTCGGGCGCAAAAAAAAAAAAAAAAAAAACTAGGGTCAGCAGTCGCTCTCCAGCCACCGAAAAGGCACCAGCAAGAAAAGAAAAAGTACAAGTTCCTCCTCACCGCCGCTTGCCTCCAGTTAAAAGCAAGACCAGCGCGTTTTATTCCATTTTTCGCACGGCATTACGGCGATCCGTAATAAAAAATATTTATTATTATTAATAATGTAATGTAATGAATGATGATGTTGTGATTTTTTTAAATAAATTGTAATATTTTTAATTTACTTTATGTTATTTTGCATTTTAAGTGGCTAAATAAGGAAGAGCTTGTAAAATATAATAATAAGAAACTTTTTTGTTACGAGCGAAAAGAGCGAAAAGATTTTAATAAAATGATAAAACAGAATTTCAATTGAAAACGTTTTAAAGCTACTAGATAGGAAAGAATTCGGTATCAATATCAATGTCTACTACATTATTTACATTGTATTTGCAGAAGCACAAGTCAAGGATCATTTTTATATAACCTCGTTTGCCCTAAATGAGCGTCTGGCTCACCTGATGGTAAGTTACTACCGCCACCCATGAACAACTGCAACATCAGGGGAACTGCAGAAGCATTGTCGGCCTTTTAAAAATAGTGGGCTCTTTTCATGAAGGACCTTAAATCGTACCGGTTCAGAAAAATCGCTGGTGGTATTTGATTCCACAAGGAAGTTGTGCGAGGAGGAAAACTTCTAGTGTTTTTCCTCAGACAGGCAGAGCACGTGGTAATTCCGCTCAAAATTGAAATAAGCAATTTCATTGTTGTCAGCGATGATTAATCCTGGATTTGTCGAGTAGTGTGAAATTTACAATGAGTGCTTAGCCACTGACTTACCATGGCTTATTTATAGCTGGCTTTTAAAATTGGAGGAGGTTCTCAATTCGACTGTATGATCGTTTCGTATATATGTTGCGATATTTTTGTTAATTGTGTATCGATTTTAATAGTCCTTATTTACTAAATAGGTTATAGTCGGGGGTAGTACTTTATAAATTTGTACAAAACTTAGACGAAGATAATAAAATTCTATTTAATTCTATTAAGGTAACTTAACGGATTTCATTCATCATCATTCATCATTACAGCCCTTCACAAGTCCACTGCTGAACATAGGCCTCCCCCAAAGAATGCCACAAAGCACGGTCCTGAGCCACCTGCATCCATCGACTTCCTGCATGTCTTACCAGGTCGTCATTCCATCTCGTGGGGGGACGCCCTACACTTCGCCTACCGGTACGAGGCTGCCACTCGAGAACCTTTCTTCCCCATCGGTTGTCGGTTCTTCGAGCTATATGGCCGGCCCACTGCCACTTCAGCTTACTAATCCGTTGGGCTATGTCGGTTACTCTGGTTCTACTGCGGATATCCTCATTCCTAAGTTTATCACGCAGAGAAACTCCGAGCATAGCCCTCTCCATAGCCCGCTGAGCGACCTTGAGCTTCCTCATACGGCCAGCAGTGAAGGACCACGTCTCAGTTCCATAAGTCATTACTGGCAACACGCACTGGTTGTACAATTAACGGATTTAATCGCGTTTAATTTACTATTTTAATTCCCGACGTTTCGGGTGCTTTACCCATGGTCACGGGAGGGGGGGGGGGGGAGATTGAGATGTTTGACGTCCCGATGCCTATTGAATTTTATCCATATAAATGATAAATAACATATGTTATGTTATTGGAAATATTTACTATAGTTTTAGCTCCGCTTTATAAATCCACACACATAAAAACTGCAACTTGAATTTACTACGCTCGCTGGGTCTTCTTTAATTTACAAATGTTCCCGTGCTAACCTCTCTGATTCAACTACCAATTTCTTGTTATAATTAATTTGAAAATTTAAAATCAAAGCAGAAAAAGAAAAAAAATACAATGAACAATCAAGCAAGGGTAAACGTTGCTTAAGGTATTATTTATAAAAAAAAAAATATTAACATTGGGATTTTCTCTTGTATTGTAGGTGGTGTTTTATGGAACGTCTATTTGCAGGCCACAAACACTTGTTCCTTGCGGTGCATGTGTTAATGCGCTAGCAAGACGCCAAAAACTGCTCTACTAGCGATGTTTAATGACATTTTTTTAAAAGCAGGATGCTTTTATTTTTAAAATATAGGTTCAATTATTCTAAGTTTACCGTAGAAAAAGGAGCCTTTCATCTAGTAGTGATGGACTCCCTTTCTTCTTTATAGGCGCGTAAGATTCTACTGTTGGGAAAAGGCCCCCCTGTTGTAGGAAGGATTTGCTTGAAAGGCAGATTGACGATCGAAGTATCAACCGTCTCCTAACTTTGACGCTGCTATCCGTCGTGCCTTTTTTATAGAATAAGGGTGACAAACGAGCACACAGTCCATCTGGTGGTAACTGGATGCTGTGGTACATATGCACAATGCAAACACACACGCGCACACACACACACACACACACACACACACACACACACACACACACACACACACACACACACACACACAAACTCACAAACACACACACAAACACGTGTGCGCGTACACTCTAAACCCCACTCACTTCATCACACAAGTGCGCTCCTTATCCTTTTTGTATTTGTACTTTCTTTTCTTTTATTTTGTTTCCAATTACATACACTGTATAATGTTAAGTGGAAGAGTGGAGTCACCTAACACAAGCATCTCTTTGCTTAAAGGTGATCTCCAAACCCTGTATCTTAAAGCTTTATGTAATTGAAATAATCATTTTTTTCTACATTTATCCTCTTGTCACCACTGAGGACTGAGATGGAATGCCTCGTTTCCCGTAAAAAGGGGAGACCCTTTATGTTCTCTACACTCACCATACGAAATACAGCAGCATTAAGCTGCTATTTTACGCTGGTATTCTGTGAGAGCGTGTTCCTACCCCGGTCGAGCCGAAGCATTCGTGCCATAGCCATAATATAGCTGCAGCGTGGCTCTACAACGTAAAAGAAGCCTGTGCCTGTTTAGAGTATTTTAATAATCGATCCCAAATCTTTATTCCTATAAGATTTTTGTGGGACGAAGTGGAGCGATGAATTGTCTTGCGCTACCCTACATAGTTATACTCGTAACTACCCTTAAATATTTGATTGTAATTGATTGATACCAGCATATTTAATTTTGACCAAGGACCAATTGCAAGGAGATGTTATAGCACCACAAATATATGCTCTAACTCCTTTCTTATGAATTTACTGAAATAATATGATCTTAGCATGATTTAAGTGTTGCAGTTTGTACATGTGTTTGTTCATCGCTGACTCCTGAAAATTTGAAACATTGAATGGAACCTTTTGAATTTTGAATGGAACATAATATCATGAGCGTGTGTTACTTTTAATAAAATTGTAGTTAAAACAAATAAAAAAAATTAAGGGGTTGCAAGGTCTGTATAAGCTTTTTATATTTTATGGAAAACGTAACGAACACCTGTGACTTCATCTACATAATGTGACCAGGTCGTTGGACTGAAGAACTTTGTTATAAAAATGTTGTCTCTTGGTTGTATATACTTATTTATTTAGGTTACTAAAAAAATATAAAATAAATTCGAACAGCGAAACGATTTATATAAATAAATATAAATTATTAGATTTACGTCGTATGTAGTTTATAAAAAGTCGTTACAGGAAAAATTATACATGTACAGACAACAGTTTCGGCATTTGCTGTTTTAGTGTAATTGTTATTTGAAAATTGCAAGAAAATGTTTTTATACACATTTAAAGCATTTGTTTAAGTTAAAGGTAGCTGTGTTTATGATTTTTTTTTAAATTTATCAACTAGCCGTACCCACGACTTCTTTCGCGTGGGCAACTGTTGTAAATTATTTGTATAATGAACAATAAAGTATAAGAATATTAACTGAAATGGTCGCTAAGGCTATTCGTTTATATATTGAAAAGTTCATACCCGCTTATATGAAACAAAAACAATCTATTAAGTTACTACCTATGAAATTGTCGTTTTGCTAAACTGGCCACTTTAAGCTGTAATAGGTATGGTTTGACTTGGAATTCTAAATTCAAATAAATTGTATAATATTTAAAACATATAGTTACGAGCTTGGGGTTCGAGACAATTAAAAACTGCCGATTGAATTACCAAAATTGACACTTTAATTACAGACACTAATTACAATTTAAAACCACACAATTATAAAACACAATTGTCACTTTGGTTCTCAATTATTTCTCTTCGAAGTATTCGCTTGTATCGCCAATTCAATACTGACTTGGTCGTGGTCTATACCGGCCTTATATCAGATAGTTTCCAGAACCTTCTACCGTAGCGACATCTAGAATGTTCGAGTACATATCGGTCCCGAAATTTCTAGAAGGATCTTGACTCTCCTAGTTCTCCTACTCGACACTAGAGGGCGCTAGTTATAACTCGTGTTGCCATGTACAAGACATTAATAGTGGCGCGCAACACTGCCCCCTCCTAAGACATGCTCGTCCCGAGCATTATTGGCCCCATAATAACGCGCCAGTCGATCCACATGGACGATCTTAGAAGTACCTCCGGTAGGTTACGTCATTGATCCTTGTTACAATCCGGTACGGTCCGTCCCATTTAGCTTGAAGCTTAGATGATTTCCCTTTGCTGCGAACTGGATTGTATAACCACAATAGTGAACCTTCGTCAAACCCTTTGTTGTTCATTTTGCGGTCATACCGTGTTTTCATCTACTCTGACGTTTACTGGCCCTTCTGTCTGAGGTGCTCATAAATGTCATTCATTTTGTTCCGCAAGTCATTTGCATAATCGGTTATACTGGGTGGGGCATCAGGTGGTATTCCGGTGATCAGGTCTGCAGGCAGCCGTAATTCTCTCCCAAAGTTTGCGAAAGCTGGTGTCACTGATGTACTTTCGTGAACAGCGCTTCGATATGATAACAAAAACGGTTATATGTGCCTGTCCCAGTCTCGTTGCAGTTTTTCCACAATTTTTGCTAGGTACCTGTCCAATGTCTGATTAAATCATTCTACCATTCCATCAGATTGTGGGTGGTAAGAAGTTGTTCTCGGCAAAGTTTCCTGGAATATTTGAGACTCAAAATTCCTTCTTTGATCGCTGTGAATCTCTATGGGTACTCCAAAACGAGAGAAGACTTTATGAACTAGTTTATCTGCAACTGTTGAAGCTTCTTGATTTGGAATGGTGAAGACTTCTGGCCACTTAGTGAAGTAATCCATCACAACCATGAAATACTTGTTACCACTTTTACTTTCCGGAAACGGCCCCGCAACGTCAATGGCTATCCTCTCCCATGGTGCACCAATATTGTACAATTTCAATGCGCCTCTACTACGAGTTTGAGGTTCCTTTACAGCCGCACAACTTGTACATTTGCGGCACCAGCCCTCTTAAGGACAACCAAGTCTAAATCAAGTCTTAGGGACAACCATTACGGCACAGGACTCCATCCTGAATCAGCAAGCTGTCCCATTGGGCCCAATAGCTTTTCGAGGTCGAACTCATCGCCGAGACGTCGCTCCACTTGGGCTTAGGAGCACTGGCCTTCATCCATTCTAGAATCGGCTTAATGTCCGAATCTTCCTGCTGTGCATGTTGTATGCTGTCCTTCCACTCATTGCTGATCTGGTCTGTTCTGAGTATCCTCACAGATACCACTTCCTTACCCTCTTGCCTAGTACAACGCTTGCAATCTTCAGGACTAAGTCTTCTTGACAATACATCTGCGTTGCCATGAGATTTCCGCTGCGCTGGGCGGTGCTGTTAACCGCACTATCTTCTCGAAATCGATCACCTTCCCTTTCTACAGTTCGCTTAAGGCAGCTGGATTGAAGATGGCCCCTTTCCCCACAGCCATAGCACCTAGGGCTGTAGCCGTTATTGCGGTTCCGAACTGTACCTGCTGCAACCTCCCTGACGAGATGGGAACGATGATCCTGTCGCACAGCTTCCACCTCCAGTGCATGGATCGAGGCGTACTTAAGCGTCTCGTTGTGCTCGAGCCTCACAGCAGCTCTGACTTCAAGGTCGCCGATGCCGTCGATGAATGTCTGCACCAGGTTCCCTATAATGAGCGCAGGTACAGACTGGTATGCTTTTCGAACAAGCTTCTCTACCTCAAGGGCCCACTGCTGCAGGTTTTCGTTACTGCGTTGCACGCGATCTTTGAGCTGCGCACGAGAGACGTGTTTCAGGTGAGGGTCGCCGTATCTCGCCTTCAATGCCTCAAGGAGCTGCTCGTAAGTCACTTCCTTACCGAGAGCTTCCAGAACAGTTAAGGTTTGGTTGCGCAGGCCTAGGGTAAGAGCACTCATGGCCTGACTTTTATTCCAGCCGTTCGCCTTCATGACAGCCTCGAATTGGATTTTGTAGGCTGACCAGAAAGAAGTTCCGTCGAACGGCGGCGCTTTGAATCCACGTAGCGAAGGTGTTGTAGCTACCAGGGGAGCTGTAACTCCATCCCCAATTTTGAGGTCGTTCAGCGTTTTCTTCAAGTCAACCATCACGTTGTCAACCCGATTATTCACTTGGTCGATTCGGGTTTCAACTTCCGACAGGCGATTGTCATGTTGAGCAACCCTATCCTTATCTCTTTCCCGAAGATAGTGTGAAGGTCCTTCCTGAAGTGCATCTGCTCTTCCATACCGCGCTGCAGCTGCTCTTCCAGCCGACGGATCTGTTCCTCCTATCGGCGGGCCTGTTCCTCCTGTCGGCGAGCCTGATCTTGCAGCATCATCATCAGAGCACTTAAGTCAGGTGCTGCAGATGCAGGAGCTGCTGACGGGCCGGCCTCCGTGGTCCGCAGCTGGCCCTCCGACGTTTGCGGCGTTGCATTACCAAATCGTCTCTGGTCCGTCTCCGGCTGGCGTTGACTTCGGGTACGGATACCCTAAATGTCGTCCTTTGGTAAAATCGGCATGATTTGATCCCACTTCTGACACCAATTGTTACGAACTTGGGGTTCGAGACAATTAAAAACTGCCGATTGAATTACCAAAATTGACACTTTAATTACAGACACTAATTACAATTTAAAACCACACAATTATAAAACACAATTGTCACTTTGGTTCGCAATTATTTCTCTTCGAAGTATTCGCTTGTATCGCCAATTCAATACTGACTTGGTCGTGGTCTATACCGGCCTTATATCAGATAGTTTCCAGAACCTTCTACCGTAGCGACATCTAGAATGTTCGAGTACATATCGGTCCCGAAATTTCTAGAAGGATCTTGACTCTCCTAGTTCTGCTACTCGACACTAGAGGGCGCTAGTGATAACTCGTGTTGCCACGTACAAGACATTAATAGTGGCGCGCAACAATATTATTCATTTTACAAATTCATTCATTCTAATGGTTTTTGTTTTTCTGCACTATCACTAAATTTATACCCTCCGATAAGATTGCTGTTATTTTATTTTTGAATATTAGTTCCGACGTGGAAAAATACGTTTTAAACAGTACGCAATATCAATTACGTAAAAGAAACTGCTCATTAATCGCGCATCTCTGTCTTTTTCAAAAAATATTCCATGTACAGTTTTAGCCTGGGTACTTTTTTTTGTGGTAATATATTGAAGATGGCATCTGACTGAATTTGTTTACTGCATGCCCTGACATTGACCTCTGCCAGCCTCTGCCTTGATATGCCATTATTATGCTAAGAAGTGAGGTCGTAGATTGCATAAACAGATGAACTTCAAACGTGTACGTGCTTTAAGATTATTATAATTTAGGTGTTGAAGTTTTTCTTTCGTTATTCTCATATGAAAATTGCAAGGAAATGTTTTTATACACATTTAAAACATTTGTCAACAGCCTCGTACCGGCAGGCGAAGTGTAGGGCGTCCCCCCACTAGATGGAGTGACGACCTGGTAAGATATGCAAGAAGTCAATGGATGCAGGTGGCTCAAGACCGTGCTTTGTGGCGTTCCTTGGGGGAGGCCTATGTTCAGCAGTGGACTTGTGAAGGGCTGTAATGATGATGATGATGATGATTCTCATATGAGGTATTTGAGATGTGTAATTCCTGTATTATAAGATGGATATCTTGTAAATTTTGAGTTTCGCTTTAGTTTTAAAACGTGTGATTTCAGATCATCTCAAGATGTATTTTTTTTAAGAATAGTAAAGTTGATTAATAAGATGAATGTGTATACGAGTACGGACAGTAATGTAATGGACAGAAAATATGTGTATTATGACATTTAAGATTTGTATTAAATATAATAGTTAGTGTTAAAATTAAATACAATCGCGCCTCATTTAGCTATTATTTTTAATACTAGTATCGAATCTGGTGTGTTTCCTGATTTAATGAAGCATAGTAAAGTAATACCTTTATTTAAATCTGGTAGTACATTAGACCCCGCCAATTTTAGACCTATTTCTGTACTACCAACACTTAGTAAGATTTTTGAAAAAATTGTTCTTGATCAAATGTTAAATTTTTTTAATATAAATAATTTACTTCATAAAAATCAATTTGGTTTCACAAGGGGTCGCTCGACAACTGATGCCGGTGTTGAGCTGATTAAATATATCTTTAATGCATGGGAGAATTCACAGGATGCTTTGGGTATATTTTGTGACCTATCCAAGGCCTTCGATTGTGTTCACCATGAAACATTAATCAGGAAACTTCAACACTACGGTGTAAGAAGTGATGCCCTTAAATTAATTATTTCATATTTAAGTAAGAGAACGCAAAAAGTTGTCATTAACAATATCAGCTCTTCCGGATCGATGGTACAAATGGGCGTGCCTCAAGGCTCAATTCTCGGCCCCTTTCTGTTTCTTGTATACATTAATGACTTACCTTACATAGTAGGGGATAACCATGATATAGTATTATTTGCAGATGACACTTCTTTAATTTTCAAATTAAGTCGACAATTACTAAAATATGACGAAGTAAATAATGCTATATCTAAATTAGTAAATTGGTTCGATGTTAATAATTTGCATTTAAATGGCACTAAAACAAAATGTATGAAATTCGTGACTCCAAAAGTCAAACAATTAAATACTAATGTAATTTTAAATGGGGAGAAACTGAGTCTTGTAGATACCACCATTTTTCTTGGAATCACACTAGACGCGAAGCTTCAATGGAGCCCCCATATATCAAAACTAGCAAGCAGACTTAGTTCTGCAGCATATGCTGTAAAAAAGATTAGAAGTCTAACCAGTGTTGAAACAGCTAGACTAGTTTACTTCAGCTACTTCCATAGCATAATGTCGTATGGTATTTTGCTATGGGGACACGCAGCTGACACTGAAATTATATTTGTTTTGCAAAAGAGGGCCATAAGAGCAATTTATGATTTAAAGCCTAAAGAGTCGCTGCGACAAAAATTTAAGGAAATTAATATATTAACTTTGGCCTCTCAATACATTTATGAAAATGTAATGTACGTACACAAAAATAAAAGTAGTTTTACAAAAATAAGTGATATTCATTCTGTAAATACTAGGAACAGACACAAGCTAGTAGTACCAGTTACTCGACTCCATCGAGTCAGTAATTCATTCTTGGGGCGATGTATACGCTTTTACAACAAAATTCCAGAAAATATACAAAGTTTGACCTGTTCAAAGTTCAAAAACTTTATTAAACTAAGTTTGTATAAAAAGGGTTATTATAATATTAAGGAATTTATGGATGATAATAACCCCTGGAAATGAGGTGATCGCTACCAAGCTATTTCTAATTTGTTGTGTTGTTAATTTGTGTAACATCATGATTGTAAGCTGTTATTTAAAAAAAAAATTCCCGCTGGGTTTCTTGCTGGTTCTTCCCAGGACAGAGGTTTTTTCCGAACCAGTGGTAATCAAACAAAAGAGTGACTTTCAATAAGTATTATTTATAATCTATGTTGAATAAAAAAGTTTCTGTTTCTGTTTCTGTTTCAAATATTTTTTATAGAATAAGGGTGACAAACGAGCTCACAGTCCACCTGGTGGTAAGCGGTTGCTGAGGCCCATAGAAATCTATATCTATCCTCGATTACGAATAAAAATGCAGATTCATTGTCACCCGTGAGGACTAAAATGGAATGCCTCGTTTCCAGTAAAAAGTGTCTCCGGTTCTCTACATTCACCATACGAAATACAGCAGTATTAAGCTGATATTTTATGCTGGTATTCTGTGAAAGCGTGGTCCCACCCCGGTCGAGCCGACCCATTCGTGCTACAACTATATCGTTACCATTTACAACGCTACAATTAATTAAATTAAAGGTAGAAAATTATCTATATTAATTCATCTTCTTCCGACTTCTACAGACTTCATCCGTAAGTCAAATCAAAGTACATATGTAAAGTAAAACCAAAAAAGATCTTTTTTAATATTTAATTGTCTGACATCCTCATTGGTAAATTAAAAACAAAAACTTTTTATTAATGGCATACATAATCTTCATTTAAACTTAGTTTTAACAAGCACGTAAGGGCATTAATTGTCAAATAAACGACTTCCATTCGTTGCAGCACTTTAGCCTCGAGCATTAATTAAAATTTAAAACCCTTTGTGAGTGGAATTTTGTAAGTAAACGACTAAGTATTTTAATTGAAAGGAAATAATATTCGTAGGTATATAATAAGTTTGTTTGTATCTAAATATTACAGTACAGATATAATCACTTGCGGACGTCTCACACGTTATCCAGTGTTATGTTTTAAGGAGTATAACATTATCTGTTTAAAGCAATTTTCATTTATATAAATTTCAAGCAGCAGAAAGAAGAATGTAATTGTAGTCTAGAAAGATTCACAATATCATATATTTAATTTTTAAGGTGGCAGGTGCTCGCACATACATAGTCTGATGGTAAGTGGATGCTGTGGTTCACAGACATCTACATACATATGTGGCGGCACTGTCGCCGCGCCACAAGCGAAATACATCGAAGCCTAAATCGCGCTAACAAAGTTCCGAAATTAAAGCAATATATATATAGAATAGCTCCGAACTACCACTCGAAGCGTTAGCCGCTCCCCGGGCAGAACACCTTGCCCGGCGGGAGATCTCCCCTTTTCCCATATCCTTGGTTCAAAAACAAAATGCAAACGCGTTGCCATTCTTGAGGACCGATGGAATGGTTATCGATAATCTTCACTCATCATATGGAACACAGCGGTATTATTTTGCTGTTTCACGCTGATTTTCTGTAAGAGCATAGACTACCATGGTCGAGCCGCCCATTTGTATCGCAGCCATATATGTATAGGTGCAGCGAGACTTTCAGAAATCAAGACTACAACAATTTTGTTAAGATTTTCCAGTTATATTGCGTGGTCAAACTATGCGATACCTCAGACACAAGATGATGTATTCATTTGTGACAAAACCACAGGGATTATGAATTCTAGTACTAGATAAATGTGGATGTCTAAGGGCCACAGCATTTACTTATACCATCAGGTGGACTGTGTGCTCGTTTGTCACCTTATTCTATAAAGAAATCTTTCTAAATGAAAATGGCGGCGATGGTTGTAAGACTGATTTTTTTTCTTCTTTTTGCCTCGAATATTGCATTGTACTCCACTATAACCGAGGATTATTAACTATCCACTATATTTGTATGCACTTTTCACGATGAATGCGATGCGACGATGATTGCGCTATGTCATATTTGTATTTTAGGGAGATAAATTGAAACAACACAATAACATGCATTCGAATCTTTATTTTTACCACCTCCGCTATAATATTATCTACTCTGCACTTACCTTATACAGGTTTGGGTCGCTCAGCGAGCTATGAAAGAGCCTGTCCTCAGAGTTTTTCTGCACTTTTGAAATTGGGAGTAAAATCAAAATTATTGACATAGCCCAGCGGATCAGTAAGGTGAAGCGGCAATAGGTCGGCCATATAGGTCGACGAACTGATAATCGAAACGTTCTGGAGTGGCAGCCTAGTACCGGTAAGCGGGGTGTAGTGGGCCTCCAATTTGATGTAGACCTTGTTGAGGGAAGTCTATGTTCTGTAACGATGATGATGCTGATGACATATTATAGTATTTAAAGCATCTTTGATAAATATATGCAAACTTGTTTTAAGTTCCGCACCCAAAGTGTATCCAACGGGACCCTATTACTAAGCCTCCGCTGTCCGTCCGTCCGTCTGTCCATCTATCTGTCAGTGGGCCGTATCTTATGATCCGTAATAGGTAGTCAATTGAAATTTTCTCAGAATATTTATTTCTGTTGCCGCTATAACAAAAAATAATAAAAATTAAAATAAATCATACATTTAAGAGGGCTCCGCTACTAGAAACGTGTTTTACGATGGTACGGAACCCTTCATGCGCGAGTCCGACTCGCACTTGGCCAGTAATTTTATTCAAATTTTAAAGTGCCGTCATGCTTGCATCCCATTGTTTATTTTATTGCCTCTTAGGTATATTTGAGAAAAATATTCTGCCAAAAGGCAGATACCAAACATCGGACGAAGATATTTTGATGATTAATTTTTACATACAAATTCTTGTTCCACTCGGGTTTTTAAACCAGGAACTTCAACGCCGCAGTTGAATGTTAATGGAGTTGTCAACTATATTACTTCTACGGAAGGATATTGTTAGCATGAGATTAAAAATAATAAGTATCAATTTTGTAGTTACGGTACGAGTACGTTATTTACACGATTTTTCAAAACTTATGAGTGGTCGACCCTTTAGATAAAGATGGAATGCCTTACTGCCTGTAATATACAGGCAGCATTCATTATTTGATAAAACGCTGCGTTTAAACAAAACCGCAATCTTTATCTATATTCTGAAATGTTTCAAACATTGCAATGCAAAAGGAATTCACGGCGACTCATAGCATAAAATTTATTCCAAGCACGATCTACTCTGGTCCTATGATCAAGAGGCAATTTATACCTGTATTTGATAGAATAATAAATAACATATTTTTATTATTTCTTTACCTTTTTATTGATTTTCGATACAAAAATCAAGTTAAATTCAGTGGCGGTGACCAAGAGAGACAACAAATTTTCGTATTTTATCATGTTTTAATTTTAACATTATCAAACTGTAAGCTCTTCTATTTTTCTCTTCTTAGAAGACAAGTTGTGTAGAACCTTGAGGTCTTGTGATAGTATGTATTGGGTTTAGATTTAATTTATTAATTCTAGGATCTCAAGCCGATGGTAGCACCCAGTCTATTTTCTATCAAAATTACGATGTTTTTTGAAGTCAAACCTTTTTCAGAATCCTTGTGATTTGAAACTCGATGAAAATCTAAAAAGAGACAAACATATACATCAATAGGATTTAACCTGCTAGAGAATAAGAGACATATGAAATTAGCCGTGTTTAGGCCATCTAGCGTCTATTTTACGTTTCACCTAGTAGATATAGTAGACGGCGCTATTACACAGCAATTTTACTCAAAAGAAAATATTCTTTTAAATTTTGATAGACGCTCTCCATGTCCACAAACTAACTACAAACACTCAAGTACATGTCTAAATATAAAGACTGTAACATTTATTTGCTATTAAATTAAACTTTTATCTTATATGCCGCACTCGTGATTGAAAAGTATCATATTAAACAAATAATGTACCGTAAAATAATTATCAAGGTTTCACTTTTGCTGCTAACGTTTTTTTTTAATTTAAATACCCTCGCAAATAATACTTTGTTGGAATTGGTGTTCTTTTGCGAGGATTTTTGGTCTATCCAATCTGATGTAATGTTTGGAACAATTTTTTTATAGAATAAGGGTGATAAGCGTGTATACAGTCCACCTGATAGTAAGTGGTAGCTTTGGCCCATAGGCATCTACATTCATTCCCGATTATGAACCAAAATTCAAAAGCGTTCTCACCCCTATTGACTAAGATGGAATGCTCCGTTTCCAATAAAAAGGGTCTCCGGTTCTCTACACACACCATACAAAACACAGCAGTATTAAACTGCTATTTGACGTTTGTATTCAGTGAGAGCGTGGACTTTCCCCAGTCGAGCCAACCTATTCATGTGTCCTATGTAAGACACACCTCATTCACAGCCAAACTCTCTGGAGGGATATTATACTGACAGATCGTAAGACCTGACTAATCTTCTTCATCGGCTTGTAGTATGTTCTTATGGAACTCCGCTTCAAGATTTAACCAATCTTGTCTATGACTTCTTCGACAAGATTGGCTAACTAAAACCCCATGGTGTTCCTTCGTCGCATATTGGCAGGGCCACGGGAACGCTTTCGCACACATCCACGGCCCCACTAGCACTGGCCGCCCCATGGCGGCCCCTCCTCGGGAGAGAACTACTCCTCCCTCATCTCCTTCTCAGATAAGGCTCACCAGAACACATGGTGTGCCCTCCTCCGCGGCTTCCAACTTCACATGCGTCACGGACGCCCCCGTGTCCGATGCGCCGTACTGAAACTCGGCGGCCAGATGTTTTCTGTCACAAATCCTTTATGCTTTTTATACAAAGTCTGACTAATAGTGTTATATACACAGTGTGACTAATCAGGACTAAAATATCTAGGAAAGCTAAATAATTATTTGCCTTTAACTCCATTTATTAAAGAGTTGATGGAGTAAAGGTGGTCTAAAAAAGTATTTTAAAGTTTATGTAGTAAAGGTGTTTTAAAAAAGGAGGTACTTTGTCTGATGGTAAAATTTAGAAAGTGTCGTCTACGTACGGCTTGCAGAATTTTGGATTAATATGTGGAGTAAAAAGAGCTTTTTCTTCAGTCACCGAGATTGGGAAATACAGACGAGACCACCATCTCCTTGCTTGTGAACTCATCCTTCCATAATAAGTAGCCATTGGTGAGACAATTGTTGAGGAATACTGCATATTCTGCAGGCATGTTGTTTTCTTCTACCTTCTTAGTCACAAATGAGATGCAGTCTTCAATAGGTAGCTACGTAAGACGTCACATAAAAATAGTTTAATTGTTAGCAAGATATAGGTCTATTATCTCACTGAAAAATGATATGAATTCTTTGTGTGTGCTCTTGTGTGTCCTCTCAGCGGTATGAGTAATTTTGCTAAGTGTTTAATCAAATAATACTCGTAAGTTGGTGAATCGATTTGGCACACGATTGGACGTAGTGGAGTGTTTGGTTTGGTTTACTATCGAATTCAATTCAAGATTGAAGTTATTTGAAATACTTCTTAATTACATCGCTAGTTGTCTTTATTGAATTAGTTGCAGGTTCTGTTTTGACCTTTTTGTACGTACTATTATATATTTTAAAATAAGAATTTGACGTATTCGTAAACTTAGTATTTTCTTTACCTGCGCGGAGAATTGTGAGTATGTTATTTAACGCTTTGAATTCGGTCTTTGGGGATATTTAGTTTCGGCGCTGATATTCGACGTAACAAAAACGAAATGTCGTAACGTATGGTATTCAAATCATTCTTTCCAATATTGTTTTTTTTTAATAGTAGAGGGGCAAACGAGGATGCGGCTCACCTGATGGTAAGTGACACGCCGCTAATGAACAACTACAACACCAGGGGAATTGCAGATACGTTGCAGGACTTTTAAAAAAGAGTAGGCTCTTTTCTTGATGGTCCTTAAGTCGTATCATAGAAAACTTCTTATGAATCACACAGTGGTGGACCGCAAATAATTCAGATGGTATGAACGATATCGCGAGTCTTGTCGCGATGTGCCATGGTGAAATTGAGCGGCTGGAATTAGTCCGAACACTTCCTCAAAGCACTCTCCGTGGTAGATAATTTAACCGTTCAGGTTATTCGTGGTATTTTTGCGAAATCAATGCTTTTTGACAAGCAAAAACGTCAGAAATTAAAAAAAGTTAAATAAAATTCAAAATAATCCCTTAAATTAATATATTTTCATTTTTGCAAACGAATTAACACACTAATCCAAACAATAAAATTTTAAAGAATCATGATATTGGCAAGAAGCAAGGACTAATCATAAATTAATAGTTATATTTTGATACCTGAAAAACCATTCATCAAAACCTATAGAGTACTTCACGTTGACTTAGTCCAAGTATCATGAAATTTGGCAAGCAGCATGGTCTCAACAGTACAAGTAAAGGGAAAAATCCGAAAATTGTTATTTATAGTTATAGTACTTACTTAAAACATTTTTTCCGATTATGAATTTACATTCGCAGAAGAAGTATCGATGGTGATATTTATTGGAGAACATTTTTTCAGTGCAATGTAACTTTTTCCTGCAATCCGACTTATCTTTTCGTTAAAACAATCAATGTTCGGTGCTTATCTTTCATAAAACTTATGAATTTCTATTGGATAAGTATTTTGGTGAGATAAAGTGCTTACCTAACTGCTTATACGTACATATCTCTAAATATAAAATTTATTTGTTAATTTACGGCATTTGTCATACATTAAAAGCATAACAGAAAAAATTAACTGCTTACAAACATAAAATGCCAGGTATTAGTCAATATCTATATGATTACATTATTTTTATAATTGTAATGTAACTATTTCAATGCCTGCGCATCGGATCGCTAGAAATTACGCTATAATAATAATATATGAATAATTCAGCTAAAGCAAACATATTAAGCAACGAATTTTAAAAGTGTTTATATAATTGGTGATATTTTTTATAGGATCGGGTGACAAACGAACATATAGTCTGCCTGATGGTAAGTGGTTGCTGTGGCCCATAGACATCTATATCTATCCTCGTTTGCGAATAAAACTGCAGATGCGTTGTCACTCGTGAGGACTAAGATGGAATGCCTCTTTTCCAGTAAAAAGGGTCTCCAGTTCTCTACACTCACCATACGAAACACAGCAGTGTTAAGCTGCTATAATTGCTAATAAGCATAACATGTTAATATAACTATGCACTATAAATATAGATAACATGATAATAACTCCGAATTTAAAAAAAAATGGGTAATTGCAATAGCGAATGTGAAATAACACCAAGATTAACTTACAACTAAAAATTAATATTTCAGCTCTACAGATCCCGTTAGGTATTGGACCATGAGGAATTACACTCAGAATGTTTTTTTTTATAGGATAGGGTGACAAACGAGCACACAGTCCACCTGATGGTAAGTGATTGCTGTGACCCATAGACATCTACATCTATCCTAGATTACGAATCAAAATTCAGATGCGTTGTCACCTGTGAGGACTAAGGTGGAATGCCTCGTTTCCATTAAAAAGGGTCTCTGGTTCTCTACACTCACCATACGAAACACAGCAGCATTAAGCTACTATTTTACGCTGGGATTCTGTGAGAGCGTGGTCCTTCCCCGGTCGAGCCGACCCATTCGTGCTACAACTATACTACTAATATAACTGCAGCATGGCTCTACCACGTATAAAAAAATCGTAAATGTAATTTGTCATATTACTATGGATTGTATTTGTATTATCTTATGCCATGAGTGGTGACGTAACAGAATCCACTTACCTTTATAATGATGATGCAAGAGGTGAAATAAGTAAACAGAAACAAGAGAACGGTGGAAGTATCTTCCTGATAAATACACAAAATAATAGGGCACTTCGGTTGCGTCAACTATGTCGATATCCCTCCTATAAGGAAATCTATGGGGGTGGCCTGTTATCAGCATAGGACTTTGATAGGATTTAGTGATGATGATGTAATTATACTAGCAAAGAGGGACTATATAGCCATAATATCCTGAGATGACAATCTCGCCTGTGTACCTTCGGGGTTGACAGGGACAGTATGCCAAATAGCATCACGACCGCCGATTTAAAAAAAATAACATGACAACTAAAGCCTAAATAAATAAATAAAATTGGTAATTATATTTCTACTTTGTAACATTACGGAAAGGAATAAATTTTAACGTTAGCTGAAGAAGATAGTATTAGGTCCTTACATATGAAATTAGCGCTTTGTCGTACTGACCAATTTGATCTGAAATATCTACTCTTTAGTTAAGAACTCCAAATTCAAGTTTATAAATTCATTTAGCTGGTACATTTGAGTTTTGAAAACAGTCATTCATTTGTTTTTTCCTCATTATTTTTTCTTTGGCGTCGCTTATTACCGCACAATGTAAAATATGAAATATCGGCATATTTACGAGTACGAGTTCTACCGTGGCACCAGTGCTGCAGAAACAGCTCGAAGGATTAATGGTGTGTACGGCGCTAGTGTCGCAAAAGAAAGCTCGGTACGTTTTTGGTTTCAACGTATACGTTCTGGAAATTTCGACCTTCAGAACCAACCCCGTGGACGGCCGGAGACCAAAGTGGAAAATGAAGAATTAAAGGCTATTGGGGACGCGGATCCATCACAAAGCACTTCAGAGATAGCTGCAGGCTTCGGGGTAAGTGATGAAACTGTATTAATCAACTTGAAGCAAATCGGGAAAGTAAAAAAACTTGCAAGATGGGTACCTCATGAATTGAGTGAATCGAACTTGCAAACACGCGTCGACTGCTGTGTTACTTTGCGCAACCGACACAAAAATGAAAGGGTTTTAAATCGAATCATTACTTGTGATGAAAAGTGGATACTGTACGATAATCGGAAGCGCGCGTCGCAATGGCTGAACCCTGGAGACCCAGCCAAATCCTGCCCTAAACGAAAACTGACTCAAAAAAAGTTACTTGTGAGTGTTTGGTGGACTAGCGCCGGTGTCGTTCACTACAGCTTTCTAAAATCTGGCCAAACTATTACAGCAGATATCTATTGTCCGTAAACCATGAAGGAACAACTAGCTGCTAAACAACCGAGATTGGTCAATCGCTCTAGGCCACTGTGGCTTCACGACAACGCAAGACCAGACACTGCACAAGAAACAACCACTAAGTTAGATGAGCTACTATTGGAATGTCTGCGATATCCACCGTGCTCCCCGAACCATGCTCCAATTGATTACCATTTTTTCTGGAATTTGGACAACTTCTTACAAGGAAAAACAAATCAACCCCGATGCGGCAGTCCAAACCGCCTTCAAAGAGTTTATTGATTCTCGCCCCCATGGTTTTTTTTATTAAGGGGATCAATGAACTACCTATGAGATGGCAAAAGTGCATAGATAACAACCGTGCATACTTTGATTAATTAAATATATTTTACAAAAAAAAAATTGACTTTATATTTCTCCCGTACAAAACGCCAATTTTATATGTAAGGACTTAATATTAAGGCTAACTTTTATATGATATTCATCTGGGAATTTTCATAGAATTTATTGAATAAAGCTTTAACAACACTGGTATTTTAAAATATAACAAAATATTCATGTTACAACTGTGAATTAGAAAACCAGACAGTATTTATAAAGAGCATCCATTGCATTTGTGTACTGTTTTGCAGCGGCAACACTGAATTATGTTTTGCATAACTATGAGTTATTGATCTACCAGATTCCCAATGGTATCACAAATTGTGCCATCATTTTGATTTTGAAATTGTTTGCCGCTAACTAGAAGTATCGAATATATCCACAACAGTATACTTACTTAATATAAATGATGAATGATAATAAATAATAAATATATATATATATATATATATATATATATATATATATATATATATATAATACTACCTTTTTCCACTGGCTTTGCTCAAAAAGACTTAAAATATTATCAGTTTATACTATTACTATTAAATGTCAAATAAGCAAAACGGAACACCTATGGAATCACATAAATTTTTTTTTTAATCGACGGACTTGATGCTATTTGGCATACTGTCCTTGTCAACCCCGAATGTACACAAGCGAGATTGTGATCTCAGGATATTATGGCTATAAAGTCTCTCTTTGCTAGTGTAATTACATCATCATCATTACATCCTATCAAAGTGCACTGCTGAACATGTAGCTGCCCCTATACTTTGATGTGATAGTGCTGGAATGATGATAGAATTTATTGTAATAGAAATAAAGAAACAAAACGACCACATGTTATTTAGTATGAAAAAATCACACATTCAATTACCTCCGTGAACGAATTCAATTTAACTTTCTAAACATTATTAAAAAACATTTAGGTGTGTTCCTGTATTCGTTAGTAGCGATTTTGTAAAAGTTTGATAGCATTGGAGACAACAGAGTTGGTAATACCTGTTTACTCTGTTGCTTTCGATTTAACTCTGATAGAATTTTGTTTCTAGATATTAAAAGTTCTGGGAGGGGAGGACCATATCCATCAACAGACAGCTAAACATAATGTGACCAAAATTTACGTCGTCCCATAAAATTATGTCAACTAATTTAAATCCATTTGTAGACCAAAATGAACAATTCTAGTTATAGAATTTAAATTCAAAATCGAGTAGGTACAAATTTACTCTTAAAGAGTCAAGATACCACTTGTCAAGATTTTATTACCACTGAATTAGTAATATAATATATTGAATTCCTCAATATAACAACAGCCGGAAAATATCGCATAAATATTGATGGCTAATATTGCAAAGTACAACAAAAATATTTCCCGTTTTTATTTTTTTAAATAACTTAATTTAAATATTTACTTCAGCATCTGCTACTAAATTAAAATAGTTAACTCAACCACCACCTACAGTAAGCATTTGCTGCAATTCTTTTCAAATTGAGTCTAAGTACCACAATAAACTTCTTAAAGATTTCCGTTTGAAATGATAGGGATCATGATGTATATTTTATATTCGTGTAGAGAGAGCTGTGGTAGATGAGGATATTAGCGCTCGATTTAAAATTTCATAGTACGTGGGCAAATCGAGTACGGTACTAATGTAATTGTAGTTTAAATTGAAGCTCGTTAGTAAAGGAAAACATCATATGGAAACCTGTATACGAGTATCTGAGGAATTAATCGTCTATTATTGCTGTTTATTAAAGGTTTAATGTTTTACCCTTTTGTGTGGACTAAGCAGTATCACATGCTCAAGGTAGCAACTGTAGTGTCTCTAAATTGGTAGAATAGAAACTTCATTAAGAATTTATTTCATACTAACTGTTCCCCGCGACTTCGCCCCCGTTTAATTTGTTATGATTGGATTTCATGGGTTTTAATTTTTTGCACGGAACTGTAATTCTTTTTCTAAATAAAAGTAGCCTGAGTTACGCCTTATAATAGCGGCTATCTTCCCGTGAAAATCCCGTCCAAATCGGTCCAGCCATTTCGGAGATTAGCCGGAACAAACAGACAGACAGACCGACAGACAGACAGACAAAAATTTTATAAATTGTCCTTTTGTTATAAGTACCGTATATACTTTCATATACATTTAGTAAAAAGCTGTTATTTTGACATTACAAACAGACACTTCAATTTTATTTGTTTGTATAGAATATAAAATAGATTATCCATTAGGCGTTTAATTTGTATTATTTTAAATTGAACTATACTTGAGGCATAATCAATTTAATCAAAAGAGAATAATTTTAGTCGGGTTAGCCGGTCCTGAGATCGATGAACATAGTATATAAATAAAAACATACGCGTCGAAGCAGTGATAGTAGGATCATTTAAAATTGGGAAGTGAATAAGCGGAATCCAAGAAAAATGGGAAGGTTTTCAATTGGACTGTTTTCTTGTAGGTTGGTAACGCGATTTTTTATTTGATTGTAAATATATTGGTGATTTTTTTTTTATTAAATAGGTTGATGTTTAAGGGTTGTCCTGTATAAATTTGGAGAAAAACTTCCACCTCTGACGGTGGTTAAATAGGCTATGATATTTTTAACGTTTTAACAGTTTTCAGTGAAAACTGGCAGCGATCACCGAATTGTTAGAAGCACACTGAACCTAAACGTTAACTTGTAGAGGTCACGTCTAATTAAGCAACACTCGGTTCCCCTCGTGTTATTATTCAAAGTCCCGAAATCTTTCAGCGCGAGTTACGAAACAGTTTTTAGTGTCTAGAACACTGCAATGCAGTGGACAATATGAATGATAAGCTCGTGAGAACTGTCCATTCGGTCGGAGCTAAGTTCTGCAAGACCCATCACAGAAGAACACAAAAACTCTCCGATCACACTCTTAATCTTTTGGCTGTTCGACGGAAAATGAAGCTGTAGTCTTCAGCAGATTTGACAGCATACAGGCAATTGAACAGACAGATCTCCAAATGCATGCGGCGCGACGTACGCAACTTTAATACAGCTCGTATTGAAGAAGCGATCGAGCGGAACCAGGGCTCTAAAGTCCTTGCTCAAGATCTGTCTGCCAAAAAAAGCCAACTGTCGAAGCTGAAGACCGAGTGTGGCAGCATCATTTCCGGACACCTGAGATTTTGAGTGAGATTGAGAGGTTCTATGGGCAGCTGTACACATCATCGTTGGAGCCACACGTAAGTGTGAGTAACGATCCAAGAGCAAGTTTTATTCGACACTATTCCGATGATATACCGGATGTCAGTCTGAGTAAGATAAGAATGGCTCTCCTGCACCTTATAAACGGAAAGGCCCCAGGGGAGAATGGAATCACAGCGGAGCTTCTGAAAGCGGGTAGAAAACCGGTACTTGAAGTCCTTCAGCCGCTGTTTAATTAGGTCCTCCTTAGTGGGACTACTCCGGAAGCGTGGAGCAGAAATGCGGTGATTTTGTTCTTCAAGAAAAGCGACAACGCTCTCTTGAAGAACTACAAATTGATTTACCTTCTGAGCCGTGTCTGCGTGCTATTTTTGAGAGTCATTATGAATCCAAGTACAGAACTAGAGTACGAGACCCATCCAACTACAGAAAGTTGTAAGACAGGGGACGTTATATCACCGAAACTCTTCACCGCTGAATTGAAAGACGTTTTCAAGCTACTGGACTGGAAAGGATACGGTATTAACATCAATGATGGTAACACATGCAGGAAGTCGATGGATGTAGGTGGCTCTGGACCGTGCTTTGTTCCTTTTCTTCCTTCCTTGGCGAAGACCTATGTTCAGCAGTGGACTTGTGAAGGTCTGTAATGATTTTTAACGCAGCTATTTATATGGCTCCACTCAATAGGTTTAATAGAACTTAAAATTTAAAAATAATTTTATATTCAGAAGTTGGGTCTCTAATTCTTCTAAACACTACATCTTAGTGCCGGCATCAGAATATGAAACAGAAGTTTTATTCTTTTTAGTACTTAAAAATCGGCTTTTACTTTTAATTAAAAGTAAATTTTATCACAATTAGCCATTTAATACGAAAGCAAAATTTAGAATTGCGACCAATGGATAAAAATGGGTATAAATATATTTATTAAATTATTACAAGCCTATATACCGCAAGTTTTATTTTACTATATTATCATATTACTTATGCATATTACATATACATATGCCTGGCAAGCTAGTATGGCAGGCAAATGTTTTTCTGCCCTTTTTGTTAAGTGGCGCGATCACTACTACACTAATTCACTCCAGACTGTTTGCAGTGCAGATATAAAATTTATTTATAACTCGACCTCAGCGCTACCTTTTTGTTATAATATGAATTATAAATTTGTTATTATATACAAAATGTACATATCTATGTTCCTTTTGTGTAATAATATAAAGTTGTAACCGAGTTATATTCTTTCATTTATATAATTTTGAGAGTAATTTCCAACATCAGAAGTAGGATAATTTCTTTTAATTAATTAGTAATATAAAAGTATAAAATCGTGCACTACTTACAGTTAAAAATTACAACGATTTTTCAACATAAAGTTCCTTAAATTGTTTAAAGTTGTTCATTTCAGGATTAAAAATGCTATAAAAAGTTGGAAATGAACAGGTTGGTAGAGATAATGGACATTGCGAGTTTCAATTTATAGGAAACGTGTGGTTGGCAAGTTAAGTGAAAAACTGCAAAAGTTTTATTGCGGAATCTGGTGGTTTATTTGATACTCATACATAAGCAAAAGATATAACAATTTTATAGGAGGGGTGTATTAAAAAGTCAATTAATAAGGTAAACATGGTAGAATCACGCTGGCTATGGCTGCAACACGGTTGGGTTGCATGACCGGACAAGAATCACACTCGCACAGAATATCATTATTTATCTTCCTTTATAAATGGGAATGTCCTAAGTGACTGACTCATCTATCGATGTACAGCCCAAACCGCTTGACGTAAAAATCCGCAATTTGGACAGTAGCTGCCTTTTATGACGTAGGTATCCACTAAGATGTGATTTTTGAAAATTCAACAAATCAATCAAATTTCTATATTGTTTGACAAAGGTTTAAAAATATTGCAAGCACAATTGAGGACGCTATTATGCAAGGAAAGGGCGAACTTTATGGCTATAATAACCTGAGATATCCGACTCGAAGCGGCTCATGAATAGTGCACATCCATTATTATGGCGTGTTTTATGTGTCCGATTAACCTTTTAATCTAAGCTGCTGGTTAAAAGGACGTCTGTTATATTATTTAATGGCGAATATTTCGAAGAACTCATTCTTATTTTTCATATATTTTATTATTTTTAAATATTTTTGGTGGTTTTTAAATATAATGAGGCTGTAAAGAGTACCAACCTTACTTGTACGATATAACCCTTTTATCTAAAGAACAAACGAAACTCTGGCGACTGTATAATGATACTGATAAACATTGGGACATAACAATGTCTAAAATCACAAGGTGACTACACTATTGGTAACTTTTTTTGTGGATTTAACTATGAATTTGAACACATTAAAATCAAAAATAACACTGTTAACCATTTTTCACGTGCAGGTATTGCATATCAATATTTCTTTTTATAGAAATAGGGTGACAAACGAGCACACAGTCCTCCTGATGCTAAGTGGTTGCTGTAGCCCATAGACATCTACATTTATTCTCGTTTGCGAATCAAAATGCAGATGGATTGTCAGCCGTGAGGATTAAGATGAAATGCCTCTTTTCCAGTAAAAAAGGTCTCCGGTTCTCTACACTCACCATACGAAACACAGCAGCATTAAGCTGCCATTTGACGCTGGTATTCTGAGAGAGCGTGGTCCTTCCCCGATCGAGCAGACCCATTCATGCTACAACTATACAATGAATATAGCTGCAGCATGGCTCTACCACGTATAAATATTATAATTAAAAGAAAATTAATTTATGGTAAATAATTTCGTATGTAATACAATAAATTATATTCATACATCAAAATATGTACATAAAGTTGGCAAACTATTCAAAGAGAGACAAACGATATAATTATGTAAACTGCTGTTCTGATATTATAAGAGATGGCTGGCCAGCAAACGATGAAAATGATTTAGATGTCAGGAATGTGAATTGTATTTGTTAGAAAAATGAGATCTGTATGGAAAAAGAATATTTGAAGTAGGTAAATAGGGTATCAGTTACACACTAAAGTACTTCACAAATTAAAAAAAAAACTTATTTTTGGTGGTCAGATAAGGATAAGGAAATTAACTAAAAGTTGTAAAGGGTTTTTCAATAGGGGCGCTCGAACTTCTTGAAATTTTACTATGGAACGCTACATGCTTCAACAACGCTTTGAAATTGTTAATATAAATTTATTTATTGCTCTAAATCTAAACCCTGCTTTCGGTAAAAAAATCATCTTCAGTGGTGAGGTTTATTTCTGGTTGAGCGACTTTGTTAACAAACAAAATTGCCGGATTTGTAGCAACGAAAATCCATGGGTGATTCATCTGGCGCCTCTACAGTCACTGTTTGGTGTGGATTTTGGTCCGGTGGAATCATCGGCCCTTATTTCTTCGAAGATGCTCAAAGAGACGCAATCACTTTCAATGGCAACCGATATCGGACAATGCTATCAAACTTTTTGTAGCCTAGGATAGATGGTAAGGACCTCACAAACATGTTCAAATAGGACGGCGCCACTTGCCATACTGCACGGAAACCATTGAATTTATTGGATGATAAGTTCGAGGGCTCCGTCATATCACGTGCTGGTGACGTACACTGGAGATCGAGATCGTGTGATTTAACACCACTCGACGACTTTCCGGGGGGGTACGTGAAATCTCTGGTCTATGCGGACAAACCAAAGACAATTGAACTACCCTGAAGACCAACATAACTCGCGTTCTTAATGAAATTTAGCCTCATTTATGCGATGATGTCGTCCAAAATTAGTCCACCAGGGTACACCACTTACAGCGGAGAGTAATAATAAAAATAATAAAAGTTGGAGAGCAACCAGCACACGTGGACGCCGCATTGAATCCCCCAGTTGAGGTTAATTCAGACGATGATGGAACAGTCGCCCAGGAACTAGAACTAGAGCAAATGAGGAGTATATTGGAAGATGCGATTGAGGAAATGCGCAGTACGCCTCTCGAAAATCGACCGCGACTTCCCCCCATAACCCTAAGCAAGCGGAATCGTGCTTTCGTAAGGGCTCTTAACCCAATACTGGTGACCTATTTGGAAGCCAGCCGGAACCTTTGCGAGACGGACTCAATTCTTTTTGGCGCCGCACTGGCAGTATTATTGGCGCCAAACTCCTTATGGCTGCACGTGCTACTAGACATAGTAGCGCCATCCTAGCCTGGAGAATATATATATATATATATAGAGGAACGTATCGCAAAGGCTAGGGCCCTCATCGGCAGACTGATGTGCTTCAAGTCGGGCAATAACAGGCCAAGAAGAAACTGAGAGAAACTGCTGGGGAAAGCGGATTCGGCGATATACCAGAATCGTCTCTTCCAGAGTGATCAGAAGGGGTTCTATGAATCATTGGAGCTACCAATGGGTCGTGGACGGGCCCAGCACCGAATCAGGCCAATACTGTCGCATTCTGGCGTGGCCTGTGGTCAGAGCCCGTAAACTACAGCGAGGGCCCTTGGATGGAAGCTGTGGCGAGTCAGTGTGCGAGTGTTACGCCCATGGAAACCATCATCATAACGCTGGATGAGGTAGCTGAGGCGGTCCGTAGGACCCCGAACTGGAAAAGACCGGGACTCGATGGACTGCATCACTACTGGCTGAAGTGGTTCGTGGTGTGTCACGCTGTACTCGCCCGCCAGTTTCAAGAGACTCGCGACCAAAAGTCACTCCCGAGTCTCTTCACTATTGGGATCACTCTTTTGGTTTCTAAAGACCATGATTCCACAGACCCTAGCAAATACCGCCCCATGTGTGTCTACCCACCATATATAAGACACTGATATCGATTTTGAGTACGTGAATCATTCGTCACCTGGATTTAAATGAGGTGATGTCGCGTGCTCAAAATGGATGTCGGGGCGGTGGTCGTGGAATCAAGGAACCACTCCTCATTGACGCGGTCATTGCCAAAGTGGTTAAACGGAACCGTCGGAACGTCTCCGCCGCTTGAATATACTATAGAAAGACATTCGATTCGGTGCCCCCTACATGGGGCACTAAGTCAAATGCCTTTCTATATGGCATAAAGAGGGTCCTCGAGCTGTACAAGGTTCACTGTACAATTAGAGATTTACTCGGGCAGTGTATGGGGCAGTGGAGTACAATCCTTCGTCATCTACGCGAACGGATGACGGATGCGAAAAGACACATAAGGATAAGAAGGGGTATCTTCCAGGGCGATTGTGTGAGTCCAATCTGGTTTTGCTTCTCCCTAAAACCTCTCAGTACCTTACTGGAGGACTCCGGTAGGGGATTTCAGCTTCGGAAAGGAGGTACAAAAGTGACTCAACTTTTCTATATGGATGATCTCAAATTCGCACCCATCTTATCTAATTGCTAAACATCACTTGTGATTTTAGTAATTCTATTAGAATGGAGCTGGGGACGGATAAGTGTGTGATCCTCCATGTTGAAAGGCGAAGGGTTGCTAACTCTGAGGGTATATACTTATCTATGCCCATCAACATAAGGACCATTTCCGAGACTGAAACATACCGATACCTGGGTACGTCACAGAACATCGGTATCGATGAGGCGGGTATGAAGCAGTCAGTTTGCGATGTGTTTTATGCAAGCTTGACCAAAGTACTTAACAGCCTTTTGTCCGGTGTGAATAAGACACACTAGTATAACGATAGAGTCATGCCTGTTCTCATATATACCTTTGGCATATATAGGTGGACTCAAACTGAACCTAACGCCCTGTATAGAAAAGTTCGCACTACTATGACGACGGATGTATCACCCGACATCGTCGATTGTGACTGTACTTGGCTCGGAAACATGGTGGGCGTGGCCTTTTAAGCGCGCTTACCATGCATAATTGCGAAGTATGCAGCCTCCGTAATTACTTTCTGACGAGAGCGGAGGATCCACTCATAGGGACGTTATTTCTTGTGATAAAGGGCTTACCCCTATATTCTTAGCCAAAGAGCAATGGCAAGACCCGGGATTACAGAGCATTTCCGACCGGGAGACCGTATGGAAAGAGAAGGAGCTCCACGGGTGGTACTACAAGGCTCTACATGAGCCTTTCGTAGACACAGACGCCTCCCTCCACTGGCTACGTTTTGGTGACCTCTTTGGGGAAACCGAGGGTTTTATCTGTGCGATACAGGATCAGATTATTAAGACCAACAACCATCGGAGTTATTTCCTAAAGGATAGCGCCGTCGACGTCTGTCGAGCTTGTCCCCATCCCGGTGAGTCACTTAGGCATGTCATGTCCGGTTGTTCGGCTCTTTCTAACTCTGAGTACTTGCACAGACACAATATAGTAGCTAAGATTCTACACCAGGAGCTCGTTCTGAAATATATTTAGTTGCCGATAGCCGTGCTCTAAAATGACCACATCAAGCTCTACTGGGACCGGGCTATCATCACAGACAGGACTATTCTTGCGAATAAGCCTGATATTGTGCTGATGGACCGGGCACTTTCAAGGGTATTTTTGATCGACATTACCATTCCGTATGTCGAGAACCGAAGCCGAAACAGATAAGCGAACAAAATATCTGGAACTGGCTCACGAGGTGACCGACATGTGGGGTGGATTGCCTACTGAAATTATACCTGTAGTCGTTTCTGCGAGCGGGTTAATACCAGTCAGCCTCTCGGGTCATCTGAGGCGACTGGGACTCCGTGACGGACTGCTCCAAGTTCAAATGCAGAAGGCGGTGCTCCTCGGTACCGCCTGCATCGTCCGCCGGTTTCTTTCCCTTCTCCTATAACCCTCAGCCATTTGGTTTCCCCTGTCGAGGGCGTCCATCTAGTTGGGTTTTTATTTATTTACGTATTTTTTATGTACTTATTTTATTTTATTGATATTTAAATATGTTTACCATATTTATTTACAACTACATATACATTTATACAGCCCAACTAGATGAGAATTTTTTTTGTAGATACCCCATAGTAATAATAATAATAATTTAGCCGTTTGGTCTCCCCTGCAACAATTTTCCAGAGTGTGTTTCCAGAATTAACTAATAACAGCAATTCTCAAAGAATGTTATTTAATAATTTTTGGGGGCATGCAGAACAAATGCAGAAGAAACAGTCAAGGATTTTGTTTTAATATCACTTACACAGGTTGTTTTATTTCATTTCAAATGTCGAGCGCTCTTAATGAAAGACCTTGTATTATTTGTTTACAAAAACAGGAAACCAGAAGAAAAATGAACAAAATTAATAGTGTGGTCACAGCTACCTACTGTTTGGCATAGAGTACATCCAAAATTTTTATAGGCTGCGAGCTACATAAAAGGAGACTGACGATAAAGGTGATGATAAAACAGATGATGATAAAGATGATGATGATGAGGCCTCAGTATATGGCCGAATATATAGTCAGTGTATAAAAGTTCAGATGAGCTTTCTAACCCCCGTTGAGAAGGGATGTGCGGACTCGGGCTTTGATGGCGGATTACTAGATTTTAAGTATGTATTTAACTGTTTGTCTGTATTTTAAGCCACTAGCAACCTCATACATTCAACCGAGTGTCACAAATTTAATACAATGTACTAGCCTAAGCATTGGTCATACTATCACGGATTACTAGATAGGTACGAATATTATAAACATAAATAAAAGTTTTGAATTTGAAATTATTTTTTTTTAGTATATTTAAGTGTATTAACAAAAAGAATTATTACTGCAAGTACCTATTAAATTTATGTTTTACTAGCTGTTCTCCGCAACTACGTTCGCGTCGAAATTATTACGATTGGGACCCTAATTATTTTTCAAAAATAAAAGTACCCTAAGTTACCCCTTATAATATTAGTTATCTGCCAGTGGAAGTACCGTCAACATCGATCCAGCTATTTCGGAGATTAGCCGGAACAATCAGACAGACAGACAGACATACAAAAATTTGAAAGATGTTGTTTTGTTATAAGTATCATATACACTTTCATGTGCATGAAGTATAAAGCTGAAGCGTGTAGCCTAATGGCAGGACGCGGACCGTGAACTCGAAAGGTCGTGGGTTCAAATCCGCCATTCGACTACTGTCGTGAACCATTTCTAACACAAGCATTTTAAGCTTAGCAGAAGTGGTTAAAGGGAATATTAGTAATGTTTAATAACATTACTAGTATTTTTTTTAAAAAAAAAAAGCTGTTATTTTGACATTACAAACGGACACTTCAATTTTATTTATTTGTATATATATATTCGAGTGACAAAGAGCTAACATTCCTCATGATGATAAGTCTCATGTGCATCTGCATTCAACTTCAACGAAGGTAGAAAGGAAGACCACAAATGCGTTGTCATCCATAAGTGTTAGGACGAAATGGGTATAATTATTTATACCGGCTCTTTACTTTTAAAATTGAAACATAACAAAGGGCATCCTTATATTAGGCGTCAAAAATTTGAATGAAGGTGTACATATCCTGACTAGTAAGGCCTTTACTAAAATTGTCGACTACTTGAAGGGTAATAAAGTATTGAAATAAAGAAAATTCTGCATTAGTTGTCACAATGACATGACTGACACATTGAATTGAAAGAATAAGACAGTTTTCTATGCAGAAGTCTCACTATTCGAACATTCAGTATATTTCTACGTTCATTGAACCTTAAATAAACATAAATTAAGTAAAATATTTTTCACTTTAACTTTACCCACAAGAGTGTTTCTAACTCTGGCAAACTACTAAGCAGAGTACCTACCACAGAGTACATTATATATTACAGACATAGAGAAAACAGCTGATATTTCAGAGTGGCGCTACCATGGCTAATATTTCAGAGTGGTACCTACTAACTATGACATCGGAACGTCAAACATCTCAGTCTCCCTGTTACCATGGGTTGCTATGCTGTAAAACACTCGAAACGTCGGGAATTAAAAATAAGTAAATTAACCGTGATAAAATCTGTAAAAATAGTTTTATTCAAAGAATATCTACCACCTACTAAATTCTATTAATTTTAAGGAACGTTAATTACATTTACAGTACATAAATATACATGTTCCTTTTTTTTCTATTCTTTATATTCTATAATACTACCCACAGTTTATGCGCCTATTCTGGCGTGCCGCTTCTGCCAAGTGTGCATGAGATAGATGATTGAATATATCAGTAAGATACATTGATTAAAATCTTAATGTGCAATCTAGTTATTTCAAACATCATGTCTGCCCCTAATGACTGCATTTAATATTGTGTTGGAAGAAACTCTCAACAACCCTTTCGTCATTACGCTCAGTACCACTTCAACAAGAAAGGACTTCTCTAATTAGTGCTCTGATATTCATTCCCAACAATTTTGTTTGTGACACACGTAAATTATTTATTTATTTGCTTAAAACATAATCCATGAAACAAGTTGTGTTATCCTAATATTTATATACATTTTTAACAATAAATTTAATATGATAAAACTCATTCCATTAACTGGGATGTTCAAATGTATATTATAATACTCGTAAAATCATATACTTATAATTTTTCCCTTTCTTTGTAAGTTTTATTTGGTTTGTTCATTATTATGTTTATTTTTTATATAAGTGAGGGTGTAGTGGACATCTCACTTGATTGCAGGGGGATGGTGTGGCAAATAGAGACCTAGCCCAATTTTCGAAAAAGAATCAAAATGCGATGAACATAATAGAAGAGTCACACCTAAGAACTAAGATGGGATGTCGCTCTACCAGTAACGTAACCATTATGGTTTTATTTCACGCTGCTATTCGGTACGAACGTGGTCCTCCCCTAGTCAAGCGGACCCATTCACGCTGCACCCATAATAAGTGGAATACCACATTTGTTTTCATCTGATCGTCTGAAGTCATCATCATCATCATTACAGCCCTTCACAAGTCCACTGCTGAACATAGGCCTCCCCCAAAGAATGCCACAAAGCACGGTCCTGAGCCACCTGCATCCATCGACTTCCTGCATGTCTTACCAGGTCGTCACTCCATCTCGTGGGGGACGCCCTACACTTCGCCTACCGGTACGAGGCTGCCACTCGAGAACCTTTCTTCCCCATCGGTTGTCGGTTCTTCGAGCTATATGGCCGGCCCATTGCCACTTCAGCTTACTAATCCGTTGGGCTATGTCGGTTACTCTGGTTCTACTGCGGATATCCTCATTCCTAAGTTTATCACGCAGAGAAACTCCGAGCATAGCCCTCTCCATAGCTCGCTGAGCGACCTTGAGCATCCTCATCCGGCCAGCAGTGAAGGACCACGTCTCAGTTCCGTATGTCATCACTGGCAACACGCACTGGGTGTACAGTCTCGTTTTCGTCTGAAGTAATATTAGTTAAATCTACAAATTTTGACCATTAAAAACTTTAAAAATACGTTCCGAGTTCATATTTATTTCAAATTTTACACTTGTATTCAAGATCCTCGGTTTGATGTAATTTTTATTGAATGTTATGCTGCGGTGACACATAACGAACATTCGGGTGTTTCTCATCTCCATAATGTAAACAAATTTTTTTTAACAAGCTTTTATGTCTGAGAAATAATTGAATATACTTTCTGAAGCGAATTTGTAGTAACTCCAGATTCAAATATGTTATTTTGCTTGTTTGCTGATAGATGGATCCAATAAAGTAATTAAATTACTCTTTTTACGAGTATATACATATCACTTGCCATCGGGTGGACTGATTGTTTGTTTGTCACGTTACTTTTATATAAAAAAGAAGAACGCGTGGGGGTATCACGCTGAAATTCATATCAAATACTCGAGTCTACTGTCCCTTGGAGTTGTGAAAAAATCAAACTTCTAAGCCAACGCAATCAAAAGATACAGCCGTTTATGCCGCAAATTTTCGACATTCGCAAGGGAATCAAAACCTACAGGGTACTTCCCGTGAACTCAGAATCTTGAAATTTGGTACGAAGCAACATTTTATAGCAAATATAAAGGAAAAATTGCGAAAAGTATAAATTTTTAGTTACATCATACAATAAAAATATTTTTAATAATTTTAAACTTATATACCTACAGATTTGTTCGGAACCCTCGGTGCGCGAGTCTGACTCGCACTTGGCCGGTTTTTTTTTAATTTTCGGCTAGAACTTAGGCTCGAACTCAGTATTAAGTACCCATTCTGCCTTACGTATAGTTACATTACTTATAACTAACTTCTCATCTAATCAGTCCGAAAAACTTGGTTGTTACATTGGCAACAACTACTGGACGTATAAAAGTTATTTTATGAGATAAAATACTAAATGAATCATTTAGTATTATGACTCAATCAATCATTTAGTTTTTTTTAAACATTCAGGCATTGAACACTTCAAAAACAATAATTAACCTTAAAATTAAGTAAAGTGTCACACGGCTACCTTGTAGCGGTGTGAACATATCCACTACCCGTGGGTGTCGTAACAGGCGACAAAGGGAAACAAACCAGAAGTTGACCAGCAGCGTCTTCTCTATAACATTAAGAAAATTAACAAAAACTACAGGTAGCAAATCGCCTGCGAAGTGTGGTAACTATGGCAAATGTCGCCCTATGATGCAATCCATGGGGGAGGCCTATGTTTAGCAGGGGACATTTACAGGATGTAATGTGATGATAAGAACACTATGGTAATAATTAATTTTTATGTGAAATAAAGTCTTTGATATATTACTAGTTTAAAATAATTTTAATTAACACAACGTTAACTATAAAATCCATTATTATACTAAGCTGATTATGCAATTATTTTCAAGTTTCAAATCACACAGGTAGTGTTTAAATTTTTATTATAATATGTTGTCTGTGTATGCTCAGTTCGATAGAAAAGATTTGACGACTTGTACATACTAAATAAGAAAAGAAAGAATGTCTCGTGCTTCGCATACATATTTTTTGATTAGGGGCCATGTCGATAAAAACACTCGCTACAGTGACGAAATGGTACGATTGTGATTGCACGTCTTCTGATTACACAGTCTTTTACATTGATATACAAAAAAGTCTTCTATTTCATCTTTCGCTTTTGTAGGATCGTTTCCGAAATTCATTATGATTTATACATTTGGTAATTGTCACAGCAACTAGTTATAGTTATAGTAATAAATAAATGTTTTTATAAGGAGCTTTAGTAAAAAATAGTGTAATACAATTAATACAGAAATAAATTATGTAATAGAAGCCGAAAAGGTCAAGTTTTATGAATAAGTTATTAAAGGTTTTTAAAATATAAGGGGCGGCGATAAAGTTATCACATTAAATGAAAAAACTTATCCTACATGACGTTCTTTGAACATACACATCTAAAAAATATATATATCAACTAGCTGACCAGGCAGACGTTGTTCTGCCCTCTCCAACGACCTTGTGTCCTATAAAAATTCTTAAATTCGTAATAAAAAATATTGAGGGTCACTTATAGGGATAAAAACTATCCTATCTCTCAAGTTGTACCAAACTGCACACAGTGTGCAAAATTTCATTGCAATCAGTTTATTAGTTTAGGAGTTCATTGCGGACAAACAGTCGAGGTAGCCCTTTTTTCGTTTTTTCCCTAATTACCTATGAATGGGAAAGTGTAGGTAAATAATTACCTATGTTGATGCCGCGTGAGCACTGCGCACCTGCCGCACCGTTGCCGCTTTTACAGGTCACTTCAGGTCAGTAAACTAATATAATCAATGTGATTTATTTCGTGGCAATTTTTACAATTTATTTTGTTTGAAAGAAGCATTTTTTTATTTTTGGTAGAATTGTTTATTTTATTATTTTAACAGACATATATGAACTTGTATTTACTGCTGTGTTATTTAATGTGATAAACTAATCGCCACCCATATAAATTATAATTGTAATTTATCAGCAATAAACACCTATTAACTTTGTTACTAATAAATTTGCGTATAAATATTAAAATACAATGAGTATTGATAATAAAATAAGTTCTTAGAACAACACATCCTATGAGACATACATAAAATGTACTACAGATAAGAATACGATAACATAAAAATAAAAGTTTTCATCGAAAGAAGCGAGAAAATAAAGTTGAATAATATTTGAGATTCGCGTTTTATTCGACTACAGACCCTTTGTGAATGGAGAGAAAGATTTGCTGAGATAGTCCTATCAAACATTTATAGAGTACCCATAAAGGGACAAGATTTTTGAGCAGTTACTAAGGAGTATTCCTTATGGCAAAATGAATTCGGGACAACGACAAGACACAAATTTTATTGTTGTGTTCAAAGATATTTTAGTACTAAAATGTATTTTCGAGAATTCGCATACTTTTGAATAAAGTAATATCGAAGGTTAATGACTAAACACCTTATGCAAAATAATGATTATGGTAAACATGGACTGGTAGAGTTAAAAAAAACTGAAAGAATCAATATATGATGAATTTGTAGGAATTATGAAGGAAACGAGGAATTTACGATAATTATCATTTGTTGTTAATTGGTTTATTAAATAAATATAAAAATTGTAAACTTAAATTGATATCTATATGATATGCATAAGTCGTAGTAAGAAGATGATGATAGCGATATGAACACATATTATCTGAATAATCAGAATTTAAGCCATAATATATATTATAGTGCTACAAGTGTATTCGTATTCACGGAGCTGTCAGCATCCTAAGCCTATATCCGGGTAGACTTGTATGCAGTGTCCAAGACACAGAGAAAATTGCAAAGCTAGTAGGTATTTATATGCAAATATTTGATAGTTACTTTTATAAAAGAAGTTAGGAATAAATATGAGGTTATGCGTACAATAGACATTTTTATGATAATTTTCATCTAATTGTTAATGTGTGCAATCGGAATGTGTCATTTGCATTATAAATTATTCATTTCTCATCGGTTCGTAACAATCCAGCGCTGGGGGTGATACTTTCCCATTGTGTGAAACATAGATTAGCGGTCACAGTATTACATGTTCTTTTTAACAGATTGCCCTTTGACGCCGCTCTTCGTCTTTGATCTGAGTATTTAACATCGAGCAAATACAGGAGTCCAGCATTTTCTATACCTCTACAGGATTAAGGGGAGTAAACCGATTGAATCTTTTATGTGTGGAGACGCGGCTTGTGCGTCCTACATGAATGTTTGAAATATAGCTTTAAACTAAAGTAAACATAAGTGTGTACTCTAGATAACATTTATGTATGTCATATTGTTGAACACAGGCCTCGTCTTATTCTGAGAGGATCTTAAACTTTATTAAACGCGAGGAAACCGATTTCAATAAGGCAGCCACAAATGAAATTATTGACTGATTTAGCATGTACTTAGCAGAAAAGAAAAATATTGTAGGTAAAATTGAATGTTTCAGTAATTTTCAAAAGAAATCGGCGGTAGGATTAAAAGGATTTGTGTGTATGTTAATTATTCATACAAATAAAAAATGTGGCATTGTCTTTGTATGAGATACAATGATAACAAATCCTTTATCTTTAAGATGTATATCATTGAATAAAAAATATCCAAACAGACAAACTTTCACGCTTATAATAAGAGAATAAGGATAACTGAATTACAAAATGCACTCTTAATTTTTTAATACTTTTATAATAAAAATAAATACTGGTTACTTTACAGTTTACATACAATGTGGTGTGAAGACCGCTTCATAACGACTAGCACCTGCCGCAATATGTACATAAAAAGGAAAAAAGTCTCAAGTTTTTCGGCCGGTTTGTGGTTTGTCCTTAATTGCTAGAATTGTAGAGATATGCATTTTTGACGTTAAAAATATTTAACCAATTTATTTCAGTTGTAAACATATCTTATTCCTGTTGAATAAGCGTAGTTATAGCTTAGGTAGTTATATATCCGCGTAAAGATAATGATGAAACATGAAGTAATTGCAGGTGGCTCTGGCGTGTACTTTGAAGAAATCTAGGGGGGAGGTCTATGCTCAACAGTAGACTTGTGATAGGGTGCAGTGGTGTGTGATACTCCACGGTACACTAATTTTTTTTTAGTCGTCAAAGTCTTAAATAAAACAAAAAGAAAGAAGAACATAAAAAAATAAAAATAAAGAATGTAATAAAACATAAAAATAAAGAAGCTAGGAGTCCTTGCAAAGGTGCGGCGATACTTCACGCCGGGACAGCAGTACATGGAGTATTGCTGCCATATATGGACTGGTACTGCAAAATGCCACCAAGCAGCTTTGGATTCAATGGAAAGGCGTGTTAAGAGGCTTCTTGGTGACCCAGATTTGATTAAAACCAATCTTACCAGTCTCGAACACATGCGCAAAGTAGCCAGTCTTTCGGTTTTTTTTTACAGGATGCATTTCGGGGTGTGCGCAGGAATTGCATAATTTAATCCCTACCTGTCCATTCCACCATCGGACAACCAGACGTTCGGTTTCGGTTTCATTGTTGACTTACTACGCATTCGAACCAAACGGTTTGCTACATCGTTAGTGATGCGTACAGCAAAGGAGTGGAATAAGTTGACAACATCTGTGTTTCCATCTGATTATAATGTGGGTGCCTTCAAGGTAAGAGTGAATAGGATTTTGTTAAGTCAGTGCGGTTTACCGTCTTAGGCTACATCATCGCTTACCATCAGGTGGGATTGTAGCTAGGCGCTGGCTTAGTACAGTATAAAAAAACAATTTATATTTAATACTAGCGATTCGCCTTGGCTTCGCATGGATGATTTCTGTATTTCAACGACAGCACCACCTAACGGGTCTAATTGTAAATGTAAATTATCCAGGGACCAACTCAAACACACACAAAAAATTTCATCGAAATCAATCCAGCCATTTTCGAGTTTTTGCGAGACAAACATATTTATTGTTTTTCAAAGTATTCTCCATTACATTTTAAACACTTTATTATTTCTTCAAACCATTATTTGGCAACATTCGAACCATTGATCTGAGGGTATGTTGATCACATGCTGGATCAAAGCTTAAGGTTCCGTAAATGTCAAATCTCTTATCAAATCTTTGATTTTTGTTAAAATAAAGAAATCGCATGGACTATGTGCGGGATGCGGGAGGAGGTTCACCTTTTCAGAAGCCATAAATGAATTTGTATTGTTCGTGGTGTGAGTCAAAGCATGGTCGTTACTGGTCATTTTTCTCTAAATTTTTCAAAGACACTAGGCCATCGAATGGTGGTATACCACTCAGTATTTAATGTCTTTTTCTCATTAAGTAAGATCGAAGAGACAGGACCCGTATGGGAGAAAAAAAAGTAATCATTTTCTTGGCCACGCCTCTTGCCGGCCTCAGTTTGTTTGTTTAGTTGGTTTGTTGTCGCCTTCGAACACCCAATGTAAAAATATATCCATATTTCATCTGTTGTTACAATGTTTTTGAACATTTGAACATCCGTGATCATATTTTAGCAATATTTTTTTAACGAATCAAATCGAGACCGTTTTTGTTTTGGGATGAGTTCATGAAAAATCCAGCGGCGACAAAATATTCTAACTTTTAAATGTTGTTGTATTTTTTTTATTTGGCTCATACCAATACCCTAATGCCATCGAGTCTTCTCATAGGTGATGTGCCCGTTTCCTTCTATTAGTCGCTAGACTAATTTATACTATTTTATTTAGTGATCGCAGTTGAGGGTCGACCTTCATGAATTTAATTATGGAAAGAAACAAGGCCACGATCAAATTCTGTGTACCAAGTACCAACTTACGCCACTCATATGAGGTGTTTCCCTCCCAAAAGCATTTTGAAGACGAGCAGTGCAAACTTCTCGAGCGAATGCAATTTTTAAATCAGCCCTTAAATCTATTCGCGTTAATACCAGTTTTGCTACAGATGAGGATCATAAACTTATACGTCCTTAGATTATTGATAAGTCATCGCGCGCTCTGCACGATGACTTATTAATAATCTTAGCTTACGTCATATAAAGCATTTGACACGCAACTTTCCACCAAACATTATTTTAATTAATATATGATTTTCTTATTTTTAAAGAAATATAATTCAAAATTCAAACATATATGAGCGAATGGAGAGCAGAACTTTCAGTGTGCCCTATGTAGTAAAATGTGCTAAATTTGGGAGAGCATTTCAAATTGCAAGAAGTCTTAATGTTATGTCCACGTCATTAAGCTTCAGCAGATTAATGGTGATAATATTAAAAACCAGTATAAAAGTTGAATACACGATTATAGTACTTGGCTGCTACGTTCAGAACTTGGATCAAAATTGGCCGGAGCCTACTTTTGTGCAAAAACACAAATTTCTAACTCTTAACTGTGTTTTTTTGTAATTGTCTACAGGTCCGTTCCGCTGTATCGTAAAGAAGTAATAATAGATAAAAGTAGAATAAATAGAGACTATGGAGAAAAGCCCAGATCATCCCGTGGGAGTCGATAAAAGTAATTATGCGAAAAAGTAAAATAGCCTCTAATATATGAAGGTACCATATTGCATATCATCATCATCTTCATCATCATTATGACAATCCTTCAAACTATGGGTGTCAAACGTGACACACTAGGTCTTTGCTTCTCTTTCAAAGGTCTAAAATCATACCGTCAGGTCTCCTGCCATCGTCTCTGAACAATGCACAAAACTCTTAAACCAGGGACCAATTGTAAAGACAAGAGCCCTTCTGATAACTACGTTCAGAGAATGGCCTTGTTACGTTGTAGATTCATATTACTTTACCATATGCAAAATAAACTACAAAATTTTTATAATTAAACTCACGATAATAATTAACTATATAATGAAAATAACAATAATTGGAGCGGAGAGTAGCTTAGTCCTATTATTTACGACTCCGTTGCAATTTTTTCCTTTATAATTAATAATAATAATAATAATAATATCCACAACTATCAAACAACGCCATCTAGTCCCAAGCTAAGCAGAGCTTGTGTTATGGGTACTAGACAACTGATAAACATACTTATATATTTCTAAATACATAAATATTATAGATAAATTACACCCAGACACAGAACAAATGATCGTGCTCATCACACAAACATTTGTCCTGGGTGGGAATCGAACCCACGACCTCCGGCGTAGCAGTCAGGGTCACTAACCACTAGACCAACAGGCCAGTTCGATATCGATGAAACCATGCACATATCTTCGTATTGTGATCAGAGTGAAAATTCACATGCCTCTCGTCATTTTCATTGACATAAAAATCGAGTTTTTCATATACAGACAAATTTGTATGTGTATAGAAGACATAGATAGATAAAATTAATACCTTTAAGTTTAAATAGCGCGGAGGCCGCTAGGTAAATGAAGCACGGTGGGCGTAGTCAATTTATCCCTGATTCCGATGCAATTTCTAAATATTGACGTTGAATTATGTAATAGATTATACTAGACATATTATAAATGTGAGTATCAATATAAGATAAATAAATAATTTCTTAATTTACTATAAATCTTTTAACAAATAAATGTAATCCTGGTTTCTAAACTAGTTGTAAAATTTGTATCTTAGAGTGCAATATATGAATATATGCGTTTATTAAAATGAAGCGTTATTTAAAATAATATTTCATTCATGGCAAAATAAGAAAAAGTGCGAGGGAGATGGATATTATTTCATCATTCTTTTCATAGTGCGAGCGGTACTGTAGAAAAGGGGACCTGACGAAAAAATTTTACACTGTTTCTCGCCTAGCCCCCATTCGTCAAATTCGTAACGTGCGATAAGGAACTTCGTTCCAATAATGTTATAATGAAATTTAAAATAAGGCTACAACGGTAAAATGAACTCACTCACAAAAAGTATGTCACGACTTTGTACTATAATGATCACGCACACGCACGCGACTGTCAAAAAGAGGCGCAGATATTTGGAACGAAGTTCCTTATCGGACGGTACAAATTTAGCGGATGGGGGCTAAGCGTGAAAAAGTGTAAGATTTTGCCGCCACGACCCCTTCTGACGTCGGCCTTGGCGGCTATAAGGAAGCGAGATGGAATAATATCCGTCTCCCTTGGATTTATTATTTTCTTGTCATGAAAGAAATATATTATTTTACAACCGAATTCAAAAAGGAGGAGGTTTACAATTCGTCGGAATCTTTGTTTTTTATGTATGTTCACTGATTACTCGAAGACGCCTGAACCGATTTAGAAAATTCTTTTTGTGTTTCAGAGGGTATACTTCTATAATTCTACTAGCAAGTAGATGGTGTGGCGATTGGCTCGCCTGTATCTCCCGTAGTCGCCGACATATTCATGAAGGACTTCGAGGAGAAAGCCCTTCTTACTGCTCCTGTAAATCCAAGATTCCACAAGCGGTACGTAGACGATACTTTCACAATTTTACCATCTGACAAAGTAACTTCATTTTTAGACCACCTTAATTCCATAAACTCTAAAATACAATTCACAATGGAGTTAGAGGCAAACAACATTTCCTAGATGTTTTAGTCATCCGAAATCCTGATAACACTATTGGTCACACTATGTATAGGAAAAAGACCCATACCAACCGATATTTAAATGGTGAATCGCACCATCATCCATTACAGTTAGCAACCATGGGAAAATCTTTGTTTTAGAGAGCCCGAGGGATCTGTGACAGAAAACATCTGGCTACCGAGCTTCAGCACGTCGAGTAAGTATTGCAAGACAACAAGCTTCGGGTCCCGCGCCTACGTCACAGTGACCGAGTAAAGCCGGCCATAGTCGAGCGTGTGTCCGCTGATTTATGAGAAAAAATCCCCTTCATCAGAAAAAATAGCGGGACTGATTCAGAGGGAATTCGGTATCTATTTTGAGACTGCAACGTCTCCGGCGTTGCGGGAAGAGCAGCCTCTATGCCTTTGCGTATGTTTCGGCAATCATTTATTATGCTATCTTTCTTGTTTTTCATAAAACGGATTTATATTTACATTATAAATGTAAACATGAAAAAGTATCGATATTTTAGAAATCTATTTTTTGTGAGCCGATACATCAGCTTACGATTCGAATCGATTTAAAAAGCGACCTTTTTCGGAAAGAATCGACATCCCTACTAACGACGACAATGACCTTACAAAATGGTTTTACGGTAGGATTAGATAGATGTTTATAACATTGCAAGAATAATTGATTTTTAATAATTTTTTTTTCTCAAATAGTTACGCGTTTCCGCATATTGAAACTCTGTGTGCGTGCTTATAATAGTGAAACCTTTCTGTAAAAATACGTATCAACACCCATCTCGACGGACGTCAATGGAAAGCTAAGCCAAAATTACGTGTCACATTGTTTGATAAACTCCTAAACTATTGAACTTTTGACATTGACATTTTGCACATTGTTTGGTCCAAATTGAGAGATAGGATACTTTTTATTCCGGTAAGCCTTTCCGGTAACCTTTAATTTTTTTTTATTGCGAATTTAAGGATTTTTTAATAGGACAAATGATCGTCGGTATAGGCAGAACGTCTGCCTGTAGTTTATCTATAAAAATAAATAAAATTGAAGTGTCTGTTTGTAATGTCAAAATTATAGCTTTTTACTAAATGCAAATGAAGTCTTTGTCTGTCTGTCTGTCCGTCCGTTTGTCTGTCTGTTTGTTCCGGCTAATCTCCGAAACGTCTGGACCGATTTTGACGGGATTTTCACTAACAGATAGCTGATGTAACTAAGGCTACTTTTATTTTAAAAAGATAGGGTTCCGCGCAAAAAAATTAAAACCACAAATAACACGCGGGCGAAGTTGCGGGGAACAGCTACTTTAAAATAAAAGGATTAAGTTATATCGGTAGACGAAACAGAAAAGCTATGATAACATTATATAAACTTTATTCCGTCAGTGCAAAATTTAACGACATTAAGGTGTTTAAATTATGTTTATTTTTTATTTGCTCTATACAATATAATTTCGTTTACATACATTACATGACATACTTTTTATATATAAACTCTATTTATTTTAAACGCAGACAGTGAGGAGAACTCATTTTTTGTATTGGGAATATAAATATTTGTTAATATCTGTGTCTGCGATTTGGTCCGCGTGAAATGAAAAAAATGTAAAAAATAGGTTATATCCAAAATTAGGATGCACGCTATCTCCACATCAAAAGTCATCATGGCCGGTACATCTGTGAAAGAGTATTTTCGCTTTCATATTATTAAAGACATTTAAGCGTCTACTAGGCATCTTCATTAACGTATTTGTAGTTCCTTAATTTGGAGTTAGCAGCAGCATCCATGAACTGTAGCTGCAGTGGCGTCTTACGTTTGAGTGCCATGCAGTCTTATTTTCGATTATTATAAAAAGTCATATTCTAATACTTTATAAGCAAACTAGGCACTTTGAAATATTTCGTGAAACAATGTTATAGTTTGCTTCTTTCTAATGTATAATATTATTAATATTAAGGTTACTGTTAAAAGCAGATCAATGTGAACGGTCTTCATAATCGACACAGTTCCGTGTCATTTTCAGGTATTGTGCATAAAGCATCTGGTGAGGCTAGATAAAGTTTTCCCGACGCACATGCGCAAAGTTGATATACTTTATTAGCTCTGTTATATTTTTGAGGTTTGATCGTTGTATTAGCTATCTTCAAGTTATCGATTACTATATTCGGAGCATCAATTTTAATCTGAAAAATAGAACAATATTAAGATTTTGTTTCCAAGTTAATTGATTGAATCAAATGTAACAAAAGATCAATGAAGTTTGAATTTTAACGACATTGTCATAATAATTTTAGTAGGTAATAGATTTCAAAATTTAGACAAGGTTTTACGCTACTGGTTGTGGACCTGGTAGCACGTGGAACTTTTGTTTCATAGGGCGTTTCACTTCAGTGAAACACTCACTTAAGTGAAACGCCCATTTGGATCAGTACAATATGCATTTCACAAAAGCGCATATGTTATTCTTTTTACGAAAAAATATTGTGTGCATCCAATACTATGCGTAAAATTAGTGAAGGGGAAATTTGTTCAGTTCTACAAAGGTTTTAAGATTACATTTATTCTCAGAAGCGTGTTTCAACTAAAGGAATTATTTATTTTCGAAATTATATCAAATTGGAGGCGATCGACTCATGCGCAGCCTTTCGTACAAAACTATATATAACGCCATCGGTCAATCGCGATCGGATTAAAAATTTATGTCTTGCCATATGTTTTAAAATAGTTGACCGGTGGGGCGGTGTACTCTCCGAAAGGAAGTTCAGCAATGGGAAAGACCTCGAAGGTCGATACACATCGAGACACCAGAGTCTCTCGGATAATGCAAAGGAACGAATGAACAAACAGATTTGAAACCGGCTGATTTGATTTGTGGACGCAAATCAAATCAGCCGGTTTATAATGGGCGCTTATACGTTAAGTTCAATCTAGAAGCTAGCCGATAGTTTAGCCGGCTGATCACTTTAGCTTCCATATGTCTCCTGTATATAATATAATTTAAGGAGATCAATGCAACAAAGCAACTAATAAATATTACATCTAATTGTATGTCAAACTTAAAATAAGTGTCAAAACAAGCACACGTACGTAAAGTGACTTGGTCCAACAATGTTGTTAAAACGGAATAACAAAAAATATTAATGTGCTGTTACAAATACTCAATTTTAAGTTTAATGCATTTGATATAGAATTTTTTTAATCTTGTAGCGTCTAGAACCATCGAAAATTTAATATTTGAAATTGTGAATTACTTGATATACTTACAGCTCCTACTATAGAATCTAGATGAATGTTAGTGTGAGCCGTGATTTCAATGCCACCAGCTCTACTCTCTAGGTAAATGGATTGTGGCGCTCTTAGATCTAGTCGTCTAGTCAAAGATTCCAATCTGTAAGTATTTCATTTTCTTTAAAGTAAAATTCATTATGGGAAGCGATATAGATATGAATTTTATCCAAATATTTATTACACATTCACAAATGATGCATAAAAGTTTGAGGGCCGAAGAATTGTGGGAAATGCTAAAAAACCGTGATGATAGGGTAGAATATAACTTGTGTGTGGGCATCAGCTCAATATTAAACATTCGTTTAAATAGGATGATGTTGGCTAAAGAGTACGAACAACTCTTCCAGGAAATTCAAGCCAGTTAGGGAATTATTAAAAAGTCCTTCATCATTAAGCAGTGGATTAAAAACGTTGATAAAATTGACTATAAGATAGTTCTTAAATCTCAAGAGCAATACAGGGCAAAACAAGGCGACTTAACAAGTAAGTTGGAAAGAACATAGAATTATTTATTTTATCGCAGTCAATTCATAGTATGACCAATAAAATTTAGTAGAAGCACGTAGATGTTAATTTTGAAACCGTCGCACAAAATAATATGCATTTTGTATCAGAGGTTAAAAAGTTATTTTAACCATTTGAATTGATACAAAATGGGATGTTTATTAATTAAGTGGCAAGTCATTTGATCAATCTTCCTTCTATTTAAGACATATGGAACTGAATATTTATCTCTATTTCTAATATATATAATGTACGGATGTACGGATGTATGTGTAGAGATACAAATTTTGCCCCTTAAAATTCCATTGCTATATATGAGCATCTCCAGTAATAGTAAGGATTTGTTATAATCGACGCGTTTGCCAAGCAGATCACCGTTCGTTATACTTAAGCCGGCCACATACATTCGGAATTCCACTTCGGGATTCCGTTTCCGTATGGATTTGCAGTGTTCAGAATTCCGTTTCGGGATTTTGAACGCAGCTAATTCATTTAAAATCAAGGACCTATCATACAAGTACAGTGGTTTTTCGTTTAAAATTTTGCGGGAGAAACGGGATTCCAATTGTATGTGGCCGATTCGTTCGGAATTCCGAAACGGAATCCCGAAAGGGAATTCCGAATGTATGTGGCCGGGTTACTAAACGGCTCATATTTTTGACTCTAACCTTTGATTTTGACGCTGCTGCCCATCGCCACTCTGGATAATTACATCCGGCGTAAAAGATATGGTTATTGTACCGGCTATCTATCGAAAACCATAAGATCTCTTTAGTATTTTTTATAATCGCCTCTTACAAAACCCAAAGGAGGAAATAGGTTGATGAATTCTCTAATGCCGCCATCACACAAGAAGATGTAGTGCCTCAAAACAGTGTTTTGTGCTATTCCTTGTGGTGTGTTACACTTAGAAGTGGATTTGTTAAAGACTGTACATAATAATGACGATGATAATCATGCTGATGAAAATAACATAAAAATAAAATGTATGCAGTGTTGTTTAGCTTTTCCTTACTTGTTTTTTTTTATAGGATAGGGTGACAAACGAGCACACAGTCCACCTGATGGTAAGTGGCTGCTGTGACCCATAGACATCCACATCTATCCTCAATAAAGAATCAAAATGCAGATGCGTTGTCACCCGTGAGGACAAAGATGGAATTGTAACTTTTATTGGCTATTTTATCACCCTAATGATAAATAAATAAAATTAACGCTTTGTTTCATATAAAATATTGTTGAAACTTACAGTTCAAATAGTTGATAGACACATTTGTAGTATAATTTAGTGCATAAGTTTTATTTTATATTTCAGATGAACTTACTGCAATTTAGAGCTTGGCGGTGCTCGAATAAGCGGTGCTTGAATTGCACTATTCACAGTGAGTCCTCCTTCACCGTCTACGGCAAATGCGTCAGCAAATACACGTACTTCTTCACGCGACGCGTGGAAAACATTTGCACCTTTACCGTCATGTACTTCAAACTTTTTTCCGCTGTATTCAATATTGTCTCTTTCTGTGAACGAAATTAAGAAATTTCTCAGAATTTGTAATTGGAAGTTTACTATCAAGATTTTTGAAATTAAATAATTTTAAATATTTAAATTTTATGACCTAAGTTGATTTCAACACATAAATTACTAGCTGGCCAGGCAGACGTTGTTCTGCCCTTTGTCCTCTGCCCGACGACGCTTCCTATAAAAATCCTTAAATTCGCAATAAAAAAATTTGAGGGTCATTTATCGGGAAAAAAATATCCTATCTCTCAAGTTGGACCAAAATGCACACAGTATGCAAAATTTCATTGAAATCAGTTCAGTAGTTTAGGAATCCATCGCGGACAAACAACGTGACACGTAATTTTTATATATAAAGATAATAATTACAGGGCTGATTTCAAAATGAAAACCTAAATGCTATGTATGATCGAAAAAATAAGCACTTATCTCAGTAAAAAAATACGTATTTGAACATCCAAGCAGTTTTTTGCCACTTTTATTCCATTAGTTCCGATCAGAAAGAGGAAGAACCAAAATGCCTTAAGTATTGGCTCCAACACAGAATAATTCAAATTTACGAAACATTTTTTTTTATAATTTTACATATTTTGTTATAATTTTAAACACGAAATAATATAATATTACCTATCTTTATATAATATTACATATCATATTTAAAAATATCAATTTCAAATCAAATCAAACCCCAAAAGACATGCTATTTTAAAAATGTAGTTAATCTTTAGCGTGATTTAGCTGGCGACTTTGCGGGAAAATGTTGACAACGCATCTGCATTTTGATTCGCAAACGAGGATAGATGTAGATTTCTATGGGCCACAGAAACCATTTACCATCAGGCGGACTGTGTGATCGCTTGTCACCCTTATCCTATAAAAAATGTAAAAAAAAAGGTTAAAAAAACTACTAAAATTCTACTATTTTAAACCTTGTTAAACAAAGTAGTTCTGTAAATAAGAATTTGATATCATAAGAATTACTTTTAATTGTTTTACTAACTTATAAACATTTTCGCAATTTCCCCGTGATTTGGTTCTGAGACAAGAACGGTGAAATTACGGAATGAGTGCAGAGTGATGGGTTGAGCGATCTGTGATGTTATTGTGGAAGCCACCAAGTTGTCCAAGACCCAAGCTTGTCCCTCAAGCTGAATTCCATCCTTTATTATTTTTATGGGACCAATACCTTTCTGAAACAAAATTACGTAAGTTTATTTGAATACCCTTTATAAAAAACTTACCAAAAATTAAAATGATTGAAGTGAAATCTTACCATACTTAGACGCAGTGCACTAACTATCCATAGTGTTAGGGCTATATTCAAAAGAATTAGAATCATTAAGAAAAGTAAAATTCCGTATAGCGTTGACCTTTTCCAGCCTTTAGAAATGATTTCAGGTAGACACTTAGATTTAGTTTGACCGTTTGATGCGACCGAAACAGGCGGAGGATCTCCAGTCGGAGTGAAGCCCCATCCATGAATAGCACCTGAACTTGCATCCGCTTCCTCTCTGCTCATTGCGTGTAATCGTTGTCTTAGCAAGCGGATCGTTGAATTATTCTATGATCCTGTAACAAAGATGAGGATTACCTACAGCTAATATCAATTACAGATTAATGGAGTATTAGTGTAAGTCAAGCTACCAATAGATGAATATTGACTTATAAATTAATAAGTATGTTATATTATTAATATTTAAATCAAAGATGTCTAAATATATACAAAAACATTTAGGTATCTATTTAGATTTTTTCAACTAACATTTCAGTTAATAATTAAATAGCTAATATAGCTAATAGATATCAACAACAAACAACGATAAATGATGCCATACCATACAGATTGCATTTATTTTAGGTTTTTTTCCTTCAATGCTAAAAATAACGATGGGCGCACTGTTTTAGCGTTAAACTAGGCTAGAATGTATTACTTAATCCGGACGGGTTAAGCGGGATAGGGTCTTACCACCAAGAACTTAGAAGGTTGTCTTGAGTTTTGTAATGTATATGTATTTTGGTAAGTGTAATAATTTTACATACTTCTATGATATATATGTATATATGATATATGTTAATAATTTTGTAACAAACATCTAAGCACTTGAAATTCGAAATATAATAGACAACTTATTTATATTACATTTCAAACCACTTTTGGCCATCAATGATGATTTTTGAATATATGTAAAAAAAACTCTTACGTACGCCGTACTGCTGGACACAGGTCTTCTCTCATTTATGGAGCAGAGAGTATTATGGAGCAATTAGTCCGCTGATTTGCTCCAGTGCAAGTTGTCGAACTACACATGTCTTCGAAATATTATGTATTTTTATTCGTCAGATATGCAAGTTTTCTCACGAAATTTTTTTTTTAAATTAGTGGATGAAATTGTTTCGTGTGACTGTATGAACATTTTTGTAAGCGAGCATAGCTATCGTGGTATAGTAACGGCGTAACAGAATCCACTACTTCATAACGTTCTAATGTGCGTGTTGTATGAGCCGACAGAGAGAGATGAAATAAGAGATGGGCAGCAACATCTTCCTGATAACAACTCGTACTACGTAACTATACTAAAATACTCCGGTTGCCAACACGGCTGCCAAGCATGGCAACTTTGGCAAATTCAGGGATCCTCTATGAAGTAATTTATAGGAGGCATTTGTTGTACTGAGTGTAATGAATGAATAAATTGTAAAAATGTTGGTGGTCTCTCTTACACAAGATAATCAAAAATATCTATAAAAAAACTCGCGTAAAATAACACACATCTGTGAACATGTTCAAGATCGTCCCCGCTATTATATTAGATTTGAAAGACCACAAATTCCCCGCAAAAGAACACCGATTCCTACCAAGGATGATTAGCGAGGCTATTGAAATTAAAAAAAACATCCTAATTACAATAGAGAGGATGGATAGGTGCTGCCATCTGCTTGGGATCCTATAATTAATAAAATTAAACCCAAACCTAAGCATACCACTGCAAGACTTCAAGATACTGTAAGCTCATTCTGCGTAGATCGGACCAAAAATTAGCATTCAAAAACTGAAGGTAGCGGGGCTAGTTATGACATCGGAACGTCAAACATACCAGTGCCCCGTGATCATAAGTGCTGTAAAGCACCCGAAACATCGGAAATTTAAAAGTTAAATTAAACGCGATAGAATCCGTAAAATTAGTTTAATTTAAGACTATTTATCAAATTTCAAACGAGTTCGTGGTCTTAAACATTAGAGTAATTACATACGACATATTATGTGTTAAACCTTTGCCATTTTCATTTAACGCAGAGAAATTGTCAAATTTGTCTCTATAGTTACATTATTTAGGACCGTCTGCTGACTAAAACAACGAAATGCACTTTGTTGTTATTTTTATTTCTAACTGTCACCCGTTTGTTAATGTTCTACATTTTGTGTATGTATATTTAAATACTTTATTAAATGAGTTTTCGTGAATTTGAAAACTCCTTTCTACGGTTTGAATAAAACTAGTCGTCATGCTGTAAATTAAATCAAATCAAACCATCAATATCCAAGTCCGTTGTGATGTCTATTCTGATAGTTTTAACGATTTAGGATACGTTTTAGTTTATTTTGCTTTTTTTGTAACTGTTTTTTATACATTTATTTTATATTTTTATTTCACACAGTCCACGTGATGGTAAGTGGTTGCTGTGGTCCATAGACATCTACATCTATCCTCATTTGCGAATAAAATGCAGATGTTGTCAACCGTGAGGACTAAGAAGGAATGCCTCTTTTCCAGTAAAACTCACTCACCATACGAAACACAGCAGCATTAAGTTGCTATTTTACGCTGGTATTCTGTATTCTACTATTAATATAGCTGTAGTATGACTCTACCGCGTATAAATATTGCGTAAAATAAAAATAAAATAAGTGTGATCCTGAAAATTTAAGAATTTTTTTTTAGTTCTAATTATTTTTTTACGTTTTTGTATACGACATATTTTATATAATTATGTCATAATTACAATCTACGTATTTAATAGTTTTGCGCATTTAAATTAAGAATAATATTTTTGTCTGTATAATAAGGATTAAATAATAAAAGAAAATCACAAGCTAAGAATAAATTGACATACTTAAATTATTCATATTAAAATATAAGAATAACCTGAAAATAATTTGATTTTGAACGTCTTAGATATGAGTAAAATGTACAAAGTATCTCTAACGTCACAGGTCTTTTGTCCTAAAAGCTCTTCACGCTGATACAATAGGCAGCATGCTAAAGTTGAATAAAGTATTTTTATACATCTTTGAGCGCTTTAGAGCTTGTTTTTTTTTTTAAATTTAACAATGCCTAGTATTGTGATTAATTAAAATATATTTAAAATTTTCATCTAACGAAACCAAAAACCACTTAAAACAGAGTCGTAAACGCTTTTTCAAGTATGTGCTTAAGTGAATATACTTTAATTATTAATATAGTTAATGATAACAACTAATTGTAAGTATAAACTAAATGCTTTTGACCTTCATAAAATCACACTTGATATTATGGACGTATATATTTAATACCATTGCATGGGCTCCACTAACGTCTCATTTTCATTGATCTATAGGCGTTTGAAATTTAGATATATTGTTAGGTGTGTTTTAAAAGTAAAAAACAACATATTATAAGAATATTATGTAATGAAGGCCAAACCTTAAAAAAATATGAGATATTTTATTTTAATTTATTTATACACTTTATTGTACTAATGTTATAAACGGTGGAATTAATGCCATATGGTATTTTCTACCAGATTAGTGGGAGAGGTGTGTACTGCAGTGGGCTAGGATGAAAACCTAACTAACACACACACACACACACACACACACACACACACACACACACACACACACACACACACACACACACACACACACACACACACCCACACACACACACCCACACCCACACACACCCACACACACACACCCACACACACACACCCACACACGAATACACACACATACACATACATATAATGGTATCTTACAAGTACTTAGTAACTTTTACATACTTACATAAATAAAGTTATAAAAATTAAGAAGTTTTGGCAATATGTTTAGATAAAGTATTTTATGGAAAGTAATATAATTTAATAAATAGTTTAAAAACACTCATAACTTCAAATACATATAAGTATAATTAACTATTACAAAAATACGTTTAAAAATCGAATAAACTAATTTCACTTCAGCGCATTTAAAATATTATCTTTTGTGTTTTATAGGCTTTGTTCCACGACGCAGACGGCTGCACCGGGCGAATTCTGAGCCTGAGACTAGATAAATTCATAGATGCTAGAAGAAACACTCGAAATATCTGGCGTGAAGCGAAGTAAGGCGGACGTGCTACAGAATATAATATCAGGCAGTGGAGTGGCCGCGAGACTCACGTGCCCTGATGCCGCGTCGCGTCGCCTCAGCCGGCCCTCGTAATAAACGATATAGTGCGAAAATAGAACCCAAACGGATATCGCTGCGCTTTCCACGTAAATAAAATACCGACGCTCCCGCCATTCCTGTCTTTCGATGTGAACGGTTTTATTATATAGACGTCGAAGCTAGCAAATCGATTCCAGTGTTCAAAAATAAACATTTGAATCCGTTTATGTCACTTGTTTCATTTAAAAAAATTAATCCAACAGTGTTATATTTATTACATTTATAGACATAAAGTAATGTTATATATAATAAAGAAAAAGAAATACCTTTTACTAACTCATGTATTTTCCTCATTTATTTTCCGAAGTAGTCACGCAGCACTAATTCAGTATAAACTGTAAATTAAATTTTTAACTTGTGCACACATTTTAAACGTTTTAAATACAAACATCGTAAGACCTCTTGGCTTGAGCGTCGCAACAACACTGGCAGCAGCGTGCGCGAGAGACGCCAATGCCGATTTCATCTCGTTTTGAAGTGCTGCATTTTTAAACAGAAGCCTGTCTCACGCGGGACATAACTGGGATAAGCTCTGGGTACAGCTGCGCCCTCGTTATTATGCATTCTAGTTAACGTTATCATTAACTGACGGCTTCACATAAATTTGTTAATAATTGATGCTATTTGTAGCGACCGTATAAACACATGCAGCATTGTATGGAACCTTACGTTTTAGTCGTGCCGTATAATTTTTTTAAACATCTGTCATAAGCACTATAATAAAAAATGTGTATACAAATACACATTTTTATCATAGTTCAGTTAATAAAATGTAAATAAAATCGCCCCTTCCTTGAGCAACATCAGTAAAAGTAATAAGTACAAAATTATTAAAGAAAATATTATTTACTGGTTTTTCCGCGACTTGCCTTGGTTTACCAGCATCAATAGCCTTCCGTCCAAAAACCCGAACGGTTTGGAGTCACTTCAGTGTCTGTGTTTTTGTCTATCCCGACTCTTACGAATATTATAGACACGCTACAAGTTACAATAATAAATACCTGAGATTTAGATTATCTTAGGGCAAAGAATGTGTGTGATGTTATAAAAAAGACAAGTATAATTTCTAATATGTAATATTAATCCTTTTAACTTGTTTAATTTTATTTGAATTTTTTTCGGAATAATGTTTCAAAATTTCTACACCGTATCTGGAAGAGTATTGCTAAAAAAAATTGAAAAATCTCGAATATAGATTAACATATATGAATATAGATTAAAGAAAAATAATCAGAAAAATAGTGTTGTATTTTATTATTTTACTATCGTTTTCTTTTAAATTATGGCAAAATGTTTACTGACGACATTCGATCTAATATAATCGGCCACATTCATTGTCATCATGAAATATAAAGAGTACTAGCTGATACCCGCGACTTCGTCCGCGTTAATAATAATAATAAATATATAAATACGACTGTAAGAAAATGTATTATATGAAAATTAGTTATTTATCGGTGAAAAATTACTGAGAAAACTATAGGAAACTACGGAGGGCATTTGATCAAGTTACAACTGAACAGCATCAGGTCGCTCGCGCAAATAATGCGCAGCTGACTCTAACTTTATCATGAGGCAAAGGCAGAAGAGACCTCTCCTACGCATGCGCGCTACACCGCTTGCCTCACTTCTCCGCGGCAAGGAAATACACATCACTAAACACGTAGTGCTTATAATAATCGTTGTTTCTTAAAACTTTAATAACCTTATATTAAATGAAGACATCTCAATATTTTTTTTAAATAAGGGCCAAGTGTTTAAGAAACACAACTTAGAAAACCTAATTGAAATCTATCCAGTAGTTTTTCAGTGATGCGTGCCAAACCTCATCTTTTTGTTTATAAAGATATAGATTGAAGAAAAAGTATGAAGTTATTTAATGTATTACTTATTAGAGGAAAGTAACCAAATATGGAATAGTATCCCTAAAATGGAATACCGCGATTTCTCGGAAACGAATACTCCTAGTTGCAAAAGACAGTGATTTTCTGTCTCTTTCCATCATTATACTCGCGTACAGTTTTCGACTTGTCAGTCGGGCCAATGTTGTGGCCGCAGTGAGAGTGTTTTGTTTTGGCGCTGTGAGAAAAGTTTTTAAGTTACGTAATAACTAAGTATTTCTCAAAACATGATTGTAAATAATATTGTATATTATGAGTATGCATTGATTACATGTTTGTTTGATTGTTTTAGAGGTTTTTTCTTGCCTGATCTTGATGAGTTAAAAAATCTGATATACGTTTTGATTACTTTGAAATTTCCGAATATGGAAGTCCGTGGAGTCTAAATATGGACTATTCCAAATTTAGATACCACAATATCATCTGGCTAGATTTAAATTTAATATTTGGTTTTAGAATGACGTCTTCAAGTTCAAAAGGAAAACGAAAAGAATGGAACACAGATCACATGACAGAAGCTATACGAATGGTTAGAGAGAAAAAAATGGGTTATTTTAAAGCAGCAAAACACTTTGATGTACCAAGAACCACTTTGTTTCGATTATGTCAGAAAAATGAGCTATCTCCAGAAGAAGCTGCAGCCACTAAATTAGGAAGAAAATCTGTTTTAGGTGATCAGCTCGAAAATCTACTAGTAGAATATATTTTAAAGATGGAGAGCAAGTTTCATGGTTTGACGAGGAATGATGTTCGTAGAATGGCGTATATGTTGGCCAAACGCAATAATTTGGAGAATCCGTTTGGTGAGTCCGGAACGGCTGGAAAAAAATGGCTAAAGCTATTTTTAAATCGTCATAAGCAAAAACTTTCGATGAGAAGACCCACTGGCACGTCTTTTGCAAGAGCTTTTGGTTTCAGTAAAGAAAAAGTAGACGCTTTTTTTGATCTTCTTGAAGAAGTCTACACTAAGGGTAACTATACTCCGATCGCATATATAACGTCGACGAATCTGGGCTTACAGTGGTTCAAACCAAGATACCCCAAGTTATCGGTCACAAAGGAAAACGACAAATAGCTTCACTTACTTCAGCTGGAAGAGGGTCATTAATGACAATAGTTATTGCTATGAACGTTACTAGCCATTTTGTGCCTCCTTACATCATTTTTCCCAGGAAAAATATGAGCGAACAGCTAATGAGAGGCAGTCCTCCAGGTGCGGTAGGCGTTGCACATCCATCAGGATCGATCCAAATGCAAATATTTACAGATTGGTTTAAGCATTTCATCAAACACACCAACCCGACACCAGAATCGAAAGTTTTGTTGATCTTAGATGGACATTATTCTCAAACACAAACAACAAACAAACGTTATTGATATTGCAAGGGAGAACAATGTTGAAATTGTTTCCATACCTCCACACACACAACCCTCAAACTGCAACCTTTGGATAAAACTTTTATGGGACCACTAAAAACCTATTATAGCGAAGAAATACGAATGTGGATAAGAAACCATAACAGGCCACTAAGTCCTTATGACATTGTTGAACTATTTCGCAGATTGTCGTGAAGCGACAATAGAGAACAAAAAGAATCTAACCTAAGAACAACAAAACAACAAAAATACAACAAAAACAAAAATATATTTAAAATTCAAAGATATTTACAATTTTATAAAAAAATGAAATGAGGATGATGATGAATGAAGTGAGAGTACAATTAGATTACAAAAAAAAAAAATAAAGGTAGGAGAATAGGGGAATATAGAGTTGTAGTGGAGCCTAAAAGTCGAAGCGACACACGTTGCGATTTTAGAGGTAGGTTTCTTAGCAGCGACGACACGCAGCGCCTGAAGCCAGCACACGCCGGTTGCGCTTGTAGAGGTAGGTTTCTTAGCAGCGACGGCACGCAGCGCCTGGAGCCAGCACACGCAGCGTCCGGAGCCGGCGCACGTAGCGCCTGGAGTAGGTGCGCTCAACGCTTAGAGTCAGCAGTTGCAGCGCCCAAAGGTAGCGCCGGCGGTAGGTGCACTCGGCGCCTGGAGTAAGCAGTCGTAGCGCCCGGAGTAGTGTGGCCCCCGCGCTTGAAGTAGACTGCCGACGACTTCCGAGGTAGATGGAGGCTTGTAGGATTCCGGAGTGGTGCGGCTCCGCGCTTGAAGAAGGCTTCGCCGAAGACTTCACGTGTAGGTGGAGGCTTGCAGGATCCCGGGGCAGTGCGGCCCCGGGATAAGGCCTTTAGGAGATGCTTCCAATTCGAGAACTGAAGCGAGACTGCCTTTCTTCACCGATTGTTCGGCTTTTATACCTTTCTAGAGAGAACGGAAAAATTATTTAAATTAAACGCAAATTTTTTGTAAATGGTCAAGAGAAAAGAGTATTTATGTGAAATTATCGAAATAGGAACAACAGATCGGTAGCAAATTTGAATATAATTACTATGGAGACCAAATAAACAAAAATGTCAAAACATATCAAATTTTAGTTTTAGGCTTGTAATAAGAAAACGGCAAGATTTAAGTGGAAAATGAGATATTATTGATATAGGAAAAAAGGTAGCGCAACTGCCCACACAAAGCCCGAAGTTGTAGAGTTACGGAAAACTAACTAAAAGATCGAAAAAAGGTAGACTCCATTGACACCAATTTAAAAGTGCTGATAATGTGAAAATACGAAGTAGAAATGATTTGTTATTGTGTTCTTATGGTTTAAAATCGTTACAGGATCCTATGGAAATAAAGGTGATGTAAAATATCCACTTTTGAAGTGAATGCAGAAAATCGAAACAGAATGGAAAAATGAATTTAAAATAATGTAAAATGATAAGTAAGTAGCATAACACTACAAGATCTTACTTGAAAGTGCAAACAGGGGAAATTGCAGCGAATGGCTTTCGCGTTACAGGCCTTTGGCCATTGAATAAAAACATATTCAGCGAGATCGACTACCTTGCTGCCCAACAAGATGCAGTAAAAGATGGTTGCACAATCAATGCCACTCCAACAAAATCAAGCTCCCAGTCGAAAGAATCATCAACAAACGATGCAAGACCACCTGATAATAGATTGATTTTAACTGAAACTTCTGTCACACCAAGACAAGACACAGAATTCGATCCAGAACCCTCAACTTCCAGGCTTTCTCGCAGTACTCTAAGTCGCCCTATGACATCGGCCCAGTGCCAGATAAAAAAAGAAAGATTTCTAATAGAGGAAGAAAAACAACTATTGCTGAAATAATAACATCTTCTCCATATAAAAATCAACTCATTGACAGTAATAAAAAGAAAAACGAAAAAGAGAATAAATTATCAAAGCCAAAAAATAAAAAACAGAAAGAAAAGAAAACTAAAGGAAAACAGCAAAAAGAGAAAACCAAGTCTCAAAATAGTCCCATTGATTGAGACGATGAAGAAGAAATACATTTTGACACAGACAGTGAGCCTGATGCCGTCATAGGACTGGAAGCTTCTGACTCAGAAGATGCAGAGTGTATGTTTTGTAATAGTTTGTTTACTCAAGATACTAGAGGAGAGACATGGTTCAAATGCCTCATGTGCGGGCTCTGGGCACATGGTGATTGCGCAGGTGCAGAGTTCGATACATGGATCTCTGATTTTTGCAAGTAATTTAAGTACATTTTTAAAATTGACCAAAGTTCCTGTAGTACCTCATAAAAGTAAAGGTTTATTATTCATAGTTTTATAGTAGTCCATATTTGGGTACCTATTCCATAATTAGGTGTCTTTATGTTGATTTAGTTTTTTAAGAAAATTTTATATTTTAAATTAATATATGTAAAACAAAACTGTCAATAAGTTAAGCGCAACTGTATGACTGATAATAAATAAGAATAAAAGTTTTTGATTTAAAATATCTTTTTTGTTTATAACACAAAAACAAAATGGTATTCCATATTTGGTAACTTTCCTCTATTCATTTATTTGCACAAAAAAGTGTTGTGTTTAATTATTTTACTATCATTTTCTTTTACATTATGGCATAATGTTTACTGTCGACATTCGATCGAATATAATCGACGTCTTTCATTGGCATAAATTTATATATTTTACTTATTGGTAAAATATACATGAATTCAGCTTTAGGTAAAATTCGGTAGCTTTAATATTAATGATACCTAATTTCACTTTTATTTATTTTATAAAAGAGCATGTGGCTCTTAAAAGTGACGGTTCTTAAGTCGTATCCGTCCACAAATCGCTGGCAGTAACCGATTCCACAAGTCATGCGAGAAAGAAAAATTATGGTAAATTGCTCAACGAATTTGCAAGTCGCGAATATTGTTGCGATATGCGATGGTGAATTTAGGTGGGCCGAATTAGTTCGAACAATTCATCTGAGTACTCTCCATGATAGATTATATGCAAAGGGCTATCCTTTGTAGCGCCATTGAATCAAATCAGTGAATCTTTTTTACTGGAAACGTGGCATTCCGCCTTAGTCCTCAGGGGTGTCAACGTTCAACGCATCTACATTTTGATTCTTAATCGAGGATAGATGTAGATGTCTATGAACTACAGCATCCACTTACCATCAGGTGGACTGTGTGTTAGTTGACAAACTAGCACCTCATTCTATAAAAAAAATAGTAGGAAACAACTAGAGGATTGCTGTATGTTTGTAATTGGACAAATTAGAGCAGTTACTTTTTTAGGGATCGGGTGCACAAAAGCTGTCTTTCAAAACTTCGGAACAACTCCTAAAGAATAGGAGTATGGTATGGTTTGAGCTGGTGTCAACTTCAGAGCACATTTATTTTTCTTTCTCAACACAAATAGGCGGAGTCCGTCGGACTTATATCCGATTTGTGTATGTACTGGGAGAGTAGTAATTTTTAAATAAAATTGAAGTGACAAACGAACTAATAGTCTACTTAATGGTAAGTGGCTACTAACGTTCAAGGACACATGCAGTCAATTTTAAACCAAAAAATGCTATAAGTGCGTGGTCACCTCTGGAAACTAAGACAGAATGCCTCACAGATTATTCTGGCTCTTTATACCATACAGATCGGAACACAGTCGTGCAATCACACTAACTTTGTGTACTGAGCATTTGTGTAATATCAATCTGGCAGGGATCACTCACAAGGCGGGATAATGGGCGGCTGAGAGTCGAGTTGGATACAAAATGGAAGTCTAAAAATGTCAGTTTTCATCTTTGCAGCGTGAGTCGTCCTCCCTGTGCAGAGATGGAAGTGACGGCTGACAGGAATTTGCATGAACAGCCTTGACGAGAGACCAGGATACAAGGTTTCCGCTAATTCTGTCAGTGTGTTCTATCTTTGTCTTGGCAATAACTCTTTTGAAGGATCTGTAGGCGGAATAATACTTCTTTTTAAAGGCGTCATTTTTGCATCCCAGGACGCCGTGTCAACCTAGGACACTCCTGCTTATTACGTAATGAAGTTTTGCTCTTCCCCCGATGGGTATAAAATATAATAGAATAAAAACTTTAATTAAACACATCAAGATCAGAATCAGCAACAACGCTGGTATCATCCGATAAAAGTTATGATAGTAAACTATCTATCCTAGAAAAAAGTTTTTTAAGATAGAAACTTTAAGATAGAAACAAACCAACCGACATGGGTAGAATACAAAAAAGTTCTATCCTATCCCAATCTACTAATCTACACCTGCCTGCTTTACACTGCGGCAGTCTAGGTGATAGTACTTATTTTTAACCGACTCCATATAGGACTCAATTCGACTGTATTTTTTATGTGTTACATCATAACTTTTTTCTAGGTGAACCGATTTTGATGATTCTTTTTTTATTTGTGAGCTGGTACTTCTTTGATCAAGGTTTGACTAGTAGTTTTTAAGTTATCCTTAATAATTTATATTGAGGTCGGTTGTACACACATTTTAATTTTACCACTTGTTTCTTATTTTTAAACAACAAGTGAGGAACACAGTCTACCTGATAGCAGGTGGATGACGTGGCCCATATATACCCACATCTATCCTCGATTAAGAATCAAAATATAGATGCGTTGTCACTGCTTAGAACTAAGATAGAACGCCTTTATACCAATAATAATTGTATTATCTACACTCACTTTAAAAATATTACATCATTAATCTGCTATTTTGCGCTGGTATTCAGTATAATTGTAGTTTCTCCCTGGTGGAGCTGTCCTATGCGCACTGAAATACAATATAGCAGCAGCGTTGCTCTATTACGTAAAAGGTGGTAGGACTAGTAGGACCATCTTCTTACATTTTTCTGACGCCAAATATCAGTGTTTGAGTTGCTGTGTTCCAGTCTGAAGTATATAGAGAGACAGTATAATATGGCCAGAATAATTACATGCTATGAGGCATTCCATGATAGTCCTCAGGGTTTGACAAGGTATATCCAGCCTTCTTTTTTATAGAATAAGGGTGACAGACGAGCACAGAGTCCACCTGATGGTAAGTGGTTGCTGTGGCCCATACACATCTAGATCTATCTTCGTTTGCGAATTAAAATGCAGATGCGTTGTCAGCCGTGAGGACTAAGATAGAATGCCTCTTTTCCAGTAAAAAGGGTCTCCGGTTCTCTACACTCACCAAACGAAACACAGCAGCATTAAGCTGCTTTTTTACACTGGTATTTTCTGAGAGCGTGGTTCTTCCCCGGTCGAGCCGACCCATTCGTGCTACAACTATAGTATTAATGTAGCATAGCTCTACCACGTATCTACGTATTCTTTGTATAAAGTTTGTTGCAGGTGTTCATGAACTATAGTAGCCACTTACAGATAGAGTGTGAGTTTGTCTATCATTTCAGTTTAAAAAAGTCCCCATTTTACTGAAAAAGACGCATTCTATCTTAGTCCTCACGGCTGACAACGCATCTGCATTTTAATTCGCAAACGAAGTTAGATGTAGATGTCTATGGGCCACAGTAACCACTTACCATCAGGTGGACTGTGTGCTCGTTTGTCACCCTTATTCTATAAAAAAAAGTCTACAGACCTAGCCACAATAGGAGAATCAGTGGCGTCGAACTCGGGATCAAACAATGAATGATCGATAGGTCAGGTCAATAAATCATGGACAAGTCCTTAATTTCAAGACTTCAGACGCGTTAAAACAGATATGCCCTCTGACGTATTTGCAAAGTTCGGCCTGAAGCAAAAAGGAGCGTCCCAATTTGTAACCCGCGTATAAAATTAGTCGAGAACCTGCGTTTCGGTTTAGGTCTTAAGATGAACATGGACAAAACTAAGATCATGTTTAATGTCCATGTCACACCTATGCCGGTAGTTGTTGGGAACACTAAGCTCGAAGTTGTTGACGAGTATGTTTACCTGGGACAAATAGTCCGACTAGGTAAGTCCAACTTCGACCGAGAGGTCAATCGACGGATTCAACTCGGTTGGGCAGCGTTCGGGAAATTACGGCACATCTTCTCGTCAGGTATACCTCAAACCTTGAAAACGAGACTGTACACCCAGTGCGTGTTGCCAGTGATGACATACGGAACTGAGACGTGGTCCTTCACTGCTGGCCGGATGAGGAAGCTCAAGGTCGCTCAGCGAGCTATGGAGAGGGCTATGCTCGGAGTTTCTCTGCGTGATAAACTTAGGAATGAGGATATCCGCAGTAGAACCAGAGTAACCGACATAGCCCAACGGATTAGTAAGCTGAAGTGGCAATGGGCCGGCCATATAGCTCGAAGAACCGACAACCGATGGGGAAGAAAGGTTCTCGAGTGGCAGCCTCGTACCGGTAGGCGAAGTGTAGGGCGTCCCCCCACGAGATGGAGTGACGACCTGGTAAGACATGCAGGAAGTCGATGGATGCAGGTGGCTCAGGACCGTGCTTTGTGGCATTCTTTGGGGGAGGCCTATGTTCAGCAGTGGACTTGTGAAGGGCTGTAATGATGATGATGATGATGACTGCGTTTCGGTAAGGAAAAAGTAAGAAGGCGATCAGTTGTGTACTCACACTAAGAAAAATAAGGATGACTTGGGAGTGAATGCTCAGAGAGGGATTCTTCAAGACTTTTGGTGTTGGTACCCTCCTGGAGCAATTTCTTATTTAATGCCGCTAACATGTTATCTGCACTTACTAGGTGAAATTCAAAGTAATAAACGCTTCTACTTCCCGCTAGTATTCTGTGCGATCGTAGTGCTTCCCCGGTTCGAGCCAGCTAGATAGATATATTCGGTGAGGTTAGTCAGTTTATATAGTTTGTGGCTCAGGAGCAAAGAGTTTGTTAAGCTTACGCAAAAAACGCAAACAAACAAGCAACCCAAGTTCCAATTTTTGCCGGTAGATCTTTAAATGTCAACAGTGTCAACGTGCCCAGCGGTGAAAGAAAACATAAGAAAACTTAGATGTCTGTGAAGTGCGTGATCTTAGTACCACATGTCTCGCCTCTTTGACACTGCACCCTGTCGCTGGTCCAAGTATTTAACATTTAGTGTTAATGAGATCCATAATTAAAATTAAAACTAAAATTAATTTCAAAATGGTACAAACGCAATTATTTTAAAGTGAAATATGTTTAAAAAAAGTCTCGCTGGGTTTCTTGCTGGTTCTTCACAGGACAGACGTATTTTCCGATCCAGTGGTAAATAAAAAAATAACTTTCAATAAGTATTATGTAATAATTAATATCCCATGTAATAATCCCGTGTAGTGGCGGGTAAGAATACTCACTATCCCATATCTTCCCGTGGGTGTTCTAACAGGCGACAGAGGGAAACTGAGGCAGAGGATGAGCAGCAGCATCTTTCTGATAACAGCAAAATTACAATAAAAAATCTGCGGTTGCCAACCCGCTCGCCAAGCGTGGTAACTATGGCAAATACCCCCGTAGTATGATTAGAGTAACAAAGAGACGGCTTCCAGTCCCCGGCGGCCCCGCTATTCCTGGCTACGGTGGCAACCATGGTAACGGCGGGGCAGGGGGTGCTAAGAATCTCCGGTGGAGGTTCGGTTGCCACCTTAGACGACTCGACCTGGCAACATAAAACGCACGCACCTTAAGCACTGAGGAGAAGATCGTGGAGCTGGAAGAAGAGATAGACAAGTTACGCTGGCATATTATAGGATTATCCGAAGTCCGAAGAGAGAGGGAGGACACGGTAATCCTCGAATCCGGCAACTTGCTCTATCAGCGGGAGGGCGACCATCTGTCCCAAGGAGGTGTCGGATTTATCGTCCACAAGTCTCTCGTTAACAACGTTGTAAAGATTGAGAGTATGTCGACGAGGGTTGCGTACCTTGTACTCAGAATCACCAAACGGTATTCGCTGAAGGACATACAGGTTTATAACCTCGGCATACCCCGATGAGGAGGTGGAGGAAATGTATGAGGATATCTCTAGAGCCATGCATTCCTCCAAAACCCACTATACGGTGTTAATGGGAGACTTCAACGCAAAACTAGGCACAAGAGAGAACTGTCGGGCGTGTGTCTGGTTGTTTGTTAAGTATGTTGAATTGATAACGTTTGAAATAGTAAAATTCACTTTATTTAAAACAGTTACAAAAATGTTAATAAATTGTTATGAATGCACCCGCCACTGCTGCGTAACGAACGTAACGAACGGCACAGCGCCAATTGCTGACATAGGTGTTCGGTTTCACCGAACAAGAACGGTGAGCTGAAAGTAGGGAAATTCAGAATAGGACAACGGAACCCAAAGGGCCAGCAGCTGGCCGACTTCATGGAGAAAGAGGGACTCTTTATGATGAACTCTTTCTTCCAGAAGCGGCCCCACAGGAAGTGGATCAGTGAACCTAAACGTTAAGTTGGAGAGCTCACGTCTAATGAACTCAACGCTCCGTCCCCCTCGTGCTCTAATCCAAAGTCCCGAAACCTTTCAGCTTGAGCTACGAAACCGTTTTCAGTGCCTAGAAGATTGCAATGCAATGGACGATATGAATGACAAGCTCGTGGAAACTGTCCATGTGGTCGGAGCTAAGTTTTGCAAGACCCGCCGCAGAAGAACACAAAAACTCACTCACACTCTTAATCTCATGGCTGTTAGATGGGATATGACACTGCAGTCTTCAGTATATTTGACAGCATACAGGCAACTGAACAGACAGATCTCCAAATGCATGCGGCGGGACTTACGCAACTTTAATACTGCTCGTATTGAAGAAGCGATCGAGTGGAACCAGGGCTCCAAAGTCGTTGCTAGAGATCTGTCTGCCAGAAAGAGCCAACGGCGGAGCTTCTGAAAGCGGGTGGAAAACCGGTACTTGAAGTCCTTCAGAAGCTCTTTAATTCCGTCCTCCATGGTAGCATTACACCGGAGGCGTGGACCAGAAGAGCGGTGGTCTTGTTCTTCAAAAAAGGTGACAACGCTCTCTTGAAGAACTAACTAGACCGATTTCCCTTCTGAGCCGCGTCTACATGCTGTTCTCGAGAGTCATTACGAATCGTCTCGCGCGCAGACTTGACGACTTGCAGCTTCCCGAATAAGCCAGTTTTCGAAAAGGCTTTAGCGCCATAGACCACATACAAACCCTTCGGCAAATTGTACAGAAGTCCGAGGAGTACATTTTGCCACTATGTCTGACCTTATCTGTCTGCCATGTGATGTAATTGCGGGGATGATCTTGAACATGTTCATAGACTGCAAGCTTCCCTGTGAAGTCAGATTTGATAGACCACAAATCCTCGCAAAAGAACACCTATTCCTACGAAGGATGATACGCGAGGCTATTGAAATTAAAAAAAAAAAACCGGCTAAGTGCGAGTCGGGCTCGCGCACCGAGGGTTTCGAACAAATCCGTAGGTATATAAGTTTAAAATTATTAAAAATATTTTTATTATATGATGTAACTAAAAATTTATGTTTTTCGCAATTTTTCCTTTATCTGTGCTATAAAACGTTGTAGCACAGATAAAGGAAAAATAAAGTAGAGTAGAAGTACCCTGTAGGTTTTGATTCCCTTGCGAATGTTGAAAATTTGCGGCATAAACGGCTGTATCTTTTGATTGCGTTGACTTAGAAGTTTGATTTTTTCACAGCTCCAAGGGACAGTAGACTTGAGTATTTGATATGAATTTCAGCTTGATACCTCCACGAGTTCATGAGAAAACGGGTCTTGACAGACAGACAGACAGACGGACAACAAAGTGATCCTATAAGGGTTCCGTTTTTTCCTTTTGAGGTACGGAACCCTAAAAACATCCTGATTTCAATAGAGAAGATGGATGGGTGCTGCCATCTGCTTGGGATCCTATAATTAACAAAATTAAATCCAAACCCAAGCATACCACTGCAAGACTTCAAGATACTGTAAGTTCATTCTGCGTAAATCGAACCAAAAATTAATATTCAAAAACTGAAGGTAGCCGGGCTAACTGTGACATCGGGACGTCAAACATCTCAGTCCCCCTTGTGACCATGGGTTGCTGTAAAGCACCCGAAACGTCGGGAATTAAAATAGTAAATTAAACGCGATAAAATCCGTAAAAAATAGTTTTATTCAAACAAAGATCATGTTTAATATCCATGTCACATCTATGCCAGTAGTTGTTGGGAGCACTAAGCTTGAAGTTGTTGACGAGTATGTTTACCTGGGACAAATAGTCCGACTGGGTAAGTCCGGTAAGTCCAACTTCGCCCGAGAGGTCAATCGACGGATTCAACTCGGTTGGGCAGCGTTCGGGAAATTACGGCACATCTTCTCGTAGGTATACCTCAAAACTTGAAAACGAGACTGTACAACCAGTGCGTGTTGCCAGTGATGAGCTATGAAACCGAGACGTGGTCCTTTACTGCTGGCCGGATGAGGAAGCTCAAGGTCGACAGCGAGCTATGGAGAGGGCTATGCTCGGAGTTTCTCTGCGTGATAAACATAGAAATGAAGATATCCGCAGTAGAACCAAAGTGACCGACATAGCCCAACGGATTAGTAAGCTGAAGTGGCAATGGTCCGGCCATATAGCTCGAAGAACCGACAACCGATGGGGAAGAAAGGTTCTCGAGTGGCGGCCTCGTACCGGCGGATGAAGTGTAGGGCGTCCCTTCACTAGATAGAATGACGACCTGGTAAGTTATGCAGGAAGTCGATGGATGCAGGTGGCTCAGGACCGTGGTTTGTGGCATTCCTTGGGGGAGGCCTATGTTCAGCACTGGACTTGTGAAGGGCTGCAATGATGATGATGATGATGAATCATGGCTCCACCTTATAACCTAAATAATATATGAGAGTATAAAATCAGTATAAAATTATTATGCCGTATCTGGAATGGTTATTATTGGGCTTATGAATTGGATAACAGACTACGTGTTGCAAACACTAGAATTATTTCAGCATGAATTCCCACTCGATTCAACGCTTTGAATAAATAATATTTAGCGTGTTCGTTATAGCACAGGTCATGATACTATTTTTTTTACGGAATCGTTAAATCGATACTAAACACCAGATACGAATTCAGTTATGTTAAATAAATATAGCATTTTATTGAATACAAAACATAAACTTTAAACTTTCTGATTTTTTTAATAGTTTAAGGGTGACAAACGACCGAACAGTCCACCTGATGGTAAGTGGATGCTGTGGCCCATAGACGTCTACATTTATCCTCAATTAAGAATCAAAATGCAGATGTGTTATCACCCTGGACTGTGATGGAATGCCTCGTTTGCAGTAAAAAGTGTCTCCGGTTCTCTACACTTACCATACGAAACACAGCAGCATTAAGCTGCTATTTTACGCTGGTATTCTGTGAGAGCGTGGTACTACCCCGGTCAAGCCGACCCATTCGTGCTACAACCATAATATAGCTGCGGTATGGCTCCAACATCTTAATAATTTGTACCAGTTAAAGGGTTATCTTTGCTTAGAATATTAGACATAGCAGCATTATGCTGTTATTTCATGCTGGTATTCTGTGAGAGCGTGGTCCTTCCCAAGTCTAGTCATTCTGTGAATACAGCAAACGTTACAATGTACGACTACAGCATTCGTACTGTAGTTGTACTCTGCAATGTACTTTTACTACGTAAAATGCTCTATAAGTTTGAAAAGGCTGTAGAATGGTGACTATTTACATATTAAATACTAGTTATATAATAGCGACAAATGCCGCCGACCATCATCAATATACTTTAATAACATCTATTTATTCTATGACAACTGTAAATATTTGTTATATACATATTTTTAAATTCCTTTTTCGAACCATAAAATAAAATATTTTTATGTTTATGTTATTCTTATTTACATGAAATATTTTTTATGTTATGCACTAAGTATCCAATTGTATCAGTTTCGTATCTATTTTAAGTTTAAAAGGGTATTTTACAGAATTACTAATTTTCATCCCAATCAAAGTTTTGGCTCCCGTGAATATATGAGTGACAACCTTAATTTACCCTCGCGGGCACAACAGATGGTGTATAAAAAATGAAATGGCAGGCTTACTTAGAGTAACGATCCAACACCTGATAAAGATAAATTAATGAAATATGTAAATATTAAAAATATAACGAGGCAAAATAATTATTTAGTGTTTTACATAATATAATATATTTCACTAAAGCAGAATTCACTAGTTCGTCGCGGGTGGAAATTTAAGTGTTTTATTGAACTTTAAACAAACTAAAACATACAAATGTACAATATTTATAACTGCTAATAAAAAAAAAGCTTAAATAAAAAGCTTAAATAAAAAGTTGATCCTGGCGTTGTGATTTATAATTTTTTTAAATGTACATACTTACCTTTTTAATACTTGTATCGATTTGGTCTTGTTAAATTTATTATAGGGAAGTAACTACATCTGTACGTTAGAATTTTTTACGAATTTTTTAATGAATTTTATTCGCCTTATAAATCTGATGCATATGCAAAAGTAGACTATTCCATACACACAAAATAAGCCTGAACTAAACACATAAGATAAAAGCAGGAAGTATTTACATCAAACGTAAAATCCGGGTAATGAAAAAAATCTCGTTCATTTAAATAAACGGCACGAGTCCTATTTCTTAGTGATTAACGGGCTAAATGGGTGAAGGGGGAGTTCAGCTAACCGTTTGCATGCAATTACTTATTATTATATAAAGATCTAGTTAAGTAAAAGTCAATAAGACTTACCGTACATAACAAAAAATATTTTAATCAAATATTAAAATTATATTTTACAATTCATCATCATCATGATCATCATCATCACAGCCCTTCATAAGTCCACTGGTGGACATAAGCCTCCCCCAAGGAATTCCACAAAGCACGGTCCTAAGCCACCTACATGCATCGACTTCCTGAGTGTCTTACTAGGTCTTCACTCCATCTAGTGGCGAGCACACACCAACACAACCACATTTTACAATTGAAATTATTCAAATATTAAAATTATATTTTACCAGATCAATTTATCCTCATTCACAGGAGAGGTCTGTGTGTTATTACGTACGTTTGCCGTGTAGTGGCGGTTCAAGAAAATCTATTACCCCATATCATCCCGTGGGTGTCATAAGAGGTGTCATAGAGAAAGCGGCAGCAGCATCTTTCTGATGACAAATTAAATACTCGTAAATTTAAAAAACCTGCGGCTGCCAAACCGTAAGCGTGGTATGCGTGGTACGGAAAAATCTCCCAATTTACGCAATCTAGTCGTAACGAAAACAATGAAAATGAATTATTACGTAAATGAACATTTAAAAAAGTAGACGTTCGCTACAAAAAATATCTTACATTGTCATAACATCATATTAGATGACATCAAATGTCTTATCGAAATTACATTGAGTAGATAAATGTCAGCCTTGGGGGACAAAAAATTTTTCGGGATAGTATAAAGCTTGTTGGGTTATGAGTTAAATGATAAGCATTCCATTTTTTTCATAACGGTAAATATTGAACTGGTTGGACGTACGAGTAGGTCTCCTCTATAAGAATGAAATTTGCCATGATCATTATGCCAAGCATCAACCCGGCCTCGGTTTGTGATCCTAATTCTGGGTATTATCCTTCAGATTACGTTACTGTTCTTAACCTAATTATGGTACTTAGACTCAGACTGTTGGTAACCATACCGTAAATTAAAGAGACTACCGTAGATAGCTCCGTCCATTTTTTTTTAATTTTTTTTCTTTATTTATGCATAATAATTTTGCTAAACCTCCAAAACACAACATTTACGCGATAAGTTCGCATAAGCTTTGAAATATTTCTGGAGAAAACAAAGAATCCTCTATTAATATAACTATAATATATTTATATTTTAAGCCAACAACAGTGTAATGATTAAGGGCACGGACGGCGAAACTTAAAGGTCGCGGCGTCGCGAGTTTGAAGCATTTTACACTAGAACCGCTTCTAGCGAAAGCATTTAAAACTTAGAAATAATGGAAATATTACTTGTGTTACTACCGTAGCTAAATTATTCATAATATAATTTAAAATTAAAAATTTTGTACAGCCGACTTCAATATAAGTTATTAAGAATAACTCAAAAACGATTGACCTGATCTTGATGAAATTCATATAAAACCACACGAGAAGTATCAGCTTTCATATAAAAAAAAGAATAATCAAAATCTGTTCACCCAGTAAAAAGTTATGAGGTAATACACGTAAAAAAACATACAGTCGAATTTAGTACCGTCTCCTTTTTGGAATTCGTCAAAAAAGTAATCTCTCTGGTATTTTAGATATATTCTAAGGATAAGTACCAAATACTTTTCTGTCAAGAATATTTCAGTAGTAGTCGGAAGTCAGGAAGTACGCGGGGTTTCACCCTCATGCCTCGGAAAGCACGTAAAACCCTATAAGGAAATTTATGGAGGAGTCCTATCTTAAAAAAAAAACATTGTCACTGTTATATGAATTGCAATTATATAAATTATACAATAATAAAATCTGCAATACCCCTGGTTCCCCTGGTGTTGCGGTTGATCATGGGCGGCGGTAGTCACTTACCATCAGGTGAGCCGCATCCTCGTTTACTCCCACTCCTATGTAAAAAAATGTCTGTTATTTTTAATATAATGATTATATCATTCCATTTCTGGAAACGAGACTAAATTGTAGGGAGGATTTGCCATGGTGCTGTACCTGATCTTGCACTTTCGAATTTGCCCGTTGTCTTTAGCCCAAGAATAAATCATTAAATTTTACTGCGTATTGTACTTTTGACATATTATACGACACCGCGAAAGCAAGAACGGCCTATGTACCAATTTGTTATATGGAGATAATCAAAAATATAAGGTAACTTGAGGATCACCAGCTGATTAGTGACCGCCAGTACGGTTTTCGTCGAGGTCGATCAGCTGGTGATCTTCTAGTCTATCTGACTCTTAGATGGGCTTCATCCAGCCTACAATTGACTGGTTATTCAATCAACGTTTTCCAAGTGGCAATTTTCCATCGTCAATGGGTGGCGGTTCTGGCGACAGATTGGTGCAATGGTGTCATGTAGCACCTGGTTTTGTACCCTTGTGTACCCTTCAACGGCCAAGTCACAAAACATTAACTATAATAATAAAGAAATCGCAGTAAGGAACCTTAGACTTGGCACGACTTTGTATAGATTTCATTACTTTTTAGAGATAAACAAGCAGCTCCATCGAGACTTGGCTAGTTTTTTACAGAATGTTTTTGGTGGGATTTTGAATTTTTTCAAAAAATGACATAAGCCTAAGTGACAGTTCACTTAGTGTAGCCACAGTGCAAAAACGACCCAACTAACTTAGGCCGTTCATACACACAGATTTTGAATAAAGTTTTTAATGCAATAAATGTGTTACTATCGCCATCTCTTGTTGGCTCGAGAAATTAGTGTTAGGCCATTTTGCTTCTTTAAAAATAGATTTGTGATGACGATAGGCCCACTAACTAATTTTATTATAAAATGTTACTTAGGCCGTTTTTGCGCTCGCAGCCTCTACATAGTGTATAAGATATGTATACTCTCGTTTAAATATGTACATTATGCAAAGTGGCAATGTCTCTGAACAAATCTCTGGAGGTCTATAAAATTTTGAAATTTTTCTCGTTGACTCCTGCGACACACAAGCTTAATGAATACAAAACAACTTCATAATTGCGAACCCTGGAACACTCTTTGTACTTTTTATTAAGGAAAAAGACAGAAAATACGGGACTGGTAAATTACAGACAATGCGATTACTTTAACATAAAATTAAAAGTAATTATTTGCATTTTGTCATGCCAAAAGTGTTACATACTAATATCCCATGATAAGATAAGTGATTACATATAAGAGCCATGGTAGCTCAGGGCTAAGCGTTCGCCGTAAATTTCGCAGTACGCGAACAACCTGGGTTTGATCCCCGTCGGCACCAATGAAATTGTTAATTGGAATTTTAAGCGCTGATTTACCACGTACTCGGCGATTAAGAAAAACATGTATGTCTGAGAAATTTGACGGCTTCGTGGCGCAGTGACTTAGCAATCAGTTGTTGCGCTGGGGGCCGCGGGTTCGAATTCCGCACGGAACAAGTATTTGTATGGCCTACAAGTAATTGTTCCGGGTCTGGATGTTTGTCCTCGTGCAATCTATGTTTGTAAACTGCCTCCACGATACAGGAGAAAATCCTAGTGTAGGGGTAACGTTTTTTAAGAAAAAAAAAAACAAAAAAAAATACAAAACAAATAAGAAAAAATAATTTTCGTAGATATGTGAAGTTCGCCAACACGTATTGGGGTTGGGCCAATGTGGCGGACATTTCCTTGTCCTAAAACCATCTCAGACATAAGAAGAGGCCTGTGCCCAGCAGTGGCCCGTATATAGGCTGTGACTTTAAGATAAGTGATGAAGTCGTATGCACTGTGGGGTACATGGAAACGATATTAGTACATTGAGTACTTTTTCCAAAAAAAATTGGCTTGAATAAATATTAACGATCCTAAAAACGAACAAATATAATAATAAATATGAATATACATTACATGTTTTATTTGTAAAAGGACAATCTTTTTTAAATTAAGACTTCAAAATTCTCCGACACAAAATGTGATAATGTACGTAAGTACTAAATCGTGATTCTCGTTTAATATAGACGCTGATGCCTCTTGGTTCTGTTTTAGGAAACAATCCCCGCGATCCCGGCGTGATGCTGCATAATGTCGTCTGCGTCCGCTCTCATCCAGCCATTTAAACCTATTAATTACGAGCAATCTACTATCTGAAAAGTTTTTAAAATGTTTGAAAAGTGAACGTGCGGAGTATTTTTAAAAATATTTTTATAACTATTAAACATATATTTTGTACGTTAGATTATAAATACATCAACACGGTATAGGGATATTTTTAATAACATTGAACAACTAAATAGTACAGACCACTTTAAAATGTTTTTAATATCATGTTGTTAGTCATTTATCCCAGATTGATTCCAATTTTAAATAAAAGAAAAAATAAACTGTGTTGGCGGTAAAAATTGAGTTGAACTAGAGGGAGCAAATTATTATTATAACATGTATGATGATTATATAATTATATAATTGTACTCAGTGTAAATGTATTTTTTTGTCGAAAACCACTATTTAAACATCTTTTTGATACAACTTTGGTTGATTGTGATAAGTTGACATTTTATTGCAATGCAACGTCGACATTTAACTGGAGAAGAGATGTTAAAAGCAGTGGGAATGCTGCTGGTTGTTGCGTTTTAACGTGACGTCGCGGCTGCGGTCTGCGGCAATAGGCAGCAAATGTGATTTCGAGGTTGTGGTTACGCTATCGTGCCACGGGGGAGGTGGCGGAGGGAAACCCAGGACCAAGCCGCGTTAATAGACCCAGACAAGACCGTTTTTTGAATTGCTACGAGAAGACAACCAAATGTTATGACGATGAAATTGGTCCAAAGGTCTACATACAAGGTGATTGTGAGTGACCAAACTGTGAGGAGGAGACTACACGAAGCCATCATTCATGCTCGTAGACCACATTAGGTTCCAGCTGTAAAAAATCGTGGACTAAGACTGCAAAAGGCTGGTGAAGGATCAGTGGTTATCAACGGTCCTCATCAATGATTGTTGGTGCTTTTCACCGATGAATGCCAATTTGATTTTCATCCTGATTCGAGGAGAGTACGTGTATGGAGAGTTCCTAGTCGTACAAGGTTAAAAATTTCATTCGTACCAAAGTGATACAATTATGGTGTTGGCGTTAATTAGTTTTGATGGAAGAATGGATCTCGTTCGGATACAGGGCACTATGATGGCTGAAAATACCGTTGTGAGGTACTAGAACCAATAATATTGTCACGTCGAATACAAATAGGTCAAAATTTCATGCTTATGCATGACAATGACCGTTTACATACGGCGAGGGTGGTAAAGCCTGGTTGTACGAACATAATGTCACGGCCCTATAATGGTCACCGCAATCCCCAGATTTAAATGCCATTGATATGCTCTAAAGAAGAGAGAGATTTTTTTGAAAATCTGGCTACTGAAATACCACTTTTTATGTATCTCAGTAGGACCTGGGACAATATTCCTCAACTGGATATTGATAACCTCATTCTGAGTATGCTCAACCGATGCAGATGCGTTATGGATTATTATATTACAGTAAATGTTTCATTGAATCCATAGGCTCCCAAACTAGTGTAAAACTGTGTTTCAGGAGCCAGTGGCTTCTCCCATAACATTGCATTATTAATTTATGCCTTAACATAACATTATAACCTATTAAACAACGACTCTAAATATTATTAACTTTTAATCAATAGCCGCCCTTATTTTTTAATTTAAAATTTAAACTTATGTAAAGTTTTTTCACTTGCGTTTTCTTCTCTACATAATTATCTGAAATCTCATTTAAACTCATAGTTTGTATTAAATAAATGGTAGATTATTGAATAAATTTTTCTTTGATATATACATGTCTGAAGAAAATATTGACATACTCCTTGAAATTCATGTGTTGATAAAATATCCCAATAGTGTGTTGATGTGTTTATTTACAGAATTATTTTAAAGTAGTTATGCCTGTGCTAAAAATTATAGTAGAAGTTTTTAGGAAAAGAGAACAGATGTTTCTTTTTTTCTGATAGAGCCACGTTGTAGTGCATTAAAGCTGGAACACAAATGAGTTGGTTCGACCAGGGAAGGCTTGCAAAGAATATCACCTGTGCTAAAAATTTTAGTAGAAGTTTTTAGGAAAAGAGAACAGACGTTTTTTCCTGATAGAGCCACGTTGTAGTGCATTAAAGCTGGAATAGAAATGAGTTGGCTAGATCAGGTAGCGCTTGCAAAGAATATCATGTAAAATTATGCAGTGTTTCGTATGGTGAATGACCCGAACCAGAAACTTTTTAAACTAGTAATGAGGCATTCCATTTTATATTCAGGTAAGTATGAATGCGTATAAATAATGAGGTATGAATGGTTTTATAAATAAATATATATTTTATGCTTAAAAAGAAAAACGGAAAAGAAATACACGAATAAAACAAGTGCTAAACGTGGTACCTAGACAACAGAAAATAATGAAAAATGTGGCAATAATGTGGAACATAACTGCTACCGGCAGTTATGTTCCACATTTTCTCAGAAGAATAGTAACAAGTACATGGTGGCAGCAGCATGCAATCGTTTGGCTTAACTTTCATGAACTCCTAAACACTGCTTACAATATGAAGTGTGTTTATAATCTTGGAATCCAAAATAACCGCATTTGATGATTCAATGATGTTGTTATTTACATAAAAGCCTTTAAAGCACAAATATGTAAAAAGCAAAACATGGTTTCAAAGCTTCTCGGACTTATCGTTTCCGTAAGGAAAAATTATTGCCACATCTGAGAGTTGGGTGATAACTTCACTTCTAATAATATATTGTCCATACTGGTACTTCTGAAAAGCAGGTACTGAAAAAGCAAAAAGAAAATTATAAAAATCGAAGAAAGAAATCAAACATGTTGAAGATAAAAAGAGATAAAGAGTGTGAATGTTAAATAAAATGTTATAAAGAAAAAGAAATACATCAATACAAAGTCGACGGAAGGAGATAAAAATCTTCAGAATTTGACAACGATGCAGATACATAAATATTTAATACTCTTCCTTTCGCTTCCTGCATAAGACTGGATATTATGTGTTGGATGTCAAAGTGGTCATATAAAAATTGCACAGGCGATGTCCTCCTTTGTTTGGTGGTTATATTTTGGATTTTTGTAAGGATAATACTACGAATACTTCAGAGGATTCGCAATTACCCCAACTGGTGTCCGCATTACCCTATAAGCACGAAAATCAAGCTCTTTTTTAATTTTTAATAGAAGTTGATTATATAAAATTAAAAGACTATGATAATTTTGTAAGGATATAACCAAAGGTCAATTATATTGAAAAAGATAGTGATTACTGTTTATGTTATGTTATTTATTAAAATGTTTATTTAACTGGCTGCAATTCCTGCTCTCTCCCCTATATTGGCTCCAGATAGAAACCCGGGACTCAGCACTAGCACATCAGTATACTGGACTATACGGCAATATTAATGTTGATAAATTTTTTATTATGTTTAATCACTGCAATTTTATGGTCTAGAATTAGAATCTAGAGATATTTTCAAAAAATTTCAATTTACCTACTGCCTATTGAGATGTTATTTGTATGAAAGCGAACAAAGCAGCAGCGCTAGTGCGTCCGAAGCCAAAGTTCTACATCATACCTGCGTCACTTGAAAATTGAAAAACTTTTGCAATGCCTTTCTTATGGAAATAGTTCGCGTTTACATTTGAGTGAATTGTCACTGGCGGGTTTCAGCGCTGCAGTCCTATTGAAATATTAGTTTCGGTGTCTTATACACAGGCGGTTAAAACTTGTAATTACGCTCAAAGAACGACAGCCATAGAAAGTGAGCATCGCTGGAGTTTAAAGAAATATTTCTCATTGCTTCTTCATAAAAGATTATTTATTTATTTATTTTATGTTCATGGAAATAAGTTACAGTTATTATGGTAACGCGATGTGCGGATCTACATAACAATGAATATAATATATTAAGTGTAAAGATAGTTACAGGTACGTGTGTTTATTTTTTTAAATTTGTGTGATTTTTTTTTTGTTTTTGCGATAATCGGTAGTTAGGTTCTGACACAAATTGGTTTCCTTAATACATTGTTCTTAATCAAAGGTCAAGTAAGGGAAGGTACAAAGGAGGAACCATTTAGGTTAAAATAAAATCAGAATTAATTAATAATAGTGTCTTCTGTATGTGGATTATGGGAAAACTTTTGTTTCCGTCAAAATTTGGATGCTGCTATAGTACTATTAGCGCTGTTGGGTTAGCTGCCGGTATATCAAAGTGGCGAAGTGTTTATATATTATAGTTGCAATGGCTATTCGAGTACATAATTTGAGTTTGAAACCTATCCTGCTGCATGGAGGTGTACTCGTACAGGGTGACGTTATGTGCTTGCAACTAATTGCTCTAGACTGAATACGATACGGTACTAACATCAAAGGCAAAACAATCACTCATAATTGATTTAACAACGATATAGTCGTTATAATAGATTCGCTGAAGAACCTAAGCACTGGTTAATGACCACATTAGTGTTTCTTAACAGATAGGCCTTAAGATGAATAAGAACAAGACAAAGATCATATATATCGGCCATGTCACATATATACAGGAAGTTGTAGGAAACTCTACGCTCGAATTTGCTGACGAGTTTGTCTGTATCTAGTACAGAGGTAAATTGACGGATCCAAGACGATTATGCAGCCTACAACGTCACGTATTCCTCAAAACCTTAAAGCAAGTGATAACTTATAGTGCATGTTCCCAGTGACGTAACTGAGACGTGGACCTTTACTGCTAAGCGAGCTATGGAGAGGGCTATGCTCGGAGTCTCTCTGCGTGATGGAATTCATAGTAAAGATATTTGCAGTAGAACTAGAGCTAACCCACATAGCCTTAATAATCAGTAAGCGAACCGAACTGAAAACCGATGTAGAAGAAAGGTTCTAGAGTAGCAGCCTCAACCGTTAAGTAGAGTGTAGGGTAGCCACAAGTTGAAGTGATGGCACCACTAAAGTTAGAAATGCGGGAAGTTTGAAACTGAAACAGAAACTTTTTTATTCCATATAGATTTCATATAATACTTATTGAAAGTTATACTAATGTTTAATTTACTACTGGTCTCTATGACAGTCAACTTTAGAGCAGTGATAGAACTATAAAGGCGGTTAATATATATATTAATACAATATAATATAACATACATTACATACTGATTAAACTAAAACAAGCTTAGAAAATTTTAAGCAATTTTAGGAAATGAGCCCGGACATTAGTCTTACGTTTGTTTGAAGATAGGTTGTCTTAACTTTTCAGGCAGGTGCGTGGCTGTGGGATGCATAGGCTTGAATAGCAAACGATGAAGATATGAAATCCCAACGGTGAAGGGGTATAAAGAGAGCTAGAGTCTTCTAAGCTGTCTGTTATGAGTGTCGCGCAGGAACTGAAACTTTGGTTTCAGATAATTCGGATAGTGGTTATCGAATAAAATAGAAAAAACTGTGTTAAGTATCCTAATGTGTATTCGCTGACGAATAGGTAGCCATTTAAGCTGAGTTAGGAATGAAGGTATATAATCAAACTTGCGGCGACGAAAAATAAAACGTATACAGTTATTGACGAGAAGATCAAAATTGTCAATGAAAACCTCATTAAGATCATGAAAACATACATCTGCATAATCAAAATTGGCCAAAATAAGAGATTGCACCAGAGTTATCTTAACCTTCATCGGAAGAAAGTTAATAAGACGGTTCAAAGCAATGACCTTAGCAAAAACAGAACCACTGATATTCTAAATTTTGAGTGGTCAAGGTAGACACCTAGATTTTTAACGCTATCAGAGTACGGCATGATAGAACTATCAAACGTGACAAGCAGAAAGCAACTGACGTTTGCTTAGACAATTGTTGAACACGATCAATTATTATAGCTTGACATTAATTGGAGCTCACACTCATATCAAACTTACAAGACCAATTGTGGAGATTTGTTGATTCGGTTTTAAATCATGTATTGCTCTTATGGCCTGCTTTATGCATGCAGGTGGCTCAGGACCGTGTTTCATACCCTTCCTTGGAGGAGGCTCATGTTCAGCTGTAGACTTATGAGGGCCTGTAATATTGATGATTTAAAATATTGCATTTCATATTCAAACAAACAATGATTTTTCACCAAAGACAACAATCGCAATTGTAAACTTAGTAATATTTAAAGTAAACATTTACGTTATTGTATTGTGAGCAGCGAATTTTTCGGACAGCAAAATGCAAGCCCTGCGATAGCTCGTGTAAATCCGCATGAAATATTGATACAGTTTCGTGTAAACGTGTAACAAATGCGGTAATTTAAGCCACCTGCCGGCGGCCGCGACTCGCGCACCGCGCTCTCTGCTATGCACCGCTTTTGAATTGCTCACCTTGTGTTGGTATTTTTAATGCTAAATCGATCTCGGCCTGAATTATGCATCATATGCCATATACAACGTATACTTAATGCAAATTTTATTATATGATGCATAAATTATTATTTCATGTATAGATTTCTTTTATGTTATGTATTTTTGTTTATTAAATAATCAATTTTATAAAATTTGTGGTGTATTAAAATATATTATATTTTAAGATTTCAGATTTTTTCTTTTTTTATAGGATAGCGTGACAAGCGAGCACACAGTCCACCTGATGGCAAGTGGTTGTTGAGGCCCATAGACATCTACATTTATCCTCGTATGGGAATCAAAATGCAGATGCGTTGTCACCCGTGAGGACTAAGATGAAATGCCTCTTTTCCAGTAAAAAGGGTCTCCGGTTCTCTACAACTACCATACGAAACACAGCAGTGTTAAGCTGCTTTACGCTGGTATTCTGTGAGAGTGTGGTCCTTCCCCGGACGAGCCGACCCATTCGTGCTACAACTATACTACTAATATAGCTGCAGCATGGCTCTACCACGTATTATATATAAAAAAAATTATCACATTTCTGATGTTAGAAATTACCTAGTCTCAAAACTATTTGAATAAAATAATATAACTCTGAAATAACTTTATTTTATAACAAAAATGGAACATAAATGTGTAACATAGTAAGCAGTTAGAAATTAATACAAGATTACATAAAAATACATGAAGTATGCAAACCCAATAGCAATACTGCCTGCTTACCACGATTCGATACAGGACATCGTCTCCGTAATATCATCGCAACAGTCAACAACTGATCTCTAAATGACTGACGGATTGATTTCTCTTAGTCGCTTGCGTGATACTTTGTACTGCTAGAATGGACGGGAGATTACAGTTTTACCCTCTCTACTTCGTATTTCCTTTTATTTTCTACCATCATTCCTAAAAATATAATATGAAAAATGTACAATAGAATAAAATATAATGATTTTTATTCAATATAGATTATTTGATAATACTTATTGACAGTCATTTTTTTATTTACCACTGGTCCGGAAAATACCCCTGTCATGGGTAGAACCAGCACGAAACCCTTATATATAAATAATACTAGCTGGCCAGGCAGATGTTGTTCTGCCCTTTGTGGTGATCTGTCCTATAAAAATCCTTAAAATCGCAATAAAAAATTTTGAGGGTAAATTATCGGGATAAAAACTATCCTACCTCTCATGTTGGACCAAACTGCACACAGTGTGCAAAATTTCATTGAAACAAGTTCAGTAGTTTAGTAGTTCATCGCCGAAAAACCATGTGACATGGAGGGAAAGTACATTAAATATTGAGGATATTAAATTTATATTAAAGGAAACATTCCTTCGTTTTTCAAAATAAGAATAACTACATTCATATATTTTTTAATGTTTGAATGTGGTAACCTGAGCTGGGAATCGAACAAATTAAAAATGCAAAAATAGACTGACGCTATTTTATTGAACCAATCGATAGGGTCCATGATAAGGATAAAATCTCTCGAATAAGCATTGTATCTTACAATTATAGAAGACCACGAAATCTAACAATTAGTACATCAGATCTTCGAATCGTTTTAACGGTGGTAGAGCCACGCGGCAGTTTTTGCTGTTGCACGTATGGGCGGGCTCGAGCCGGTTTGGTACCACGACCTCACAGAATACCGGTGTGAAGTATAAGCTCTGCTTCTGCGTTTCGTCTGGTAAGTGCAGGTGGCCGGAGGCCCAACCCCCCCCCCCCATCAACATGGTAGCGGAATTACACGAAAGACTACCCCATAAGGGTACCAGCACTCCTGAAGAATCCCTCGCTGAGCATCCACGACCACGTTATTCCACTCCTGAACGTGGGTGCTCAGGCTGCCTCTTGTATTCTGGGAAGAGGGGGGGGGGGGGGGGTGCAAAATTCCGCTCAAAAACATAACTGCTCGGGGCAAACTGAGCAACAATATCAAGGCGACCCTTGCCACGCTATCCGTGAATTTCTGAAACATCCGGGGACTTCACTCGAACCTAAACGCCATCCACTACCATCTCGAGACGGCGAAGCCGGCCTTGCTCTTTCTGACCGAGATGCAGGTGTCCTCTCCGGCAGATACTTCGTATCTCTCCTACCCGGGTTACAAATTGGACCACTCCTTTGTGCCTCGGGCTGGAGTTTCCGTGTATGTCAGAGAGGACATCTGTTCTCGACGCCTCGGTAATCTTGAAGGTTCGGACCTGTCCATCCTTTGGCTACGCGTAGACAGCGACGACCATCCGCGCGTCTACGGGTGCCTCTATAGGTCCCATAGCGGTAATGCCGAAACAGACCGACTCATCGATCACGTCCAAATGGCTACAGATTCCTTGCTACAACAGGTCCAATCCGCAAAGATCGTGATCCTTGGCGATTTTAACGCCCACCACACCGAATGGCTCGGTTCACGTTTAACCGATCATGCGGGGAGATCTGTTTATGACTTTGTCTTGGCATATGGTCTGACACAACTGGTTACTTCGCCTACGTGGATTCCAGATGTGGAGGATCATACAACTTCTCTGTTGGAACTTCTGCTGACCTCTCATTCGGACGGATATCAGGTTTTCGACGATGCCCCTCTCGGCTCTTCAGACCATTGTCTGATCCGGAATGTGGTGCCACTCACGCTCCCCTCGCGGTTGCGTTCTGCAGGTTGCAGCCGTGTTTGGCATTACAGGTCGGCGGACTGGGACGGAATGCGGTCTTTCTTTGCATCCTACCCATGTATATACAACATCCGGCGAGAAGCAAACCCGCCCCGGGTTTGCTTCTCGCCGAATGTTCCCAGCGCTGTTGATGACTCTGTCACTGATGTGGTGCTACAGGGAATGGAACTATTTATTCCATCATCTGTGGTACCCATCGGAGGCAGATCTCAGCCTTGGTTTGGTCGCTCCTGTAAGATTGCATTACGCAGTAAGCAGGAGTGTTATCAAGCCTGTGCTGCGGCTTCGGCGACTCGGGATGTAAACACCAGCATACTTAAAAAGAAGTATAACTTCGCCTCCAGGTCCTTCAAAAGAGTTATTACCAAGGCAAAGTCAGAGCACATAGGCAGAATTGGCGAGATGCTAGTTCGCCTTCCTTCAGGAACCCGTGCATTCTGGTCTCTCGCCAAGGCTGTCCAAGGGAATTTCTGTAAGCCATCACTACCATCTCTGCACAGGGCGGACGACTCACTGTCCCATGCCTTTAGGCTCCCTTTTTGCGTCCAACTCGACTCTTGATGACGGGGGTAAAACACCGCCGACCATCCCGCGGTTTGAGTGCTCCATACCGGATGTGCTGTTCTCACAGCGATCGGTCCGCAAAGCACTCCTCTCCCCGGACATCCCGAAGTCGAGTGGGCCTGATGGAATCACCCCAATTGTGCTGAAGACGTGTGCTCCGGAGTTGGCACCGGTCCTAACGCGTCTTTTCCGTTACTCCTACTCCCAAGGCGTAGTCACGAATTCATGGAAGACAGCTTTTGTCCACCCGATCCCTAATAAAAGCAACCGCTCAGACCCGTCCAACTATAGGCCTATCGCCATCATCTTCTTGTTCTCCAAAATAATGGAATCTATTATTAACTGCCAGCTCATGCGGTACCTTTAGGATCACCAGCTGATTAGTTACTGCCAATACGGTTTTCGTCGGGATCAATCAGCTGGTCTACCTGACTCATAGATGGGTGGAGGCAGTAGAGTCCTGGGGGGAGGCGTTAGCCGTTAGTTTGGACATTGCGAAGGCCTTCGATCGGGTTTGGCACAAAGCGCTTCTTTCGAAGCTCCCTTTCTATGGACTTCTTGAGAAATTGTGCAATTCGATCACCAGCTTCCTTGCAGATCGGAGCATCAAGGTCGTTGTAGACGGTGCATGCTCCGACTACAAGTCTATTAACGCTGGTGTTCCACAAGGCTGTGTGCTATCACCAACGCTGTTTCTTCTGCATATCAATGATATGTTGCTAACTGGTAACATTCATTGCTATGCGGATGACAGCACTGGTGATGCTCTATACACCGGCCGTGCCAATATTTCTCGGGAAAACGTCGCTGAGTACCGGAACAAACTTGTGTCTGAAGTCGAGTCTTTGCTGAGCAAAGTCTCGGATTGGGGGCGACTAAATCTAGTCCAGTTTAATCCTCAGAAGACACAAGTTTGCGCGTTTACCGCTAAAAAGAACCCCTTTGTCGTATCTCCTCAGTTTCAAGGCACTCCCCTTCTTGCCTCAGTTAGTATCGGAAACCTCGGAGTCGACATATAGAGTGACGTGCAGTTTCGTGGTCACCTGGAAGAGAAAGCCAAACTGGCCTCTAAAACGCTCGGCGTTATCAGCAGAGCGGGACAGTATTTCATGCCGGTACATCGCCTGCAACTTTACAAGGCGCAGGTTTGGCCTCACATGGAATACTGCTCCCACCTCTGGGCAGGGGCTCCCCAGTGCCAGCTGCTTCCACTTGACCGCAACCAGCGCAGAGCGGCTCGAATCGGCGACGACCGAGTCCTTTCCGATCGGCTCGATTCATTGGCACTGCGAAGAGATGTTGCATCCCTTTGCATTTTCTTTCGCATCTACCACGGGGAGTGCTCTGAGGAATTGTTTGGATTAATCCCAGCCGCCAAATTTCACGAACGCACATCGCGGTGGAACTCCCGATACTATCCACACCATCTGGATGATTGGCGGTCCACCACTGTGCGATTTAGAACATGTTTTCTTCCTCGCACGACTTCCTTGTGGAATCGATTACCATCAGCGATTTTTCAGGTACGACTTAGGGATCTTCAAGAAAAGAGCCTACTCCTTTTTAAAAGACCGGCAACGCAACTGTAATTCCCTCCCTGGTGTTGCAGTTGTTTATGGGCGGCGGTAGTCACTTACCATCATGTGAGCCGCATGTTCGTTTGCCCCCTCTCCTATAAAAAAACCTAGAATGTTTATTTTTTAAAAGTGAAAGACATTTTATCATTTTCTTAAAACTCTACGTTAGGAGTACTTAAATAAAAGAAAAATATCTTAAATTTAATAATAACCTAAATCCTAAAACATCCTTTCTAAAATACAGACGAGTACAATTATTATTATCAAAGTGTCCCTATTTTTTAGACAAGACAAGTTTAAAAATAGAATGTTTAAATGTGTGAGACAGTAATTTTGAAATTGGAATGAACGTATCATTAACAAGTTGTTATTTTTCTTTGTATGCTGTTTTTGTTTGTTTTTCCGCTATTTTTCATTCTTAATGGCTTATTAGGAACAATTTGATTTGTTAGAAGCTTACGTTTTAAAGCACAAATTATTTCTATATAATGCATCCTATATAATTTTCTGTGTTCTGTTTAAGTGCAATGTTTGTAAAATGGATTAATATTAAAATCTAACAAGTCCTGCAAAATTCTTAATGAGACCATAGCATGATGAGTAAATAAATACTTAAAGTCTTTTTTGGTCTAATAGGGTTTTATAACCATATTATGTATATCGAGGTCTTGGTTAAGCTTTCGTTTAATCGCACTAAAATATGGGTAGGCTGTGCTATAGATACGACTGGGGTGCTGCTCTCAGCACATTATGTTTCATATTTCTCTTCATCTGCCCTAAAAAGTACACTGTTGAATAGATATCCCCCTTGTAGCGAAGATTTACTTAACATGGGTAATATAATTGGGTTTAACTTGGGTAGCTTAAGACAATTGAGTTCTTTTTGTATTTGCAGCAATACAATATCTCCTGCTTAGTCGAAAGCTGCCCAGACTAGTGAAACGTAAGGTAGGTGCCACTTTTCTACCGACCTCAAAAAACGAGCCGGTAATCAATTCGACTGCATGATTTTTTGATGTGTGTTACCTCATAACTTTTTACTGGGTAAACCGATTTCGATGATTCTTTTTTTATTTGATAACTAATGTTTCACAAGTGGTCCCATATAAATTTGATCAAGGTATGACTAATAGTTTTTGAGTTATTCTTAATAATTTATATTTAAGTCGGTTCTACAAAATGTTTAATGTTTAATTATTTATGCCGCCAAATCGTGGACTGCAGCGTAGCAGTATAATTACAGACTGTGAGGTTATCTATCTTAGTTCTCAGAGGTGACAACGCATCTGTAGCCTTCTTTGTTTGAAGTTGGCCACAGGTGTCCGTGGACTGCAGTAGCCACGTACCATCAGGTGAACTGCAAGTTCGTTTGTCACTTCAGCTGTATATAAATATATTAGACTGCAGTGTAGTAGTATAATTACAGACTATACAGTTATCTATCCTATCTTAGTTCTCAGAGGTGACAACGCATCTGTAGCCTTCTTTGTTTGAAGTTGGCCGCAGGTGTCCATGGACTGCAGTAGCCACTTACCATCAGGTGAACTGCAAGTTCATTTGTCACTTCAGCTTTATATAAAAATATTAGACTGCAGTGTAGTAGTATAATTACAGACTATACAGTTATCTATCCTATCTTAGTTCTCAGAGGTGACAACGCATCTGTAGCCTTCTTTGTTTGAAGTTGGCCACAGGTGTCCGTGGACTGCAGTAGCCACGTACCATCAGGTGAACTGCAAGTTCGTTTGTCACTTCAGCTGTATATAAATATATTAGACTGCAGTGTAGTAGTATAATTACAGACTATACAGTTATCTATCCTATCTTAGTTCTCAGAGGTGACAACGCATCTGTAGCCTTCTTTGTTTGAAGTTGGCCGCAGGTGTCCATGGACTGCAGTAGCTACGTACCATCAGGTGAACTGCAAGTTCGTTTGTCACTTTAGCGGTATATAAATATATTAGACTGCAGTGTAGTAGTATAATTACAGACTATACAGTTATCTATCCTATCTTAGTTCTCAGAGGTGACAACGCATCTGTAGCCTTCTTTGTTTGAAGTTGGCCGCAGGTGTCCATGGACTGCAGTAGCCACTTACCATCAGGTGAACTGCAAGTTCATTTGTCACTTCAGCTTTATATAAAAATATTAGACTGCAGTGTAGTAGTATAATTACAGACTATACAGTTATATATCCTATCTTAGTTTTCAGAGGTGACAACGCATCTGTAGCCTTCTTTGTTTGAAGTTGGCCGCAGGTGTCCATGGACTGCAGTAGCCACTTACCATCAGGTGAACTGCAAGTTCATTTGTCACTTCAGCTTTATATAAAAATATTAGACTGCAGTGTAGTAGTATAATTACAGACTATACAGTTATCTATCCTATCTTAGTTCTCAGAGGTGACAACGCATCTGTAGCCTTCTTTGTTTGAAGTTGGCCGCAGGTGTCCATGGACTGCAGTAGCCACTTACCATTAGGTGAACTGCAAGTTCATTTGTTACTTCAGCTTTATATAAAAATATTAGGCTGCAGTGTAGTAGTATAATTACAGACTATACAGTTATCTATCCTATCTTAGTTCTCAGAGGTGACAACGCATCTGTAGCCTTCTTTGTTTGAAGTTGGCCGCAGGTGTCCATGGACTGCAGTAGCCACGTACCATCAGGTGGACTGCAAGTTCGTTTGTCACTTCAGCTTTATATAAAAAAGTAGGTTTCGTAAGGGTGACAGAGTATTCTTATTAACAACTAAACAATTAAAGCCTACGATAGCCATCCCACCTACTAAGTGTGCCAACTGTGGTAAACCTACCCTTAAGAGGCAATCTATGGGGAAGGCCAATGTTCAGCAGTGGGCATTTGATAGGTTGCTACGGTAAGGGTATAATATATGGGTCTAGGGAAAGTTTTGTCCATAATTGCCACTCTCGTCAAGTGCATTCTTGGCCACTGCACCAGATATCACGTTTGACGTGGTTCCCTGTCCTTGACTTGGATTCTATCTTACTCTCTCTATAGTTATCTATTACAGCATCCACCAGACGATATGCGTTGTTAAATTATCTTAATGTAATAATATATAATTTTGAAATTTTAAACTCCTAAAATTTTGGTTGAATAGTCATTAAAACGAGAAGTTTATGTTATTTTTGGAGTTAATTAATTTTAAACTGTTTTGGACACACTTGAAGTTATCTAGACTATTCGAATTTATACGTTATCAAATTTAAAAGCGGATGACCTACAACTGAATTCTATTGCTGGGTGGAGTATCTTGGTAAAGTCCGCTAGTAATAGCGCAATCATCTAATGAGTGCTTCCGGACAGATAAGCTTAGATTAAATGGTCTCTTTATTGCAGAAGGAAAGGCGCGTCCCCTTTATGTGTACTTTAAGATATCTTTCGTTCGGCCTAGAGTTGCGCTGATACTAATAATCTTAAAAGGATTATTACCAGCCCGAAAAAGGTACAAACCTGCACATGGAAAGAAAAGGTACGATATAAATCGTTAGATCAATTACACTTTAATAAATTATTTCCGCCATAAAGACGCTCGCCGCGGTTAGATTTCGAGATAAGTATTATACGTACGTGTGTAGGTAACTTTCTACAATTTATCGCTTGCATATCCTTTCAGCGGGTAGATAATGACCGCAGTAAAACGTTTAAGCACGGAATAACTGCTGCTGGAAGCCGTTATTACAATATTATGAATGGTTTGCCACGCGGCGGCGTCTCGCGCCTGCCGCGGCTTTGTAGCTCTTTATTCAGCGATGTGTTGCTCACCGAACCTACAAATTACTGAACCCTTATATTTTTCTTGCGCTACTTGCTTGCGTTCATTGCAAATATTTTTCATTAAACCATTCCGCTATGCTTGCTTTTGCGCTTTTACGAAACAATGGTCAGTTGAATTCTCATCTAAGCGTCCCAGATTCTTTTACTATTGACTTAAATTAAAAATTAATTATTAATGATGTTGGTTCAAAATTTAAATCAGTTGAAAATTTATTTTGTTATGATGTAATTGTACCACGAGCACAATATTGTATTAATTTTACATGTAAATATTTTTCTTTATTGCCCATTACTACGCAGGATGAAATATTTGGCCATATTTACAACACTGCCTTACCCCATGTAGCTTTTTTATATATTTACTAGCATATAATACCCTGAGTACAATGAAGGGCAGTTATTTCAATGTTGCAGATAGACACTTTAAATCTATTTATATACATATATTATTTTCAAATTAAGGAAATAACTTAAATAATATGAAATCTTATAGAAATTAAATCATGAAATATTCTATATAAATTAAATAAATTAAATCTATTTAAACTTATGGCTTTTTAATTATTGTTCAAGAGAAATTTATTCGAACCTTATTATAAAAGATATTTATCACGCACTTTCTGTTTAAAAATTTAAAGCAACGCTAATAAATAATGAACGTTAATTACAGTGCAACCGCTGTTAACAAATTACCTAGAATTACCTTTTACTCTCTAATTTTTAAATGTATAACAATTTTTTTATGGGTCCATTATATAAATTGAAATTAAATTTACATTTTATATTGTTTAAGTAAGAGTGTTTTCGAGTTACAAGGCCGGCTCACAGCTTACTCATCCGTAGATAGCCTCCCACTAGATGGATTGACGACCTGGTAATACATGCAGGTGGCTCAGGACCGTGCTTTGTGGCATTGTTTGGGAGAGGGGGGGGGGCTATTTGTAGCTGTGGCCTTGTGAAGGGCTGTAATGATGACGATGAAGAGTAGTTATCTTTTATGACGTACCTACTTTAGCCAGTATCTACATCAAATCGTTGTACAGTGGCGGTGTAAGAATATCTTTTCCATACCATCTCGTGGGTGTCGTAGGAGGCGACACAGCGAAAATGACACATGAAATGGGCGGCAACATTTTCCTGATAACAGAAATAATAAAAAAACTGCGGCTGCCAACCCGTGTGCTAAGAGTGACAACTATGTCTAATATACCCCCTATGAGGCAATCTTTGGGCGAGGTTTATGTTCAGCAATGGAAGCTTTGAACGATAAATGATGATGATGATAATGTAGTTTTTACATCTATAGCAACGATATGGACCATTGTTGTCTCAGTAAATACTATAAAAAATATATATAAAGATATTTTATTATTCGTGCACGTTTGAGTGGATGGTATAGATTCACAATTAGAGCCGGTAGATGGCACTGTAGTCGATCCAGAAATCACCCGTGCGAAGCCGGGGCGGGTCACTAGTATTCGCTAGTGCTATCAACATTTACCTTATTGGGTAGCCAAATGAGATTATTTTGCCTGAGAACAAGTACTTGTACATGCATTTTAATTTTTAATAAAGAGACCAATAGAGCGTAAATTATTAAAATATTTTAAGTATTATTCTGAATATAATCATAAATAATTCTTCGCAATATATAATCTGTGGCAGTTTATTCGAATCTCTTTCCGCCTGCAAAATATTTCGTCACTCAAAACGTATGAATTCATATGTAATAAATATATGCGTTTCCCTTGGAACAGAGCCTCCCTGTCTCCCCTCTCAGCAGGATGCGAAGACTGGCTGTGCTTGGGGCGCGAGTAATTAGCAACCCTTTCCTTCCGTTCTTGTAGTCGCTACGCTCGCTTTACTCACGCGTTTTTAGCGTCTTATTATTTTATATATTTTTTACAAACTTGCAAATTTTTGTCAACTTTATCTATCGATTCATCTAAAAAGGAGTTGTTATTATGTAAGTGTTTTAGGTTATACTTTTTGTTCTACAATATTTTGAAAGATAATATAGTTTTAAATAATATAGTTAGTGCTTGATCTATCTTGTTCTATCTCTACCGTTTAGCAAAGAGTATTTGCAATGGTTTAATCTTCCATAATATTTATCATTTGAAATTAGGGCAGAGTCTTAAATGTCTATTTTATTGTTTTTTTTTACACCTGGCAATATGAAAATTTCATACATCATTTTAAATTACGGGATGGCGATTATGGAGTAATGTTCCATCCTTACAGTCTCCTATTCACACAAAAGAAAATAATAATCTGGCAGGACAGGGTAACCAGTACGTAATTTATTCATGCGTCCATTATATAAATCAACATCACAAAGAAATTGTAATCAACCTTTTTCCGTGCCGAAATAAAAGATTTCCAAGAAAACAGTGTACATTTAATCCAAAAATACTCTTGGTGTTCATATTCAAATCGTCATCGTCTTTAAAGTCCTCATAATCCATCCAATTTTGAATCGTGGAATGGCGCACGAATCGCAGTAATCAAGACGGCTTCAGTTGGATTCCGTTCCCTATACTGGCTGGGAGTGCGAGTATATTTGTCGAAGATAAAGGAAAATTACGGTAAAATTTTTATTATTCCCATTACGGGTCTCGACAAAACAGACACTGAATTCAATAAAAGACATACTCATGAATGGAACTAGAATTTGTATTGCACTCACTACGTTAAATCCAGTAGAAAACGTCACGGTATGTGAATGTGTAGCGCATTTATAAAAAACTCATTACAGGCGGCAACTGCGGCGCGGACGAGTGGCGTCTTTGAAGGCCTGCGCCGCTACTGCGGTATTATTCCAGATTATACAGGCTTCCATACAAATGAAATCTCGCTTAAACCACTGCAATTTCGGAACGAGAAAATAAGGCTCAAAAGTTGTTTTACCGCACTCGCACTTTCCGGAAATTCTTTTGATATAGAGAGTTGTTAGTCGGTTCAGGTTCGTTGCTTTCAAAACGACGAACAGGTTAAGTTATGTTAATCGGTAGGTAAATAATTATATTTTAATCAAAATTCAACACTTGTCATTATTACGACGTCAAAGAATGTGAACTGCTTTAAATGATGTCGTTTAAATTGGTTTCATAGAAATGAATGTAAAACGCACAGATAGAAAATCCTAACTTCAAACTTATCATGGTCAGTGTGCATCCGGCTTTAAGTGTATCGAGGCCGATCCGAATTACCATTACATATTTAGTGAGTGTGTCCCCGGAGACTGCGCTTGCGGTTCTACCCATTAGCACGATTGAGCGCTCGGTCAGTAGTTCAGATCTTTTATAACCAATCCAAATTTAGCACAACATTAACTTGCCCACTATTTGCCAAATTTGTACCTTTGATAGAATTCCAATTTACACATCTCAGTGATCGGTGTTTAAAGGTGAAATAAGTATTTATTTTATACAATTGAAGATGCGGTTGGCATTGTAAAATATCGATACGTTTGTCGGTTGCGGCAGCTCCGACTCGTATAGATGCAGATGAGCTAACTATTTGTCTTGTCTGATCGTCGGGGCTTGATTAAACCGTGAAACATTTAGCGATGTTCACCTGCTTGTAGCGGAACTATACCTGTATACTATATTGTACTGTATAAATATATAGAATACTTTATAAAATGATGCATATTATTTATAAATCTTTTTAACTAAATTAGTATAATTTGAGTAGTTTTGTGATAGAAATTTTTAAGTAGAAGTAGAGGGCAAACAACCGCACAGTGATTAGGACAGATAAATGACGGACATTACTTGTAATGAATGTTTAGGTGGTCGTAATCGCATCGCGTAAAGTGTCGGCGCCATTACTTCACAGCTGCTGTTGCCGAGATATTGCCCCAGGCACCATTTACCGTTTTGGCGTAGATTTATCCGTTCACGGGACAATTTTACACGTGCTTTAAAAATATGCAATAAATTTTTATTTGAACAATATTATTAACGTAGCTTATAAATATCTGTTTTAAAAGTCGAAATGGTCATTTACAAAAGGAATTTTAGATACCGTTATGTAAAATAATCACTAGAAATTATGTTGAGGCTTTGAAAGCGTTTCTATCTCTCTATTTCATCTAGTAGGTGAAGAAAACGAAGAAAAGATGTCGTGAATATTTTATAATCGTGACAGAATAATCCTCCTAAAAATGTTGATATTTATATGTAACTAGCGACCTAAAGCAGTGCTTAATATGTGAGGTTGATCGTATTGTGTGTCCAATCAATGTACGTTCTTAAATGTTCTATGCTCTCTAAGTATATATATGGTCTGCCTCGTTGGTCTAGTGGTTGTAGTAGTGTGACTGCTGATCATGAGGTCCCGGGTTCGAATCCCGGGTCGGGTCAAAAAATCAGTTAATAAGTTTTTCCATCAAGAAACTTTCAGTAGCTGCTCGGGGTCAGGAAGCTGGCGGTGTCTCACCCCCGTACCTCGGAAAGCACGTAAAGCCGTTGGTCCTGCGCCTGATCTCTCTCCGGCCGTGTCGGTTTACCATCCCATCGGACTATGAGAGTGAGGGAATAGAGAGTGCACCTGTGCTTGCGTATTCACTTAGGCACTATAATCCTGTCGATTACTAGTCCGTTGAGGCTGGCCGCCGTGACCGGAATTCGGTCTGGACGACATTATTATTATACATATGGAAAAAAATGATCCGTAATAAATTTATCGTCATATGGTGATAGATGGAGTATGGAGAGCTAGTGAAGTTAGAAGCTGTGTGGCATTCCATCTCGGTCGAAGGAAACAACGCTGTGACTTTCTTTGTATGATGTTATTCGTAAGTATCCATATGTTGTAGTTGTCAGTTCTTTACTATCAGGTGGATTATAAAAATTCGTTTGACATTTTAATTTTATAAGAATGTTTAAAACCAGCTAGAAAAAATTACAGTATGAAAACTGAACAACATTTTGATACAATAATTATAAAAACGAAAATTAGAAACAGATGTTACAGCGACTTAACCCAGACTCTTTTTCAAGCATGCCTAACGCTTCGCCTTGTTGCACAAGAAAGCCAACAATCATTTCTATTTATAAAAAAAAAATACTGTACGGTTTTAAATTCTAAGGATAGCTTCTATGGCAAAACGATAATAAAGGCTTAATTTTGAAGTTATGTATAGAAATGTCGCGGTAGAGCCGTGGGTTACAGCCTATTATGGCGGTAGCAAAAATAGGTTGGCTTCACCGAATAAGCAAAGACTAGAAATAAGTTGGGGGGTGACTCGAACTTTAGGCCTAGTCAATTTGAATAGCCTATCATGTAGAGGATGTCAACGTAAGAGTTACTCTTCAGATTGGTATACCAGTTTCAATACATAAAAGTGAAGTAAAGTTATATATCGCACTGTTGGGCACAGGGACCCTTTTATTTCTGATAGGGTTATATATGTAGTTGAGAAATTAGTACACCGCCTGCTCAAATGCGTATTGGCGGGTATAGATAGAATCTAGGTTGTCTTCCGCTTTTCTTCGAAATATATTTTTTTTCTTATTTCTCAGACATACAGGTTTCCTCGCATTGTTTTCCTTCACCGCCGAGCACGTTGTAAATCAGCACCTAAAATTGCAAGTAACAATTTTATTGGTGCCGGCGGGAATCGAACCCGGTTTGCTCGGTGAAATTTACAGCGAGCCCTTAGCCTCCGTGCTACCACGGCTCTATAATACAAAGCTTTAACTATTTCATATTAACTACAATCAGATTAAAAAATATTATTTACAATTAAAAAAAACTCTAGTTTAATGTTATATTATTATAATATTCATTTCCGAATAGTTTCATTTATCAGCACGTAACAGTTCACTGCTGGACACGAGTCTCCTCTCATCACAATGAGATTTTGCTATTGTCGATATATTTGGCAGGCAGGATATCGATCCTAGTACCTACTAAATGTCTCGCACCTCAGTTGTTGCTTTATCATATTGTACAAGCATATTATGAGTATTGAGTACCATAGACAAACCTAATGGAACGATTACGTATTAGTGTAAAAAAAAATTGGACAATAAATACTTAAAATCACCGAGGACGGTTAATAGGAAAACATGAAATATAAGGTAGCTTATATTGAGAGGTAAAAGCATTTAGCATTTGGAAGGTGTGTCGATGGAGGAGTCACAATTTCCTGCACTTAACAACATAGGAAGTAATTTTGACGACTCATCAAACGACGAACACCGATTGACGACAGCTATCGTTAGACGTATGCCTATCATTATTCATGTACTAAAATAAAATTAAAAAAGGAAATTTGAGTTTTGTTATGTACACTTCTTGATAAAAACTAAAATGTGTATTAAATTACCGCCAGCTCCTTGTTACATTGTTAGAGGAGCTTACTTCATTTCTTTGAAAAAGAAATGCATTCAGAACTTATCTGCTTTAAATGTAAGTAGTTGCAAGCGAAAGTATAAATCGTTGGTTGATTCTCGGCGCGATGAAGGCGTTCGTCATCAAAGTTTCGAAATTGTGACCATCTGCCGCGTTCCGCGACGCTCACAGATTACAAAGGAAAGCTAGTTTAATCGTTTTATGAATTTGCCACAAATCTTTTAACTGTCAGGAATTGATGATAATTCATGTATATTAACTACCCATTGTATTACTTTCTTTTAGCTGATGGAGGAGCAGTACAATATACATAATACCAAGCTTCCCATCAGCTGCTCGTATAGAAGGGAGGACTTTTCATAATCATGGCGATTATGAAAAATCCTCCCTTGGTAAGTGGATTGGCGATCTTAGTACCAAAACTTTCACACTCTTTGATGTTCGTCGTTATTGTGTTGGATGCTACGAGATAATTATATCGCTATCTATTTAAGGTCATGAGATTTTTCTTGCCATGCCCACAATACTCTTTTACAGCAACTATAGGACTTTACGGCTATATGTATTTATTAATAAACCTTTGCTTGACTATTATGTCACCTGATTGTAAGTTATGTAGCCGAAGATGGTGAAGCGGAAAGTCTAATTACTTTTTTGGAAGATTGTTTTGTTTTTACATACATAATTTTGTTGTAATTTCGTTTATGCAACGAAGGGTGCATACATACGTAGTTTCATTAAAAATGTCTCATATGATTATTAGTAACATCTATTTATTAATTTAACAAGTACATTTACAATACTCATATATGTCATTATCACAAAAACATACAAAATGTTATACTTTCTGATATGCATACCATAACAAGTGATTCAAAGAGTCGTACAACTTAATTTAGGATTAATTTGGAGTAGGAATAACATCCAATCAATACAATACAATGAGAAATTATTCAAGTAAATTATGTGACTAAATAGGAAGAAATAACTATTGAAAAAAAAATCAGGTTCTCTTTAGAAGTATGCACATTTTAATTTAAGTATGTATATAATAGATTCTATTCAAAATATAATTTTTAATAAGAACTAGGCGATAAATGATTAGTAAGTTTAATTTTGAATGTCATATAAGAGTCATGAAATATATCGATGCTAGGTATGGTTTTAGATGTAAAACATCTAAACAAAGTCACCATAATTCATTATTTCCAAACAATCATATGTACTTATATTTCACGGCTAGAAGTTGGGCACTATTGAAGTTTGTCTATCGCTGCGATCTACATAATATACACAAATACTGACCGTGTTTTGGCCGTCGTAATACCAGACGCCTCGAAATACGTCACTTACAGATAATTTTAAATGTAATATATTTAAAAAAGTCGTTCTCTTGTTCTTATAATGTTACGAGACTTTTATATAGTTTTCATTAGCCAATTTTACCGACACCATTCAACTGCCAACTAAATGCGGCGGTAAGAAAGATAATGAATTTTTTTTCTTCACTACTTCTGAATGCCGCATTTTGTTTCAATAATGAAGTTAAAACAAACTAACGGTTTCTAAGCATAATAAATGTGATCCTCAAATATATATTTTTATCTAAGTTTAAATTTTGAGATATTATTATTCAAAACACGAAATGGTTCAAATAAATAATATCAAATACTTGGTTGTATTTATGAGGTCAGGGTAATACGTGGCGCTGTTGAATAAAATGAGGCAAGAAGCTTTTCAACTTGCTATTATTTACGGTCCCTAATAACTGGCCGGTAAAGAGTGCAAGTCGGCAGCTACATGAAGGAACTCCGCCCTTGCCGTCGCGTTGCCGCCTGGTATGAACTCGTCTGGAATATTTAAAGCTTGTTTACCAATACCTTAGCATAAATTTTACCTCATGCGTATACCCCTCATAGCTTTGAACCGTTTAGTTTAAGAACGTTAAAAAAGAATTCGATGGTCGATTTTCATCTGTTTTAAAATCCGACAAAACTATCATTATTTTAAAGTTGAAGTCCTTTTAGATATAGTTTTACAAAGTTTAAGATATAATTTACGCATTCATGAAAGGGTTCATTTCCACAGCAATTGGCATTAAAAAGACTAACGATGCTATATCAAACAAGAAGTAACTTATGAAGATACTACAGAAACTAGTAAGTTGGCAATCTAAAAAAATTAAATATTTAGATAAAGTAAAGTTGAGAGCGGAACTTGTATTTCTAATAATAGCAGAATATCAGTGAAAATTTTATAACACTTACATCGCATTTAAGCTGCGACAAAGTTAAAAATATTTTTGAATAGCTGCAAAAATATTTAATGGCTGCACAGTATCGTCGGCGGTACGATGTACCGAATTGACACTCGTGTCCGGCGCCATTGCCTTTGATTGGATTAGGGTGGTAGCGCTGTCGGTGCAATGATGCCGAGCTCAAACGTAAAATTTTACGTGACCACTTTCGGAAAGTCGACTCTCTCTAAGCGATAGCGTACTTGAGCACCGCTTGAGAGCGTTGATCGCTCTTCGCGCGCAACCGTATTATGTAAATTTTGTTACGACGCTGTGCACTAGAAATTATTTACGTATTGACTTTTCTTCTCCATTTGGCTTAGAATGGAGTTGAAAATGAAATAACTTATATTTGTGGATCTGTTCCGTAAAAGCAAATTATAGAGAGACCTGTATCCAGGATCTCTCTATAATTTGGTTTTACGGAACACTGTTTACGGCGTACAATTAAAACAACGTGAAATATTAATACTTGTTGTGTTTTACCAACAGCACCAACGTCTTTTGGTGTACTGTAATCAATGAATCGTAAGTATGTCTCTCTCAGAGATGACCACATAATATTTGCGTCATTTGCTGTAGAGACTTTCGATCCGTGGGGTCCACGTGCGGTGAAGTTCCTAAAATAATTGTATTCTGCAACTAGTCGTCACTGCTGGTGACAAGAGGGCTAGTTTTTCTTTTGATCAAAGGCATAGCATATGTATATATATATATGAACTCTTACCAGTGTTGAAACAGCTAGACTAGTTTAGCTATTTTCATAGCATAATGTCGTATGGTATTTTGCTATGGGGACACGCAGCTGACACTGAAATTATATTTGTTTTACAGAAGAGGGCCATAAGAGCAATTTATGATTTAAAGCCTAAAGAGTCGCTGCGACAAAAATTTAAGGAAATTAATATATTAACCTTGGCCTCTCAATAAATTTATGAAAATGAAATGTACGTACACAAAAATAATAGTAGTTTTACAAAAATAAGTGATGTTCACTCTGTAAATACTAGGAACAGACACAAGCTAGTAGTACCAGTTATTCGACTCCATCGAGTCAGTAATTCATTCTTGGGGCGATGTATACGCTTTTACAACAAAATTCCAGAAAATATACAAAATTTGACCTGCTCAAAGTTCAAAAACTTTATTAAACTAAGTTTGTATAAGAAGGGTTATTATACAAGATATAAGGTAATATTAAAGAATTTATAGATGATGATAACCCCTGGAAATGAGGTGATCGCTACCAAGCTATTTCTAACTTGTTGTGTTGTTAATTTGTGTAACATACATGATTGTAAGCTGTTATTTTAAAAAAAAGTCCCGCTGGGTTTTTTGCTGTTTCTTCCCAGGACAGAGGTTTTTTTTCGAACCAGTGGTAATTAAACAAAAGTGTGACTTGTAATAAGTATTATTTATAATCTATATTGAATAAAAAAGTTTTTGCTTCTGTTTCAGTACAGTTCACTGAGGAAACGCAGCCAGTGTTCTTTACACTATATCACCTGGAGTGGGACTGTATGACAAATTGATTTTTTAGTTTTAGATTTTTATTACATAAACACTCACGCCTGTCACTCAGAGGGGTAGGCAGAGACTATTGACTTCCATTTGGCACGATCCTGACACAGCTCTCTTGCTTCCTCCACATCCATATACCTACGCATTTCAGTTACGCAATTTCACGTTTCCAGCACATCAGGAAATTACTAAATTCCACGGAACGACAGATAGACAGAAAAACAAGAAAGTGATTTAATAAAAACGTGGTAAAATACATTGGAATAGTACCAGAGAATAAACTTATTTTTTACCGACTTCAAGAAGGAGACGGTACTCAATTCGACTGTATGTTTTTTTATGTGTGTTATCTCATAACTTTTTACTGGGTGAACTGATTTCGATGACTCTTTTTTTATTTGAAAGCTAGTGCTTCACATGTAGTTTCACGTAGATTTGGTCGAGGTTTGATCAATAGCTTTTGGGTTATTCTTAATAATTTATATTGAAGTCGGTTGTACAAAATTTTTAATTTTAAATTATGCTTACTTGTCATAAAACTTAAGGGTGTAAAAATATGTAAGAGGGCGTGCCTACACACGGACAGACGGACTCCTAGGCAGAAAGGGAATCCTACCACCTATACATATATTTAAAATTTTAAGTTGTTTTGCACCTACCAACATTATTTTATCTTTAACGTAACGACCCTGGGTCGACCGTCAGAGTTATTTAGGGGGTATTTTTAGTACTATACTACTTTATGGATAGATAAAGATTTTATCACTATGAACTTTGCAAAGAACTAAAGGCTTCTAGGAAAAGTTTCGTTGATGTAATCATAATATATGGCAGCAGCATAACTAGACTATATACGCTACTCTTTATGTATTGATCATATACCTGTAGTTAGTGATATAAATTCATGGTATTGATACTTACTTACTTACTTACTTACTTATCTTCACGCACAATCCCTGACGGGGTAGCCAGAGAGAACAGATCGCCAAGTGTCACGATCCTTACAAACCTCTTTCGCTTCTTTCAGATTCATTATCTTCTTCATGCATGCACGTCTAGGTATCCGAGTACTTTTGACCCTACCCTCTTCGAGCAATTTGCTCACATGGTCTTCGAAAGTTAGTCTCGGTCTACCTCGACACCTTTTAATATTAACTTTCGCGCTATATATTTTCTTCACCATTCGGTCTTCACTCATTCGCTCAACGTGCCCAAACCACCGAAGCACGCCCTTATCAATTTTTGTGATAAGGTCATCTTTCAAACCTGCCATATTGCGAATCTCTTCGTTTCGCTTTCGGTCGGCCATGGTAACGCCGCACATTTTACGAAGAGATCGCATCTCCACTGCATTCAACTTACTTTTATGCTTCTTCTGTCATACCCAGGTTTCGCTGCCATATAACAAAGTCGGTACCAACACTGCGTTATGTATTGCAAGGCGTGCACTCTTCGCTACGCTTTGCCTTTTGACTAACGCAGTCAGGGCACCATTGACTTTGTTCCCGGCAGCGACACGCCTGTCCACATCTAAATCACATCTTCCATCCCGGCTAAAAGCACTCCCCAAGTATACAATTTCATTTACCTGTTCTAGACATTCCTGATTTACCCATATTTCACACTTCGTTCTCTCTTCGTCCCTTTCAAATACTAGAACCTTAGTTTTATTAGCATTCAAACGGAGACCTTTAATTTCACATTCCTCTTTCATACACGTGACTAATGCCTGCAGTTCTGCCTCTGATGGTGCAATAAGCACTGCATCATCAGCATACAGCAGACAATTTACTTTAATGTCACCCAATTTCACACCCAAATAACTATCTTTCAGCTTCTGTAAACAGCCGTCGAGATACAGTATGAACAGCCAGGAAGACATGACACAACCCTGCTTTACGCCCGTTTGGACGTTAAACATGGGTGACAGGTCATGCCCTACCCGCACACAGGCTTTACAGTCACAGTAAAGAGACTGCACAGCCCTTAGCAATCGACCATCCACACCATACCCCGGCAACAGTTCCCACATTTTCTTCCTTACAACCTTATCAAATGCTTTCTCAAGATACACAAAAGCACAGAAAATCCTCTGGTTAGCAGCCAGAAGCTTCTCCGTGATCATGCGGAGAGAAAACATTTGATCCGTGCATCCTCTTCCAGGTCTAAATCCGCATTGTGCCTCCCATAGAAATCTTTCCGATTTCTCTTGCATCCTACGTGTCAAAACCTTCGAGTAAACTTTACTTGCTAAACTGGTCAAGCTGATCGCCCGATAGCACCCGCAGTCAAAATGTGAACCTTTACCTTTATATAAAGGCACAATGACTGCGGATCGCCAATCATCCGGGACATCCCCCGTCCGCCAGCACAAATTGCACAGCAGATGAAAGCTGTCCCAGACGCGAGGCCCACCATACTTAACCATTTCAGCAGTAACTCTGTCTAGTCCCGCAGCCTTACCACATTTCAAACTTCGAATCGCACGTTCAATCTCTTTCATACTGATGACCTCAGTGTCATCGAGGTCCGGGTCTGGCGTACCAGTCACGGCGTCATCCCCGGATCCCTCACTAAGATCATCATACGCATACATTTCTCTATAAAATTCGCTCCATCGCTGCATGACGTCCGATTTTTTTGAGAGGACGTCATTAGTTCTCGAAAGCACTTTGTTCATTCTTAAGGCCGTCGCACCACTCCGGGTCCTTCCAACCTCTTTCCAGAAGAGTTTGGAGTTCTCCTTAAAGTTGTGCGACAACCTTTCGTCCGCTTCCATTCTACACCTTTCACGCACTTCCTCAATCAATGCTTTCGTGTGAACTTTATGCAGCCTATATCTTTCTTTCATCTTCTCTCTCATATCCTTATCATTACTAGAGGCCAAGTAGTCTAACCATGCTTTCTTCTTCTTTTTTACAGCTTCTTTCACTTCATCATTCCACCATGCATCTCTTCTTTTACTACTGCCTCTTTTTATTGTTCCACACACTTCTTCCGCTGCACTTACCATTCCATCCCTAAGGTTCTGCCAAGTTCTTTCTACACATTCTTTTCTGCCATCGATGGTGTCAAGCTTTTCGGCTACCCTCGCATGATATTTGTCCCTAGTATCCGCTTCCTGAAGCTTCCAGCTTCGGATGCGACAGACCGACTGTGGTTCTGTTACTGCCGTCCGGTAGCGCCAACCCGCGAACAGACCCCTAAATCTAGTAATCACTAGATAGTGATCCGTTCCCAGGTCAGCACCCCTGAACACTCGCGTATCCATCACCTGTTTTCGCAGCCGGTCATCCACCAGGAACAAATCAATCATACTTCTCTCATTCTTTCGTTCTCTAGTATACATATGGATTTTCTTGTGATTAAACATAGTGTTAGTCACAAGAAGACCCTTTTCCTTGCACACCGCCAGTATAAGCTTGCCAGCATCATTAACCCTTTTATCGCCAAACTTGCCAAGTACCGACTCGTACCCTGGTCGAGCGGTACCAACCCATCCATTCAAATCACCACATACAACAATTCTTTCGTTTCCCCTAGCCAAATCTAGAACTTCTCTTACATTCTCCCAAAACTCCTCCAGCTCAGCCCTGGACGACGAAGCTACCGGCGCATAAACAGCCAAAAGGAATAACTTCGTCAGTCCCAATTTAAAGCGAACCCAGAGAAGTCTTGAGTTCACAACCTTATATTCAGTCATAACATCGACCAACCGAGAAGACAGCAGCACCCCCACTCCCTGGCAGGCGCTCTCGCTCTCCGGGACTCCTGACCATAGAGCTAACGCCCCGCCAGGGAGCTCTTCAGTACCACTGCCCTTCCGTTTGGTCTCCGACATACACACGACATCTAATTCTCTTTCTTTCATTATTTCGATCAACTCATTCGTCTTATCTCTCATGCCTCCTCTAACATTCCACGTGCCAACTCTGCACTCTGTCCTCCACCTTCCGCCGTGTCGGGCTGTGCGTGACGGGTGGCGATCCCCATCGCCGCTTTGCACGCTGCATTCCACACCAACGGGGACGAGCTGGTGTGCGTCGCCTTGGGGGGACGCCCTAACCCTCGTTGGCATGGGTGCGCAGCTAGTAGAATTGCAGCCCTGAAAAGGGCTGCAATTCTACTAGCTGGTATTGATACTTAAGGATGATAATGTTTTACATTTGTTTTGAAATAATTGCACAGTATTACAAGGGAGTAAAGGAATAATATACTTTCTAGATATCCGTACTTGGTACTCTTTAACATTAGAATGAACAAGAATTTAATATTAGAACCTTATTTTATAATACATTAAAGATAACTATACTTCATTTCGGCGTACGTCTGTTTTGAAGTGTTGCACTATTGTGATAGTTTGATTGTCTTATAAATAAAAAAAAATATTAAAAAAATGCATATTGTACATTTAAAAAAGTATTGCTGCTTCAAAAATTAGCATAAATTGAGATTTCTCGATTACATTTTTAATTTTGTAACAAGCTACTACTGCTTAGGTGACCTCACATCTAATAAAAAAAAAATAGAATAAGCGTTAAACATAGTCTCGAATGTATTTACAATAAATATTAGTTATAAGTTCCCTTAAGATAAGTGTGATTATTACAATTATCGTATATGGACTTTGTTATTCGTTTTATTTTGGACAATATACATCATCATTACCACCCATCACTAAACACATACTATTCCGTAAATTAAATACTTAGGGATTTTCTTTTTACTTATTATAATCCAGTGTTCAACCACAATCCTACCTGGTGGTAAGTGGTGAGGTAGGCTTAGATGGTAAATCACATTGTTTTATCGTAACAAAAGCCTATTCACTCTTGCCTTGAAAACGCCTAGAATGTATTCGGACGGAAAGATGGACGCCGGCAAATTATTCCACTCCTTTGCTGTACGCATTATAAAAAACGAAGCAAACCGTTTGGTTCTAACTCGTGGCGTATCGACAACAAAGGGACGAAGACCCGCCGACCGCCTGGTTGTCCGATGGTGGAAAGGAGAGGGAGGAATTAAAGCGTGTAATTCCTGCGCATACTCACCGAAATGCATCCTATAGAATACCGAGAGACTGGCTACCCTGCGCCTGTGCTCGAGGCTGACAAGATTGGTTTCAACTAAATCAAGGTCACCAATGAGCCTCTTAGCACTTCTCTCCACTGAGTCCAATGCTGCCAGGTGGCATTTTGCAACACCAGCCCATATGTGAGAGCAGTACTCCATGCACGATCGGACTTGCGCTTTACATAAGATAAGAAGCTGCCTCGGCGTGAAGTACCGCCGCACCCTTGCAAGGACACCAAGTTTCCTTGCGGCTGCTTCTTCTTCTAACAATGCCTCTGCAACACTTTTTGATAAAATAATACTCACGTTTATCTCTTCAACATTTCATTTGTATTATAATAATGGGTCATATATGTTCATTCATCTCCTTGACACCCGCAAACTTTAGAAGCTGATGTCCTGCCATTTGTTTTTCCTTTAATTGTTGTCCAGCGGTAATCATTTTGCCTCTCAGCGTAGTCAGTAGTGAAGTAAGTAATCATAGGATTTATCGAATTTCACGACAAGTCCAAAAGTACGGAAGATGACAACTCCATTTTCCCGGAGGGTCAAGACGCTAAAAGAAAGTAAAGTAAGGACTATTCTCAGAATGCAATGAACTTACTTGCTCATATTCGGGCCATTCTGAACATTATCTTCTTTAAGGGTGGTTCGATTCCAATACTTATTTGTCGCTTAATTCTATCTGTGATCGGGATATCTAATAATCTCTACACAATTTAGTGACGTCATTGTGTCTTATAATATAAATACTAAGCTATAAAGATACAAAACAATATTTTTGGTTATACAATTTTTTCTCAATGTTACGAAGAACTTACTCAAAATTAACACGAATGATAACCATACATCGGTTCGACATACGGCATTACGTAAAGAATGTACTTACCTGAAGTATACTTGTCTCTCCTGCAGCTTCTGTGAAGTCCACTGAAGATACTAAGCGCGTGTACGGATGCGCACCGTTTTCAAATAAAATCATTTTACTAAAACCTCAAACCCAAAATAGGTTACGTTTCTAGGGGTTCCTGTGTTTTTAATTTTATCACTGATTGGGACATTAAAAATGTTCTGTTTTACTTAAAATATATAAACACTACGGATTTAAATTAAAACAATAAACATTCTCTCTTATTATTTGTAGTACTCGTATATATTTCATTTAACTGTTGCCTTACACTTAATATTTTAGTACGTGACACTTCCATTTTTCTGATTTATTCTGAAAGTATAAATTTATGCACCATTTGCCACACTGTTTCTGTTCTCGTTTGAATAAAGTCGAACTTTTGAGTTATTTCTTAATATCGATAATACTAGTAAAAATATTTTTATATTTGTTTTTTTATAGTTACAAAATGGTGTAAGAGAATTCATTCATTCATTACAACCGTTCACAAGTCCACTGCTGAACATAGGCCTCCCCCAAGGAATGCCACAAAGCACGGTCCTGAGCCACCTGCATCCATCGAATTCCTGCATGCCTTACCAGGTCGCCACTCCATCAAGTGGGGGGTCGCCCTACACTTCGCCTACCGGTACAAGCATACCACTCGAGAACCTTTTTTCCCCATTGGTTGTCGGTTCTTCGAGCTATATGGCCGGCCCATTGCCACTTCAGCTTACTAATACTTAGGGCTACGTCGGTTACCCAATTAATACTCATTTATCTCGACCACGTCCTAAATTTGAATTATAAAAATTAGTTGAGTCGAAACTAATGGTTGGCGACTTTAAAATGCATCCCGTATTTATTCTCAGATGACATCCTGGCTACTCGTATTGTCGAAACTCTTGAAAGTCTTCGTCAGAGGCATCCTTCGGTCAATCCTCAGGATTTACCGCTGCCTCCCAAGACACATAGAAGTCCTTTACGAATCTCTGAAAAATACACTTTAGAAGTAGTTATGTCATTTTCGAATGGCTCTGCTGGCGGCTTTGGCGGAATTACGCTTCAACATCTTAAAGACCTTGTAAGTGCTACTGCCGGTGAAGCCGGTGGAGTACTTCTTAATGACATTACAAAATTATGTTACTTTATGCTTTTTGGTAATGTTAATCCAAATTTCATCGCATTCTAACATGGGGCTAGATTATGTGCCTCCAAAAAAAGGATAACGGTATTAGTGCTACTGCCGGTGGTTCCACATTTCGACGCTTAACTTCAAAATTAGCTTACAGGCACATAATCTCTAACCTTAATACAAAATTTCAGCCTCCTCAACTAGGATTTGGTACTAGAGATGGCTGTTAGGCGGCGATACATTCAGTCCGTACATTTTTAACAAACTCTGATGCAGATGTACTTGTGAAGGTTGACCTAGGGAATGCTTTCAACTCTATCGATAGGGTAACCTTGCTGAAAGAATTGGCTAACAATACCCCCGAAATTTATCATTACGTTTGACAATAGTCAAATCAAAATACAAACTTTACGAAAACCATATTATCGATTCTGCTGTCGGTGTTCAGCAGGGTGACCCACTAGGTCTAGCACTTTTCAGTTTGGGAATTCAACCCATTATTTCAAATTTAAAATCCATCACACCAGACATCCAGCTGAATGTCTGGTACCTGGACGACGGTACACTGGAAGGTAGAGCAGATGACGTCCTCAGTGATTTTACTTGATATTTTTCGAAATTTTCAAAATTTTGGTCTTGAACCAAATAGCACTAAATGTGAAATATTTTTTCCAATAATTTATCTACTTCTCACAGATACACTTTAATTCAAAATCTCAATCATATTTCTCCAGGAATAAAAACTGTCAGTACGGAATTACTATACCTGCTAGGTGCCACGTTGTTTTTCGATAGTATTAAACCAGTCTTAAAAACAAAATTTGATCAGTTTTTAAACCACATTGATAAATTGTGTAAGTTAAAGTCCCAAATTGCTCTTACTATTTTAAAATATTGTATTCTTGCACCTAGATTTACATACTTACTCCGCTCGAGTTCAGTCTGAAAATGTTCGGATATTTTAAAAGATATTGATAATAATCTTAAAATAGCTATAGAAAAAATTCTAAATTTAACTTTAAATACAACAGCCTGGACTCAAGCTACTTTACCTATAAAATTTGGTGGCATTGGTGTGAGGAATCTTTCTAGCGTTGCAATGCCTGCTTTCTTTGATTCCGTTAATAGTGTCAGTGATTTATGAAACATAATTTTAAATAACAAAGCAGACCTGTGCTTTGCTACGGAGGCAAGGTAGACATGGCAAACACTCTGTCCCGGCAAAAATGTTCCACTGGAAGTTAACCAACAAAAACAGTGGGAGATTCCGTTGGTACAGAGCGTGCAGAAAGATTTGTTTCATAATTTCCATAGTAATCAAGATAAGGCACGCCTTCTAGTTGTTACGACTAAGAAATCTAGTCACTGGTTACACGTTTCACCATCAAGTAATCTTGGCACATTACTTGAGGGGAAAAACTTGCGCATCGCCGTAGGAGTTCGACTAGGAGCGGCGATTTGTCAACCCCATCAGTGCTCCTGTGGGAGCAGCGTCGACAAGCTTGGGCTCCACCGACTTTCATGTAGGAAAAGAGCTGGTACGTTTTCACGGCACGGTCCTTTAAACGATGTCCTCCGAAGGGCTCTTGAATTTATAAACGTTCCCTCGGTTTTATAGCCTTGTGGTTTAGAGGCGATGACACTAGACCCGACGGTATGACATTGGTCCCTTGGGAGAGAGGTAAAGCCCTAATGTGGGATGCTACTTGCGTAGACACTTTAGCGGCCTCTCATCTCAGAGGTAGCTCGCCGGGGCATGAGAGGCAGCTGAACTGAGTAAGTGGCGTAAATATAAGTCTTTGAGAGATGCTACATCTACATATTTGTGCCATTTGCTGTAGAGACTATCGGTCCGTGGGGTCTACGTGAGGTGAAGTTTCTAAAGGAGATCCATCTGCGGTTGTTCGTTGCTGTTGGTGATAAGAGGGCTCTTTCTTTTCTCGTTCAAAGAGTAAGTATAGCCATTCAGTGGGGAAAAGCAGCCAGCGTTCTTGACACGATACCGCGGGGAGTAGGAATGTATTATAATTAAGTTACTAGTTTTAGTGGGTATTTTTATTATACTTTTTAATATTGTATATAATAAAATATTGTGTATTATGTTATGTAAATAAATAGTCAAAATAACTGGTTCCTGGTGACACTAATTTATCACAATTTTTAACCCCCGACGAAAACAGAGGGTAGTTATATCTATATAGTGTGTATATGTGTATATGTATCTGTGTATCCGTGTGTTTTGTCTGTGGCATCATAGCTCCTGAACGGATGTTCCAATTTTGATTTAGTTTTCTTAGAAGATTGTCAGCTCTTCTTGTTTCGGTTTTTTTTTTTAATTTTTAAATAAAAGTTATTACATCTTTTAGATGATAAAGAAATCTTTCAATTTTTTTTAATAATTCTAAATAGCTTATAATTCCTAATAACATGGAATAACCTTAGAAATTATTTTCTACAGCAAAAATGTATTATATAATAAACATGATATTATTCATCATGTCACAGTCGTATTTTCAGTAAGCTGTCCTATTTTAAGTACGCTCTGCTAAGCTATATACTATATATACCATAGACTTATAATATACTAGCGTAATTCAAGTCTATGATATACACTAAGAACAATCTCCTTTCTAATTTAGAATTAAATTTAACCTCATTGGAAAAAGCAGGCAAACTCATATCCCTTTGAAATATAATGTAATGTTCAGTAAGGCGTGTCTCGCTATTTTCTAAGAACAATGGCAGAAAAATAGTTGACAAAAATTATTGCGTCTAGAAATAAGTTATATATAAAATGAGTTTTATTATTTTTCTATGATTTTTCAAATAAAAATGTATTTTAATTAAAGCCACAAAAAAAACAAACATTTTTGGGAATATCAAATAACTTAAATCGTTTTACTCTATTCAAGTGTTGCAATTTACTATATTCCTACTATTTTCGTATACACTTAGTAAGACTTCCAACACAACACACAAATACAAAATATTTTTATTATTATTAGTAATAACTATACTATCAGTAATATTAATAATAAAAGTGATATGGTTGAAAAGAAGTCTCTTACATAGAACATCCTACAATAATACATTATCTCAATTACAGTACCTAATATGTAACAAATATATAATAGAAATACAATAATCTTAAAACTCTCAATTATGTAGGTAGGGCACATTATGTTGAGAATATATTAAGCTAACGTCAAACAACCACAGGACGCATGACTTTTTCCAAGTGACATAAGACATAACCTAAAAAGGTTCAAATCTAAATATCTTTTTTTTTACGCCTTCTCAGGGCAAAATTCTTTGACAGAGTTATTAAGGGAGTGACGCTTAACATTTTAAGATATTTTTGATATATAGACGCTACCATTCATTCTCAACTAATTTTATGTATGGAAGTCTGCCATTGTTCTTTACGTCTTGGTCATAGCTTAGTTTCTCTGCTATTTTTCGCCGAGTTCGAGAGTATGGTCCTGATCTTATTTTTCTTGTTACTTGGAATAAAAAATCGTAATCTTAAAACTTCACATGTTATCTGTCTGTCACATAGCAGCAATTAACTCTGCTGATACTCAGCACTGAATTCATCTCTTGTAATCTTACAAGAATGTTGTAATATCCACATCTCATTACACGTAACTTTGAAGAATTATGACTTGGCAAAGTCCTTTATTGGAAATACCTTCACGGGCTTGAAATATTGCTATGTCGTGAAGAGCTACATTTTCTAATTAGAAATTCTTTAGTAAAAGTTTATTAAGTTTTTACTAAAGTAATGAATCTAATGAAAATACCTTGTCAGTCACCGCCTTTGCCCAGCGCAGCGTACCAGTTCTGACAAGCTCAGTTTGACGCATTTATATAAATAACAATACAGATGAACAAAAGAAGCGAATTTTTCCCATGTTAGCTACATGCACATGTGTTCGCCTTCAATCAAATTTCAAAGGACTGACTGTGTATAAATCATTACTAGTGTACACAAAAAGAAACAGACTAAATTCAATATGACGTCGAAGTGCTATTTATTTGTAGGTAGGTGGGTATACTAGACTTGTTTGTCGCCGAGTGTTTGTTCTTGTAGTCGCTGTTTGGATCGCTTTTGCTCGTTCATTTTTATGAGTTATGGATACGGTGGACCCTCCGCCGTATTTGCTGTTTCTATTCGATTGTTTGTTTTTTGTATAAGCGTTGCCATCACAATAAGAAATCATGCATTAATAAGCGGTTTCTCTTAAAATAAATAATTAATATTATGTTACATATATTTCGGCAATTAATTATAAAAAGGTCAGTAAAAAAAATTCTATATGGTTATAAACTGAAAACATGTACTAGAAGGGTTTTTTATAGGATAAGGGTAACAAACGAGCACACAGTCCACCTGGTGGTAAGTGATTGCTACAGTCCATAGACATCTACATCTATCCTCGCATCAAAATGCAGTTACATTGTCACCCGTCAGGACTAATATGGAATGCCTCGCCTATCAAGTAAAAAGGGTATCCGGTTCTCTACACTCACCATACGAAAGACAGCAGCATTAAGCTCCTATTTTACTATGGTACTCTGTGAGAGCGTGGTCCTTCCTCGGTCGAGCCGACCCATTCGTGCTATCACTATACTAATGATATAGCTGCAGCATGGCGTTACCACGTAATGTAGATATTACAGTTAAATAATTTTTCTGAAATATCCTAGATCCTCGAGTTCTTAACAAACTTGTTACTTAATTCAAAACTTTATAGAACAAACTCTCGGAAGTCACAGGTTTGCGCGTTTACCACTTAAAGGGAAATCTTTGTTGTACCCATTTTTATCGCTCGCATCATATTTACCACTGGAAGTGCTCCGAAAAATTGTTCCGATTAATTCCAGCCATGAAATGTCACCATTGCCACAAAGTAATCGTTAATATTTACACTATTTGGATACTTGGCAAACCACTAACATAGGGTGGTCCAAAGAGATTTTCCGACAAGTTCTTCTTCGCACGTACTACGTCGTATACTTACGTACGTCGTATGCTTTTTGGACCGTCAAGAAAATAATGTAATCCACCCTTAAAGCTGTTAACGCTCCTGCAATTGTTTTGGTGCAACGCTTAATGGGCAATGGTGATCAATTATCATCAGATAGGCCGCAAGTTCGCTGCCATATCTTCTATGAGGAAATCTATAACTTTAAAAGCTCTAATGTTAATGCGATTACTAGTTTTAAAATTATTTCATTTCATAGAAGGTTATTTTACTTCCTTTTTTTTCATATATGCTAATTTCCTCACTATATAAAAAATGTTTCGGACATGTGCAGAACGCCAACACGCATCAGGGCAGTGTGGTGGACATTTTCTTGCCCTTAAACTCTCTCAGAATTAGAAAAGACCTGTGCTGAGTGGGGCATATATAAATTAACTTTTATTTTTATTACTTTTTATAAACGTATTCTACTAAAACAAAAGATAAATGGCGTAGCATAAGCATCTATATTCATCATGTTTTTCGTTCAGTAGGTGCACCGAGTGCAGTTGAATTTGAATATTTTTTTTTTATAGGAGAGGGGGCAAACGAGCATGCGGCTCACCTGATGGTAAGTCACTACCGCCGCCCATGAACAACTGCAACACCAGGGGAATCGCAGTTGCGTTGCCGGCCTTTTAAAAAGGAGTACGCTCTTTTCTTGAAGGTCCCTAAGTCGTATCGGTCCGGAAAAATCGCTGATGGTAATCGATTCCACAAGGAGGTCGTGCGAGGAAGAAAACATCTTCTAAATCGCACAGTGGTGGACCGCCAATCATCCAGGTGGTGTGGATGGTATCGGGAGTTCTGCCGCGATGTGCGTTCGTGAAATTTGGCGGCTGGGATTAATCTGAACAATTCCTCAGAGCACTCCCCATGGTAGATGCGAAAGAAAATGCAAAGGGATGCAACATCTCTTCGCAGTGCCAATGAATCGAGCCGATCGGAAAGGGCTCGGTCGTCGACAATTCGAGCCGCTCTGCGTTGGATGCGGTCAAGTGGAAGGAGCTGGCACTGGGGAGCCCCTGCTCAGAGATGGGAACAGTATTCCATGTGAGGCCGAACTTGCGCCTTGTAAAGTAGCAGGCGGTGTGCCGGCATGAAATACTGTCCCGCTCTGCTGAGCACGCCAAGCTTTTTAGAGGCCAATTTGGCCTTCCCTTCCAAGTGACCACGAAACTGCACGTCACTCGATATGTGGACTCCGAGGATACCGATACTGGCTGAGGCAAGAAGGGGAGTGCCTTGAAACTGAGGAGATACGACAAAGGGGTTCTTTTTAGCGGTAAACGCGCAAACTTGTGTCTTCTGAGGATTAAATTGGACTAGATTTAGTCGCCCCCAATCCGAGACTTTGTTCAGCAAAGACTCGACTTCAGACACAAGTTTGTTCCGGTACTCAGCGACGTTTTCCCGAGAAATATTGGCACGGCCGGTGTATAGAGTATCACCAGTGCTGTCATCCGCATAGCAATGAATGTTACCAGTTAGCAACATATCATTGATATGCAGAAGAAACAGCGTTGGTGATAGCACACAGCCTTGTGGAACACCAGCGTTAATAGGCTTGTAGTCAGAGCATGCACCGTCTACAATGACCTTGATGCTCCGATCTGCAAGGAAGCTGGTGATCCAATTGCACAATTTCTCGGGAAGCCCATAGGAAGGGAGCTTCGAAAGAAGCGCTTTGTGCCAAACCCGATCGAAGGCCTTCGCAATGTCCAGACTAACGGCCAACGCCTCCCCCTTGGACTCTACTACCTCCGCCCATCTATGGGTCAGGTAGACCAGAAGATCACCAGCTGATCGACCCCGACGAAAACCGTATTGGCGGTCACTAATCAGCTGGTGATCCTCAAGGTACCGGATGAGCTGGCAGTTAATAATGGATTCCATTATTTTGGAGAACAAGGAGGTGATCGCGATAGGCCTATAGTTGGATGGGTCTGAGCGGTCGCCTTTTTTAGGGATCGGGTGGACAAAAGCTGTCTTCCATGAATTCGGGACTACGCCTTGGGAGTAGGAGTACCGGAAAAGACGCGTTAGGACCGGTGCCAACTCCGGAGCACACGTCCTCAGCACAATTGGGGGGATTCCGTCAGGCCCACTCGACTTCTGGATGTCCAGGGAGAGCAGTGCTTTGCGAACCGAGCGCTGTGAGAACAGCACATCTGGCATGGAGCACTCACACCGCGGGATGGTCGGCGGTGTTTTCCCCCGTCATCAAGAGTCGAGTTGGACGCAAAAAGGGAGCCTAAAAGGTCGGCTTTGTCTTTTGCGTCATGGGCCAGTGAGTCATCCTCTCTGTGCAGAGATGGTAGTGATGGCTTACAGAAATTCCCTTGGACAGCCTTGGCGAGAGACCAGAATGCACGGGTTCCCGAAGGAAGGCGAACTAGTTTCTCGCCAATTCTGCCTATGTGTTCTGACTTTGCCTTGGCAATAACTCTTTTGAAGGACCTGGAGGTGAAGTTATACTTCTTTTTAAGTGTGCTGGTATTTACATCCCGAGTCGCCGAAGCCGCAGCCCAGGCTTGATAACACTCCTGCTTACTGCGTAATGCAGTCTTACAGGAGCGACCAAACCAAGGCTGAGATCTGCCTCCGATGGGTACCACAGATGATGGAATAAATAGTTCCATTCCCTGTAGCACCACATCAGTGACAGAGTCAGCAACAGCGCTGGGATCATCCGGCGAGAAGCAAACCCGCCCCCATGGGTAGGATGCAAAGAAGGACCACATTCCGTCCCAATCCGCCGACCTGTAATGCCAAACACGGCGGCAACCTGCAGAACGCAACCGCGAAGGGAGCGTGAGTGGCACCACACTCCGGATCAGACAATGGTCCGAAGAGCCGAGAGGGGCATCGACGGAAACCTGATATCCGTCCGGATGAGAGGTCAGCAGAAGGTCCAACAGGGAAGGTGTATGATCCTCCACATCTAGTAGGCGAAGTAACCAGTTGTGTCAGACCATATGCCAAGGCAAAGTCATAAACAGATCTTCCCGCATGATCGGTTAGACGTGAACCGAGCCATTCGGCATGGTGGGCGTTAAAATCGCCAAGGATCACGATCTCTGCGGATGGGACCTGTTGTAGCAAGAAATCTGTAGCCATTTGGACGTGGTCGATGAGTCGGTCTGTTTCGGCATTACCGCTATGGGACCTATAGAGGCACCCGTAGACGCGCGGATGGTCGTCGCTGTCTACGCGTAGCCAAAGGATGGATAGGTCCGAACCTTCAAGACTGCCGAGGCGTCGAGAACAGATGTCCTCTCTGACATACACGCAAACTCCAGCCCGAGGCACAAAGGAATGCTCCAATTTGTACCCCGGGTAGGAGAGATACGAAATATCAGCCGGAGAGGAAACCTGCGTCTCGGTCAGAAAGAGCAAGGCCGGCTTCGCCGTCTCGAGATGGTAGTGGACGGCGTTTAGGTTAGAGTGAAGTCCCCTGATGTTGCAGAAATTCACGGATAGCGTGGCAGGGGTCGCCTTGGTGTTCTTGCTCAGTTTGCCCCTAGCAGTAATGCTTTTGAGCGGAATTTTGCCCCCCCCCAGAATACGCGGGGCAGCCTGAGCACCCACGCTCAGGATCGGAATAACATGGTCGTGGATGCTCAGCGAGGGATTCTCCAGGGGTGCTGGTACCCTCCTGGGGTAGTTCTTCGTGTAATTCCGCTACCATGTTGATGGGGGGGGGGGGGAATTGGGCCTAAATATGAAATTTAAAGAGAATGTCGACGTAGTGTCCTTAACCTCTGTTTACTCTTTACTAATATTCAAGGTCGTATTAATAATTCCTGAATCGATCTAAAAGTTAGAGATTATAACTATTTTGTACTAGATGTTGTGTATTAGCGGCGTGAAAGAATCAGTAATTGTAAGAGGCGACGGTGGGTAGTAAAACAGGAAATGGCCAGAAGTATCTTCCAGAAAACTGCTTAAAATAATAATAAAAAAATGCCGTTGCCTGACAAGCATAGCAATATGGCAAATATCTTATTAGTTGGACTTCCCCCCGAACGGGTTCCCGCCTTGTCGTGGTAGGGGTGGCCTTAGTAGCCATGGTTTGATCACCCACCATGAACAAAAAGGAACTCACTTGGCTGGCCCGAAGTGTAGGACCGGTCCGAGCTGACCGCTTCGAGTGGACTTTCCTAGCCTACTCCAGATGCTCGTTGGTGGAATGTGCCGAGTACTCTACTCCTTACTGTCGCAAAGGAAGAGAAGTTTTGGTATGGTAATACGCCACTCGCCCTATTCTCCGCGACTCTGGCGGGGCCACACCGTTGATGCGGAGGGGCCGTGGGGGACAGGAGTGACGGTTTTGCGAGGCGCCGCTCTCCTAACTCTCCACGGCTGAAACTTGGTTGCCAGCGAAGCCATAGACCAGATCCACCGCTGGGGTCGGTTAGGCTGGTGGTGTTTCGGAGTACTCGACTTTCCTGGCCCCATGGTCTGTGCGTATCGGGCTCAAGCGGCCAGCTGTGCCGGTTAATTTAAAAGCCGCGGACGATTTAAAATGGGGAGAATTCGTCTTCTCCCGAGGAGGGGCTGCCATGGAGCGGCCGGCGCTGGTGGAGTAACGGATGTGTGTGAAAGTGTTCCCTTGGTCCTGTAATATGTTGCGAAGGGTAAACACCATGGAGTGTTAGTCGGTGCGGGTCCTGTGGTTGTCCCCGTAAGGCGGGTATGCGGCATTTCCGCAAGTAAAATAATAGTTGGACTTAGGTAAACATACTTGTAGACAACTCGAGCGTAGTGTTCCCAACAACTATCGGCATAGGTGTGACATGGACGGTTCACATGACCTTTGTTTTATTTTCTATGATTAATGTACTCCTTTCGTGACTTTTGTTAATAAAATATGTCACTGTACATTTTATCTAAATATTGCTTGGCAGTTTCCAAAGTGATAGCTCTGTCGTTACAAGTACATTAGACGTAGCAGCAAACAATTACATTACCCCCACATGTATAGTTTGGCACGAGACCAACGTTGAATACCACTCGTTGAACACGCCCGACTATTTTCAACTGTTATTCCTATGGTAAATTTGAGTTTATGGTTTGCATAAGACGGTATTCTATCGGCGAAATACTTTGCTGCAGTTTGTGAACGAATTGTAAAAGTTTGTTTTACTTGAGTTTGCTTTGAAATTACGACGTTTAGGCTCACATTTAGATTTAGATTTATCTTAAATTATTTAATATGAAATAATTTTCTTTTTTAGGATTGGTTTTTTGTCATAATTGAATATTGTATTCGTGGTTCATTCCTCCTACAACGGGAGGAGTTTATGTCCACAGTAGACTGTGAAGGGTTAATGAAGAATCTAACTAAACATAACTACAAAACACAGGAATTCCTCCTTTTGTAAAACTGTAAACACGACGAAAAGTTGTTGTTAGTTTCATATTTTTAATGCGTAAAATTGATAAGACTACAGTACGGTTGGAGTCCAAAAAATTTAAATTCGCGAGTCAACGCAATCGAAACATGCAAACATTTATGTCACATATTTTGATACCCACAAATTCACTCATCATAATTTTTCCTTCCCATAATTTCCTGTTTATCTATTATCATGAAATTTTGCAAGCAGCAAACCAGCCACCTTTATACGTGGTAGAGCCATGCTTCTGAAATAGCAATAGCAGTCAATAGGTTGTAGCACAAAAGAGTCGGCTCGACCGGGGTAGGACCACGCTCTCACAGAATAGCAGCTTCATGCTGCTGTTGTTTCGTATAATGAGTGCAAAGAACCGGAGACTCTTTTTTACTGGAAACAAGCCATTACATCTTAGTTCTCAGGTGGGACAACGCATCTGCATTTTGACTCTGAATCAAGGATATATGTAGATGTCTATGGTCCACAGCCATCAGGTGGGCTGTGTGCCTGTTTGTCACCTCTTTCTATATTAAAAAAGCAAGTTCTCACAGCATACATAAGTAAAGGAGAAAACTTGAAAATCATTAATTTGTGGTTATGTTTAACATACAAGTTTTATTTGCGACTTACTAACATTTGCAATCTCTACTGTGAAGTTAAGTAGATACTTAACTTATCATTAGAGCAACCGTTCGGTGTTTATCTGACCAAAAATATTTTCAGGAAATTATTTTGGTCAAAGTGAGTAGTCACCTAACTGCTTACACTATTATGTGTATCTATTGTTAGAAATTAATATTATCTTTATTAATTTACTGCATTCGAGTACATAAGTTCTACTCGCAATCATCCCTTTTTTTCTGCCGACTTCCAAAAAGGAGACGGTACTCAATTCGACTGTATGTTTTTTTATGTGTGTTACCTTATAACTTTGTACTGGGTGAACCAATTTCGATGATACTTTTTATATGAAAGCTGATAGTTCTCGTGAGGTCCCATATGAATTTGATCAAGGTCAGACAAATAGTTTTTGAGTTATTCTTAAATAACTTATATTGAAGTCGGCTGTACAAAATTGTTAATTTTTAATTATTCAATCATAGCATCGCTCATGTACAATTAACATGTACGATTATGAGTACAATATTTAAACAATATTAACTACGATCATCTGTAGGAATCAAACTGGATGTAAAGTTACAGCCTAGCCTATATACTTTCCACTGTTGGGCACAGATCTCCTCTCGTCTTTTCTTTTGTATACTGGAATGCAATGAAAATAAATAAAAAAAGAAAATTGTCATCTGAAAATGCTCTAAAACATAATTTTGATATTTTTGTTAATATGTGTACTGGATTCCATCGATAAGTTATTCACAATAAATTGTAAAATATCATGTTATTGTTAAATAATTCGGATTTATATTATTTTTGGTTTTAAAATAGTAGCAAGTAAATTCTTAATTGAGTTTAAATTACTCTGCGTAGCGAACTCAATGATGTAACGTATTTATACATTCCTTCATATAATTTTATGACCTAAAGGCGGTTTCCAACTGTTAACACAATTACACGCGGCTATCCATCACGTTAGGTGTCAATAAATAGCTCATTCGCTCCACTATCTCTAAGTAAGGTTACAAAGAATCGATCATATTAATTTAATTTCGTCGTGTGAAAATGTAAAGCGAAATCATACGTTAAAAACAGGCCCTTAGCACTATGTCTGCATCATACAATCAATCATCTATGTTTTTGTTCAAATTATCAACAGTTTTTAACATTCTGGCATTAACTTTTAATCATTTTTAACGTGGTAGATCCACGCTGCAGCTATATTGGATGCAAAACGAATGGGTTAGCACGACCGGGAAAGGACCACGCACTCACAGCACACCAGCGTGTAAATAAAAAAAAAAAACAGTTGTTTCGTTTGATGGTTTAGGGAACCGGAAAACTTTTTTAATGGCAAGGAGGCATTCTCATATCTTATTCCTCAGAGTGGACAACGCATCTAAATTTTATTTCATAAGCGACGATAAATGAAGGTGTCTATAGGCCACACCATCAAGTGGACTCTGTGTTCCTTTTTCAACTTTATTATATATAAATATGCTGTTGGATTATCATGTTTTCTAATCTACTTGCTATAACACACAATTATTTGTCTATAATTTAAAAATAAAATCTCATCCGAACAGCGATAGATGAAATTATTCAAAGAAGCATCATCAAGTTTGACTACCCACAAAGATTCGTTAAGTGATAGTGATGGCGAATTTGGTTTCGACGTCGACTACAGCCCGGTGGAATAACAGACAGTTTTTATACATCAACTTTGTGTCATGTAGTAAGAAAAAAAAGATAAAGCGTGACTCAAACGCATAAAGATCATAGTGATTTGTTGAGACTGTTGTGTGTCGACATGAGTATCATAATAAGTGACATGGAGAAATGAAATAGGCGGTTAGCAGCAGCGTCTTCCTGATAATAACTCGAAATAATAAAAAGATGCGAGGGCCTACACGCGTGGTAAACTTGGCAACTATGACAAGTGTCTCGCTTAAGTTCAGCAGTGGACTTTTGATAGGCTGTAATGAAATGATGAATGATTGAAGGAGATTAATATATAGAAAAAAAGCACGTAAATTTTTCGTCAAGTATTTAACGAGTAAAACTAATGAACTCTTTCGTCATAATATGCCAAAAGAAAACGTTCTCAAAACAAAAGAGACGCTGAAGAAATGAAGGAAACAATTTAGTTCTTTGTCTTCGCAATATCGAAAAGGTAGACTTCAGGCTACGCCCGACGGGTACGATGATATTAATCGAGGCAAAGCTGATTATACAGTTGTTTCTAAGGCTGTCTTATAAGAGTTTCAATTTCAGTTCTTAGTTCTTATTTCAATTTAATACCATTCACAGTAATAAGATTTGGTCATTCGATTGTGGCTTATTTTGTTGATGGAAATTAATAAATTATTTTTCTTGTTCACAGACTTCTCTTGCTCGAATCATTGTCGGAAATATTCCATATAAAAGTATTTTTGAGTATATAGGACATATTATATTTATAGTATTTTTTAGTATATAGTATATAGTAGTACTTTAGGAGAAACAAAAAAAAAACAGCATTTAAAACTTTTTAGAGGAAAACGCGTTGCTAAATCTACAGAGAATCATACACCTCGCAGATGGAGTGAGTCCCATATTTGCTAGCAGGTAGCAAAACGAACTGCAAGTGGAACAAATGGAATAAAAAACAGTTTGAGTTTACACGCTCGTTAGAAAGGCTTTTAGCGTAAAATTTATAAAATTCCTTAGCTTCCATTAAATATACTAATAAATGGGGAAGAGATGTGTGGATAAGTTATTTAAAGAAATAAATGTGTTATGTGTAGAGTGTGTGTTGCGTACGTCAGTCAGTAAACTTATTGATAATTATATAAATGAATTTGAAAGCAGTTCAGTTAATATTCAATTTCTTCAGTATAAATTGTGTGTGAAATGCAGGGTTGCAGCACTGGGACCCCGTCCACATAACAGGCGGCTTAAGACTCGGTAGAGTGCGGACGGTCTTTGAGCGCCCGATTTGCAAGATCCGCTCTATCGCAACCGAACACACCCAGACAATTTCCACTGTTTTACCCCAATTTGCCGTTTCATGAGACCTTACTATTGATTGCAATGTACACTATTTTCTGGAATTTGCTAACATTTACGCTTTAAACGATCACAAATTACTATGGTAGTTTTTATCAACTAATTTTTGAAAATATAAATATTTATTTTTAATAACATTTATGACCTTTAACATTTTGAATACATATTTTTATGAAATTGTGTTTAGTTTATGTACAAATATAAAACATTTGTCATTCTGTCTGTAAATTATAAAGGAAAACTAATAAAAAATAGTATGTACATAGATGTGTTTAAAATTATTTCGGATGGAAACATTAATGTAATTTTGTACAATTGTACAACAAAATGTTTATATATCTACAGATAATTTGATCGGGACGAAAATGTCGATTGCTGAATTGTGATCTGTGTGTCGGCATTTATTGAAGTCTTTAATTTACATATGTTTGAATACTAAGTATCGGCAACGTGACGGTTTGAAGCCAATTTAATTGAAAAGTTCCATTTAAGCATTTTAGTTCAATTTTGTTTTTCTATGTTTATGGAAAGTAATTTGATAGAACCATAATTTCGGATCTTAATTTTTTTTTTCCGTAAATGTATCTGATATTTTAGTTTGCGTTGCAGTAGTGTGACGAGACGAGTTATCGGAAACTTGAAGCCAAGCGCAGGTAATATGTTATTTATATGGAATTACTTTCAAAGCGGCGAAGTGCATCAAACACGCTGCAGTCGTAGTTTTTATTAATCTACCCACAAATTATGTCGAATTTCTTCACGGCGTCATTATTACCTTATTAACTTATTACCAATAGTAATCAACGAATCAATAGTTTCATTGAAACTTACACCTAAATATTTTAAATGGCAAATTATGTTTGTAATATTAAATATTTTTACCATACGATTTTAATTAGAAGAAAAACATTTATAATCAGACTTGGGTAAATGTTTCAGTTTACTTTGGAATGGTTACAAGAGCATCGTAATCATTCTGGTTTGCATTATTGTTCCAATTACATTTAAGACAAATACAACTAATGCCGACCGTCATTTTATAAGGCTATGAATACCATAAAAATTTTATAATGGATATACTTTAGCATAATATCAATATTATTTCAGATCCTAATATAATAAAACATCCAAAAGTAATGTAATCCTCTATCTCTGTCATAATAGTACTTTACTAAGATTTTCTTCTCAGTCGTGAGAACATTTTTTTTTTATAGAACCGACATGCATTACACACGGGTAAACATTCGCACCCGGTACAATTATTTGTTCCTAGATCATATAAATACAGCAACAGCAACGACAGGCTAACATGATGTCTTTGTCATTGGCGTGGCAGTATAAACGTAAAAAATGTCTTTGAAAACATATTTTATATAAATTTACCTTTCTGCATTCTTTCTCCATATACGCTTTAATTATGCCAATTTTTTTTTATTTTATCATCCTTTTTTTTAAAAAAAAACGTCACCCCCACGTTAGGATTTTCTCCCGTATCGTGGAGGCAGTATACAAACACAAATTGCACAAGGACAAACATCCAGACCCGGAAAAATTATTTGTCGGCCATACAAATACTTGTTCCATGCGAGATTCGACCCTGCGGCCCCCAGCGCAGCAACTCATTGCTAAGCCACTGCGCCACGGAGCCGTCAAATCTTAAACTTCACCGGGCGCGCAATATTACGCTTAATAAGCGTAATATTATAAACACTTAGCTATAGAACTCACATCTCTCGGTAAAGAGTAACTGTGTTCTGTGATTCACATTATCTTAAATAATACACACATTTAAATTTACTTTCTGTAACTAAATAACATTTGTTCTATTTTGTTAATATAACCCATATATCTCCAAAAAGGTTTCTGGGCCGACCCGTCTGGGACATGTCCGTCTCTTTTGCGTCATGAAAACTAGTTCTATTAAAAATCACAATCATCCTCTTTTTCTACTTATGTTATAACATGTGTTATATTGTAATTATATTTCAATTCGCTATATTAAAAATATTGTGGGTGAAAAATAATTTTACAATTTAAAACAATTTACAAAATGACGATCTTACTTAAAATAATTATTGTTTAAAAAACTAAAGAAACAACCTGATAAAATAATTTTATTCCATTTTGGTGATTTTGATCAGTGAAGGTATTAAATTATTGTATTGTCATCGGTCCTTGCAAATTTTCAAGTCAATCGGCCGTATTGGTGTAATTTCGGTGCATAGATAGATAGATAGATACATGCAAAGCTAACCGTGCGTTTGCAGAAAAAACATCCAACTTGTAATGTTTCGAAACTTGGCTCTACCACGTAAGGAACTTGCGTTTGAACTCCACGAAACTGAGTAAATTTCGCGATAAATGTTAAGATTTGTTGCTGTTTACGATCATCACACTGAATAAAAACTTTGCATAATGTATATGTTTGGAATTGGGTCTGTCTAGCTTATGTTCACAATGTTGTTTGATTTCTCTCGCAATTTGTGTTATGCTTGTTTTTGATGTTAATCAAAAAGGTTGGTTAGCATACAGTCGACACAAATAGATACTTACTTGAAAATATATAGGTGGCCCTATTTATTTATATAAAAATAAACATTTCTTTGCCCTGTATTTGTTCCTATACCTTTTATTCAATTACTTTTAGTGATTTGTAGTACGCGCACCCGTGATGATTTTTGACAAAACTTAATATTAGTTTGTCTTTTCAATTTTTATGTGCTCATATCGTACTATTCATCAATAGAATCAAATCAATCAATAGAAAATATATTAAATTTATAAAGTGAAAGCTTCTGTATTTCGTTACATACGATAGTGATTGTACACGCAAACAAATCTTTCAATCTTTCAATGAAAGCTCATGTCAATACAAAATATTTAATGATTTGTGTTGAAATTGTTTAAAAAATGTTGTAAAACATGCTTTTTTCTATGAAATATCAAACGAGTTTCATTTCAAAATATTGTTTGACAATGCAAACGATGAATTTTAAAAACTGAATTTTAAACATGTTTTTTTGTGAATGTTTTACCAGTGTAAACTCACATAATAATAGCGTGTTAAATATGTGATTTCTTTTCCAATCAAGTAACATGAATGACAACATATGTGACTTTAATTTTTCATAACAGCCATAAACATTATTCAAAGACATATACATTTGACGGCGTAAATATATTTCTTTACTGTGTACAGGTGTCGTAAGATTATCTACTAGTGATAACAGGGGAATATCACCTCGTGAGTGTCGTGAGAGGCAACAGAGATGGGCAGCAGCAACTTCCTGATAACAGCCAAATATGATAAAATAACTGCGGTTGCCTACCTCCTTCCTTTGAGTCAATTTACGGAGAAAACCTATGTTCAACAGAAGCTGAAATAAATTACTGAAAGTTATTTCCTAGACGTGCTAAGCAGCATACAATACATGGTTCCTACCGACGTGTTAGGCTGTGTATGAATTTGATCTAGACAAAGTCATGTTTGATGGGCTTTTCATACCAGATCTGTTACAGTACAGTATGTTATGAATGATTTAAAGGTGGATTCATTTAGGCCGGGCAACGTAATGAAAGCTTTATCAGGTATTTTCAGAACATCCTGCTTTTACCTTCATGTCGTGCCGAAACGTGGAGTTACGCCTACTCCACAGCACGCTTTAAGAAATTCAGCAAAACTAGGGTCACATAGCTCGTGTATGTAAACGGAAATGACAAGGAGTTAAAGCCACATCTGTTACAAAAGTAATCACATTTGAGTTAATATTAAAGAGTGCGTTTAGATAAACGTTAAGTAGAACAAAGTATGGATCAGTGCAAGGCGTCTGTCAGCAACTGAATGAGTAGTGCCGAGGATCGATCTACATAGTGTGCTTTAGGGAGGCTGCTCCCCAGCAGTGGAATACCGTAAGCCGATGATTATGACAATGAAGATGGGGACGAAACAACGAATTCCTCCAAAAACAACAGTCAAACAGTCAAAAGTATAGAATCACTTACATTTTTATTAAGATAAATTTTAACGATAACTTTAGCACTTGTAAAAATAAAACAAACGCTTTAGATACTTTATTTCCAAAAGCCAAAGCGTACACATCTAGTAAAAGTCAAAAAGGTTTTCACACAAATTGGATAAATACGTGTTTTCGGTCCGCGCTGGTCCAGTGTCGGTGTGAGATCGATGGGCTGTTATAAAGCAATATGTTTTGCGTTGTTACCAGCTCCTCACGACATCACAGCATACAAGGATTCATTTCGCACGATCTTTTATATCTGAATTTTTAATGAAACAAAAATTGCAAATGTCTCACGGTCTCTCAAGCTTTCTCATGAATACTAAAGACGCTATTTGTGGGTCGTGATTTTCGTAAAATCGAGTCGTACACGGCATTCATAACGTTCATGACTCTGATATGTCATGCGTCTAAAAGAACTCATTACCGCATACGCGATTTAGTCCATACGACGCCAATAAATCATAAGGCCTGATTTAAAAGAATGATACGTGTCGTCAGAAAACAATTGGAGAAACGTGACTGGAAGACTGATATCGGCGTGGAGGCGATCGCTACGTCGCAGAGCACCCAATGCATACTAAGTAATAACACCAGTTTCAATTTTGCTCTCCTTCACCCTTTGATATACACAACATGCTTTATGAAAAATACTTTACGGTTGGAAACCGACATCAGACGATAATATACGTAAAATGTACTAATGTTTTAACCGTAATACCTAATTCGATCGTAAAATGGTGTTAGTATTGGGAAATTTATTAAAATAACGCAATGTAAGTTCTCACGTCTGTCACAACGAGGGGTAGGTATATGTAGTGCGAACACATCCATTTGGCACAATCTTGACATACCTCTCTCTCGCTTTATTCTCTTCCTTCAATCTACGCATTCATGCTCGACATTAATATAAGCAAAATATTGATAAAAAAATATTATCAGAGAACTTATTTTATTTATTTATTAATTATAATTTGCATGTTACAAGAAATAATATACTTAAATTTTACAATATGTAATCAAGTGACACCCCGTAGGGGCAATAGAATATTGTCTTACCAAAGATAAGCTATATTTGACGCTATTGCCAGTCGTCAGTCTGGGTATATTACATTTGGCATATATGATATTCATATCATATATGCCAAATGTAAGATATACATCAGAGAAATTTGTTTAGGCCTTTTCAACAGACGCGTATTATGGCACACATGTGACGAAATTCGGGAATAGATTCTCATAGTTGTAGGTCAATCAACTATGAACTGTTTATGAACTGTTCAATTAATTCAGAGGTATAAAGATCTGGTAAGCTCTTATTTTTGTTTGAGTAGCGCATAAAAAGTAAAAGATGTGAAATAGACTGAACGTGTGCAAATTGCAATGTGTTTATGTTCCATAATCGTATAAGTATAACATATAACACTATAGTGTATTCGTACAAATGCAAAGCGCTTATAATACCTACCAAGAGTTAGACGTTAGTGCTTTTACAACACAAACACGTGTCTGTCTTCGATGAAATGCTGACATATCGGCCATGTTTACTTACAAGTGAAAGAAAAATATGTTTTTCATACATATAAATTCAGAATATGTATTCCCTCATTTATTTACATATCATAGGTATTTCATTAAAGGCTTTCTCCTACTGTTTAGATATTTGATACTAGATTAAACGCCAACCAAAGTATTTGTTATCTTTATCACAAAATATGGAGGAAGAAAACTGATTTGTTTTGTTTACAAAAACTACCAAGTATAAAATTTAGTTGCACAATTAGTGATCCCTTTCATTAGCCCCTTAAATCGTGAGCGTAGTGGTGCTATAAAGAAAATACTAAACTCTTACTAATCCTGCGGTCCAGTGTTTGACTAATTACGGAAGGAGCACTCCATTAGATTATTATTACATAAACATTGATATCTGATGATATAACTCGATGAGAGATGCCACGTTCACCCAACAAAATTTACGAAATATTTAAATAATTAATTAGTTAGTATTTTTTTATTTAGATTGATGGGAAGGTATTTCACTAGATGGGTACCACATGAGTAAATAAACCGACTGAAATTTCTGAAATTAAACATGAAATTATAATCTTTTAGCCAATGTTCAATAATACAAAGGATATGTATGTTGTTACTATTTAAAAACAATTCAACTTCTAATTCTTTGCCCATCATGCCTTGTATATTTTGATGCACCAGGTGTAAACAATTTTTATTACTTATTTGTGGGCTACATTCAAAGTATTATTGCTAGAGATTGCCTCTATTGTCGCATTCAACTCCTTATTCTGTGCTGATGCCACCACTTTGAATATTGCTGCTCTTCAGCATCAACTTTCCATTTGCTGACTAAAACTTAAAAAAGGAATAAAAAACGACTGTGTAAAAAAGTTTACTGAATACATCAAGCCGTTCTGCCTAAGAAATAGACACACACACACACACACACACACACACACACACACACACACACACACACACACACACACACACACACACACACTCACACACACACACACACACGCACACTCACACACACACACACACTCACTCGAAAATCATTACTCTCCTTCTGGTGCAGTCAGTTGAAAGTAAAGAGTACAAATGTTACAAAAAATTTGCAAATAAATGAGTTTATTATTTAGGTTTACTTAATTTAATATTTCCAATTTATTAGAGTAGTCATAAAAATAACTTAATATTTTAAATCATAGAATAATCATTGTGATATTTTATTAATAATTAAACCTTCGATAAATCGGAATTATAAATGTCTTTTACTTTCTCACTTTCGCGCATAATAATTATTTATTATAAATTTTTAGTAAAATATAATATAATATGAAGAGATTACTATTTCAACAAAGTATTTAAAAAGAGTTTAAAGACAAAATGCATTTATGTACAGCAGCGGTGCACAAAGACGGTGAGTTGATGGATTTTATGCAATTTTCAGTATCTATCACATCCAGCACTCCGCTGTTCGAACCCGTAGGGATTAGCTTCGATCTTTTCCCAATACTTACAGGGTAAACAGTTTGAGCGCTTGCCGCCTAAGAAATAACAACCGACAAAGATAACAAGCCGTCACAAACATAGACATAGTTAAAGGAATGTGCCGTGTCGCTTTTGGCAGGCTTATCTGATTTTCGTTGCCCATTAGAAAACGAAACAAAAATAATATGTATGTATATATTAACACGTTCGATTATTTTAATTCAATTATTTGTTCAAGGTCAAGACTCGGAATGCTGTTCGCATTACGGTAATTTTACGTATAATTTGTGTTTATTGTGTTTCATCACTATCACCGTTATTACAGTCCATCACAAGTCCACTAGTGGATCGTAGATTACATTAAAGCATATTCCGAACACCATTCTGCATCCATCTACTTCCTGAATGTTTCATCAGATCGTCACTTCATCTAGTTACAGTCGCCTATACAGCTTGCCAGTACGAGGCTTTCACTCGAGAACCTTTCTTCCCCATCGGTTGAATGGCTTTGCTTTGTGTAATTCCCTTACAGCATCTTGACTTATTAAAAACATAATTTCATTATATTCTTTAAGAAATAATTATAATAAACAGTCTAGGAATGTTGGTACGTAATGAGAGGGACAGTCAAGTGCGATTACAACTTGGATCCTCTCGGAATACTATAAAATGTTATTTTCGAAGAATGATATCTTTTTACTGCATTGATTTGAAATTGAGAAAGTTGCAGGCATGTACGATTTTGTCTCAGAGGTAGAAATATTTATACATTTTAATGAGCGAGTATTTGATTGCTGGATTAATGTTTTTTTATTTGATTCTAATTTTACATATACATGCATCTTCCGTAAATACATGAATAACCCCTGGGCATGAGGTGATCGCCAGCATGATGTTTCTATTAAAATTCATTTAATAAACTTTACAAAATTATTGTAAAGTTATTATAAATGTGAAAAAAATCCCGCTGAGTTTCTAGCTGGTTCTTCCTAGGGCAGAGGTATTTTCCGAACCGGTTGAGAAAAAAAATATACGTGAGTGTCGTGGAACACTCGGTTGGAAAGAAGTTCCTATCGTAGTATATTAATACAAATAAATGAATTACTAGCGTCTATTAAAATGAAGCGTCATTTAAAATAAAATAATAATTATTTTATGGCGATACAAGAGGAAATGCGAGGGAGGTGGATATTATTCCATCTCGCTTCCTTATATCCGCCAAGGCCGTCTAAACTACGTCAGAAGAGGTCGTGACGGAAAAATCTTACACTTTTTCTCGCCTAGCCCCCATCCGCCAAATTCTTACCGTCCGATAAAGAACTTCGTTCCAAAAATAACTTTCAATAAGTATTATGTAATAATCTAAATTGAATAAAAATCATTCAATTCCATTCTATTGTGTTCTAAATTTCCTAATTATTCTGAGGTGCAGAACTCTAAAAGCAAAGCCTTCTGTTGATTATTGCCGGGGAGAGTTTTATATAGCGTGAAGTAAATTGATGCATCATCCTTATACAGTTCCCGTGATTTCCTGTGTTACTTTTTTTGCGATGCTGTCGAGGTGAGAGTAATCTCTAAAATTCAGATGACATACAAAACAAGAATAGATTCATGTAGTGACGATATACCGAAAACGTGGACGGAATAAATTTTTAGTCATAGGAACCATTTTCAATTTCACGGCTCAATCTTTGTGTGCTCGGTGTGAATATATAAAAGGGCATTCGTTGATGTCAACAAAGTGTAATGGTTTCGTGCTAGCTCGCGTTTGATCTATGCGTTCGAATCGGGACCGATTCCAATTTGCAAAAAAGAAATTAATAGTTAACACCTGTGTTTTTTTTAAATATTTCAGTTTATTTTATTTATATTTTTTAACTCATTATCAGATTTTTTATATCATTGAAACACGAAAATCGTATTACACTAGCTACAAGAAAAATGGATTAAGTACTAGGTATTAGTGTAAAATGCTCGCTGTTTGGACAGGGAACGACTTTTGACAAATTATTTAAGAACGTGTATTAGGGGGACACGGCTATTATACTCATGATTGATCGTGTTGATAGCGCACCGGAAAACATTGCTGTTTTTGTAAAACTGTAAAATATAATGTTTAATCTTGGTGATTAATCGTGATAAGTACTCTTTATTTTAAGGAGCGTGGCAATGTGAGCGGTAGTAAATTGGCAAAAAGAGTTAACTCGAGTTCCAATTTCATTTTATTTTTTTTATTAAAAACGTGTATATATTAAATACAACAAAAAGTTTCTTATATCTCTTATAATTTATATATTGCAAATAATAATCAACCTTAAACATTTCAACGAAACGAATATATTTGTAATGTGCTTTAAACGGCACCTATTAGGTCAGCATTCATATGAAAACCGCTTATTTATTTTGTATGGAGGAAATCCATCATCTTTTATCGTGCCCATTTATGACAGCCTCGTAAAGGTTGTTATGGATATTAGGTAAAATTAACAGCACTTTGAAAGTTTTGACGTGAAAAAATTATAACGTAAATTGTTTTGTATAGGAATTACTCATTTTTTAAATAAGGGTTTTTATGACATATTATCTCGATAAATAATTCTAATAAAAAAAAATACTTTTCAAACTTCCCTATATTATTGACAAAAATCGTCGTTATCGTTAATTCATATTTTTTTTTATAAAAGAAAGTGCAAACGAGCACACAGTCCACCTGATGGTAAGTGGTTGCTGGGCCGGCTCGAGCTGGGGTAGTACCACGACCTCACAGATATAACCAGCGTGAAGTAGAGGTTTACCTCTGCGTTTCGCTTGGTGAGTGCAGGTGGCCGGAAGCCCTTTTTAATGGAAATGAGGCATTCCATCTTAGTCCTCACGGGTGACAACGCATCTACATTTTGATTTGTAACAGAGGATAGATGTAGATGTCTATGGGCCGCAGCAACCACTTACCATCTGTACTCGTTGGTGGACTGTGTGCTCGTTTGTCACCCTTATCCTATAAAAAAAAAATTAAAATATTAAAAGTATATTACTAAATGATCTCCACAGTTATTTAAACATAAATATACAGTAACAATTGAGTTATAATTATTTTATGAATTATTGTTTACCCTCTGCCCATTCGATATTAAACGTTAGGAGGTTTGATCGGGGTTACTCTCTAGGGAAATCAACACCACAATTACATCTCAAATACTACGAGGAATAACACTCTGACAGACTTTTAAGACCTTTATAAGTATATTTTGAACGGGCCTCCAGACGTGGATCCCTAGCGCTTTAGTATTTTCACACAAAAGCATTGACTACGTCATGTAGAAGTATATGAATCTTTAAAAGGATCTTAACTATATGTTTAAAATATTGTGTAGAATTTTTTACGTTCTATTTATTTATAGGTTTAATGATATTAGTTTGTTTGATGGAGATTCATTGAGTAAGAGTCAATGTCTATAAAAAATATTGTAATCAAAACAAAATCCTGTTTTATAAATCTTTGTTATCATTAACGACAGCAGTCATCTATTATGTGTAATTTTTTCCAACATTATCTTAAGACCTTTTCTCTCTGGACTCTTATACTGGTAATGCTGTGTCCTCTCACTACTCTAATATGAATGAACCGTCAATTCAAATTTAATTTGCATTTAGATGAACCATTAGCATGAGCATCCCTCACAAGGGATTGGAAAAAAGTTTGCGTAGCATACACCATTGTTACAAACATGTAGTATTTATTAATCTATTTTACAGAATTATAGTCGTTATTATAAATTTATATAGAAATTGAATCCTAAAAGTGGGTTTGTGATAATAGTATGAATATTCAGAAGCTCCGGGCATCCCAGAGGATAGAGCCCTTTCGAGCATAAGAGATGAATCGCGGATGGTGAGTTTCAAAACAATATGATATTATCGCGGCATTTAGACGTTCCTAATAAGATTTACTTCAATATAAATGCGCATCACGGCGTCCATTATTTAGAGGTATTATCTGATTCAGACTGTAGATACTAATGCTACGTATTCGAAGTCAGTTAAGCGAGCTGCTAGAAATGTCTAAATGAAAATTGTCGTCTTGAATATATTTATATATATTTAAATACGATTACGGGTAAACGAATATAAAGAACTGGTATTTTAATGCCATTTTGTTATGATACAACAAAAGAACCCCTCTATTACTGAACAATTGTGTTCGTCAACCTTTGGATGTATAAAAAAACAGATGATTAATTATTTTTAACCCTCTTCAAAACACCGTCTTATTCTTATAAACACATCCGTTATTTTCCAGTTCGATGGCTACAAAAGAATATTCAAGTAAAAAAAATTTGATTTAATTTAAAAAAAAAAAACTTCGTTTTGGTATTGGATAAGATAATTTTTTATTCATTAAATTTTAGTTCTCGTATCTAATTAAGTGTTTTGTTCATTTATTAACTTATATATTTTTGTATAAAAATTCCCCGCGGCCCATTCATTTGTAAAAGTTGCCATGCTTGGCATTAATTTTTAGTAGCAAACTGAAATATTTTGAAGTGAAGGATTTGGTCTGAAGAAAGGCTTGTAGTATGAGTGGAAATATTATAGGTTTAAAGGAGTAGTGACGTAAGGCATTTTTTTAAAGATTGAAGATAACGAACGAACACATCGTCCACTTGATGCTAGGTGATATTGTGGCTCATAGATACCTACATTTATCATCGTTTAAGAGTGAAAATATAGATGCCTTTTCATCTCGATGATATAGTTTGAATGACTAGTTACTAGTTAAAAAGGTCTCACTACGTTCTTACACATACTCTACGAAAGACACAAAACACAGCAGCATTAAACTATTTTACTACTTTGATAGTATTCCGTGAGATCGCAGTCTTTTCCCGGTCGAGATGACCCATTCATGCTGCAACTATAATAAAGCCGGCTTGACCGGGAAGAAAAAAGCTCTCACAGAATACCAGCTTAAAATACATAGCTTAATACGTGTGTTTCGTATGGTGAGGTGAGAAAACCGGAGGCCCATTTTACTGGAACCGAGGCATTCCATCTTAGTCCTCAGGGGTGACAACGCGTCTGCATTTTAATTATTGATTGAGGATAAATGTTGATGTTTATAGACCACAGCATCCAGATACCGTCAAGTGGACTGTGTGTCACCCTTATGCTATAAAAAACGCGTGGCTCAATCACGTTAACATAGCTTTTTTGGTTTTATTGTACGATGGGTAGTGACTTATTGAACACATTTGAATAATTATGATCATGTGACTTTGACCTAAGAAAACTAATCACAACAATTCGTCCCTTTGGTGTCGTAAGAAGCTTTTTTTTTTAATAGGATAAGGGTTACAAACGAGCACACAGTCCACCTGATGGTAAGTGGTTGCTGTGGCCTATAGACATCTACATCTATCTTCGATTAAGAATCAAAATGCAGATTTCCAGTAAAAGGTTCTCCGGTTCTCTACACTCACCAAACGAAACACAGCAGCGTTAAGCTGCTATTTTACGCTGGTATTATGTGAGAGCGTGGTCCTTCCCCGGTCGAGCCGACCCATTCGTGCTACAACTATAATATAGCTGCAGCATGGCTCTACCACGATAAAAAGCTGCTATGGGAAATGCCAAAAATATAATGGTTTTCGATAAAAAATGGCGGTTTAATACCCAGACCGACGGCAGGCGGCAGCATCAAAGGTGCCATACGTCTTGTATTGAGATCGTCGATTCTGCCAAACGTGACGACTGAGGCAAATATTATGTACTACATGTGAGACTTTTATGAGCAGAAGAAACAGTTTGGTGTCATGTTGATTGTGTCAACCACAGATGGATAGATACTGCAACCAGTGTCTAGGGTGATAATAATCATGAAACTTGGTCTGAATTTAGGTCACGGTCAGTCTCAACGGATACAAGCTATATGCGCAGGACAGGATTATTGTGCCACGAGTGTATGCACAAGCATACGTGCACTCTCTATTCGCTCCCTGTCATATCCCTGTCATATTTTTTTATAGGATAGGGTGACAAACAAGCACATAGTCCACCTGGTGATAAGTGGTTGCTGTGGCCCATATACGTCTACATCTATCCTCGTTTGCGAATCAAAATGCAGATGCGTTGTCACCCGTGAGGACTAAGATGAAACGCATCTTTTCCAGTGAAAAGGGTCTCCGGTACTCCACACTCACCATACGAAACGCAGCAGCATTAAACTGCTATTTTACGCTGGTATTCTGTGAGAGCATGGTCCTTCCCCGGTCGAGCCAACCCGTTCGTGCTACAATCTACTACTAATATAGCTGCAGCATGGCTCTACCACGTATAAAACCGATGGGACGGCAAACACACGAACAGAGGCTGATCAAGCACAAAACCAACGGCTTAACGTGCTTTCCGAGGCGCGGAGTGTGCCACCAACTTCCTGACTCCGGTCTGCGACCCAACAATTGCTCTGGCCCGATCCAGGATTCGAATCCGGAACCACATGACCAGCAGTCTCGCTTACGACCACTAGACCAACGGGGTAACACGTTTAAGCGTTATTTACCACAAATCCATCCAATTCGGGCTTATTGCCAGCAATAAACTATAAACTGGTAGATGATGACAGTCTACAATGGGGAATATGGGAAGAATCGTTACATTACGACTTATTAGGAGAATTGGATCCACCCTACCTCACGTGCATTGAACGTTTTGAACAGAGCCACTAAAAGCGGACCGCCGTAAACAAGAATTAACGCCGAACCTGCATCGACCACAGCACTCTCCTTTATAGTGACATGATAAAAGCTTCTCGTTTTAAGAGTTAAATGCATAATAAATGAAATAAACACAGTGCATTGGTTTATGCTTGCGATAGCAAATTTGTTTTTATAATTCAAACAAATCAAAACTGTTTTATTAGATTCGTTTATAAATATCAGCACCTTTTCTTCATAAATTATTTAGTTGTGAATTTTGACTTCTTTCGAAACTGGCTTGATTTAAGGCTAGTTTATTTGTTAAGTTGTACGTGTATAGTATGTTTAGCCATGGTCATCTGTTGGTTGTTCTTTTCTTCGATTTAATTCTCTCGTTGGTGTCTAAATAAATAAATTTACGTTACCACTATTATATAGATAAGTATATGTTGGTGAAAGAAAAGAAAGTGTACCAGCACGACACCATATCTGTATTGCTGATAATTGAGGAGAATGAGGAAATAATAATTTTTCTGTATTTGTTTCAAAGTGGTGTTGTTTCAATATATGGTTTATTATAAAAATGTGAATCCATTACTTCTACAATAGTCTGTTCGTCTGATTCTAATTCTCGAACAGAAACTCAGGCCCGAGACTGTATAACAATATATTTTACCACTGATGCATCACTTGGGAGTTGCCGTACTCTTTTTTCGCCTCGGGCGCAATACGCGGCTAGTGGGCATTCCCCGTTAACAAGCTTTTCTAAATAATTTATTACAAATTGTTATGAAAAAACATAACGGTAAGAAAAACGTATACAATGATCTGAAATCTTTAGTTTCCAGTTGTAGTCTATTGTTAAGGTTTTTAATATCTATTAAGATTATTAAATTTGCAGAATAAAGAAAAACAAGCGGTCGAAATTCAACCGTAGATAATTAATTAAACTTTTAGGTTTGTATATTAAGTATTTTTAGGTTATAGAAATTTACGATGTTTACCTTGATAGACAAGGATATAACATTAAGGAACATCAAATTAAACATGATTCACAGTTTATTCAGTTAATCTGTCAGTAATTATTTTTTTAGCAATACGAGTATTTTAAATTTCTTTGGTGACAATTTCTACGCTTCGCGACTATTATAGTACGTGAGGGTAATATGGTCATCCGGTTAGTATGGTCACTTTCTTAAAACTCAAAAACTACAGCCTTTTTTGTAAAGGTGGTTCTGTGATACGATAGCTCTTTATCAGTGAATCAAATAAGAAATGGTCAAAAGGGCGCTGCTTAATCGACGCCATTTTGACAATTGAGAATATAGTAACAATTTCAGTCGATTTTAGTATTGTGTAGTGTAGTTAGTTTTTTATAAGTTGATTTTTGGAAGTTTTCCTAACAAAGCTTGTTTACTATTTTTTTCTTAATATATTAGTTATAGTATAGAGACTTAGTGTTTTGGTCTCTGTCCTCCTCTTAGTTTTGGTTTTATTGGGCGGCAAATCTTAAGGTGACCATATTACACTCATGTACCTTAAGTGCTTGGTATTGTCCTTAGAGTAATAACATACATATGCTTGCACTTAGGGTGATTGTCCTCGGCCGCCGTCACTGGGACGTCAAAGAGAACGAGATGACGGCACCGTGGTAACTACACATACATTTCTATAGCCGCCTGTCCACCGCAAGCCCGTCGGTCGGCTGCCGTCATCTCGGCTGCCAAAGTTTATAGTAGATCGGGGCGACCGCTTAAACTCGGCCCGAGATTTTGACGAGCCGGTATACCGGCAATAGAAAACACGTTTAAACTTGTCCATCCATGCCGGCACCGTGACGTGGCTTTTGTTTTCTAGGGAACCTAGTCGTGAACAAATAACTTCTCGTCATGCTGCCGTAACTTGTCATGAAGTACATAAAATGCTCCTGTGATGTATCTTTCACTTCTTATCGGATGAATTCAAAATAGGCGAAGGCGTAGGTGATCTTTACACCGCCTACGTCGTTTTCGAACGTACAAATGCAGAGGAAGTTATCGCCGATTGAACGCAGCCATTTCCTAGTTTGTTTTATTTCTACGCACTACCACGCATAACGGGCACAACAAACTGACTGAACCACCGAGATATTCGCAGTGAACAAGCGATCGTCATCATGTCATCTTGATCTCGGCCAGAACGGTGGCGGTGGACAATCGCCCTTACTCTGATACATTCCATTCGCAATATCAACAAACGACATAATTTGTCCAAACGTCAATTACGTGTTTGAAATTGGCAGATTAGACGTAAAAAATGTATATATATATATATATATATATAATAAAAACTATTAAGTTTTTATTTGATTTAATTTGATGCATTTGTTCTACATATTACACATCCATAAATTTTAGCTTTCTGCACTCCTTCTTTATATAAACTTTAACTATGCCAAATCCTAAACTTCTCAGAGTGCGCATTATGCTTATTAAAATATAGATTATGTTGTCTTTAATAAAATTGATACAAAATCGAGTAACCCAAAACTATTTTTGTGTGTTTATAAGTTCTTCATGGCCATTGTGTGTGAACTGAAATTGAAGTGTCGGGCTTGAAATGCAAGCGGGAAATGGCGTCAAAGGCTTTATTCACATTCATCGACACGTATCCCCAACACCAACGGTCAGCGTTGCTGTAAAATATAAAAAAGACTGCAAATACATGGTGGAGCATAGAAAAATTCCACGCATACTTTTTCAATTTACGTGCGGCCATAAAAGACGAAGCTTAGAATCAAAAAAAGTTTCTTTATTTATTAAATCGTACCGCAATTATATAGTAGTGAGTTAAGTTTGATAATTAAGATCGAGATTTTCTCGATGTTCTATTAAAATTTATTGCATAAAGTTGGGACACCGCGAATCGCAACTGTTCTGAGTGAAAGCTTAAAGTTTCAGTAAGGCAGTTACGCTCCCCTTTTGGACGATCGACGTAAATTATTCCCCTAGAAGAAATCTCTAAGGGCTGAATGACGGATAAAGGACGAGCGGTTTTATTGCTTACACCCGGCCCGTCGCAACCGCTTTAAAAATCGACCTTAAATGTTAATTGAGGGATAATGTATTCAATATCGAATAAGATTTAATTCAATTATTTCGTTATAATTATTCCGAAAATAATTAAAGCAAATCCTACGAATAAAATTGTCATTATAAAAAAAGCTTTTAACTTAGTTAATATTTTACGTAAGTTTAATGTTTCCTTAAAGAAATATTTTTTTTAACTAAAGTATTTTTTATACTTTAGTAAATACATTTAATATGATAGCATTGTTTTTCCTTGATATTAATGTAAACAAAATAATCTGGGCCCTTTATCTTTTACCATTAATATATATTAATACGAAAACTAGACCATTGTCATACATTTAAATAAGCGACTTGATGTATTTAGTATAAGAAAATTTATTTTAATAATATTTTTGTCCACAACTGAGAGCGGTGCAGTTTTAATTGCACTTGCTCTCGGAACGTCTGCGGGAAAATCGAGAGTAAAATTCTAATAAAATGGTATTCTTAAATCGTTTATACTCGGGTTTTAATGTTTTAGGGTAATTTTCCTCCTCCGGAATGGCATTGTAAGTGATAATCAAAACTCCATTTGTACAGATGTTACCGGGGAAATTTCCAGATTTAATACCTTTCTACGATAATAATACCATAAAATAGCTGTAAACGTTAAGATTGTAAGATAGCTTTCATTACAATAAGTGGTTGTAACGCTAACGTAACTTTCACATAGACTTAACTTTGTTTGTAGACTTCGTAGCGGAGTTCGTAGCGTCGTTACTTCTTTGTAGCAAGCGTACCGACAGCTGTTATTTCCTGTCGCATGCTTTCCTTTCAACACGACGTTGCCTATTACAAAAATGTCTATCATATAAAATAATTTGGAAATTTATTAATTTAATCCGCTTAGAGAGATTCAAAACTCGTTTCCCTGAAATAACTCGACACGAATTTTTCACGTATATTTCTTTCACTCACGGATCCAATTTAATTAAGGCGAGGAACTCGCGGTTAAAATCCTATTTAAGCCGTTTTTATTACCACCCGCCGGGCAAAGACGGTTCGCCACTGCGCTCGAAGAATTTGAGCGCCTGTGAGGATTTCTTTGGCTTTTATCTTAGTAGTCTTTGGGTATGATAGCATGCGATCTGGATGCAAATTTTATTTATTTCACTGATTCATTTGTGTTGTAGTTGAGAATGTTATTTCCAAAAACTTTAATTACATATTTATATAATTTAATGACATATTTATATAATAAATTGAATTAGGCACTACTATTTTAATCTAATATTTATTTTTGTACTAATATTTACTAATGGATCTGAGACGTGGTCACTCAATGCTGGCCATTTGATGTAGCTTAAGGTCATTTAGCGAGCAATGGACAGGTCTATGCTCGGGAGGATATAACTAAGATACTCGTAGCCCAACGGATCAGTAATTTGAAGTGGCAGCCTCGTGCTGGTAAGCGAAGTGTAAGGCGGTCACTAGATGGAGCAACGACCTGGTAGAGATGCACAAAGTCGATGCATAGATAGAACACTTAAAATTCATATGAATAAGTAATAAATTTGTGAAGTTAGGCATAAATAAAAGAAAGAAATTAGGCAAAATATCCCTTCGTTAAATGTCATAAACTTATTGTATTAAACGACAAAGAAAGCAACACATCTCAAAAACAACGCAAGCAAAAGAAACATATCATAGTCACGGGAAATATCCGAGGTTTGTAGTCTTATAATTCAATAAAATACGATACAACTAACATAGAAAAATAAGACCACAAATTTGAAGAACTATAATTCAATAGCCAAAGCTTACCACAACCCCTAAAACAACCCTCAAAGACAAGCAAAACACAATCAGTGCGATGCAGAATGGTACAACTACTGGGCCCTCTTGACCTTCTATATGGCTTGTTCCTGAAAGATATAAATTCTGTAACTATTATGAGTCAGTCTTTGAAGGCGACTAGACGGGAAAATCGTGTAGTGTGGTGCGGGGCGAGACGCAGCCGGAGCGCTCCCGAAAGGTTAATAGCCATTCGGGAGCTGTTCGGCAGGGCTGTTTTGTCACGTTAGAAATAAATTAAAATGGTTTATACTACTCGTGCGGTAAATATTTTGCGGAGCGATACGACTTAGGAACCATCAAGAAAAGAGCTTACCCCTTTTTAAAAGGCCGGCAACGCATCTGGAATTCCCCTGGTGTTGCAGTTGTTCATGGGCAGCGGTAGTCACTTACCATCAGGTGAGCCGCATGCTCGTTTGCCCCCTCTCATATATATATATATATATATATATATATATATATATATATATATAAATAACTGCTGTATAACAGTAGCTTAAAATCTAGTAGTTCCAAAAATCGAAAATATCTGTCAGTCATACATTTGTAAATATGTTTTGATGTTATCAAAATAGGGTAGTTGAGATGGGTTAAAAACGAATAAATATTTGATACCAATTAATTTTGTGTATATACCATTTTTCTTTATTCAACTTTTGTGTGTAACCTTAAAACTTCCTCTTACATTTTAACATGTATTTAAATGAAGAAATATAGTGTTAACTGCTTGCTTTTATTGTATTCGATAATTGACTATTTTTTATAATATTTTTTGTAACTTCGCTTAATATAACCTGTTTTTATTATTTCTGATCACCAATTGTGTGATAAAGTATTTTAAATTGTTTAAACGTAGAATAAAAAAAACACAGTTTTTTATATTTTATTATTTCCCGTAGTGACAACCCTAGCAATTTTATTGTATATGTCCTGACAACATCAAGCGTGCTGACTGACTGTATGTTCTCCTTATGGCTATGCAGTAACCTACAGAAATGCCGGAAACGTCAACACAGGCTATATATTTGTACATACAACATGAGATCTTAATAGCACCAAGAAAAATGATACTACTCAAATATTCACTGAAGAACATCAAATGCGACATAATAGGTCTATCTGAAATTACTATAAATGGAAGTAACATAGTTGAACAAGAAACCATATATATTTTCTAAGGAGCATTATAACATATTATTATACGAATTCTAAGCAAAAATAAATACATTTCTGGATTTCAGGAGAATGCCTAAGGTATAAGTGAAATATTTTGATGAGCTAGAAATCCATAATATAATAATAAATAGTATAACTAAATCCGTGAAACCTTGGGCGTGATAATAATACTGACGAATCTTTTAAGCTGGGAAATCAATTTTGTCACTCTGTCTAGATCTGGTCTCAATAAAATACTCCGAATACATTTACACACAGACATTGGGCAGAATCGAAAAACATACTTTTTTGCAGGTGGCCGGAGGCCCTTTTTACTAGAAATGAGGCATTCCATCTTAGTCCTCACGGGTGACAACGCATCTACATTTTCATTTGTAAGAGAGGATAGATGTAGATGTCTATGGGCCGCAGCAACCACTTACCATCAGGTGGACTGTGTGCTCGTTAGTCACCCTTATCCTATAAAAAAAAACAAGAATGACGCCAACAACTATCGGCTAATTAGCTTACACTTACAGATATAACATAAGTTATTTGCAAATATAACATTGCAACATGTTTAGACAAAATATATAATAGCTCTGATAGAGCCGAAAATAGAAAAAAATAATCTATTGGTCAAGCACTATTTAGAAATTAACAAACATATATATATATATATATATATATATATATATGTTTGTTAATTTCGAAATATTCTCTAATATTCTCTAGTCTATTATGAGTTACATATATATATATATATATATATATATATATATGTAACTCATAAGAGACGTATGTATATAACACATAATACATATAACAAATAATAGACAACACCAAGAACTCAAATAACGACTCTAACTTGTATTCTTCGAATACATGAAAGTTTTCAACAATATGTATATCACACGAAAGCATAAGACAAGCTTCATGCGCTTTTAAAACATATTTTCCCAACAGAAAAAGTCGAGTGAAGCCAGATAGATAGGTTTGAAAATAGAATATGTAAAGTAGGGGGATCCTCAATTACACAAGACTTTCATATTCATCTTACAACACATAGTGAAAGATCTGAGTTGAGAACAATCTAATCAATGGAATCTAATCTAATCAATCTTTTACTCGCTGACGACATAGCGTTCTTCTTAAAAACAGCCAGTCAGTTAGTAGAAATGATAAAGAGTTATGCGCTTTTAGCAAAAGTATGGAGTTAAAACTAAATATCCAAAAACATAAGATATTAAAATTAGCACTAATACATCTAGGCAACTAATACTTATATCTAGGAAAGCAAAACTCTTTTAGGAAATCGAGGCACATAGAAGATGTTGAAAGTAAAATTACAATTTCTTCCATGTGCCTGTTCTCTGTGCTCTGTTCTAGTAAAGGAAAATTTAAGTCACCTTTAAAATGAAAGAAAAACTGGACTCTTGTTTACTAATCTGCATACTAGGGTTAAAAACCTGGATATTCTACTAAAAAACAAGACCTAAATACAAATAGTCAAGGAGCAATGAAAAGAAGCAGAATATTATAGGTCCAGCTAAAAGACAAATAACGTGATGAGAAAATACTTAGATAACAAATATTGCGGATGCCCTTAGCATATGCAGCGCCTGAAATCGAAATGGACAGGTCATGTTGAACGCTTACCATATAAAAGGTGGAATCAAAGTTGACGGCTCCGTGGCGCGGTGGCTTAGCTATGAGTTGTTGCGCTGGGGGCCGTGGGTTCGAATCCCGCACGGAACAAGTATTTGTATGGCCTACATATAATTGTTCTGGGTCTGCATGTTTGTCCTCGTGAAATTTATGTTTATAAACTGCCTCCACGATACAGAAGAAAATGTTAGTGTAGAGGTAACATTTAAAAAAAATAGTTACAGCATCATCAGCTGGAATAATACCAAGAGGTTGACTAGTAGAACGCAGTGCCCATAAAATACAGGAAATTGTGGGGCAAAATCAGCTAAACAAAACTAAAAACCGAAAACTTTGGCAAAAACTTGAAAAACTACCCGAAAAGGGGTTAACAAAATAAAAATATATTTTTATTGTGTAAATGTGAGTATGAATTAGTTAAGGAAATAAAGACACGGAAAAAACAGTCCCGTGAGTATTGTAAAAGGTGACAGAGGAAAACAAACCAGGAGATAGACGGCAGCGTCTATCTAATAATAACTAAAAAATAAAACAGCGTAGCAACTATGGCAAATAACCTTTTTGAGGCAATCTACGGGGACGCCTATGTTCTGTAGTGGAATTTTAATAGGTTATAATGTTAAGGAAACAAAAAGGAAGAGTTATTTTTATTGTATTTGAATAGCATTTTAAATCTTATATAAAATTATTTTATATTAATGAATATGTAAAAACGTCATTGGTTTTCAAGAGGCGACATAAAAAAAAAACCGAGTGTATTCTCGAAATAGTATTTACTTTTACTGTATTATCAGTCTTGTCGTGTACGTTGTTACGATGTGTTTAATGTAGAAACGATGTGTCGTGTTTTACAGAAATTCGGTGAATGTAGTAAAATGTTATATCTGTAATATTGTGATTGATGAAGCTTTGTCATATATTCAGGAAGACGTGGATGTGGTGAATGAAGAAAGCATACTTCGCCTATGTGCAATTAAGTTTTTCTTGAGGAGATTACAACTTCAAAAGATTTGTTATATTAATGAGTGCAAACTTCGGGGAAAAAGGTAAAGAGAAAGGGCAGATGGAAAAACACGGTGAGACTTCGAAGATATTTTCTCCCTTGTCAAGTGTACATCAGTAGAGCTTATCCCGATATTCGTAGACCGAGAGCTACGAAAACTACCACCGATATAAATAGATTATATAAATATATTATATTTAGCCTAAAGAAGTCATAACAGCGCAGTACGCAAGGCTTGACCAAGTTAACATATTAAAAATGGATATGTATAATCTGAAGCAGGCATTGCTAAATGACTTCAACATACGTACTAGTAATTTAATACATTATGATGACTTAGCAACAAATCAAATGACATTTACAACAACTGGGAATAGTTCAATAATTCAACGTGATTCACAAATGCAGCTAGAAGTATCACACAAGAAGAGTCAACAGTCAGAGCTCCTGTCGAGCAACGAACAGCAATTGAAGCAAACATAATAAACGAGGGCGTTCTAAGCGGCCTCTACGCGTACCGCGGTCATAAACGCAGTTCGAAACTAATGGGTACGCGCAGATGCCGGTGGCCTCAACTACAGGTGTATTGGAACGCGTGGGCGGTAATTTGTCGATGAGTAAACTTACAGAACGTAGTAGATTCTTGCAAGTTGCGCAAGGAGGCGGCAAATTTATGAACGAAACGGATGAAGAATGGAATATAGGGCAAAGAAAAGGCAGGCGAAAGATCCTACGGATAAGTCAGAAATACTACTGTTGCTATTAAAAATGATAAAGAGACTTAGACCAAGAATATCGCCAGTTATATAATACTATGCGTGCAAAGAATGTTGCAGTGCAACTGGTGGAAATGAAAATGTTAATTAAAATCAACAAAGAAATTATAAGTCTTATAAAGTGTTTGTTCCAACACATATGAGAAAAATGTTCCTGGATAAGAATCTTTGCCCTAAAGGTATCTCGTTTCGGCGATTTTTTTTTAAATACGTAATTTGATTTTTCGATATAGTTTTACTTTCTTTTACTACCTACTAATATTCAGTTACTATTACATCAAAACCAGCAGTAACGTATCAGAATCAACTTTATTAAATTTTTGTCCTAGAAAAATGAATAAATTATTTTAATAAAAGTCTCAAACTTATAGACAATTAATGTAGTTTATTATTGCTAAATTAAATTTGTCTTAAAAACGCTATAATATCTCGAAATAACGTTTTTTTTCAGTAAATACAGTGTTAAATATAAGGCACGATATGTAATACAATATAGTAGGTATTTATGAATAAGTAAATAATTAATTTCATGAAAATAACTTTAAAATAAAATCTTTAGACGTGTATAAAAAAAAACCTGTTAATATATGTTACATAGACTCTCAAATCAAAATATTGATCTCAAATTTGAATTGAAATACTTTAATTACAATATTTTTTTTAGGTATAATAATAAAAAAAAAACTAAAACTAGAAACTTAATTATCATATAGTCCTAATCCCCGCGGTATCGTGCCAAGAACGCTGGCCGCGTTTTCCCGCTGAATGGCTATACTTAGCCTTTGAGCGAGAAAAGAACCAGCCCTCTTATCACCAGCAGCAACGACCAGCCGCGGATGGAGTTTCTTTAAGAACTTCACCGCACGTGGACCCCAAGGACCGATAGTCTCTACAGCAAATGGCACAAATATGTAGTCATCTCTCAGAGACTCATATTTGCGCCACTTACTTAGTTCAGCTGCCTCTGATGCCGCCCCAGCTCTAAACGAGGAACCCCTGAGATGAGAGGCCGCCAGAGTGTCTACGCAAGTAGCATCCCACACTAGGGCTCTCCCAAGAGACCAATGTCATACTGTCGGGTCTCCTGCCATCGTCTCTAAATATCCACAAGGCTGTAAAACCGAGGGAACATTTAAAGGGACAAGAGCCCTTCGGATGACATCGTTTAAAGAACTGTATCGTGAAAACCTACCAGCGCTTTTCTTACATGAAAGTCCGTGGAGCCCAAACTTGTCGACGCTGCTACCACAGGGGCACTGATGTGGTTGACAAAGCGCCGCTCCTAGTCGGATTCCTACGGCAATACGCAAGCTTTCCCCATCAAGTAATGTGCCGAGATTACTTAATGGTAAAGCGTGTAACCAGTGACTAGATTCCTTAGTCGAAACAGCTAGTAGGCGTGCGTTATCTCGGTCACTACGGAAATTATGAAACAAATCTTTCTGCACGCCCCGTACCAACGGAATATCCCACTGTTTTTGTTGTTTAACTTCCAGTGGAACATTTCACCGGGACAGAACGTTTGCCATGTCTGCCCTGCCTCCGTACCAAAGCACAAGTCTATTTTATTATTTAAAATTATGTTACATAAGTCACTGACACTATGCACGGAAGCAAGGAAAGCAGGCAATGCAACGCTAGAAAGATTTCTCACTCCAATGCCACCAAATTTTATAGGTAAGTAGCTTGAGTCCAGGTAAAGTTAAATTTAGAATTTTTTCTATAGCTATTTTAAGATTATTATCAATATCTTTTAAAATATCCGAACATTTCCAGACTGGACTCGAGCGAAGTAAGTATGTAAATCTAGGTACAAGGAGACAATATTTTAAAATAGTAAGAGCTATGTGGGGTTTTAATTTATATAATTTATTAACGTGGTTTAAATACTGATCAAATTTTGTTTTGAAAACAGGTTTAATACTATCGAAAAACAACGGGGCACCTAGCAGGTATAGAAATTCCGTACTGACAGTTTTTATTCCTGGAGAAACATGATTGAAATTTTGAATTAAACTGTCTCTGTGAGAAGTAGATAAATTATTGGAAAAAAATATTTCACATTTATCGCTATTCGGTTCAAGACCAATATTTTTAAAATTTCGAAAAATATGAGTAAGATCACTGAGGACGTCATCTGCTCTACCTCCCAGTGTACCGTCGTCCAGGTACCAGACATTCAGCTTGGATTTCAAATTTGAAATAATGGGTTGAATTCCCAAACTAAAAAGTGGGTGACCTAGTGGGTCACCCTGCTGAACACCGACAGCAGAATCGATAACATGGTTTTCGTAAAACAAGTGAGTATTTTGACTACAACATTGCCAAACGTAATGATAAATTTCGGGGGTATTGTTATCCACTTCTTTCAGCAAGGTTACCCTATCGATAGAGTTAAAAGTATTCCTTAGGTCAACCTTCACAAGAACGTCTGCATCAGAGTTTGTTAAAAATGTACACACTGAATGTACCGCCGCCTCACAGCCACCTCTACTGCCAAAGCCTAGTTGAGTAGGCTGAAATTTGGTCTTAAGGTTAGAGATTATGTGCCTGCAAGCTAATTTTGAAGTTAAGCGTCGAAATGTAGAACCAACGGCAATAGGACGGATACCGTTATCCTTTTTTTTTGAAGGCACATAATCTTGCCCCATATAAGAAGGGAATGAAGTTTCGATTAACATTACCAGAAAGCATAAAGTTACATAATTTTGTAATGTCTTTAAGAAGTACTCCGCAGGCGTCACCGGCAGAAGCGCTTACAAGATCTTTAATATGTTGAGGTGTAATTCCGTCAATGCCGTTAGCAGAGCCATTCGAAAATGACATAATTGCTTCTAAAGTGTCTTTTTCAGAAATTTTTAAAGGTTGCATAGAAGTCTTGGGAGGCAGCAGTAAACCCTAAAAAGGTTTGACCGAAGGATGCTTCTGACGAAGGCTTTCGAGAGTTTCAACATTACGAGGATGTCGTCTGAGAATAAAATACGGGTTGCATTTTTTAAGTCGCCATCCAATACTTTCGACTCAACTACAATATTTTAAAATTATTTAGTACTTTTTGAAAATTAAGTGATACTAAATGTATGTGTTTACTTATACTTAATTAACCAGTGATAGTTTTTTTTTATAGGAGAGGGGGCAAATGAGCAAGCGGCTCACCTGATGGGAAGTGAATACCGCTGCCCATTAACAACTGCAACACTAGGGGAATTGCAGATGCGTTGCCAGCCTTTTAAAAAGGAGTAGGCTGTTTTCTTACAGGTACCTAAGTCGTATCGGTTCGGAAAAATCGTTGGTGGTAATCGATTCCACAAGGAAATTGTGCGCCGAAGAAAACTTCTTCTAAATCGCACAGTGGTGGACTAATCATCCAGATGGTATGGATGGTATCGCGAGTTTTGTCGCAATGTGCGATGGTGAAATTGAGCGGCTGGAATTAGTCCGAACAATTCTTCACAGCAACCCCGTGGTGGATGATGCAAGCAAAGAGATGCAACATCTCTACGCAGTGCCAGTGAGTCAAGCCGTTCGGAAAAAACTCGGTCGTCGACGATTCGAACCGCTTTGCGCTGGATGCGGTAAAGTGGCAGAAGCTGGCACTGGGGAGCCCTTGCCCAGAGATGGGAACAGTATTCAAGTAGAAATACTGTCCCGCTCTGATGAGCACGCCAAACTTTTTAGAGGCCGATTTGGCCTTTTCTACCAAGTGACCACGAAACTGCACATCCCTCGATATGTCGACACCGAGGATTCCGATACTGGCTGGGGCAACAAGGGGAGTGCCTTGAAACAGGAGATACGACAATAGGGTTCTTTTTAGCGGTAAACGCGCAAACTTGTAACTTCTGGGGATAGAACTGGACTAGATTTAGTCACGCTCAGTCCGAAACTTTGTTCAACAAAGTCTCGACTTCCGGCACAAGTTTCTTGCGGTACTTGGCGACGTTTTCCCGAGAAATATTGGCACGGCCAGTGTACAAAGCACCACCAGTGCTTTCGTCTGCATATCAATGTATGTCACCAGTTTGCAACATATCATTGATATGCAGAAGAAACAGCGTTGGTGATAGCACGCAGCCTTGTGGAATACAAGCGTTAAAGGGCTTGTAATCAGAGTATGTACTGTCTACTACGACCTTCATGCTCCGAACAAGAAAATTGGTGATCCAATTGTACAATTTCTCGGGAAGCTCATAGGAAGGAAGCTTCGAAAGAAGCGCTATGTGTCTAACCCGATCGAAGGCCTTCGCTATGTCCAAGCTAACGGCCAACGCCTCCCCTTTGCACTCCACTGTCTCTGCCCATTTATGAGTTAGGTAACCTAGAAGACCACCAGATGAGATACCTCAACGGAAACCGCACTGGCGGTCACTAATCAGTTGGTGATCCTCAAGGTACCGCGTGAGCTGGCAACTAATAATAGTTTCCATTACTTTGGAGAACAAGGAGGTGATAGCGACAGGCCTGTAGTAGGATGGATCCGGGCGGTCGCCTTGTTTTAAGGATCGGGTGTACCAAAGCATTTCCATGAGTTCGGAACTACGCCTAGGGAGTAGAAGTACCAGAAAAGACGCGTTAAAACCTGTGCCAACTTCGGAGTACACGTCTTTAGCACAATAGGTGGGACTACATCAGGCCCACTCGACTTGTTGACGTCTAGGAAGAGGAGTGCTTTGCGCACCGAGCGCTGTGTAAACAGCACTTCCTGCATGGAGTACTGACATCGCGGGATGGTCGGCTGTGCGTTGCCCCCGTTATCGAGAGTCGAGTTAGAAGCAAAGAGAGAGCCTGGCAGATCGGCTTCCCCCTTTGCGGAATGGGCCAGGGAGTCGACCACCCTTTGCAGAGTTGGCAGAGATAGCTGACAGAAGTTCCGTTGGACAGCCTTGGCGAAAGGCCACAATGCACGTGATCCTGAAGGGAGGCAAACTAGTTTCTCGCCAATTTTGCCGATGTGCTCTGACTTTGCCTTAGCAATGACTCGAAATGCTCATGGCAATGCGGCGAAATTCTACTTCCTTTTAAAAGCGCTGGTGTTTACATCCCGGGACGTTCATGCGTCAGCTCAGGCCCAGTAGCACTCCTGCTTATAGTGTGATGCAATTTTGCAGGAGTGACCAAACCATGGCTGAGTACTGCCTCCGATAGGCAGCACAGATAATGGAATAAATAATTCCATTCCCTGAAATACCGAAACAGCAACAGAATCAGCAAAACGTCGGGATCATCCGGCGAGATGCAAACCCGCCCCCAAGGGTAGGATGCAAAAAAAGACCGCATCCCTTCCCAAGCGGCAGACCTATAGCACCAAACACGGCGGCAAGCACCAGATCACAGCTGCGATGAGAGCGTGAGTGGCACTTTACTCCGGATCAGACAATGGTCCGAAGAGCCAAGAGGGACATCGATGGGCATGGCGGACGGAGACCTGATATCCGTCCGGATGAGAGGTTGGCAGAAGGTCCAACAAGGAAGGTACATTATTATGCACATCTGGGATCCGCGTAACCGAAATAACCAGTTATGTCAGACCATATACCAAGGCAAAATCATGAACAGATCTCCTTTGCGGCATGGGCCAGTGAGTCGTCCACCCTGTGTAGAGATGGCAGAGCAGGCTGACATAAGTTCTCTTGGACAGCCTTGGCGAGAGACCAGAATGCACGTGTTCCCGAAGGGCGGCGAACTAGTTTCTCGCCAATTTTGCCGCTTTGATTTCCCCGAATGATCGGTTAAACGTGAACCGAGCCATTCGGCGTGGTGGGCGTTAAAATCGCCAAGGATCACGATCTCTGCGGATAGTACCTGCTGTAGAAAGGAATCTGTAGCCATTTGGACGTGGTCGATGAGTCGGTATGTTTCAGTATTAGCGAAATGGGACCTATAGAGGCACCCGTAGACGCGCGGATGGTCGTCGCTGTCTACATGTAGCCAAAGGATGGACAGATCCGTACCTACAAGGCTGCCGAGGCGTCCAGAACAGATGCCCTCTCTGACGTATACGCAAACTCCAGCCCGAGGCATAAAGGAGTGTTCCAATTTGTACCCCGGGTAGGAGAGATACGAAGTATTAGCCGGAGAGGACACCTTTGTCTCGGTTAGAAAGAGCAAGGCTGGCTTTGCCGTCTCCAGATGGTAGTGGACGGCGTTAAGGTTTGAATGAAGTTCCCTGATATTGCAGGAATTGACGGATAGCGTAGCAGGGATGGGGAATTGGGCCTCCGGCCACCTGCACTCACCAGGCGAAATGCAGAAATAAACTTCTACTTCACGCTGGTATTCTGTTAGGTCGTGGGAGCACCCCGGTTCGAGCCGGCCCATCCGTGCAACAGCAAAAGCTGCCGCATGGCTCTACCACTGTTAAATTATTAGACTATTGGTAACCGTAGTTAAATACAAAGCAAAAATACCGACTAAAATTCTTGCAAGTAACAATTAACCTAGCAATTATTTTGCACTTCACAGGGCACCATAAGTTTTTAACGGAGGCCAAACTGCTAAAGGAGCTGCGGTAATGGTCCGAGAAGGCATGCATAATTTACCCGCAAAGAGCTTGTTTTGTAATGTTATTAGTTCGTAATCTCGTCGGAAACAGCAAACATCATTTTCTTTTGCTAAAATATTAAAATAATTTATTTTCAACGCCAGCGTTAGGTATGCAAGGTCCGTATTTAACTCGGATTAAAAACCGACCCTCCTATTCTGAATTTGAATAACCGAAGTAAGCTATCAAATTAAATATTACTTAACAATGGTATGCACTTTGTTTATTTCTTTTTATTTGTGTTAATAGTAAATTATATGTTTAATTTTAAATCAAATATCAGACAAAATAATTAGTAAATTGACTTGAATATGAGTCACTTAATATTAAAAATTAAATTAAGCTTCTGCCTTTCACATCTGCAAAATAGATTTTCTGTGCCACTCTTTTCTCGTTAATTCTTTACTTTTTTATTTTAATGACACTTATAACATTTTCTCGTATATTAGACAGTTTTCGTATTTTCACATATACCTATTAAACATTTTGTGACAGTCCCGGTTTCATAGCTCACATGAGTAAATGAACAAACTCAAGGCTCTTGCAAAATAGTTCAAAGGAAGCAAATTTTAAATACAGATTTACTTTTATTTTAACCATGAGTAGAACTTCATTGATAGAATCTTGAAAATCATCTGTCAAAGATCCCTGAACCTGCATATCTGAGAAGTTAAAATATATTTCAGAAATCATTTTTAGTTAGTGCCTGCTCAATCAACTCTTTTTCGTCCTAAAACTCGCAGCGTTCTGTGTCCAGGAGTGGTATGTTTGTAGGCTGCTACTTTTTACTTTTAATAGGCATATCCACGGCTGATCATAGGCTTCCCCCATTGTTTGTCAAATAGGCTGGATATTTGCAAACAATGGGGGAATGGGACACTTGGCAAGCGGATTGGCCACCGCAACTTTTTATTTCTTTGTGCTGTTATCAGGAAGATGCTATCACCTCCTACCACACCCACGAGGCGAAATGGGGTAGTGGTTTCTCTTTTGCCGCCGCTGTATGGCTAATATATTTATATTCTACTCCCGTTCATCAATTCAATTTGATTATATTGATTGCCAAATGAGTTGGATACCACGCTTGGCATGCGAGTTGTCAACCCCATATTTTTATTATTTTCCGCTGTAATCAGAAAGACGCTGCTGCTCATGTTCTGTATATTTCTACTCCGTTCATGAATATAGTTCTTCTCACACATAAAACCGTGAATTACTACATTTAGGAAATTTTGAAATCCACTCGAACCTAAAAAAAATCCTGTCATGTATTTTATGGTGCCAATCAATATTCAATGGGGCCAATGATTTGAATCAAATATTTTAAATATGTCGTGCACCATAATATTCAACAGTATTTTGTCAAAACTATATTAAGTTTAATTATGAATATTATGTAAATAACGCATTTCTGATCCAGATTCCAGAGCAAATGACCCTTCATGAAGACACATCGGAAGACATGCCCGATATAAAAAAGGTGTGGATAGACGTATGATATTAATACAATACTGATAAAGTCACTTATGAGTTTTGTAGCATATTATATTGCCAATTTTTTGACTGCCTCGTTGGTCTAGTGGTTGTAGTAGTGCCACTGCTGATCATGAGGTCCCAAGTTTGAATCTCGAGTCGGCGTAAAAAAATCAGTTATTGAGTTTTTATCAAGTGTTTGTTTTTTCTATCAAGAAATTTTCAGTAGCTGCCCGGAGTCAAAAAGTTGGCGGTGTCTCACCCCGTGCCTCGGAAAGAACGTAAAGCCGTTGGTCCTGTGCCTGATCTCTTTCCGGTCGTGTCGGTTTACTGTCCCATCGGACTATGAGAGTGAAGGAATAGAGAGTGCAACTGTGCTTGCGCATACACTTGTGCACTATAATCCTGTCCTGTGCCGATGGCTAGTCTCCGTTGAGACTGGCCGCCGTGACCGTAATTCGGTCTGGAGGACATTATTGCCAAACTTAACCAGTTACGTCCAATATATACACAGATATTGAGATATCTCTACAAGTGATCCAATCTTGCTATATTTGGCACGATATAGTATTAACGGTGTTTCTAAATTGTAGCCTACGCGAGTGATGCCGCGGGTATAAAGCTAGCAATTAATACAGGCGAATGGTGAAGAACAATCAATAAATTAAAAATTCTCAAACATTCTGTCCTTTTTATCTATTAAATTAAGAATGCATGACGGTCAATAAAACATTATTTTTCTTCACCGTCATGCATTTGGCCTCCTGTACCTAAAATTGTATTAACTAAATTGTACCTTAAATATAATATCTGTGTTTCTAGAAATTAAAATCAAGTTTAGATGTCAAGGGCTCTTAGACTACCACCGCTCTTGTATTTAAGAATCGTTTTTTTTTTCATCTTGTTTTATACATTTATTAACAATCACTGAACTGTACTAAAATAAAAAAAAATCGCACTGATCGAAACTGATATAAATTATTTAATGTAGTACATTTAAGTAATATGTACATATTTGTGTATTGCTACTACATTTTAGTGGTAATAAAGGGAATGATTAAGCTAAGCAGACCTACGAGATAATCACGTAAACAGATTCCTCGAGGTTGTGTCAACAAGTACAGATGTTAGTGTTGTATTCCGAGCCACGCATCGCAACTGTCGGCCATTTGCACGGACCAAACATGCAAGCTCTGTCGCTACCTACTCATTAGTAGGTTTAATCAAAATGAATTTTACAGCGCCTTTTTCTACGTCCCCGTTAACCAGTTGCCATTTTAATTAATTAAATTTCATTTTATTAAAAAAATCCTCTGTTCTGTAATAAGTAATAATTAAATAAACTCAAGATATTATTCGTGGCAATTTCCGAGCACTTTACTGCTAATAGAAGGTTAGTCAACTGTGCAGGAAATATTATAGTGCCAAACGTATACGCTTGGATAAAGAGAAAAACAATCGTCTCAATCACCGTTGCTAGATGTAATGCTTATTCACGCTTGTACCTCTTATAAGTTTGTGATACCAATTATTAGATCAAATGGGGATTAGGATCTTCTCTCCAGTGACATATACAGTAAAATCATAATATAACCCAATTCGAAAACCAAAAATTAGTGCTTTTGCACAAATATTGCCTTCTGTTCTGATTTTGACCAATATGCCATGTATTCGTCAAATAACAGGAAAAGAGGCCGCTCCCATTCCAATGTCGTCTATGTTTCCTTTAGATTATAAAAGAATATTTACTGGTGGCTGTTGGCAATTGTGTTAGTAGGTAAGCCCGATACGGTTCTATGAACTGCTTAATCCGAAGAGCTCTAGTTTCTATAGATATTCCCTCGGTTTTAGAACTTTCTTGACATTTGTAGTTTGGTACCTTGGAAGACAAGTATGTACGATAGCATTTCACAATAAGGGTGTTAGATGCTATGTGCGTAAAAACTTTGGCCACCTTTCACCTTATGTGACCTCAAGGTACCTCATTTAGAGTCGTGGTGGCATTAAAAGCGACTGAGCTTAGTAAATGGCTTGAATCTAGAAATTTTGTCGGAGATAAGACAATATTTTTGTGTCGTTTCCTGTAGAGACTATCGGTGTGTGAAATCTACGAGCGGTGTAGTTTCGAAAGGAACTGTTTATGCAAGTGATTGGCGCTGCTAGTGACTTGAGAGGTGTTTCTTTTCTGAAAGTCGCAAGGCTAAGTATATCCACTAAGCGTGGAGACCATCCAGCGTTCTTGGCACTGCACTTCTGAGAGCAGAACTGTATGACAATTTTAGTTTTAAATATTATAGTGTTATGATTAATATAATTATAATGCTGTTGTTGTTGTTATTGTATATTATTATAATTTTTTTTCGGTCTAGCAAACGTCTAGAGAGTTCCTACCTAGTGTGGTTTATACGTGATAGCGATTGGTTCTATAACATTTTAAAATCGTAACTAGATGTTCGATAGGATTAACTTGGCAAATTTTATTTTGTCATTGTGAAAATTATTTCGAAGTCTCAAACCAACAAAGCAACCATTCCCGGCATAATTTAAGAACAAGTTCAAGCACTTACGAACACGTACCTTATGCTTTGTAATTGTCTGAAAATGTAATATTTTGTCTACCTTTCTTTGTTGGTTTGAGATCGAAGCTTCGAATAAAAGCTATTCACAGACCCATTATTAAATTTAAAGCACAAAATCCAATTACAATGTATCCTACAAAAGTATAAAAATATTATTTTTATAAAACTCGTGCAGTAACAACATGAGGTCAAATTAGAATACAAAATTAACGTTTTAAGATCCCCATGCACTTTTAATAATCAAATGAACTTCTCAACATTAAATAATTTTCAAAAAGTAACGACTAATTAAGCTGGTTATTTATAACTACATACTAATAATTCTTCTTCATCGTCGTCAGCGTCTTAAGACCAACGAAAATGGGCCTGTTTCGTTGAAAAGAACATATTTGTTACGCTTAGCAGAGTAATTGTCTCGCAACTTTGTTACAGTACGTAACTAACTATTGTTTGTTAACTATAGCTTACAGTCGCTGGCGTATTTTACGTCTGTCGTAAGTGAGACGATTATACCACCATCTACCGGAAGTTGAGAATTATTCCTGACATTTTCCATAATCGCCTCTTAAGACAGCCATGGGACGTAAATGGGGTGTTGGACTCATAATATTTTATTATACGAGTATACAATATTAAAAACTATAATAATAATAGAAAAAACTAAAACTAGAAACTTATTTATCATATAGTCCTACTCCCCGCGGTATCGTACCAAGAACGCTAGCTGCGTTTCCCCGTTGAATGGCTATACTTAGCCTTTGAGCGAAAAAAGAATCAGCCCTCTTATCACTAGCAGCAACGACCAGCCGCGGTTGGAGTTCCTTTACGAACTTCACCGCATGTGGATCCAACGGACCGATAGTCTCTACAGCAAATGGCACAAATATGTAGTCATCGTTCAGAGACTCATATTTACTTGCAATTAATAAATATTAACGCTAATTTATTAACGCTAATAAATGACCTGAGCCACTACAGCTCAGAGGTCAAGCGTTCACATTGACATATTATCGCAGGTGACCAAACCTCAATGTATATGGAAAGCGCGACAGCTTCTTCTTTGCTCAAACCCTCAGAAATGAGACTCGGTCTGTACCCAGCAGTTTGATGTATATAGACTGTTCTTCCGCTTTTACATCAGCCGTTTTATGGAGAATTTTACTCAATCGTTACGGTTGGTAGGCGACGATAGCATTAGTATTTTATGTCTAGCGTAAACGTGATAGATTTACCGCCATCTATCGAATCTTTAATGACACTGATGCGACGAAATGAAGTAAGTAATAGATTATCTTACACCACAACACTGCATATTATAGACTGTTACTTTATTTCATTATTGTATTGTTTGTTGACTATTGTTTATTTTTAACATTAAATATGAAACGTTTTAAAAATTAAATACCCAAAATATTAAATGTCTTATTTAAGACTAATTTTAACACGTTTCGTAGTTAAAGTACACTGTCTAGAAGACAATCAAATTAGAACTACGATATCGTTCCGTTGGCAAGATACCAATAACATTTTCCGACCACTGCAAAATGGTATTTGAATATATGATTCTAGCTGAAAATGACTTCATCGATGTTCAGTTCTATTCTCAAAAGAACTTTGACCTTTAACTATTTTAATAGTGATGTCGTCAATCTTATCGATATTATTATTTTATATATTATCCATTCATGTCGAGATTTTATTGTGTTAATTAAAAGCTTTTATGTAAATTGCAATATTTGTTAAGGCCAAAACTTGTAACTGAATTTTAAAGCAGTTATCCACAACCGACTAAGCTAAAATTTTGTATACATGTTTAGTTACCTGAGAAAAATAAAATTAAATACCGTCACTCTAAATTAAAAATGGTGGACTCACAAAGATAGCGGACTACGTTTTTATATTCATCCCCATGATATGAAAATCAAATGAAACGGTTCACTGAGAAGAATACGAATAAAATGACGTCCGCCCACGGCTCTTATAGGAGATGGTGTACTATTTCCCGACTAAACGATAAGACTTAGCAAGGTCGTGTCATATCAACCTATACCCTGGGCAAATTATAGCGGTGGTGAAAAAAATTCAAAATGTCGGAAAATCAGATGGCTGCCATACGATTTTAAAGAATTATAACTCGGCAAAGATTAAGGATAGTTATAGTGCTCGAACAAATGTTGTGGAAACCGGCAAGGGTCAACTGCTGGCGTTAAAAAAATCAAGATGGTGGATCACCGATCACCGATCAAAAACCAACAATGACGCATCAAATGAAATGAACATACTTAGGAACGTATCCAACGATAACCAAAATATATAAATTGAATTAATAGTTAAATATGTTTAAAAACAAACTGTTATTTAAAAGCTCTAAAAAGAAGAAAATAAACTTTTAAATCTAACCCATCAATTTATTAGACACATTACACAATTTATATGATATAAAAGCTTGTGAGCGAGATTCCTATTTTATAAAAACATTATTTTCTTCTTAGAATTACCTACTTAAGTCAATATTAAGTTACATATTGTATTCTTGTTTATATATACATGTAAATATTGCGACAAGCTTTTATATCATATAAATTGTGTAATATAGTAAATTGATGGGTTTGATTTAATTTAGAGTTTATTTTCTTCTTTTTAGAAAAATTTAATAAAAGCTACTTTAAAAAAAAATCTTTTTTCTAATAATTTATTTTAATTAATGTAAGCGCTTGTACAGGTATAGAAGCGTTGTTACTCAATTTCGTACATACATTTTCATTGTATCTGTGACTGCTAGCGGGTTTCAGGAAGGAAGTTCCACTCCATGGGGTCGTTTGTGTCGTGTTCAGGTGATAAATCGTATATGCCATCACTTTTTACTAACGAGACAAGATGTCCCGCGGCTGCTCGTTAATGTATTCATGAAACGATTGTTAACGTTATGTTGACATCGTATTTCCCTCGGTTTATGTTGTCGTGTATTTTTTGTTAAAATTCGACGGTCTGGTTGAAGGGCTTACGGAATGTTTTCGTCCTATTTACGGAATGGAGATTTTTCAGTGCGGTTCAGTAGGCGCCGTGTCGTACAACTGCACCGATGACAATAAATATCGGACGCGGCGAGCCGTGAAATCGAATAGGCTCCGACTGTGAGCGCTTTACAATCAGCAGCCGCCTGTCGCACGCCCATACCCGCCTCGCTATAACTTACTGACTTTTTCATGCATAAAACTTATAGATTAGACTATCAACAATCGAAGATTCATATAAATGAGAACATAAAATAGTGCCTATCTAATCTAATCATATGTTCTATTTTAAAAAAGAAGAAGATAATTATAATAAGAAATATATTTATGTCGGTATATGTTAAAACGGCGTTTCTAATTACATTCTACTTTCAAATTAATTATTAGGCAGCATTAAATATTCGCTTAATGTGCAGTTAGAACGTATCTCAATAATACATTTTAAACATTCGCACGCAGAGTGCCGGAGTAATTTGCGGTTGTGACGCTCCCCCTCCACCCGTATATCCCCTGACGCGTGTTCGATTAGAGCACAAGTAATTCCGGAAAGGAAATTGAAATCTTAGCAATGCCCCACGGATTTCAAATTCCTACCATCAGTTTTCATAATGAGAAACAAAATGAAAAACAAACATGAGCTACTTTTAATTCACGGCTGCCGACTTTCTCTAGAGACAAAATACCATTGTTTACTATGTATCTAGCAAAAAATACCTTCAGATGTGCTGCTATAGAATACCTATGTAGTCGAGAGTATTTAAATGTTATATTTTAGTTTTGACTTCAACGTGTCAGTTTGTTGATTTTTTATTAGTAATTTATAATCTTACATAAAATTAATTTTTGTTTGTTCGTATTTTATGCGCTGCGATATTGTTCATCAGATTGCGCTAAAACTTTGTCAACTCATTGCTTGCACTTGCGCGAAGGTTATAGGCATAGTACAATTAACATATTATAATAACAACAAATTTGACGTGCGTATCATAACAAAAAAATTATTTGAAAGTTATACATCACTCAACACTAATGAATGTATTACCATTCCTTCCATAATTCGACAATATTTTTTTCTGTGGCAGTATCACGCCTGGTACCATCTATATTATCTATAAAAATATATATTATCTATCATACCTTTATTTTTAAAGTCAGAATAAAGCAATCACAATATCATATGGTTATCTTATATAAACTGTATCCTGAGCGTCATTAAAGTTCCCATTTTAATATCCTGCAACATATTCTGTTTTCTAATTCATGCAACAATTCTGTAGAGCGACTCAATGGTAATATTTTAGCGTTGCACTCGCAAATAGCAGCGGAATAATCGGGTGTGGAGTAATGAACACAAGCCTGGGGCCCAGGAGTTTAATTTTCCTTTTCCGCGCGGCTGTCCCGCTAGCCCGAGCTCATTAATGAAACGACAATACCTCGCGCCTCATCATTTGCACTGCACTGCACTGGCTCCACGACGCTGCATCGAACATGAAACAATAGTTGCTCAGTTTGCGCTTAGTTAGGAATAACAAATATACGAGTAAATGCGCATAATATGCATTGTTGTAATTTTAATGTGAAAAGATTTGTTTAAGCTTTAAACTTTATTGATATCGTAATAAAATGGCACACAATTATTAGCGGACAACTTCAAAATAAGCAGAAGATTGCTAAATTCGAAAAGACGTCATAAAATCAAAGTGGAAAAAGATTGAAGAAGAATTTGAATTTCGAGTAGTAACTCAAACTACATTGTCAAAATATGTGAAAACAGATCAAGATTGTATGTGAATATCAGCCCAAGTGTAAAGAAATATAAGTGTAACGAAACTTTAATGCCACATAAAGTTAAAATTGTCACCGAATTAATATACAATGGTGGTGTTGAAATAATAGACATTTAACTTTTTTTGTTGCTAGACGAAGCATAATACTAACTCAGAAACTTTCCGAGTTCCACTGCAACATTAGTCTCATGAATGAATCATAGCGATCGCATCCCTAGACCTCGTTGGTCGTATTCGATTAGCGCGAATAATTCCGAAAGGGAAATTGAAAAGCTAAAGCGATGCCCTGAGGACTTGATCTTTCTGTTATTTGCGGCCAGCAAACTGTGTTCTCTGAATACTCAAATAGAATCACTGTGTCTTCATATTATACCTCTGATATTACATACATTGTATTATAGAATATTAAGTTAAGACTAAAATTAGGAGCTAATTAGATTATTTGGTGTAAGCATATATTTAATTGCAAGTTTTGCTTCAGTCGTAATTAAATAAATAGTTCTTAATAAATTATGGATCAATTTATAATGCTTTAAACACGTATGAATAAAATACAACATAATATAAGAGAATGATATATAATTAAAGTATAACTAATTGTGACCTGCGTAGTTTAATTTATATGAATGTCACAAGGTTTATTAATGAGCAAGAAAAGAACCAATCCTTTTGTCACCAGAGGAAAGGACCAACCGCGGATAAAGTTCATTTAGAAACTATCCTGCTTATCTTAACGGAGCGTGTGACGTAATTATTAGACTATAGCAAATGGCGCATATGTAAAGTCATCTTTCTTTCACTCATATTTCCGCAATTCCACAGTTAAACCCTCTTTAACGCTGCCCCAACCTTAAACAGTATACGTTTCTGCCAAACAAAATCTACATCCAAGTATACCACTGCACGACTTTAAGATACTGTATTGCTTTTTGGCGTATATCGGAATATAGATAATAATTAATTGAAAATTAAAAATGCCGGCTTTAGCTATGACATGACGTCTCCATTTCCCGGTAACCATGGGTATTGCGAAGCACTCGATACTTTACTTATAAAATACCTAGTCAGGTCATAAGTATTGTCACACAGTAAAAACTTTTCTTTTATAATGCTGGCCACAAAAAAGTTTATTGAATTCGAATTTAGAATTGTTCATGAAAATAAAACTGTATACTTTTTAGAATTTTACTCATTTTTAAATATGGAGTGGACGCTTAAAGAAGACCGTGTTGCAGTTATTGCGTTGCATCGTTGCGGTTACGCGCCAATTCAAATTTTTGACATACTGAAAAATTTGAATGTAACCAAAAGATTCGTTTATCGTACCATCAAACGATAGAATGAAGACTCTAGTGTAGATGAGAGGTCAAGAAGTGGTCGCCCTCGGTCTGTTAGGACTCCAGCAGTGATAAAAGCTGTGAAGTCGCGAATTTAAAGAAATCCCAAACGTAAGCAGAAACTGTTGGCCCTTCAGATGGGGTTAAGCAGAACCACGGTGAAAAGGGTGTTAAATGAAGACTTAGGGCTTCGGGCATATCGAAGAAAAACAGGACATTGTTTGAATGCTCGTCTAATGGGCCTGAGACTGAAGAGATGCCGCGCTTTGTTGAAGCGGTACGTGGGAAAAAAAATATCGGGAAATTCTTTTTTCGGATGAAAAAATTTTTACAGTAGAAGAGAGCTACAACAAACAAAATGATAAGATGTACGTACACAGTAGTGAAGAAGCGAGCAACCGTATTCCGCGTGTCCAACGAGTCATTTTCCATCCTCGCTCATGGTATGGTTGGGAGTTTCTTATTGGGGCTTAACAGAGGTACATTTTTGTGAGAAAGGTGTAAAAACGAATGCAGTTGTGTATCAAAATACAGTCCTGACGAACCTTGTGGAACCTGTTTCTCATACCATGTTCAATAACAGGCACTGGGTATTCCAACAAGATTCGGCGCCAGCTCATAGAGCGAAGAGCACACAAGAATGGCTGGCGGCGCGTGAAATCGACTTCATCCGGCACGAAGACTGGCCCTCCTCCAGTCCAGATTTGAATCCGTTAGATTAAAATATATAGCAACACTTGGAGGAAAAGGCGTGCTCAAAGCGTCATCCCAATTTGGAGTCACTCAAGACATCCTTGATTAAGGCAGCCGCCGATATTGACATGGACCTCGTTCGTGCTGCGATAGACGACTGGCCGCGCAGATTGAAGGCCTGTATTCAAAATCACGGAGGTCATTTTGAATAAACTTTAGTGTCATAAGAATCTATGTTTTGTTAAGTTCATTTTGGTATATAAATGGTTACATAATGAATAAACTTGTTTCAATTATTTTATATTAAACATGTGACAGAATTTATGACCTGACTAGGTATATACATTTACAAATATACAAAAAATACTCGATACGTATATGATTCATAATCAGTAAACCTGTTTTTTTTTAATTCTATAAACACTTAGGACTTACCACTTAGCGTTAAAATTGGTTTTATTAAATATTGGTTTAAAAATTTATTTGTAACTAGCTTTTTCTCTCGACTTTGCTCGCAATGTCTTCGTTTTATTAATAGCATTAGTCTCCTGTGCCAAAATTCGCAACAACGTAGCTCTTGTCTGTTACAAATGCCTATTTTACGTGGATGATGCTTCTATCAAGTGTACCACGTAGATGATGAAATTTAGCAAAGTTCTAATATACAATTAGTTACCGAAATACGGACATCAAGTCTTACAATTTGCGAGTTAAGGTATTAGTTTCGGGGAGTAAAATGGAAAGCCTAATAAATAATTTCCGAAGATAATTGTGTGGGGTGTCAAAATAGACGCACCCCAGTAAAATATCATCATCATCATCATTAAAGCCCATCATAAGTCCACTGCTGAACATAGGCCTCCCGCAAGGAACGCAATAAAACACGGTTTTGAGCCACCTGCATCCATCGCATTCCTGCATCTCTTATTAGGTCGACACTCTATCAAGTGGGGAGCCACCCTAAAATTTGTTTACCGGTACGAGGCTTCGAGAACCTTTCTTCCAACATTCTACAAGCTATTTAGCCTGCCCAATGCCACTTTAGCTTAATAATCCGTAAGATATATCAGATAATATCATGATATTTAATATATAAACTTTATTCGATATATTTCCAAATAAAAAACCTCTTTAAGTCTACATTCTCTTGTTCTGCGTAGTTCGGACCAAAAATTTTGATTTTGATAAAAATATTTAATATTGTTAATTACAATAAATTACTTAATATTATAAAAATTCACTTATTTGAACCTATCGCACACTCGTTATGGCTCACTTATAGTATGGTACGACACTAACCAATTTCATCTATGTAATCTCATGCAATCGGCAAACTGATAAGTATTGGTCTACCAGAGACTAGTGTTGAAGAGTAGTAGTATATAAGCCAGCCAGAATACCCAGTCATTCCTTTTACGTGCCAACCCCAACTTGGGGTTCTTCAACTACAAGAATGCCTCCAGAGGCTGATGACTGCCTGGACCCCATGGCTCCTTACTCTCGTCACCGAAGGTACACTGAGGCAACAGTCAACGGCCGCCACACCACCTAAGCTGCCGGACGACCAACCGTCATACACTCCACGGCCCAGACGATCTAAGCCGAGGCCTACCACAACTACCAACCGAGTACTATAAGCGTAGACCTCAGTGCAAGTGAGGCGTAGACCTATTACCCCAAACTAGCCGTGGTAATCTAACTTTATAATTCTAATTCAATAAATCTACAATTCTGTGACGCTCACTAAAAACAAATTTTATTTAATTAAATTTTTTGTTTATATACTAATACGGCACAATTTATATTCAAAAGCTAAAGGTAAGCCGGGTTACGACCGCGGCCATGGGTGCTGATTACCACCCAAAACGTCGAGAATTAAAACAAGTAAAAATAAGCCGAATTAAACACGATAAAATTCGTAAAATTAGTTTTATTTGCTACGTCTTTTAATACAGTTGTAAACAGTAAATAGCTGTGGACGTTTTCGTTCGGTAATCCTGGGTTAATTAGCAGTAGGTTTAGCGTTGTACTATGAGACACACAGACTCTCTAAACTTATCGAACAATTACACGCAATTACAAAATAAATATTACCACACCAAACACGCAGGCTTATCTCAAAATTTGTTTCATCCACTGGATTGTAAAAGGCAGAATCGATTCCCGCACTCCTGCCACACATCACCAACTTTTAAGTTCGGAACATCTGATTGGATTTCGCCTCAATTATAATTTCGATGGATCTTTCGTGCAAATGCATAAAAATCTATAAAAATAGGTAAACTATGTTCAATCATAGTATTGCTCTTTACCAAGATGGCAAAATAGGGCTGTGTTGGTAAACTTTATGACGTATTTTTTAATAGGATAAGGGTGACAAACGAGCACACAATCCACCTGATGGTAAGTGATCATTGTGGCCCATAGACATCTACACCTATCCTCGATAACCAAATAAAATGCAGATACGTTATCACCGGTGAGGACTAAGACGGTCTTACACAAATGACTTTTTTATTAATTCCATTTCCAAATTGGAAATGTCAATACTACTAAAATATTAAAACAAACAGTGCGCAAAAAATTTAAATAATTTTAAACTTCTCCAAGCGCTTTTATATTATTATGTGTAAAAAGCCTTAGATTTTTGCTTAACTGTTTAATAAATTATTTCGAATTGAGATTAGAATAGCAGTGATGATCTTGTGGTCTAGTGATTAAAGTAATTAGATGCAACGCTGCGAGTTCTGTTTTGAAATCCTAGCCGGATGCAAAATGCACACATGAGCATAGGACATAGATTGAATAAAAGTAATTTATTTTTACGGATGAGAGTGAGTTTCATTTAGTGTGCGCGTATACATGAAGCATGATCGTATCGTGTTACACACTTAATAATTCCAATTATTATTAAGTTATCGCTTTGGTCGATGGCTTATAATTAGTACCTGTGAGTCTTATAAAATTGAGGCATGGTACCTACATCAATTAGCTGTGTAGTGGCGATGTAAGAATATCACTTCCCCATATCATCTAGTTAGAGGCGACCGAAAGAAAATGAAACAGGAAATAGGCAGCAGCATCTTCTTGATAACAGACTGCAAGTGTGAAAACTATGGAAAAATCCCTCCTATAAGGTAATCTACGAGGGAAGCCTCTGTTCAGAAGTAGAATTTTAATAAGCTGTAATTTTTTGAGCAGCTGCTGAACACTGCAATTTTCCTGATTTACTATAATTTTTAGAGTTCGATTGCGGCTGGCTCTAATGAAATTGTTCATTGCAATTTTCAGTAACTAATAATAAAAGAAAACTGCGGTTGCCAACCCGCGACAATTATGGCAAATATCCCGCCAATGAGGCAGTCTATAGTCCCCCATTTTGCAGGTCTATGTTCAGCAGTGGACTCTAATAGGCTGTTACGGTAACGGTAATTTTCAGTGCTTATTCATTACGTACTTGACGGTTGAGGGAAACACCGTGGAGCAACCTGTATACCTACGAAATGCTTTATTGAAGAATACATATATTAGCGATACGCCCAGGCTCCTCACGGGTGATTTCGGGATTTCGAAAACAGTGCCACCTACCGGGTCCAATTGTATCGATACAAATAAATAAAATTGTTAAAAGTGTCTGTTTGTAATGTCGAAATAACAGCTTTTCACTATATATTTTTTTTATAGGGTAAGGGTGACAAACGAGCACACAGTCCACCTGATGGTAAGTGGTTGCTGTGGCCCATAGACATCTACATCTATCTTCGATAACGAATCAAAATGCAGATGCGTTGTCACCCGTGAGGACTAAGATGGAATGCCTCGATTCCAGTAAAAAGGGTCTCCGGTTCTCTACACTCACCATACGAAACACAGCAGCGTTGAGCTGCTATTTTACGCTAGTATTCTGTGAGAGTGTGGTCCTTCCCCGGTCGAGCCGATCCATTCGTGCTACAACTATAATATAGCTGCAGCATGGCTCTACCACATATGAAAGTATATAGGGTACTTAGAACAAAAACACAATTTTTAAAATTTTTGTCTCTCTATCTTTCTGTCTGTCTGTCTGTTTGTTCTGGCTAATCTCCGATACGGCTCGACCTATTTTGACCGGACTTTCACTGGCAGATAGATGATGTTATAAGAAGTAACTTAGGCTACTTTTATTTTAGAAAAAGAATTAGGGTTCTGCGCAAAAAATTAAAACCCATGAAATCCAATCGTAATAAACTACGCTCGGGCGAAGTCACGGTGAACAGCTAGATGTCCAGCTATTTAGGAGGAGTTCAGTCACATACACACGGCCAGAAGAATATAAAGATATATTCCAAAATAAGTTAAGTCTGGCAACAAGCACTGCAGCAGCGTGGCGCACTAATTGGTCCATAAATCTCTCAGAAATTATTCTCTCATCAGTCATGTGCCCTGCTGTGGGACGTACATAAGCTGTAACTGTACTTTATGATACTAACTGGAAAAATTAAAAAAAAAGCAATCCATCTCTTTGTATATCAGACAAATTAGGAATAATTAGTTATACCAGTGTCGTTTACAAACTTCTAAATTATTAAGGTCAGTAAGGAGTGAAATAAGTTGTCAGCAACTGTCGTTCTGTCGCGTTAAAATGTAGGAGCCTTTAGGGCAAGAGTGAATAGACTTTTGTTAATGCTGCATCACCTTTCACTGTCAGAGTTAGTAGCCTAGCACAGACTTAGGATACGAGTAGTAAACAAATATATTTCAACATCATTGCCGTCGTAAGCAAAGTTGAATAACTTACATCAGTTATTACAATATGTAATTACAAATAAAAATAATATAATAAAAAGTCTGTGTATAAAATAAAGTACTAAAATAACATTGAACAGGTTTTCAAACACTTACGCGACCATTGTCGTATAAAAATACCAAATGTGAGCGTAGTAAATATTTTAAAATTAAACAGGTTTCATTCTGCGTTAATTATATTTTAAAGATTTGTTTATTTTTCTTAATTTGCTCGTCAAAGACCATCACTGGACTTGGGCCTCTACCGTTGTATTTATTGGAAGCCATAAGATTTTAGCCATAAGAAACCTCACCCACGGTATTAAATAATTTGTTGGCTTATTTTACGCCATCTTTACACTGTAAACATTCAATTCTAAATATTAGAAGTAGAAAAATGTTTGTCATCGTTTTTGTTGGTGTGTATGTTCGGGTGGATATCCAATTGTAATGTAAAGAAGTATCGCGTGCCGCATACGACCAGCTTTAATAAAATTGCTGCTGTGAGAAAATGTTGCGAGAATCTATAATTATCTGTTCAATGAATACTGTTGCTGAAACTAAAGAAAACTATTTATCTAAGTAACGCATAAGATGACTTTGAACTTCTACATATCTATTAGTATCTTTATATTATTTAAAGATTTAAATTTGTATTATACGTAAAAGTATAAAAAATTATGATTAAATATGAGAGCGTATAGTTGCGGTTTGAGAGAATTCACAAACTCATATTGTACGGTGGGTGTCTTAGGCAACAATGGCAAATGCCAGAAAGATATTGGAGCTTCAAACAAATGGCAAATTATCCCATTTACTTCAGTCGTAAAACACCCAAACCAGTAACAGAATGCAACGGCAACCGTCCCTAAAAAGGGAGAAGCCCATATTCAGCAATGAATGGCTGATGATTGAGAAGAAGTAGAGTCGAGTAACTATCGAGAAATCTAACAAACCAATTCCAGATTATTAATTACCCAAAAATCAATTACATGATTTTGATAATTTTAGTACACGTATTTTTGTACGAGTACATTTTAACTTAATGTGATCTCGAGAGTGAATGTTACATAAAACCATCCAGTCGCTCCGCCGTTAATCCAAACCTAATTGTTGGTTAGAAGTTTATTGGACTTGAAATGACAAATCTAATGTGAATACTGAGACCGACGCTTATCCCAGGAGACTAAAGATAAAACAATTTTTTTTGATTTAATAAAAAAAAACAGATAAATTTCTTATAAAGAAACTCCGATATTGAAAATCAAACTTTGAATAACATTTCCCGGGACAATATAATCTAAGGTAAAGTCATCTTAGACATGAAAGAAACACATCGAAATTCTTAAGGGGAAAATATTACTTTTCAATCGGGAAATTCTTTGCTGAAACAACTCGCGGAGAGGTAACGTTCATTTCGACAAAAGACGAGCAATATTCCGTGCACAAAGGAAAGCACCCGATATATTCAATGCAGTGACACAAGAAATGGCGGCACAAAGCGGTAACAAAGCTCATATTGAAAGTTACATCGTGGCGGAACGCCCGCCGCGCTTGGGCTGCGTCTCGGTGAGGAGCATAAATACAAATTTCACCACTTCATCTTGTTTGTTTTTGAATTATACGTTGATGTTATGAAATTATATGTAAGACGAAATATATAAGTCAAGTATAAGTAAGTAGTAATTTAAAAATAATGTAAAAATATTATATTATTAAATTACAATATTATTAAACATTTATGTTAAATATTTATACTATAATATATTTTTCCACTCAACCGATGTAGTTTATGAGCAAAGCAAACCATAAAGTACATGAATGCAAACAACTTCATTCCTTAAATTGTAATAAGTAATTTACTTTATAATTTGCTAAAAAATATAATAATAAAAATATTTCGAGGACGTGAGTTCTGTCAACAGCAATTGAGCAGTGCAGTGGACTAGCGGCCAATATTCCAATTGATATGTTATGCCCAACTGCCCAATATCTCTTTCGTCAATGAGGGAACAATTTATTTATCTTTATAACAGCGACGCCACGTCCGCCTTGTTGAATTCTTACTGATGTAGATACTGGTTACATCTCTTAATTTGTCGACATTGTTTGACAGGCCGCGCGAATTTTATTTTCATTATTTGTAACAATATTGTCGTCAAGCGAAGATGAAATCATGATTTTTTTTGCCCGTTTTTGTGATTATGAAAAAAAAGGAAAAGGGGCATTCACATTATTTCTTAATGTGAATGCCCCTTTTCCTTTTTTTTTCTTTTCCTATAATTCGTTTGATAAAAATAAAAATGCGACACAAATTTATTGATAGTGTGTCGTATCGTATCAAATGATAAAAGTTTCTATTGTCTAATATGTACGCGATATTGGCTTGGTAAGACTAGCGTATGCTGCATTGCTGTCACATCATTGAATCAAGAAATGTCCTAGTAAGTGATGAGGGATCCACATGATTTTGCTTACCATTGTAATCAAGATCCCAGTCAGGATTCAGCGATCTGAATTAAGATAACTTAAGTACCATGAATTTAAGGAGATGTTTTCCCTAGGCTGTGATGCAACATAAAAATGTTTAACTACTATATTATATCACATCAGATCACATCAGATCACATCAGCAGCCTTTTTAAATTCTGGCCATCGACCGGATAGAGACTCGTCTTTAAATATGTTGGGTGTGATCAGGTGAAGATGAGGTTAATATTTTTAAAACTGACATATTTCACCTAATACTTTCACTCCACTTTTTGAGACTTTTCACCATGCAAAATAAATACATTCTTATTTCATTAGAAATTTTATTTTTGAAACCATGATGTGTAACTGACAAGAGACAAACCCCGCTCACGTAAACTCGTTATTTCGTGTTGAAATCAAGTTGACAAGAGTAGAAAAAAATGGATTGTTGACAAATAAGAAAACGGTACGTGTAAGTACAAGTACCATTCACAGTCACTCGCATTACAAGTTATTTTATAGTTATTTGTCCGTAAATAATATTAGTGTATTCTTAATTCAACGTTTATACCTTCAAGACGATACCAGTTAAAATTAGGGAGATACCTCAAGGAAAGAAGATGCCAACATCATGATTATAATTGTTTGTACAACGTGTATCATCATCATCATCATTACAGCCCTTCACAAATCTGCTGCTGAACATAGGCCTTCTCCAATGAATGTCAGAAACCACAGTCCTGAGCGGCACGCATTCATCAACTTCCTGCATGTCTTACCAGGTTGTCACTCCATCTAGTCGGGGGTCATCTTATACTTCGCCTACCAATACGAGGCTACCACTCGAGAACCTTTTTTCCCTATCGGTTGTCGGTTTTTCAAGCTATATGGCCGGCCCATTGCCACTTCAACTTACTAATCTTTTTAGCTATGTCGGTTACTCTGGTTCTACTGCGGATATCTTCATTTCTAAGTTTAACAATACAACGTGTATAATAAATAATTTACTAAATTTCAAGACCATATTACACTAAATAATTTAATCGAAAATAAATAATCCTGGCTATAGCATTAGATCATCATTATGTTTATGGTTTTTTGTCCAATTCCAAATTTCAATCGAAATCAGTAAACGTTAAAAAACTTTATAGAGAGGAGGCGATCCTGGCTGAGCCATCGGATTATCATCATCATATTATCCTTATAAATCTCAACGTGCATACTGAATCTCAAGATGATACTAGTAACCGTTAAAAATTCTCGAGAGTAGATCCAGGAGTGCTATTGCGTCATATTCATGGGAAATCGTTTCCAGTGGCAAACTCTTCCTTTGCTTTATGTTTTTTCATTATAATAATACTTTGTGACCTAAAATAAGATATTAAAATAAATAAAAATCGACTTATAATCTTCACAGACACATTCATACGATACAAAGAAACCAAACGTAAAACTACAAAACGAAGTCCCCACAATTGCCACCAGATTTACAATACAATACTGCAGGTTAAATTTATAATTATCTTTTGCTGCCCAATCTCAACGTGCAAAATAAATCTCAAGGCTATACCAGTGACCGTGTAGCACATCCGGCATCATTGTTGCGTTTACCTACCCAATCTCGACTTGTTTAACTTTATCAGCAGAATCAATAAGTAATAATCATGGTTACGTTTTCGTTCATGGTCTTATCGTGCATACGAAATTAGAAGGAGATACAAGTAACCATTAAAGATCTAATGAAGAAGAATCTGGGTGCAGTATCAAGTCATTATTATTGTTTTTTTTTTATTTAAAATTGACGTGCCTAACATATTTCATTACGATATCAGTAACGATTATAGCATTTTATGCAGGATAGACGATTATAGCTGCAGATATCGGTCAGAATCATGGTAAAGTTTTCAGTACCAATATTAATGTACTTGTGGCTGTTGTTTGTTTTCTCTATTTGCATGTTTGAGCACTTATAGTTTGATAATTCCACCTTTGGATACTAGGCGAGTTTCGAACTAAAATCTTTGATTCATCGTTCGTAGGAGTGGGATAGTTTTCCAGCAAGTGTCTTTTCCTCTGATAATAACATGTGTATTCTCTCTGAAAACTGACAATTAAAGGGTTTTTCATTCCACAATACTGAACCCGAAACTGGTGATGGGGAGAATTATTATCAGAACATCACCTGCGCCCGCCAGTCTAGCGTGTTCACTATACCAAGTATTATAAGTTCTATCCAAACATAAATGAGAAAACTCTCATAAAGTCAAGTAAAAGCTTAAGTATAAATATAAATTTAATCAAGGGTTGATGCATTTGTAGGTGTATGGCTGCAGCATCCACTTACAGTCAAGTTCTATTTTGTCGCTTTTATTTATATAAAAAATAAACATATATTTAAAGTTATGAAAATAAGTTTTACATTTTATTTAAAATAAAGCATTTCTCTTTATTTGTGTCGTTTTTAATTTCATAGTACGGGGGCATCCTAGCTGGCATCGCAGAAACTGTTATTCGAAATTATAATATATTTGATTAACAATTTCAGTACAGGTAAATATTGGGAGGACTTCAAAAACTTTAAAAACTTTAAATTCTAGGGAATCAAACAGTGACATGTAAAGATTTCCCTGCTACCTTTCAAAAGTGAGAAGAAACTTCTAACGCATACCAATTTTCTTAAAAATATACACATTCTGTAATGTCTTTGGAAGTATTAAAAGACGAACCTCTAAATACGATAAAGTTAAAAAAATGAACGCTAATCGCTTGAGCTTCGTAGAAGTTGAGAGTTCAAGGAATTATTCAAGAGGCAGACGCATGCGCGCATTTTACGCGCCACCCCTTAAGCATAACGACCGCCTCCGTCCTGCAAACACTGCCTGAAAATTGAACCTTCTGTTCAGTAACGCAAAGATTTTCAGGCGACAGTTTTATCATCTAAAGAAACTTTCGAACTCAACATCATCTTCAGTTCTAAAGCCGTCATTATGTTCGCGTACGAAGAATTAGATTTTCATGACGTGCTCTACACTTTGTCGGTCGCAGCCGTCGGCGTCTCTTCTGGGTACTTATTTAGTCCAATTTGTGCTTTAATTGCATCAGTTAGAGTACATGTTCGATCGTAAAAGCTGTACTCCGCAGAATAATTCTAGAGCAAAGGGTATGGAGCTCAGTCGGGTGCGGGCTTTGGCGACGAGCTTACTAAATATTTCGTTGGCGCTTAAACCGCGGTCGTAACTTATTACGTAGCGTATTACGTTAATTTCTATCTAACATTAATACATGTAAATGGTGGTGTTGAAAAACTTTACTTAAAAATTATAAACCCTTTAATTAACACACATCTGTTTTACTAACTATTATTTTTCATACAAAATAAAAGTATCGGAACACATTTCCGTGGAATATAGCGTTGTGAGTATTAATAAATATTTTAATACAATATTATGAATATAATTTTCATAGAAAGATTCCTTATTGAATGAAAGCTTGCTTGTAATTAAAAAAAAATTAAAATTTAAAATGTGATGTAAATTTTTAATTTTGTACCGAAATATAAATTGAGTAAATTTTAATACTTTTAATTTGTAGTTAACGAAAATTGTGTAAGAGTTTTTATTTCATAACGAGTGAATGAGGTAGAATTTAAATCGTAGTTAGCGTATCCGGAGCTCTACGCGGGAACCAAAGCGATCCTGGAATATTTGCCGTTTCACCGACATTGCACAGTTAATTAAAGTCCATTTAATTTTATATCAAAGTATAATTTATAAAATGAAAAAGCATTTCAAATTATAAAATATTTAGCGTTTCTTATGTTTTCGTTATTAAACAATGTTTTTATTAATTATACATTACCGCCATTTTGTAGTTTAGTTTAAAAACAATTTCAAGGTATTATATAACATTCCAATTGAAATAGAGAGTTAATATAGATTGGAAAAAGAAATAAAATATATTAATAAGAAATAAAAAATATTGGCGACTTCGAGATCATATGTTCGCGCACTTTAGTTAAACAAGTCTCCGGATAAATAAAAGCATACACTCCTCCTTATCGATACCAAATAAGCCCGCCTTATTGATTGCTCCGCCTACTCGTTGAGAGTAAATTATATACTTTACTTATATACTACTTTAAATAATATTTCATATGTTATGTCGTTTATTTAGAAAATAACCCCTTAGTACGTATTTTAACTTTTCAAACCTATAATAAATTATATTTAGTACAGGTCACTTGCTTATCTGCTTACAGAATTTCAAAAAGGAAACAATAACTTGCATTAAAGTATTTAAATCAATAATGGACTCCAAATTCTAATGAGAAGTCTTTAGTTACTTATAATTCAACTGTTTGGGTATCATTTTATTTAAAATGATATTATATTACATAGAGTATAACTTACAAACAAAGTTAATGTAGCGAGTGAAACCTTTATAGTGAAGAAGTCAAAACGGTAAATTTACAATGTTAAGAGAAAGCCGATCTTAAACATGCCAGTCGAGTTGTTGAACCTAGACAGTTGGGAAACTGTTAGCGCATAGTTTCACCTCAAAGTACAGACACTAAGTAAACAGTTTCAAAGTGGTCACGGTTGCGCACTGACAATACAAGTGTAAACGGAATTGTTACGTCATGGAAATCATATCATCGTTGGACTATCGCGGGAAAAGTAATACTGAAATGTGCTGAGCAACTTTTACAATGGACCCACATTCTTTAAGCCGGTCACGTCAAACTCCTGCTGCAAGAACCCACATCGTCTACACGGACCAAAAGGGTAGAAAGTAAGTACTTTAAGTTTAAAATTTAATAGAGTGCATCAATTCATTCTTAAATCGTTTTGATTGTTACATGCGGAGAGGGAAATTTAAACGTTTAAACCTTACAAATGAGAGCCATTATTTCTCTCAATTTAGCCTAACAAGCAACTTAGAAAGGTTCGCCGAAACGCGGAACTCAATGACCGTGAATTTTGTAATCTTCATTAATTTTGGCCGAGGTTCATTTGTTTCCTTCTGATATTATTTGTCTCTTGTTTAATAACTCGGCTGTATGCATTTATAACTTGATATGAGATTTGTCTTAAATATTATAAAAAAGTTAAGCTTATGTTTGAATCCTTTTCATTGCTACAGCAAATAATTATTTCGAGGGTTTAAACTGTACAGGAAATCTTATAGTGCCATTATGTTAAATACATTTGTTTTTATAAAGTCACTTTCTTGTTTGTCTGTAGTTGCGGGTGAACTTTAGTAATTGATTTTTAACTAAGTTCCTGATGAGCTGGAAACTTGAAATTTTAAACATAGTTCAAATTTGGATGCCAATGCAAGAGATACAAACGTGGTAAAAATTAAAAATACAATTTGAAAAATTTCACTGGTTTATCAATTATAAATATCAATTAGCCTTGTGATGACATCGGGGAAGGATCGAAAATTTTGTTATTTTTTTATAGGATAGGGTGACAAACGAGCACACAGTCCACCTGATGGTAAGTGGTTACTGTGACCCATAGACATCTACATCTATCCTCAATAAAGACTCAAGATGCAGATGCGTTGTCACCCGTGAGGACTAAGATGGAATGCCTCTTTGCCAGTAAAAAGGGTCTCCGGTTATCTACACTCACCATACGAAACACAGCAGCGTTAAGCTGCTATTTTACGCTGGTTTTCTGTGAGAGCGTGGTCATTCCCCGGTCGAGCCGACCCATTCGTGCTACAACTATATTACTAATATAGCTGCAGCATGGCTCTACTACGTAGATGCAGCATGGCTCTACCACGTAGTTATAAAAATAAATAGGCTTTGTTAAAGATTTCAATTGATTTTAATGTTAGGTTTTCCCAAGTTCCATAAAAATAGTAATAATGTGTACCTACGCTAGTTTTAAATTTATCATTATATTTTTATTATTTCATATAACATCTAGGACGCTATTATATCTTTGTAGTTTCAATATAATTTTATATAATACTATACTAGCGATCCGCCCAATTGCCACCCTCGTGATTTCTGGATCTCGACACCTGCGCTACTTAAGGAGTCCAATTGTAAATCTAAACCATTTTTGAATCAATTAAATCACACAAACAAAAATTCATCAACTGGTCCAGCCGTTTAGAAAGAGGCAGTCATAAACACACGAAGAAAAATTATATATATTAAATGTTTAACAGTTTTTCTCGATATAAAAAAAGCCTTTGATAGCGTCTCTCTCCCCACTCTTGTAAATAAACTTGAACATATAGGCATACGAGGTAAACCCCTAGATTTATTTAAAAATTTCTTAAGAAACCGTAGACAACGGGTCAAAATAGTAGAGCACTGTAGTCATGACTGTACCATTACCTAAGGTGTCCCACAGGAGAATCTTTTAGGCATTTATTTTTGACTTTATTTTTGGTTTACGTAAACACACTTTGTAAAATGTCGCTACAAAATGGGCACGTATTCTCGTATGCAGATGAAACTGCTTTGATATTTTGTGGTCGAAGCTGGGAAGATGTTCGGCACAGCGCTGAAGTAAGGTTAGCCAAGCCACCTCTCAATACATTTAAAACAAACTATGTATGTTTTACTAAGTAGAATAGGATTTAACCTAATGTTAATATTATACTCTTGTGTTGACATTAATAACTCTAACTGCTCATGCCTTCAAATAAACAAAGCATCTAGCACAAAATATCTTGGAACGATATTGGATCAGAGTATATCCTGGCATCTATATGTCTAACTTTTAACGACAAGGTTTAGATAATTCATATGGTTTTTCAAAATTTTAAGACATCTCGCAACAACACAGATGTTAAAAGAAGTGTATGTTTCTTCAGTTTAAGTTCAGTTCTGGTATACTGTATTAGTTCTCGGATATGGGGAGGTGCTACGAAAATAAAGTTTTTGGATTTAGAGAGAGATCAAAGATCATTACTGAAAGTTATGAATTTTAAACCTTACAAATACCCAACACAAGATTAATACGCCCTGTGTGATCTCCTTAAAGTTCGCCAGTTATATAATTTAAATATAGTTCTTAAGCTACAAAAGTCCCTTGCACATATCCTTGAATTCGAAAATAAAAGGAAAAAAACTAACATAGCTCCGGTTAAAACAGCATTTGCTAGGCGGCAACAGGCTAAAAAGTCTTCTTATTTGTACAATTACTTAAACAAAGAATTGAATATTTATTCAAAAACTAGTAAATAATAATAATAATAATAATAATTCCTTTATTTCAGACCTTGATCCATAATTTGTTAGTAATACATTTTTACACTTTAAATACTAATGTTAGTTTCTTAAATATGTAAAATTACTTTTTAATATACTATTCCAGTGACTTAGCATATGCCCGTCACATCGTTCGGCGAACATGTTCAGAATACCGTTGCGGCTGCTACGCATTCTAATCAACAGGGAGTATACTCGTTTACGCATTATTGCAAAGAAGTCATCTGTTCTTGCTTCTGCGAACATACCTGATGCGCTACAAAAGCGAGGCAGCCCCAACAGGGCTCTGAAAATGTTATTATATAGAACACGAAGGTCACTGTAAGCGCGCTTTGTATATGTTGTCCATAAGCTGCACGCGTAAAAAGATTGGCAGTAGGTCTTAAAAAGTGCAATCTTGACTTCGTTGCTACACCGTGCTTATTGAATGGCTCAAGTGGAAATATTATCACGAAATCGAAAATTTGTTAAAATAACATGGCCTACAAAGCACGGGCGCGCACGCGCACTCACGCACACACACACGCGTGCACACACACACATATACAGATTTTTATAATTAATTTATGAAAAGGAAAGGAATGTTATGTTATTCTTGTAACTAGTATTGTATTTAAATCAAGGAAGAGCGAGTTTTCCTGTCACAAGTATTGAAAAATACTTAAAAGGAAAACTCTGTGTACTGCTAATGATGTAAATTTATTGTTACAGAATAAACAGTTTTTGATTTTTTTTTTGATAAAGATATCCGTTGTTGCGTCTGTTAGTGATCGTGTAACTTTTGAACAACTTGACCGATTAAGGTCATTTACACAATATAGTTGTTTAGTCAAGACGATGATTCATACCTATGCTACGATCCGATAGGTGGCGCTGTAGTTAATTTATTAACAATTCTATGTTAATAGATCAAAATGACTGTTATTGAAAATAATATGTTACCAAATAAGAATATTACAAACGAGATAAGTTGCAATGTTATCAAGATATTAATAATAAAAGGCGACAGAGGGAAACTGAAACAGGAGATAGGCAGTGGTATCTTTCTGCAAACAATTCAAAATTATAAAAAAACTGTGGATGCCAACCCGCCTGCTAAGCGTGGCAACTATGGGAAAAACCCCCTATGAGGCAATCTATGGGGTTGATCTATGTTCAGCAGTGAACCTTTAAACCCTGTAATGGATGGATGGATGGATGGATGCGTGAACTGTAAAAAAATTCCATAAATTTTCTTTACAGTGAACGTATTATTATGAATTTTAATAGAAAGATTGTGATAGACAGGCTGAAACATGGCATGTAATAGTAATAATGTTGGTAAGGCGAATCTCACGCGAGGAAAACCGCAAAAAAAGCTAGTTTGTATATTCGTTTCGTTACTATTTCAGCCCATTAAAGTTCAGTGCTGAACATAGACGTGCCATTAAAATGTCTCATAATATACTTGTTAATATTTGTAGATTTGATTTACCTATACTCTTATATTTCGTATTTATTATTCAATACAATTCCTAAATCAAAAAGATATCATATTTCTGCAGAAAGCCTTTTTTCTATTCATAACATTGCAAAAATTTACTTACGTGCAAATACATTCTGAAGTAAATTTTCATATAAATTAAATTTAGAAAGTTTCTGACTGCGAAAAGTAGTATAACTGCACCATTTTTCAAATCCAGACAAACTATATGCTGTTATTCATTTAATTACAACTAGCGACTAGCCCTGACTTCGCCTGGGTAGGATCAGATATCAGATATCTGGATGAGATATTAATGTCGTGTTATTTGGATTTAAGATCAATTTTAGTTATAGTTTTTTTTTATAGAATAGTGTGACAAACGAGCACACAATCCACCCGATGGTAAGTGGTTTCTGTGGCCCATAGACATCTACATCTATCCTCGGTTGCGAATCAAAATGCAGATGCGCTGTCACCCGTAAGGACTAAGATGGAATGCCTTTTTTCCAGTAAAAAAGGGTCTCCGATTCTGTACACTCACCATACGAAACACAGCATTGTTAAGCTGTTATTTTACGCTAGTATTCTGTGAGAGCGTGGTCCTTCCCCGGTCGAGCCGACCCATTCGTGCTACAACTATACCACTAATATAGCTGCAGCATGGCTCTACCACGTATATAGTTATTTTAGTTATTTATATTAGTTATTTTTAGTTTCAGATATAATATAATCTGGATGACTCTTGCTATCGCTCTCTATGTATTCGTGAATTTTTATTACAATCGTTTCATCCATTCCAAAGCTTAGTCCAGACAGACAAATAGACAAAATTAAAAAAAGATTGTTAATGGTAATTGTATGCAAATTACTCATTATTATTATTTATTATTAGTTAGTTATTTTGATATTACAGACAGACACTTCAATTTTATTTATGCGAATAGACTATTTGAAATTTATCTATTTGCCGCATTTTCAGTTTTTTATTAACATAAACAAACTAGATTTCTGGTAGAGTGTAATAGTATTTCTTATAGTGGAGGTTTAAGAGAATCCATTACACACTTTGCAAAAAGATCTCATGGCCTCCAAAGCTGGCGGTATATGCATCGATACATCATGAAAGACGTAAAATACTCCTAGAGCCGTGGTAGTTCAGATGGTTAGCGCTCGTTGTAAATTTTACAGTACGCGAGCATCCTGGGTTCGATCCCCACTGACCCCAATGAAATTGTTAATTGCAATTTTAAATGCTGATTTACTTCGTGCTCGGCGGTGAAGGAAACATCGCGAGGAAACCAGCATGTCGGAGAAATAAGAAAAAAAATATTTCGTAGACACGCGAAGTTTGCCAACAAACATTGGAGCAGCGCGGCGGACACTTCCTTGCCCCAAAACCATCTCAGAAATGAGAGGAGGCCTGTGCCCAGCAGTGGGACGTATCTGTAATTTAACTTTTTTACTTTTAAAATACTCCGACCAGCGACGGGCAAAGGTGAGAGACATCTACTGTGTTCGTCAAGCGTGATGTTACCGGAAAATGCCCTTACTGTGGGAGAGGTAGTGGTAGTGGTAGTTCAGTAGTGGTTTGTTTACAAGCATATAGAGAAGACACAGAAGAAGAAGTAAGAGAATTTACTGTTACAGCCTTATTAAATTACACTATTGAACATAGGCCTCGTAGGGGGGATATTTTCCATAGTTACTCCGCTAGGCGAGCGGGTTGGCAACTGCATTTTTTATTTTTACTCGTTATTATGAAGACGCTTCTACCCATCTCCTGATTCGTTTCCCTTTTTTACGGCATCTTACGACACCCATGAGATGATATGGGGTAGTGGATCTTCTTACACCGCCACTACACGGTAAAGAGACTTTATTTACAATTTATTCATTCGAGAATAGAAATTTGACGAAAAGAAATGACACAATGTACTAAAGCCATTAAAGCTCATTCTAAATCATGTCAAACTTTAACATGAGAAGTGTCCAGTACCACATGAGTAAAGAAAGTAGTAGTAGCCAGAACAATGTTGTCGTAAATCGATTATTGAAATGGTCACGTAGCTGTTATGACAAACCTTATAAGAGTTCGAAAAATTACTAAGATTTGCATGAAAAACTAAATTTTATAAATATATCTAACTTGTTCTCATGCCAGTTATGTATTTATATATATGCATGTATACATAATACATTTTTTATAATATAAGGTCGGGGAAAAAGTTTCTTCGTATTTTTTTTGGATAAAATTGAAGAAATATCTTTTTGGTTGTACTGTATGTATCTGGTTGGATTTAATATCAGTACATATAGGACATTAAGAAAAAGAAAAACAAGAAGTAAAAAACACTTTCCCGCTATTTTCCAGTTGTTTTTCTGTCCGCCGAAATGAGTGAATCTAACGAAAAAATTCGATACATTCTGAAGTTTTATTACAAAATATGGAAAATGTGACTTAGGCCGCGAAATAAAATTTTTGGCGTTTATGGATCTAATGCAGTGTCAGTAAGAATAGCACAAAGTTGGTTCCAGCGTTTTCAGTATGGGAATTTTGATGTCAAAGATGCAGATCACTCTGGTCGCCCTCATACGGATAAAGTCGATGCCATTTTTTGAAAAATTGGAGCAAGATCGGCATTTTAATAGTTACGACATAACTGAGGAATTGAGGATTGACCACAAAACAGTTTTGATCCAATTGAAAAAGTCTGACTATACAAAAAAGCTCGATATTTGGGTACCACGCGAGCTCTATGAAAGAAACCTAATGGATCGAGTACTTATTTGCGATTCTTTATTGAAACGTAATGAAACCGAACCATTTTTGAAAAGACTGGTGACGAAAAATGTATCACCTACGCCAAGAATAAATTCAAAGGGTAGTCAAGCTCCTCAGACTGAAATTGGGAAAAAATGGCCGGAATTGATCAACAGAAAAGGAGTGGTCTTTCATCATGATTGCCAGAACACACCCATCTTTGACCATTCAGCATAAATTGAGAGACCTTGATTGGGAAGTGTTAATAGATTCACAATATAGTCCTGACCTTGCAACCTTAGATTTCACCTGTTTCGGTCTCCTCAGAATTCTTTGCATAGTGTTAGGTTAACATCAAGAGATGACAATCAAAACTACTTGTCGCATTTTTTCATCAAAATCCCTAGATTTTTAGAGCAACGGGATTATGTGACTACCTACAAGATATCAATAAGTTATCAAACAATGGCACATGTTATATATTTTAATTAAATATAATTAAACTTTGAAAAAAATATGTCTTGAATTTGTATATAAAATACGAAAAATCTATTTCCCCGACCTTTCATATCCAACACGGGAGCAGGCCTAGAACCAACAGCTTTTCCGAAGCATGGGGGAAAAATACCGTCAACTTCTTGATTTTGACTCTACCTGGTTTTCGACCTTGATCACAAATTTACCAGTCACACTTTCGGCCGCTAGTCTAATGAGCCTGAAAACTGAAGTACTTATATTAAGACTGCGATGTCTTTTCTAAATCCAGGGTTCAACGATACTTGTACAAATGCAAAAATGTGTAAGACAAACTGATATTACATCCCCAATACTCTTCACCGCTTCATTGAAAGATGTTTGAAAGCTGCGCTGGAAAGGATCCGATATTAACATCAATGGCGAGTACATAGCTCACCTTCTAATTGCCAACGACATTGTCATTATGGCAGAATCACTAGAGAATCCTAGCAATATGATGAATGTACTTAAAGTTGTGATGATGAAATACTCTGCCTTAAGAAGATCATGAACATGAAAAAGGTCACATCTATACCGGTTGTTGTTAAGCAACAATACTAAGTTCGAAATTGTAACCTGGAGTAAATAATTTGACTAAGTAAGTCCATTTCGACCGAGGGTTCAATCGACAGATCCAACTGGGATGGACAGCGTTCGGGAGATTACGTCATATGTTCTCGTCACTTGTTCCTCAAAACATAAAAACATGAGTAAAGAATTGATGCATGTTGCCAGTGATGACATATGGATCTGATAAGTAGTCATTCACTGCTGGCTGTATAAGAAAGCTTTAGGTTGCTCATTGAGCTATACATAGGGCTATGCTCGGAGTTTCTTTTGTGTGATAGTATTCGTTATAAGTTATAGCTCAAAGGCTAAAGTAGCAATGGGTCGGCCATATAGCTCAAAGAACCGACAGACCGATGGGAAAGAAAGGGTCTTTAGTAACAACCTCATACCAGTAAGCGAAGTGCAAGGCACTAGAGTGAAATGTTAAGACATGCAGGGAGTCGATGGATGCAAGTTAGTAAGATCCATGTTTTATGAGAAACCTTTGAGGAGGCCTTTTAGGAGGCTTTTTATGATTACCAGTGGACTTGTGAAGTGTAGTAATGATGATGATGAAGTTTTCTTTAGATGCAAAAGTACCCTTGATAACTTGAGACTAAAAAGAGTAACTTTCAATAATAAAATTTAAATAGAAATATTTCCGCAGTCTACTTGTTGGAGGGCGGAGAGTGGGGTACAGGGGAGTGTAAAGCTTGTGAATGTGTTTCGAGAAAGGACAGCGGAGTTACTTGTGCAGTTTCCGTTAGTCACATTTTCGCAACAAGGTATTCACATTTCAAGGACTGGAAAGTTGGCGTTATCGTATTTAAAATAGAACGACGGGCACATCTAACTTTGTGATGCAAAATGGACGTGTAAGAATGAATTTAATAGTTAAATTTATATCTTGCTGGAACTTTAAGTGCTTAAAGTTATAGAAATAAATAAATAAAGAGGGTATGTATATGACACATTATATTTTAGAACCTACTAGCCGGCCGGCTAAACGTTGTTCTGCCCTCTTCGACGACCCTGTGTCCTATAAAAATTCTTAAATTCGTAATAAAAAATTTTGAGGGTCACTTATAGGCACAGCAATCTGTGTTTATAGGGATAAAAACTATCCTATCTGTCAAGTTGGACCAAACTGCACACAGTGTGCAAAATTTCATTGCAATCAGTTTAGTAGTTTAGGAGTTCATCGTGGACAAACAATGTGACACGTAATTTTTATGTATAAAGATTACCTTATTATTAGTAGAACTATATTTCATAAAGTTTATATCTTAACTGTATTTTTGTATATTACTAGTGGCAACTAGTTACAAATTTAACTTTGCGCCCGACGTGCATAAGTTTTGTGAGAGCCTTTAATTCGAATGTGACTCATGATATATTTGGCCGAAGTTTTCAAAGGGATTGCACGGCTAAGCAGTGTAATCGTAGTAGGGGTAGGTTGGCTATTTAGATTGACTTGTGAAAGTATATTGTTAGAACCACTCTAGAGATACTAATGCTGATAAACCTGTCGAGGTACATTGATGAGCACTGCTGCACTCAATCTTTTTCTGAGAAAAGGAGTATGCGCCTCTAACAGTTGTGTGAAGAGATTTCCATCTGAGCTAACAAAAGCTCTCTCCTAGCGGGTGTCTCATTGTGTTTCTCTTCGGCGTCTCATATAGTTAGGAGGTTTGAGTGGTATGCAATGAGGAGTCACCATACAAAGGTACCTTTAATATGCTTCCAAAAATTCCAGCAATATTCTAGTACTTCTCTACCATAGACGTTGAAAGAACAGCAAAGCGAACAGTAGAGCCCTTCTGCAGCTATATTATGACCTTTTTACTGGATAAGAGGCACTCCATCTTATTCCTCAGGGGTGACAATGCGGACCTTAACGGCTCAGTGGCCATAATTTCTTCGGCCGCCGCCGGTACCCCGACCCTTGAAGGTGTCAGGAGGGGTCAGAGGTGCGTAGCAGCACGGTTCGGGGAGTTCGTCGTTGTTGGGGTGTACTTCTCCCCGAACCGATCTCTCGCCGAGCTCCACAACTCTCTTGCAGAGCTGAGAGCAGTCGTCGTCGGAAGCTATCCCCTCCCCGTGCTTGTCCTCGGGGACTTCAATGCCAAGAACTTGGCTTGGGGTTCTCGTCGTACAGATGTGCGGGGTAGGATGGTGGAAGACTGGGCTCTGGAGACAGGCCTGGTCGTCCTAAATCGGGGTTCTGTCCCCACGTGTGTGCGGATGCGGGGCGAGTCGGTGGTGGACATTTCGTTCGCTAGCCCCGCTCTGTCGCCGCGTGCCATTGACTGGCGAGTCATGGAGGGGGTGGAGACCTACTCCGACCACCGGTACATCCGGTTTGACGTCTCCACCCAGCCCTCGAGCGCGCCAGTCCAACAGGCCCCGAGTGGTCCGCGTTGGGCGCTGAAGCAGCTGGACCGGGAGCTCCTCCTGGAAGCCTCGATCGTGCAGGCATTCTATTCTATTCATCACCGGATAGGCCTGCCGACGTCAATGATGAGGCAGGGTGGTTCCAGGAGGCCATGTCCGATATATGTGACGTGGCAATGCCCCGCGTCCGGCCAGGAAGCGCCCGGCGTCAGGTGTATTGGTGGTCGCGTGAGCTGACGTCTCTGCGCGAGGCGTGTGTCGCCGCGCGGCACCTGTACTCCAGGCATCGCAGGCTCCGCATTCGTCCACCGAATGCGGCAGCCATTGAGGCGGAGCTGTACGAGGGATACAGAGCGGCGAAGACCGCCCTCCGGGAGGCTATCATGCGGGCCCGGGATCGGGCCCGTGAGGAGATGCTGGAGACTCTCGACAGAGATCCGTGGGGGCGCCCTTACAAGATGGTGCGGGATCAACTCCGCACCTGGGCCCCCCCGCTGACGCAGAGTCTCCGGCCTCAGCTCGTGGAGGACGTGGTGAGCGCTCTGTTTCCTGCGCGAGGGGAACATCCGCCCCCGCCTATGGCTCCGCCACCTGCGGTGCCGGAAGCGGACCACCAGGACGACGACGACGGCATCCCGGAAGGGACCGGGGTAGACCTGAGAGTGGCGGTACGTAGGCTCAAGGCCAGGAATACCGCCCCAGGACCCGATGGCTTGCCTGGCAAAGCCTGGGTCCTGGCCTCGGAGGCTCTCGGGCCCCGACTGGAGAGGCTCCTAAGCGCATGCTTGGAGAGAGGCCAATTCCCGCTTCGTTGGAAGACGGGGAAGCTGGTCCTCATTCGGAAGCCGGGGCGCCCTGCGGACTCTCCGTCCGCATACCGGCCCGTGGTGCTGCTCGACGAGGTGGGCAAGCTCTTTGAAAGAGTCATTGCAAACCGCCTCGCCGAGCACCTTGCGGGGACGGGGCCGGATCTTGCGGAACACCAGTTTGGTTTCCGCAAGAGGCGCTCTACGGTGGACGCCATCATGCCCGTGAGAGCCCTCACGACGGGGGATGCAGTGGCCAGGGGGGGGGGTTGTTTTGGCGGTGTCTCTCGACATCGCCAACGCCTTCAACTCCATGCCCTGGAGCTGCATTAGGGAGGCACTCCGGTATCACCGGGTGCCGACCTATCTCCGTCGTATAGTCGGGGACTATCTGACGGATAGGGCCGTCATCTACCCCGGTCGCAACGGTGAGTGGAACCGGCGAGAGATGTCGTGCGGTGTCCCACAGGGTTCGGTTCTGGGGCCGCCCCTGTGGAACATCGGTTACGACTGGGTGCTGCGCGCCGACCTCCCTACCGGCGTCAGCGTAGTTTGCTACGCTGACGACACGCTGGTACTGGCACAGGGGGGGTCGTACGAGGCGGCGGCGGAAACTATGACACGCGGGGTTGCGATAGTCGTTGAGAGGATCCGGCAGCTGGGTCTTGAGGTGGCTCTGCACAAGTCCGAGGCCATGCACTTCCATGGTCCTCGGAACAGCCCACCACCGGGATCCTCAGCGATGGTAGGAGGGGTATCCATCGGCGTCGAGTCGACGTTGAAGTACCTAGGACTCGTCCTCGACGGCCGATGGAACTTCGTTGAGCACTTCCGACGTTTGGCTCCCAAACTGGAACGGACCGGGGCTGCCTTCAGGCGGCTCCTGCCGAACCTGGGGGGGCCAAACGCCTCCTGCCGGAGGCTCTACGCGGGGATTGTGCGGTCCATGGCCCTCTACGGGGCCCCGGTGTGGGCGCGTGGTTTGGCGCGGCTTGCCGTCCACCACCTGAACGCGCCCCAAAAGGTGGTTGCCGTGAGAATGGTTCGCGGCTACCGCACGATCTCCCGCGAGGCAGCGTGCCACCTTGCCGGATTGCCGCCGTGGGATCTGGAGGCGATAGTCCTCGCGCGCCTGCACGAATGGCGCGCGGAGGCACTATGCCGGGGGGAAACCCCGCTGCCGCGGCAAGTTGTGGTGCAGCGGACAGACTTCCGGCATGATCTCATGGCGACATGGAGAGAGCGACTGTCGCAACCCCGTGCTGGGCACGCCACTATAGCGGCGATAAGACCCCTCTTTGAGGAGTGGCTTGAGAGACGCCACGGCGTCCTCACCTTCCGCCTGACGCAGGTCCTCACCGGACACGGTGTGTTCGGGAGGTTCCTGCACCGAATCGGGCGGGAGGAAACGCCCGGGTGCTCCCACTGCGAGGATCGACCGGAGGACACGGTGGAGCACACCGTGGAGGTGTGCCCTGCCTGGGTGGAGCACCGCCGTGTCCTCGTAGCGGCGATAGGCGGCGGCGACCTCTCGCGTCCGGCCCTGGTCGAAGCCATGGTCCGGAGCGAGACGGAATGGGATGCCGTCACCACCTTCTGCGAAGCAGTGATGCTAGCGAAGGAGGTGGCGGAGCGGGAGAAGGAGAGAGCAGCAGCTTTCCTTCCCGGCCGCCGCGGGAGACGCCCCGGGCGTCGGGGGCTACGTCGTGGCCCCCGGCCACCGTAGGCGCTGGCCTGTGGACGGCGAGCAATGGGTAGCTCGCCGTCCGTCCGTCTAACGAAGACAGGCCGTGTCGACGGCGCGTTTTGTTCCACGCGCGCCTCAAAGAGCTGTCAGTAGCGTGAAGGGGCCCGCAAGGGCCGACGCCTGCCGGGGCTGCGGGCTGTTCGAAAGGGATACCGCGGCTCCGGAACGTAAGGGCACTGAAGGAACACGGATGGTTTTTAGTCAGTAAAAGTCTGACACTCCCTTCCGCTCCACCCAGAGCGAAAGGCGTCATTTGATGATTTTCCCTCCACAAAAAAAAAAAAAAGGGGTGACAATGCATCTGAATTTTGATTCCTAATCGAGGATAAATGTAGATTTCTATGGGCCACAGTATCCGCATACCATCAGGTGGGCTGTGTGCTGGCTTGTGACCCTTATTCAACAAAAAGATTTCCAGTGGACACCTCTCCTGTCAAGAATCAAATTGAGTAAATGTAAAAGAGGCGTCAATAAAGTCTTCCGAGTTAGGTTTTGTGTAAAATTACGCCAAAAAGCGATGAAACGAGCACATGAAAGTTAGTAATAAACTATTAAACTATTAATTATATAAATCGTCTATAAATCACGCAAAAGCTTCTTAACATGACTTTCGCAATATCACAGATGCCAGGTCTGGGCACACTTAAAGCAATTTATTTTGTTTAATTAACCATATGTGCACTGCGTCGGTGACCAAGAGGCAACTCATATAAAAGCGTAAACACTCCCAGCGTTGCTACCTGAAAGATTGTAACAAGCGTCGTCAAAGAACAGAAGGAAAAAGGTTTTAACGAAAGGAATAAATCGAAAGTACCACTATCAAACCACCATCCTATTCACCCATCCCTTCTCCTCCACCAATTTAATGCCTAAACCCATGTCATGAACTTAGACAGCGTTAAATGTGCAGACAGATTTCCTTGTCACCGCAAGCTAAAATATGATGAAGTATGGTGGGACCGCCTGGTTTGAGTATGACTATGATAGAATGGTAAGACTATGATAGAATGCCTCGTTTCCAGTAGAAAGGGTCTCTGGTTCTGTACACTTATCATACGGTAAACACAAAAGCATTGAGCTGCTATTTTACGCTGGTATTCTGTGAGAGCTTGGTTTTTCCCAGGCCGAGTCAACTCAATCGTGCTACAACCGTAATAATGCTGCAACGTGGCTCTATGACGTAAAAATATTTACTCTAGTCCCTTGGAATAGAGGTCTTTGCCTTGTGTAGGATGCGATTTATGAGAGTACTTATATAAATATTAATATAATCCGAAAGGCAAATGCTGCATTTGAAACAGAAGCAAAATTTTAAGGGTATACTATTTTACAATCTAAGTGTGTGTTTTTTCCTTCAACGATTGAGAGATGTTGGGTGTTGGCAGCCGCAGCAAAGGATTTTGTTAGAAGATTGGGCAGATGACTCAGAAAATAAAGATCCTCGATGAAAAGCCATTTAGTATCAACAATTAAGTCAACAATGCCGCATTAGAGAATAATCAAGAAGTAGATGACTTTAAGCGAACTTTTGTCAATATTATTTTATTTATTTATTTATTGAAATACGAACAAGTTTTAGATGTTAAAAATTATATTTAATAACTAGCTGTACCCCGCGACTTCGCCCGCGTATAATTTAGGGTTTTAATCATATTGCTCAGAACCCTAATTCTTTTTCTCAAATATAAGTAGCTTAAGTTACTCCTTAGAACATCAGCTATCTGCCAGTGAAAGTCTCGTCGAAATTGATCCAGCCGTTTCAGAGATTAGCCGGAAGAAACAGACAGACAGACAGAAAGACCGACAGATAGACAGATAAAAATTTTAAAAATTGTGTTTTTGTTATAAGTATCGTATATACATTCATATGCATTTAGTAAAAAGCTGTTATTTTAACATTACAAACAGACACTTTAATTTTGTTTATTTGTATAGATATAAAAATGTCTACTAATTCATTACCTACATATATTACGTGTGGGTGACAGACAAACAAGAACATGAAATAAAAACATAAACTTAACACTCCAACTTTTTCGAATAGATTACGACTTGTAAGTACCCGTATGTGAGAGTGAAGATTTTTTTTACATTCAAAGTCGGTCTCACGTTCCAAAGTCTGCTCGGTACGAGTGTATAAGTAAGCGTAAGTGAACAAATTGATTTATTGAAGTTAAGAGGGTTTTCAAGTTGCGCCTGAGTATTCGCAGGCCTTTGCAATACACAGATAAAAAAGAAACTTCACAAATAGAAGTTCTCTTTTCCAAAGATTTACGAGCTGTCACATCTACCATAGCACTTTGTATTTAAACTGTATGTTACTTTACTTCACACGAGTATACACATAGTAAAACTTTTGAAGACAAACTTAAAATAGTTTTATAAACATTAAAATCTATATTATCATTTTTAAATGAAATAGGTTAACGATCGAAAAGTTGAACAAACTACATTAGCGATCAATTTAAAGCTAATACAATTGAATGAAAGTTTTACTAAAACTGATAATTTGCTTTATGGAGCCCACCTTAGTAATATCCAAATAAACGTGAACTTTGTGTAATAATTATGAAAAGTCACGCAGGTTTAACTGTCGATATTTTATATAGAAAAAAAATTGAATATAACCTAAATTCTTATAAAATATTAAGAAAAGTAAAAACATCACTTTTTTAACTTTTATATCTACAAAATATTGTAATGTTACGAAAATGTTTCATAACACCATCTCAAAGGGAGGTTAGGAGGAGTTAGGTTAGGTTATGTTAGCAAAAGGTGCACATTACGCACTCACTTCATACCTACTTAAAATTGAAAATCAACTATTTTATTAGTGCCAGAGAAAGATTGGCAAACTGAAAAAAATTACGGCGAGCGCTTAGCCTCTGAACGATCACGGCTTTTTAATGTATCAGCTAAAATTTACTGTAGAAATTAAAATCCTCAATAATTATTGTTAAAAAAATCTATACATGTGAAATACTTCTGAAAGTAATAATAAAAATATCACGCTCATGCATTTCATTTACGGAAAATGTGAAAACAGACAAATTACAAATCTTTCTATAATTATATTTTATGTTTACGTGAATGTACTCGATAAAAGATTCTTTAATATACACATCAAAACATTAAACAGCAACTTAAACACAACGGAATTCTTGAAAACCTTTTGAAACTAATTCAGTCTTATCTCAAAAACTCAGTTGAATCTACAATGTTAAATACATATGACACAAACTAAAAAGTAATTTTTACAAATACAATCTGACTATAAGAAAATTATTCTTGGTGTAGCTCAAAGGAGTGTATTGGGACCACTACTATATTTGTTATGCGACATGTTTATGTAATATATTTCTTCTCTTGACAATCAGAAAATTATGAGTGATGTTTGCTGTTGATATGTGAGTCTGATGATGTAATTTGTAATACTTCTAATACTGTGTACTACCCTGTGGTAGATCTGCTTGTCTGCCAAGAAGTTTGTCTTGGTACCACACTCTTAACTATCTATGCCCCTAAATTACAATCCATACACTTCTATATTCCAGTGTGAAGTGTCCCCATTGGTAATATTATTATTGGCAATCGATTCTAGTCCTTTGAGGTGCTGTAACTGAACTGTAGTCTTTTTTATTTGCTGTGGGTTGCAGATATTCACTAGCTGCCCTTTGGTGGACTATATGTTCTTTTATAACTTCAGATTCATAATAAAATGCAATTGACAAAATTGCGGTTTTTATAAAGTTTTATTTTTACTTCGTTAAACCTTGATGAACTGTTATAAATGCCACTTATTCTAATAATACTCGCACATAAGATATTTTAATATTGTTCTCATGGGATATTTGCTTTCTGAATTAACATTCAGCAAATGCAATCACAATTTAAACGCTATTTTCCAACCCAAATTCCTGTTTGTCAATTAAAATATTTGGAATCACTGAAATCATTTCACTGGCAATTAATTTGATTACTCGGAAAACTCGACAGTAAGTGGTAAATTACATTTATGTAAGGTATTGACGATAATGGAAGTAAAAAATGGATTAAAAGCAAAATAAGATTAACATATTAAATAAAATGTAGAGAAACTTAATTTTTGTAAATTTATTTTATCTTAATTCATATAAATACTATTTTAAGTAGTAGATGCCACCCGGGAAATACACCCTACAAACTTTCGAATAAAATAAGAAACCTAAAACTTGAAACAGGGAAATAGATAAAAATGTAGATATTAGAAAGATTGTTCTGACCATATTGAGATTAACATTAGTAATAGTAAAGATTATCATTAGTTTAGTTTGTCATTTCTTCAGTCGATATGTTCATTATAAAAAAGTGTTTGAGCGATTTTGATAAAAACTTAACCAGGTTCAAATTACGTAGTTGTGCATTGAACGAAACAACTCTAACTTATCTATATTAATTTTTTCTTGAGATACTGCAAAGTGCACATACACTCACAGAGAGCATCCTAAAAATCATAGCATCCGACTCTAGGAATCACGAAATATGGAGATGGGTCTGAATTTCGACTTAGGAAAAACGGACCCATTACTTGTAGTTACCTTCCTAGTAGGAAGATTTTTTTAAATATCGCGAGATACTTGGCGATTTAGTCAAAACAACGTCAGAAACCTGCATGTCTGACAAATTAAACTATTTACAGGTCACGTAAAGTCTGCACGTTGGACTCTTTTTTACTTTTTGAGTATAAATATATAATAAAAGTTACTTGCCAAACTAGCGTAGTACATTTTTTTTTAGTATACTAGTCTGTAAAATTAGGCGAAGTATTAACTTTGAATACTTAGTTGGGCTAAAAGTGACATTTTCTTCCAAGCAATGGAAATTAAATTTTAGCCAAAAACTTACGGAAGCATTATTCAGGATTACATAATAATAATAAAAAAAGATTTCCATTAACGCGAGTTAAGAGACTATCACAGGTTGTAGATTTTCTTGATTCTTTTGCCTATTAGTTTAAAAACTACTTTACTTAATTTTTGCTTGTGTGTTGTGTTGGCGGAGTTCTCACATATCTTCAAAATATTTTGATGGGTATATTTTACATGGGTCATTATTAAGTTATTAAAAAAATATAAAACGTATAGTTCTCTTTTACCTTACAGTTGTCTAATTTACCTATGTATTAAATAACCATTAAGTAACAATATAGTTAACGTAATGTTAATGGCTTCAAAAACTATCCGTGATTTAAAAAAATTGCTGCAACAAGTGAAACATTTTTGAAAGAATGATAGCCGACTACTTATTTGTTCTTGATAGTAAAATATGGTAACAATAATTGTTGATTTCATTGGCCGTGCGAACTGAATCAACTATATTCAGTTCGCACGGCCGCCGCTAGTAGCTTGCTGCCGCAATTCGTATTGCGTGTCACGTACTGCCTACTTCGGCTTGTTTGTGGAGCCACAATGTGTGAACGTATTGTTAAGATTTTTGTCATCCTCTTCTTCATTTTTCCAATTTCAAATAATGATACGTTTTTGTACACTTCAAGTGAGTAATACAAAATTATGTCTCAGTTCTTCTTTTTATGTATCGAACTGAAGATTTACAAGAAACTAAAATGTTGTTTTTATTTTCTTCATTTATTCGTTAATTACATCTCTTTACAAGTATACTGATGTACACAGGCCCACAAGGAACGTCACAGATTCGGTCCTAAGCTACCTACACGCATTTTTATTTAGCTTGACATAAACAATCATTAAAGTCAAACATGATAACATACATTAATTAAATACAGGAGAAACCTGAAACTAGAGATGGGCTGCAGCATTTTCTTTAGCTTTGACTTGTGAAAATAATAAAAACTGCGATTGCCAACCCACCTGCCTAGCGTAACGCCTATAAGAAAATCTTCACTGTGAGGCTATCTATGGGGAAGGCTTATGTTCAGCAGTGGACTTATGGTGAGCTGTTATTATGCTGATGGTGATGATGATGAACGGAAATATATACATATTATAGAATAACTAAAAGATATACATATTCGTCCCATTTTATCCTTACCCTTCTGTACCAAAAGTCATGTGCCACACATAAGATGACTCCGATTAGTCAAAACCGCTAGTCTCTGGCATATCTGAGTTGTTGGATATCCGAGATACAACAACTGAGTGTTGTATCTCATATATCCAACTGTTGGGATGTTCTTTATTAAATTTCTTTGCTTTTTTAATAAATTCTTCTATGCGAAAAATGGTGCAAATTTTTGACTTCATTTGATTTTATATTAAGCCTGTATGCGCCGTAATTTCCGATGTTAAAAAATCAACCTAGGATTGTGTTTTAGCACGTAGATTATGTTTTGTCTCGCATTGTTGTTTTGGTACGCTCTTTATTTCAATAGTCATGCTTCTACTCATAACATCAAAGGCTTCTAGCCTTTCTTTTAGATCCTTGATGTAATTCTTATTTTGTTTTATTTATTACTCCAACTCATTTATTTTTACTGTTCTTCTTAAAAATTGTCAGACATTAATTCAATGGTTTTTACATGTATTCAAAGTGTGTTGCTTGAGCAAGTTCATATCATTATGTTATGTGCTAAACTTGGAGTTAATTATTTCAAACAATGAATTTCTTATGGTATTTAAAAAATCGCTCAAATGCTCTTCAGTATATAGTTTTCTTTTAAATCGAAGAGTAATATTCAGTTTACCTTGAGCACTAACTTCTCTTACAATATTCGAGTCAGAGTCTGATTGAACTTGTTTTATGGATGGCAGAGTAGGCTGCATTTTATTTATACGAAAATCGCTAAGAAGAAAATCGGGGTAGATGTAAGGTACGACTTCAATGTTGCTATCCTGTACACGCGCTTGATCTGTGCTTATTGTTAGTTCCACAACACTTAAACACGTCTAGTACCGCTTTAATTTATTTTTATACTTTTATTGCACAAAGTACATTTTATCTATACAAATAAATAAAATTGAAGTGTCTGTTTATAATGTCAAGCTTTTTACTAAATACATATAAAAGTATATACGATACTAATAACAAAAATACAATTTTTAAAGTTTGTGTCTGTCTGTTTGTCTGTTTGTTCCGGCTAATCTCCGAAACGGCTGGACCGATTTTGACGGGATTTTCACAGGCAGATAGCTGATATCACAAGGAGTAACTTAGGCTACTTTTATTTTAGAAAAAGAGTTATGGTTCCACGCAAAAAAAACTAAAACCCCAAATAACACACGGGCGAAGTCGCGGGGAACAGCTAGTAATGAGATAAAAGAAGCACACGTATAACCGTTACCATCAGGGGAGCAACCTATGGCGCTGAGGGCACGCGAAAATATTTAAATTTTAGTATTTACATATGTTCATTTATTGGTAGTACAAAACCATTTTAGGAGGTATTTTAGTAGAACCAAGAAAGGATGTTGTCAGTTGCAAGAAAGTGTGAGAAAGTACAGTTTAGAAAAATGAACTCGGTGTAAGATTGTTAAAATGTACTTACTTTTCATACTTTTTACTTCGTTTTGCTTTTTTTCAGTCAGTCGTCCCAGACAATAAGTAAGACAATAGCCTTGATAATCATCATTGGTCCTTTTAAAGTATTAGAGATAAGTAGCTCCCGCAGGTTTTGGATAACAAGTGTCCTAGAAATCGTGTGGTGCGTCCTGCTAAATAATACATGAAGCATAGCAACCGAAAAAATGCCGGGCCTAAATAACAATCACTGGTGATGAGGTGCAGCGTCAGTATCAGCTTCGCAGTTAGTAAAGATAGAAAGTTTTTAAGTTATACAAGTCTGTGAGCGTATTCTTGAAGTAATTTTAAGCAGTAGATAACAAAAGCCTTAAAGAAAAGAAAAAATACAATAAATTAGAATTTTTGTTTGCGTACCAATAACTTAAATAGAAAAATAGAATTAATATAGAGAAGTTTTCAATAGATAAACACTAATCAATGAATAATATACTATATAATGGTACTGGGGACGCTGTTGTTCTACCCAGTGTCAAAATGTCAAAACAAAGTCTAAATGTTACGGAAAATTCGTTCTATAATGCCATAGACCCGAATTTAGCAGTTGATAGACTGATGATAAGATGTACCAGAAATATAATGCATCAGATGAATCGAGGAAAAATTCGAATATTATGACTTAAATAGTAGTTTCGAAAACAAAAGAACTTAAAACGACAAGTGCATATAAGGAACTTGACAAGCGAGAACGTGTGTGTAAAATATCAATCAAGTATTAAAGATTATTTTACTCATCATCATCATCGTCATTACAGCCCTTCACAAGTCCACTGCTGAACATAGGCTTCCCCCAAGTAATGCCACAAAGCACGGTCCTGAGCCACCTGCATCCATCGACTTGCTGCATATCTTACCCGGTCGTCACTCCATCTAGTGGGGGGACGCCCAACACTTCGCCTGCCGGTACGAGGCTGCCATTTAAGAACCTTTTTTCCCCATCGGTTGTCGGTTCTTCAAGCTATATGGCCGGCCCATTGCCACTTCAGCTTACTAATCCGTTGGGCTATGTCGGTTACTCTGGTTCTACTGCGGATATCCTCATTTCTGAGTTTATCACGCACATTTTACTATTTCAATATAAATTGAAGAAATAGAAATGTTTTTAATATACGTTAATGAACTACTGTTTGGGTAAATCAAGACAGAAACGTGCAAAAGTGACCAAGTTGTCGTTGTCATTGTCGTTATGAGTGGGCCGAGTAAAGGCAACTTTTGGTTGAACTAACTTCAGTTGCTTCAAGTGTTTTATGTAAATCGGCTGTGGTGACTCGCCTTCGCAAATTACTTTCAAACGATTTCGCAATCTCACAACAATCGTTTTGACTCACACTTTATGCATTTGCTACATCATATCATAACAAATATCAGTAGCTGTTGTAGCTTAAATGGTTAGCGCTCGCTGTAAATTTCACAGTACGCGATCAATCCAAGTTCGATCCCCGCCGGCACCAATGAAATTCTTAACTGCAATTTTAAATGCTGATTTACCACGTACTCGGCGCTGAGGAAACCTGCGTCTGAAATTAAGAAAAAAAATTCGAAGGCATGTGAAGTTTGCCAACGCGCATTGGAGCAGCGTGTCGAACATTTCCTTGCCCTAAAAACCTTCTCAGAAATGAGGGGAGGCCTGTGCCCAACAGTGAGACGTATATAGGCTGTAACTTTAAATATAAGTAAAATAAAAGTAAAGTTTATGCCTATGTTTGTCCCATTGCTGGATACAGTCCTTTCTCATTTTTAAGGATTTAAAAACTATAACACTGCTACATTAGCTAAGAAATAAATTGGATAAGAATTGCTAAGGAGGTAACTCATCCATGAACAACTATAAGGGTCACTGTAGTAATATGCGTGTGCATACAGTTACACCAAATATATAAATAATAGTTTGGAAAACCAAAAGTGCACGCCTCATGAGCGTTTCATTTAATTATGATGAAAGAAATAAATTGTATTCCTGACTTTTAAAATATATATTATTCACGTGTTTTAAATTTAGCGCTCTATTATTTTAACAGGTTATGTCACTTATAGAGAAAATAATAATAATATTTACATGGTAGGTTGTATGGTACATTTGTCCTTTGTCTATCAAGGGCTAAAGGAAAATTGAAAGTGCCGTTAGCAATAAAACTTATAAAACGTAAAAAAAACATTTTATTAACAAATAACGCGGACTAGACTATTGATGTAATATAGGGAACCCGTTGATGTAATTCTGAAACTAATAATAAAAAACCCGGTCTCGATACGTCAATTTTTTTAGGAGTTATCGTGACTTCATTCAAAATCAACATCTGGATGTCCACGTAAAATTTTTTCCAAGCCATTTTTTATCAAAGAAGCAATATAAAATGACTTTTTAGATAATATAAGATGGATTAATTTGAGTTTTTTCTTGATATACGGCTACTAATATTATCATATAAGTGTAATATGGTTATGATTGAGGCATTTTAAGACCGCAAACTTGCTTGACCTTGATGTTTCGAGAGTAATAGGTACACTTCCTAATAACGCTTCGCGTTATGAGGCGTGCAATAATAAATCATAATAAACGGATAGTAATAATTCTTACATAATATTTTTTCACATTTACAATACTAAATGAGAATCTTTAATGAGAGTCAATTAAAAGTAACTACAATATATAATGAATGAAAGAAAAAGCATTTAAACTAGGACTAAAAACTAGTATATATGTTGGAAAATATTGCCAAGAACCCATTTTTAGACTTTAACTAAGACAGAGTTAGTGTTAAGACGGCTAAACACTTTAACGGGGTACATATTATTCTTTATTCTTTATTGTACACACTAAAAAGTGATAATAATTAAAATATTTAAATCGTTATTTAACAATAAAAAATATACGTGTATACAAATAGATATATTTTTAATGTCCATTAATAATACATATATAAATAAAGATACACATATAAATAGAGAAATGAGAAGGGGTTTGTTGTAGCTGTATAGTGGTCCGGCACTGATTTTCACACAGTAAAATTTGGCGTTTAATATATATGTACATCAGTTTACGAAAACGAATCTAAGCCGCGAATACTTCTGTTTCCTATTCCAACTGACACTTCTCAAAGTTGTGTGATATAATTGTCTAGAGGCGGCCTCGTCAAAGTGGAATACGTGATAAGATTGTTGATTTTCACAAAATTCTCTAGAAAGCCACCAGAGCGTCTTTTACGTAAACTGTTTTGACGATCAAAAATATTTATGAAGGCTAAAATTAATTCAATTTAGGATATTATATTCAATGAACATGTATAAAAATTTGTACTAAAGATATAGCATTTTTTTTAATTATTGTCATTTTATAGTAGTTTATTTTTAACACGTTTTTTTAACTCAGATATTTATTAATAGGTTAATAGACAAGATAAACAAATTAAAGATTACAGATGTATGAAAAAATAGTTCATTTGTGTCACTATTATATCCAGTCGGGTTATAATTTATGTACATAAAATACATACATAAACACTTACATCTGTCACCCAGAGGGGTAGTCAGAGACTACGGACTTCCATTTGGCACGATCCTGACACACCTCTCTAGCCTCCTTTACATCCAAATACCTTACATACATATAAGGACAATCTTAATCTGGCCCTTCTTTAATATATCGTCAATTTGGTCGATAAACTTTCGTTTAGGGCATTCCTTCCCGACTTCCCGAGTTATAATATTTTATTTGAGGTATTTACTTTTATCTGACCATTAAATAATCAGCCATAAGTCACATAGTCTGTGGAAATACTATATTATACACAAAACATTGAAATACTCGTACATTTCAAGTAAAACAACGTAAGAAAAACAAAACTCCAATGAAATTATAATTACTAACATGTTTTTTCAACCGCTAAATGGGTAAATACTTAGGTATGCTTTTGCATACGGAAAATAAGTTTTGAAAGCTTTTACCAAATTAAGGCTCATTGAACTATGTAGTAAGAATAAAAGGAACATTGACCTGCTAATAAAATCATCCGTATTAATTTTGTTAATGAAACGACGCTATTTGCAAAATATTTTTGTAACTAATGCAAGAACGAAGCTTTATTACCGCAACCCTAGAATTAATGGATATTTATTGTATGTGTTATTTTAGTAACATGAAATAACAAAACATATTTATTGATGTATTAATATTTACTTAACAAAAAATAACTCACTATTTTTCAAAGGTATAATAAAAAAAAATATTTTATCCATTCAAAATAATTTTAAAATATTTATCAATTTATCTTATACAAATTTATCTTACACAAATGTTAATTACTCATAACTTTAGGAAATGTTCTTTTCCAAATAGTTATAGATTTTTTAATCCTCGACGCAAATGAGAGGTGTTATAAGTTTGACCGCTTTGTGTGTGTGTCACCGTAGGTCTTAAACGGGTTAACCGATTTGAGTGCATTTTTTTGTTTAAAAGCAGATTTTATAGCGGTGTTTCTTAGACATGTTTTATCAAAATCGATTGAGCCGTTTCAAAGTCATCAGCTGCTTTGTTAGCCGTGGTAGGGTTCTTTTCGGGGATTTTAAAAATTTCAATTTAAGTTATTCTAGATTAATGCAGTATTTGTGGATCCTATCAAGATAACTAAACAGAAGTTTTCTTAATTTCCATTACCAATAAGTCCAATTTCAAAGCTGAAATCACTGACAAATTTAAGTAACAAAAAAAAATCAATTTAAAAGAGCCCGAAGTTAATAGTTAGTTAAAAAGATATTTTGATTTAGGTTATTTACATAAGAAATTAAAAATTCAAACCATGTGAAATATTTAAGAAAATGCTGTGGGTAAAACGATTATTTTCATCAATTTATGTTACTTAATCCCTGCTAATATTATAAATGCGAAAGTAACTCTGTCTGTCTGTCTGTTACGTTTTAACACCTAAACCTCTGAACCGATTTCGATGAGAGTTGGTACAGTGATAGACTACACCTTAAGAAAGGACATAGACTACCTTATAGAGAACCTCTCAATAGACAATGTTTTGGATACTCTGAATAAGTGACATCGTAGCCTATTGAATTTCTCAATTCTTTAGAATTATCAGGAGTGTCTTCCCATAAGTTGAGGCTGTAAGTTGGTTATCCAATCCTGTTAGTGAGAAATCTTGACGCGGCAAGGCTATGTAATGGTACACTGCTACAAATAACTCATCACAACATTATAAAAGCTATAATAATTACTGAAATGGCAAAAGGAGAAAATGTTTTAATTCCCCGTATTCCGATAATTCCGACCGATGCAATTTCCCCTAAAAGCAGCATTTGCGATAACAATAAACAAACCTCAAGGATGGACGCTTAAAGTTGCAGGTGTGGATCTAAAAAAAAAACTTTTTTTCTCCATGGGCAACTCTATGTGGCGTGCTCACGAGTATCAAATGCGTAAAATCTTTATGCAATGGATGGGAAAACAAAAAACCGACCAAGTGCGAGTTGGACTCGCGCATGAAGTGTTCCGTACCATTACAAAGGTCGGAGAGCCCCCGTTAATTGTTAATTTATTTTTATTTTTATTATTTGTTGTTGTAACGGCAACATAAATACACATTCTGTGCAAATTTCAACTGTCTACCTATTACGGATCATAAGATACAGCCTGCTGACAGACAGACTGACGAACGGACGGACGGACAGACAGTGGAGGCTTAGTAATAGGGTCCCGTTAGTTTCTCTCTGGTACGGAACGGTACGGTACCCTAAAAACGTAGATTATAGTATTAAACCATTTACAGTAAACTAAAAACTAAAAAATTATAAATGATGCCCAAAGTAACTACGATGCGAAAGAAGCCGCGGGCAAAAGCTAGTTTAATATAATAACAGCTTTATATGTTGGAAGAACTCCTTTTATGGCACCTCTTTATAATTAAGACATATTAAAGCTTTATTATGTCTTTATAAATATATTAAAAGTACCTAAAACTCCGCGTTTGGATCAATTCAAATTAGTCAGCCGCAAGGATTTCCAGAGAGAGGACACGTCACTCGGTGCTCTGCTTGACGTTTACCATGGATACGAGGATAGTGCAAAAGTATAGTGTTTTCGACAAGTCTTAGTCCTTTAGCAAAATATTTAATTACAATTTTCATGGCTGTAATCATGATTCAGTCGTAATAGGAAATAAATCCAAGCTATTTAGAAAATTTAACTGAAGCAAGAGCTGAACATTTTATTTGTTTATCTCATACTAGCTAGCTAGTTGCATGATGCAATGCATGATTACACATAAATAACTATATAAATAAAAATAAATAAATAAATAATCTGTAGTCATAAAAGAATGTTTAATAATAATTATTAATAATTAAATAAATTATTAAAAAAAGATTCCTCACTCACACACGCACATATAATCGGTATGTATCGTAAATACAGCCGCAAGCCCGTACTTGAATTCTCGCGTGCCGGCATCGTGTACTAAATTATTTTGTGTAAATGCTGAACCCACACCCCACTATCAAATTCAGAAATAATAAGAACATCATTCCAGAAACTAAAAGTGACCGCAAAGTTTCGCCAAATAATTTTACTCAATACTTGTAATATTATTAATACTTCCAGTAGCATCAGACCAACAAAGAAAGAAAAAACGAGGACTGCGTACATTGCAAGTAATGCAAAAAAAAAAAACAGTCAACCAACATATTATATGAAATCATTCTAAAAGCATTTGCAACCATTAAAATGGATTTAAGTGAATGTGTATGCATCCATCAGTAAAATTTTACTAGCTAAGAAAGAAATAATAAAGATGTGTACAAGAAAGCGGATCAAGAAGTTCAGCATGGTTTCGGCTTCACTATACGTCTAGTATCAAGTTTATTTAGGTATAATATATAAAATATAAAGAGAAACTATTTCAATGTGTGCGTGCTTAAGTCGGCTTACGAGTCGAATTTCTAAAGAGATTCGGACACGTTAAACATGTAACCATGTCCTGAAACCTAAGTAATGACAATACGTACGAGCTGCAAACATTTTCCACTTAATATCAACATGACATCATTAAAAAGTCGCTATCGGAAAAATACTAACTTAACGTCGTTTTAGCAAATAACAAAGTTATTCAAGTGTACTCAACAGACGTAAAGGCGGAATGCAGTAACATGCTAGGGAACAAGACGTTTGTGTCTTTAGGCTAAATGGATCTATCGAGTAGGATTTCTGTGAAAGAGAGACCGAGTCCCACGTCGAATTTATGCTTCTCAAGTCCTGAATGATATATTATTTTTTCTTCTGTTAGTTCAGAGAAGAAAAATCACTTTTACATTTACATACATTTACAATTACAATTCGTTAGATAATTTCAACCAAAATTATTAACCATTAACAAACCTTTAGGAGAGTAATATCTTATTAGTCGAAGATCTGGTTGAGTGGCACGTCCCGGAAGAGGTCTATAGTATGTCCAGTATGATGTAGTATTATCGCAAACATAAACACACATACTCATTAAAATCCTTTAGTATTTGCGTGCATCTAAACACGATATGGATATTGGAATAGGGTTTAGATGCTCTATACCCTACAAAATTTGACCTCCTCAAAATTCAAACACTTAATAAACAAAGTTTTTATAAAAAAGGGTCTTATTATAATATTAATTAATGAATTCATAAATGATAATAACCCCTGGGAATGAGGTGATTGCTACCAAGCTATTTCAAATTTGTCTTGTGTTGTTAATTGTGTAACATATATGAATTTTTTTTCAAAATATTGTCCCACTGTTTTGCTTGCTGGTTTTTCCTCGGGACAGAGGTTTTTTTCAAAGCAGTGGTAAAAAAAAAGATAAGAGTGACTTTCAATAAGTATTATTTATAATCTATTACTATACGTGGTAGAGCCATGCTGTAGCTATATAAATAGTGTAGTAATGTGACAATCATTTGTAATATTCTTTATAAAATTAATAATTTACTAACATTCGCACAGCCTATGTAATAAACCTTAACGGACTCGAGTGTATTATCTTTGCCCGAAAAGGTCACAGATAGGCTAGGGTGCAGTTAGTAAAATAAAAAAATGACGTATTTACTATACGCTGTAGTAATGCTGATATTATTTTAAATTTTGAATTTCAAACTAAAAAGTGGAGATTAGTATGATATATTCTACGAATATTTAAATTTTTGTTTCAATGTTTTTATTTTATTTATTGAAATATTTTAACGATTTTCTAGTGAATGTATTTTTGTGCGTCTATGTAACAATCTGCGAAAGTTTTGAACGTTAATATTATTGGAATTTTACGTGAAAATAATTGCAAGGATTTAACGATAAGATAAATATTCGAAAAATGTATACAAGTAAAATTACCAGAAGTAACGCCACTTTAAACAATTCGCAGTTAAAATTTATCAGGCGCTAATTAATGGAATGCCGAGAGAAGTTTAAAACACGTCTCATTAATTCGTAACGCTATTACGTATTGGCCTTTTACAAATTTCAGTGGGATTTTAATGAAATTCGCATTTCATTATTTCTTCTATATTTTTGACGTTTTATAAAGTGGAATTTACTGGATTTACTGTAATACAAATCTGTTTAATTTTTGGTAAGAATAATTATGTACGTTATAATTTGACTTAGTTTATTAATATTTATGTTTTTTTTTTACAATAAAAGCATTTATTTATTTACGTCTGGCGTAAACAAGATGGTAGGATGGACTTTGATTATGGTTGAATGGATTGCCATCTGTCGGAAGTCATGAGGCGTTCATAGCATATTCCAGAGACGCCTCTTACGATGACTACGGGACGAAATGGTATAATCAAATTTTTTACGCCTCCATCACCCGACATGGCAACTAAAGCATGGTTTCCTAAATATATTAAAAATTCTACTATACTATACATGTAAACAACAGTAACATATTACACTAAATATTTAGAAAAACATTTAAAATAAAATACACAAAATTTCTTGTTTTATACTATAATATTTACGGAGGTTCACTACCGTCACTTACAAAAAGAAACTCGCACGGATGCATTTTTTTGAAACTAAACGTATCTGGCATTTCATTCAATGTAAGAATCTTACTTTAAATAAATTTCTTCTCCTTTAAGTAAGTTTATTTTAAATATTCATCGTTTCTACATCAGTTATAAGTTAAATAGAAAAGGCCTAAAAAGCAATATATTGTACTCAAGCATAACTTTTTAAGTACATTTTGGTATCTTGATTTTCTTAATACTTTAGAGGCTTAGGATTGTCAGCCATGAAAAAATAACTATGTAAATTACAATTGTATATTTTGATTATATTTCATTAAAATGTTATGTCGCTATCGTTTATTTAAATAAACGATAAATTATTATATTAAATAGAGTATTATTAATATAGTATATTAGCTTCACTAGTTCTCGAATCACACATATTGTCTACTTTGCAACACTCATGGTCACAAAACGACTTAGGTGTTTGATGATATGATAGTAAGCCTTAATTAGGTACCTATCGACGCAGCATAACGTTCCTGAATCATGAATTTTGCAGGCGCATGCTCAGATGTGGATTAAAATTTTAATATTTACAGGATGCTAAACAGGTGGTAGGCTCATGTTCCTTCTCTTTATAGGGCGCTGCGATTGGTTAACGTTCTGATGCGACTTTACTCAAGTTGACTGACATATACAGGTTTATTTTTCAGAGTAGACAAATTTTGAGCTTATGTTAAAATATATAAATAATTATATTTCGTTTTTTGAAAAAACAAATAAATAGGGCTTCTACTTTTATTTGAAACTAGTTATTCCCCGCGACTTCGCCCGCGTATAATTTAAGTTTTTAATTTTTTTCGCGGAGCCCTAATTATTTTTAAATAAAAGTAAGTAGCCTAAGTTACTCTTTATAACAACAGTCGTCTGCCAGTGAAAGTTCCATCAAATTTTCAGGCGTTTAGGAGATTAGCCCAAACAGACAGACGGACAGACAAAGATTTAAAAATATGTCATTTTGTTATAAGTACCGTATATAATTTTATATGCATTTAGTGTAAAGGTGTTATTGTGATATTACGAACAGACACTCTAATTTTATTTATTTGTATAGATTAACCCAAATTGAATGTGATTTATGGCTAACAACGTTTTTGCCTACTGATCGACGAGTGTGTGTGTGTGTGCAGTAAAACCAGTCAAAATAATGTACTACCACGCTTTTTGAATTTAAAAGCAAAAAAGACAGAATGTTTGAGTTTTTTTTAATTAATTTTTCTTTACTATTTGCCTATATTACTTAATCTGAACCTTTTTGCAAATATAAATATTACATAATTTAAAATTAAAAGTTTTGTACAGCCGACTTCAATATAAGTTATTAAGAATAACTCTATAACTATTGGCCTGACCTTAATCAAATTCATATGGGACCACACGAGAAGTACAGCTTTCAAATAAAAAAAAATATTTGAAATCAACTCACCCAGTAAAAAGTTATGAGGTAACACACATAAAAGAAAACATAACGTAAATAACTATATGTCTCGATGGTTTACCTCTGAAAGTCGTACAGAAGTTCAAATATCTCGGTCATATTGTTGCGAGCGACCTAGGAGATGATGAGGATATTGAGCGAGAGCGCAGAGCGTTGTCGGTAAGGGGCAATATGCTTGCCCGCAGATTCGCCCGGTGCACTGCAGACGTGAAAGTAACTTTATTTAAAGCGTTCTGTCAGTCTTTCTATACCGGTGGTCTGTGGGTGACTTATACACGCCGGACCTACAGCGCCCTGCGTGTTCAATATAACAACGCTTTTAGAATGCTGTTGAGGCTGCCGTGGCGCTGTAGTGCCTCTAAAATGTTCGCAGACGCACACACTAATGACTTTTTCGCCATAATGCGTAGAAAAGCAGCGTCTCTCCTGCAGCGCTTACGTACCAGCAACAACGGCATTCTAAGGGTAATTGCTGCCAGGCCCGACTGCCCCATACTGCACCACTGTATGACGGTAGCTATTGGGCGAAAAAAATAATTTGTACATAATTCACATTAACTAACAATACTAACTTACAAGTTAAGGAAAACTTGTTACTAACATACTAACAATCTATGGATGTTCCTTACGTCTGAAATAAATACTTATTATTATTATAACCCTGTTTATTTTTATAGATACATACAGCGATAAACACAAGACATGATACGTAACTTTCAAAATCCTTTCATAACTCTTTCAAATTCGATATAGATTGCCAAAAGATATCATTAAGAACATGGACGGAGTATGCAGCTAGCAGGCCACTTTAACTGTGACACACACACACACACACACACACACACACACACACACACACACACACACACACACACACACACACACACACACACACACACACACACACACACACACAAACACACACACACACACACACAAACACACGCGTCCGCGCACACATAGAATATATTTGTTTTCTTGATCATGTTATGTGCGTTTCCTGTTTTTCAACGCCGCCGAACACTTGAAAATAAAGCACATATGATTGAAATTAGTAATATGTATTAGTAGTGCCACCACCTGGAACTTGCGTCACCCTGGCGCTATGTTCTTATGTTCTTAAGAAAGAGTACCTGATTCCCGAGCTGACATAGCTCATTCTTTTCATAGTTTGTTTCAAAAAATATTCTCAATTTTTTCGAATCGAATTTCGAAAGGTATGGTAATACCGTACCTTTCGAAATACTAAATTTTTTTTTGCTTTATAGGTAGTAAACTCGATTCACACAATATGCTGTGCAGGATTGATGAGAGTATTTCGGGAAGTAATAAAACGCAATTAACATGAAAATTGGCAGAGACTGATGAAATTTTTATTCATATTAACACGCTTTTACGGATAGTAACCGGTGCAAGCATTAAACCAGCCATAAATATTAAAATAGTAATTTTGTTTATCTAGTATTAAATCTATATCTTTTTTTTATATAATAAAGATGACAAGCGAGCACATTGTTCACCCGATGATAAGTGGATGCTGTAGCCTATAGACATCTACATTTATTCTCGATTAAAAATCAAAATGCAGATGCGTTGTCACGCATGAGGTGGAATGATGGAATGCCTCGTATCCAGTAGAAAGGGTCTCCGGTTTTATACACTCACCAAACGAAACATATCAGAATTGAGCTGATATTTTACGCTGGTATATATAGAAATAAGTATAATTATCTTTATACTTATCTCTTTCTATTGCCATTTAGTGAAGAGAGAAAGAGAGAGAGATAGAGCAACTTTAAGCAACTCTTTATTGATGTCAACTATCGAGAGTAAATCTGTAATAAATTTGCCAAAGAAAAAATTTAAAACATATGCATCCAGTCACCAGTGGTTTTTTTTTTATTTGACCGAACACTGACTATTTTATAGGTAATGCTGTTAGTACGAGATACGAGTATGTTTACAAAATTTTATCGCTTAATTTCATGATGTAATAAATCTGTGTGAAAATTGTAGGTGTAATTTCATTCTCATTACAATTCTATGCAGATTTAGAAAGTGAATTTTAAATTAATGTCAATTGTAAGATATTGAACGAGTACAACGTAAGCGTCATCGTATCCCCTAAGAGACGTAACGTGAGCGTTGTTTTATTGCCGTAATGCCACCAACGAACTTCGGCAACTGCTTTATGATCCTAATTTATAAGTGAGAGGCGTTTGGAGTATTTACGACTCTTTCTGGGAACCCCTTTCCCGTGAGTGCGTTCAGGTTTGCTATGTTACAGACGTTCATAATGATAGCATCGGTTGTTTCATTGGAGTTTATAAAGTGATTATTTAAATATTTTTTATGGTTTATATAATTTTAATTTATCTGCCGACTTCCAAAAAGGAGACGGTACTCAATTCGACTGTATGTTTTTTTTATGTGTGTTACCTCATAACTTTTTACTGGGAGAACCGATTTCGATGACTCTTTTTTACTTGAAAGTTGGTACTTCTCGTGTGGTCCCATATAAATTCGATCATGGTCAGACTAATAGTGTTTGAGTTATTCTTAATAACTTATATTGAAGTCGGCTGCACAAAATGTTTAATTATGATTTTCTGTTCCATAACTGGAATCGGTGCTCTGTCCATCTGTCTGTTACAGAGGCTTTTCCCTGAGAGTTGTTCACGTAGCGAATTGAGATTTGATATTTTAAAAAGGTCAGATTTTAATCTCAACGTTTATAATTTTTTTTACAACGTATATATAGATTATCGCTGATCTATATATAAAATGTTTAATTTTAAACAATGATATTGGCAAAGCATTAAACAATGCGAATTCTTTAAAATTAAATAAAAAAATACCTTAATAAAGTAAACAATAAACAATGAAACATATTAAGTAGAATATGATGTATAAAAAATAGCGGAAAGTAAGCGTTGAAAGTTCGCTATAGGGAAATTCGTTGCGACTTGCAACGCCATGCTAAGCGAAATTACTAGAAGCATTCTGGATAATAATCGCGAGTCGAGTTAATAACGGCACGCCGCCTTTTGAATTGAGTTGCGGAAGGCCAAGTGTTGTTTTTTGTTATTAAAAATATTTCTAATGTTTAAACGAAGACGACTTTTGAAAGAAACAACCCATGAACAATCCTAACAAGTATATTTAAAACAGAATTTCTAGACGTCATTATCATCATTACAGCCCTTCACAAGTCCACTGCTGAACATAGGCCTTCCCCAAAGAATGCCACAAAGCACGATCCTGAGCCTCATCGACTTCCTGCATATCTTACCAGGTCGTCACTCCATCTAGTGGGGGGACGCCCTACACTTCGCCTGCCGGTACGAGGCTGCCACTCGAGAAGCTTTCTTCCCCATCGGTTGTCGGTTCTTCGAGCTATATGGCCGGCCCATTGCCACTTCAGCTTACTAATCCGTTGGGCTGTGTCGGTCACTCTGTTTCTACTGCGGATATCCTCATTTCTGAGTTTATCACGCAGAGAAACTCCGAGCATAGCCCTCTCCATAGCTCGCTGAGCGACCTTGAGCTTCCTCATCCGGCCAGCAGTGAAGGACCACGTCTCAGTTCCGTATGTCATCACTGGCAACACGCACTGGGTGTACAGTCTCGTTTTCAAGTTTTGAGGTATACCTGACGAGAAGATGTGCCGTAATTTCCCGAACGCTGCCCAACCGAGTTGAATCCGTCGATTGACCTCTCGGTCGAAGTTGAACTTACCTAGTCGGACTATTTGTCCCAGGTAAACATACTCGTCAACAACTTCGAGCCTAGTGTTCCCAACAACTACCGGCATAGGTGTGACATGGACATTAAACATGATCTTTGTTTTGTCCACGTTCATCTTAAGACCTATCCGTTGGCAAACACTATTAAGGTCATTGACCATAGTGTTTAGGTCGTCCAGCGATTATGCCATAAGGACTATATCGTCGGCAAATCGAAGGTGAGTGATGTACTCGCCATTGATGTTGATACCGTATCCTTTCCAGTCCAGAAGCTTGAAAACATCTTCCAATGCAGCGGTAAAGAGTTTCGGGGATATGACGTCACCCTGTCTTACACCTCTCTGCAATTGGATAGGATTCGTACTCTGGTTCTGTACTCGGATAGCCATCGTAGCCCTACTGTACAAGCACTTCAACACTTCGATATACCGACAGTCAACTTGGCATCGCTGAAGGGACTGCAGCACCGCCCAAATTTCGACGGAATCAAAGGCTTTCTCATAGTCCACATACGCCAGACATAGTGGCGTATGTGGAGTACAATTTACTCCTCGGACTTCTGTACAATTTGCCGAAGGGTATATATGTGGTCTATGGTGCTAAAGCCTTTTCGGAAACCGGCTTCTTCGGGAGGCTGGAAGTCGTCACGTCTGCGCGCGAGTCGATTCGTAATGACTCTCGAAAATAGCACGTAGACGCGGCTCAGAAGGGAAATCGGTCTGTAGTTCTTCAAGAGAGCGTTGTCGCCTTTCTTGAAGAACAAGACCACCGCACTTCTGCTCCACGCCTCCGGTGTAGTGCCATCATGGAGGACGGAATTAAAGAGCTTCTGAAGGACTTCAAGTACCGGTTTTCCACCCGCTTTCAGAAGCTCCGCTGTAATTCCATCCTCGCCTGGGGCCGTGTCCGTGATATCATCGGAATAATGTCGGATAAGACTCGCTCTTGGATCGTTACTCACACTTGCGTGCGGCTCCAACGATGACGTGTACAGCTGCCCATAGAACCTCTCAATCTCACTCAAAATCTCAGGTGCCCCGGAAACGATGCTGCCACATTCGGTCTTCAGCTTTGACAGTTTGCTCTTTCTGGCAGACAGATCTCTGGCAAAGACTTTGGAGCCTTGGTTCCGCTCGATCGCTTCTTCAATACGAGCTGTATTGAAGTTGCGTAAGTCCCGCCGCATGCATTTGGAGATCTGTCTGTTCAGTTGCCTGTATGCTGTCAAATCTGTTGAAGAATGTAGCTTCATCTCCCGTCTAACAGCCACGAAATTAAGAGTGTGATCGGAGAGTTTTTGTGTTCTTCTGCGGCGGGTCTTGCAGCACTTATCTCCAAACGCATGGACAGTTTCCACGAGCTTGTCATTCATGTTGTCCACTTCATTGCAGTCTTCTACGCACTGAAAACGGTTTTGTAACTCGAGCTGAAAGGTTTCGGGACTTTGGATTAGAGCACGAGGGAGACGGAGCGTTGACTTCATTAGACGAGACCTCTCCAACTTAACGTTTAGGTTCAGTGTACCTCTAACCATTCGGTTATCGCTGCCGGTTTTCACCCTCGTGATCACTGAGACATCACTGAACAGTTGTCGTCTGGTCGTCATAATGAAGTCAATCTCATTTTTTGTCGAACCGTCGGGGCTCGACCAGGTCCACTTCCTGTGGGGCCACTTCTGGAAGAAATAGTTCATCATAAAGAGTCCCTCTTTCTCCATGAAGTCGGCCAGCTGCTGGCCCCTTGGGTTCCGTTGCCCTATTCCAAAATTACCCACTTTCAGCTCACCGTTCTCTCTTGTGCCTAGTTTTGCATTGAAGTCTCCCATTAACACCGTATATTGGGTTTTGGAGGAATGCATGGCTCTATAGATATCCTCATACATTTCCTCCACCTCCTGATCGGTGTGTACCGAGGTTGGTGCGTAAACCTGTATGATCTTCAGCGAATACCGTTTGGTGATTCTGAGTATAAGGTACGCAACCCTCGTCGACACACTCTCAATCTTTAAAACGTTGTTAACGAGAGACTTGTCGACGATAAATCCGACACCTCCTTGGGACAGATGGTCGCCCTCCCGGTAATAGAGCAAGTTGCCGGATTCGAGGATCATCGTGTCCTCCCCCTCTCTTCGGACTTCGCATAATCCTATAATATGCCAGCGTAACTTGTCTATCTCTTTTTTCAGCTCCACAATCTTCTCGTCAGTCCTCAGGGTGCGTGCGTTGTATGTTGCCAGGTCGAGAATGCAGAGAATGCAGATGCGTTGTCACCCGTGAGGACTAAGATGGAATGCCTCATTTCCAGTAAAAAGGGCCTCCGGCCACCTGCACTCACCAAGCGAAACGCAGAGGTAAATCTCTACTTCACGCTGGTATTCTGTGAGGTCGTGGTACCACCCCGGTTCGAGCCGGCCCATCCGTGCGACAGCAAAAGCTGCCGCGTGGCTCTACCACTGTAAAATACATATGGTAGAGACATTAGCTGCAATGAGAAAGAAGAGAGGATTGTTTCTAGTGACTGCCTAGAAGAGCCAGCAAAGATATATTCACATTACTTTCCTTTCGTTCTTTTCACCTAATTTTCCAGACATTAGAAACACGAAGTAAGAATATGTAGTATTCCAAAGACCTAAAATTCACATAATATAATTTTACCTCATAGAGCCATGCTGCAGCTATATGGTTGTAGCACGAATCAACTTGACTAAGAAGGTTCGTGCTCTTATAGAATATCAGCGTAATGCAGCTTCATGCAGTATGCATGGTGAGTATACAAAAGCTGCATGAAGCTGCTTTTTTAATTTGAAACGAGGCATTTCATCTTAGTCCATGTGGGACAACGCATCTGCATTTTGATTATTCAAGGATAGATGTAGATGTGTATAGGCCACAACGTCCACTTACACAATAAATATGATAAACAATTGCTTCACACTTTAACTGCGAGTATGGTCACGCCCCTTTCACTAAACTATTTCACTGATTACACAGACAGATTAGTAGTGAATACGACAGTAACATTTTAGTATTTTTTTCTAAAACGGGCTAAACTTGTAATATACTATATGAACATTTATATGAACCGAGTAATCTGAAGTGAAGTTTTGAAAACTTTACACTTACCGTTTTTGATAAAATTCAAAGTACTTATGTGTTTTTTTCCCTCAAGTGTTTCATAATTGGTTAAATCGTTTTACATGATGCTTAGCAAACTTGTAAAATGTTTTACAATGTTGCTTCTTCTATTATTTTTCATTTATTTAAAATAACTATTACTTTTTCATTATAACAGTTTTCAATTAAAATGAGCGGTCTACCTCATTTTAGAGTTTTAGAAACATTAATTGATATTTATTAAATTATATTCAAAAAATCATCTTTTTGAAAACTTGAAAACGTAGAGGCTAAACGTAAAATAAAATTAAAATATTATCGTTCGAGAATTCGCATCAAACTAATGGCTTATTGGCTTCAGCTCTAACACAAAGTTTCGTGTGACTGATTTACAATCTCTGAGAGCTTTATATGAAATTTTGCAGGCATAAATTAATTTTCAATTTGCCTTTGACGTTGTGCTGAGCCGGCCCGACATGTCTCTCAGGCAAGGTATTAACCCGAACATGACACCCTGTGCCTATTCGCAGCACTCATATCTCACTGTACATGAGTGAGTATATATTATTAGCAGAGTCCAATAGCCTAAGTAAGTATTTTAAATTGAGATGAAACAATTTTGTATAATTTTGGATTTTGAAAATCAAAAGTAAAATTTTTAGATAATGTTAAGGACAGTACAGGGTAATTATATATTAAGGACATTGGAATAAAAACAATTGCCCCTTCGATGCCACATCGCTCAATGGTAGCATTCCACGAAAGTTTACGATAGGCGGTTATTAAATGCTGGTAAAAATTTCCGCTACCAATCCGTGAACTTAATATCATCATCAACCTTTTTAATGTAAAACTAAAAGAATATTGTTTTCAATTTAACATTTAAGGATCTGTTACTTTTATACATACTTATTAAATTTATTGTTCTATATAATATCTACGTGGTAGAGCCAAGCTGCAGCCATATTTGTAATATAGTTGTAGCACGAATGGGTCAGCTCGACCGGGGAAGGACCACGCTCTCACAGAATACCATCAGGTGGACTGTGTGCTCGTTTGCCAACCTTATCCTATAAAAAATATTAAGGATAATTCAAAAACTACTGGTTAGATCTTGATCAATTTTATAAGTTAGTGCTTTTATGGTGGGACCACATGAGAAGCACCTGATTTCAAATAAAAAAAGAATCATCAAAATCTGTTCACCTAGAAAAGTTCTGAGCTAACACACATTAAAAAAATACAGTCGAAGTGGGAACCTCCTCGATTTTTTAAAGTAGATTGAAAAGTGAATTAATAGTTGCATAATAGTTCGTTTCTATATTAAATTCAGAGAGTATAACAGAAATTATTTTTATTGTTCGTGTCTGCAACGTAGACAGACACACACAGTCGTAACACTTATAACGAATTCAAGCCGACATAAATATTGAGTGTCGGGTGAGTTCGGTTGCGGCCGTGGTATATGCTGAATGCAACATGCAAAAGCCATTGAAAACGATGTCTAACTGCCTGTTCCTCAAAACGCTGTTAGAACTTTATATGTTGTGTTGAAAATATGGATAAACTGCCAACAGCAAATTTAATATTAAGAGTGCACTAAAAATTAATTTTACTTTTAAAATCAGCAAATTGTATTATCGAATAATCTAATAATATCTTTCATTTCATTACGCATTTAACAATTTGCATAAGGTAGGGAGCGTCTTTTAAGGACCTTACGTCTTAAGCACTTGTGTCAGAGACTCCCGGTCTTCCATAGCCATACAAAACTTTCTAGAAACATAATATTACAAAAAAAAAGCAGAAATGTTTAAAATTATTCAAAAATAAGTGTGTGCGTGTGTGTGTTTTGTGTGAAAATATTTTTTTTTCACGTTATGTGTTGAAACATGAAAGTTTTTATGTGCTTTCGTAAGACATTATAATTTGGAATTTGTAACAAATTTTAAATAAATAGTTAACAAAAGTATAAATTTGTTCCAATCATTCCGTCTATTAATGTTGACAATCCAATTATCTTATATTTTGTAATTTAGAAAATATAGCTAAATTAGACTTAAGAAGTCACTATTATTTAATCTAGGTTATCAATAAGACAAGGTTCCGGTTCCGGTGTCGAACAGTGAACATCAGTTATTGTTACTCGTCATAAAACAATTCTAATTTACCGGTAATTTCTACACAAACAACTTAAAACTATTAACAACGTAAAAAGTAGTGACAAAAGCAAGTGGTGAATATATATTTGGACGACTGAAGTGCAAAAAGCAAAACCATTTCTTCGTTACCTACACCGTCGAACAGGTTAGAAAAGCAAAATCATTATTCCATTCCACGGTGACAGATCGAGGTACCAACCTACGAAACACAACAGCGTCCATAAATTACAGATGACAAACACTGAAATATTGCTACCAACTCAAAACTAGTGTTGTCAACTCTAGACCAGTTTTTGCCAATTGCAAACTAGTGTTGCTTACAAAAAAAAAACACAGTATTACCAACACGAATCCAGTATTGTCATGCAAAACGAAGCTACCACCAGCATGGATAAACAAATGAAAGATTTCTGGAGAACAATGAAGGAGGAAATGGCAGCGCAAACAAGGGAGATAACCGAAGCAGTCACTAAAAACGTTTCGGAAAGTATCAACGAAAAATTAACTGCTCTTGTGGAAGAGAATAAAAGCCTGAAGACGGAAGTCAAAATCTTACATGAAAAAATCAAGCAAATGGAAGAACACAAAAGAAAAAACAACGTCATCTTTTTTGGAGTAAAAGAGGAACAACATAGCGAATCCCCAGTCGAATCCACTATAAAATTGCTAAAAAAAAAACATGAATATACACATCGACTTACATGAAATAAATAACGCTTATCGACTAGGAGAAAAGAAAGATAATAAACCACGTCCTATTCTTGTAACCTTTACAACAAACTGGAGAAGAAATGAAGTACTCAAAAATAAAAATAAACTGGATTCGGGAATCTACATCAAAGAAGATCTCAGTAAAGAAACCTTGGAGAAGAGGAAGCAACTTCTGCCCCAACTAAAGGAAGAAAGGGCAAAGGGTAAAATTTGCTACTTTGTTAAAGATAAAATAGTCACCAAAGAACCGAAAGAAGCCAAAAGAGATAAGAGGAAAAGAGATAGCACCGATTCTCCAGACAAATTGTCAAACCAACCATCCACTTCGGCCCCAAAGAAGATCAATAAAACGAACATGCTAGACTACGTGGCACGAGGTAGATCCGCGTCACTGTCATTACCTACAACCAAAAAAAAAACGACCAATAGACACTGATAACAGGAAACACAAACTAACCAACAAAAAGTATATACCCAACGAAACAACCAAATTACTCACCCCAAGATGGTTGGTCACCGCGGGGAAAGGCGACCACTACCCTCCTAACACTACCCCCTACCTCAAAAGAATGCTTTTGATATCAGAAAACAAAATACCAAATACATACACATAGCAACATACAACACGCTATCTTTAAGGTCCGAAGAGAGCTTACAAGAACTTTTACATTCTATAAAAGACATTAAATGGGACATTATCGGCTTGAGTGAAGTAAGGCGGAATGGTGAAGCTATTGTGGAGTACAGCCAGTTCATATTGTATTATAAAGGTGAAACACCAGGAAGACATGGAGTGGGATTCTTAATCAAGAAAGAACTCAAAAACTTTATCGTAGAAATAAATGGTATATCCGAAAGAATTGCTATATTGAATGTAAAGATCCCTTCAGACAAAGAAATATGGTCTATTGTGCAAATTTATTCACCAACCGAGCAATCAACTCCTCTAGAAATTGAGTCATTTTACTCGTCTCTTAATACCGCCCTCAAAAAACACGCACAAAAAAACTGCATTGTAATGGGTGATTTTAACGCACAAGTTGGGACACCAAGGAATGGAGAAGATATCGTACTGGGCCCTTACAGTTGTGGAAAAAGAACAAGAAATGGACAAAAACTAATGGAAATGGCTTTTGAAAATAATATGAAAATACTAAACAGTCAATTCAAAAAAAAAAGGCTTCTAGACGGTGGACATGGGTATCACCAGATGGCCGCTACAGAAACGAAATAGACTACATTTTAACTAACAGGCCAAAATCATTTGATGACTGTGGCACCATATCAAACCTCAATTTCAATAGTAACCATAGAATGCTTAGAGCACGTCTGAACACATTATCTACTCTGAGGTCAAGGAGGCCCTTCAAAGTAAAAACAACAACTTCAAACAACGAAGCAAGAATAGCCACCATTAAAGAAAATCTCAAATCCGTCACAGAATCATTTCTTCAACATTTAAACACTCAACAGAAATACAATATACTACACGAAATACTAAAGACGAGACGAGAAAACAACACTGAGAGCAAGCCAAAGGATAAAAGACATTTATCAGAAAAAACAATTGAACTCTTAGAGGAAAGGTACAAATTAATCAATACATTAAACAAAACTAAAATCATCAGGGAGCAAATAGGCAAACTGAGCAAAGAAATAAATAACCAAATGAGAAAAGATAGAGAACATTTTAGACTCGAGACTTTTGAAAAACACATTAGCAAGACTGGAGGTATAAAAAAGGCTCTTAAATTTTTATCAGACAATAAAAACTGGATACCAAATCTGAAAGACCGTCACTGCAAGACAAAGACTAAAAGACCAGACATATTATCAATAGCTACAAACTACTACGAAAACCTATATTCTAGCAAGATACAAATAGACAATACTGATTTAAATGACAACAATAGTGTACCACCCATACTAGTAGAAGAAATAAACAAAGCAATCGAAACACAGAAGAAAGATGGTCCTGACGAGATCAACAACGAATTGCTTTTAGACTGCAAAAACTACATTGCACCGTTACTAAAACACATTTTCAACGATATACTGTACACCGAAAAAATTCCAAAACAATGGACTACATCAACGATCATCCTGCTCCACAAAAAGGGTGACAAAGATGAAATGAACAACTATAGACCCATTAGTTTAATGTCCAATATTTATAAAGTTTTTACGAAAGTAATCCTATCTCGAATAACTAGAACTCTGGACGGAAATCAGCCCAGAGAGCAGGCCGGCTTCAGGACAGGATATTCAACGCTAGATCATATACATGCTGTAAGACAAATTTTTGAAAAGAACAAAGAATTCAATGCACCATTCTACTGCTGCTTCATCGATTATAATAAGGCAATCGACACAATAGAACACGAATACATCTGCCGCTGTCTGAAGAACCAAGGTGTCGAACATAAGTACATTAGAATTCTAAAAAACGTTTACACTAACAGTACAGCTAGGATAAAATTAGAAAAAGAGGGCAATGAAATAAAAATAAATAGAGGCGTTCGTCAAGGCGACCCGCTATCCCCTAAATTATTTACAGCTGTCCTAGAAGAAATCTTTCGTAAACTTAAATGGGACCAGTATGGACTAAACATAAATGGAGAAAAACTAACCCACCTACGCTTCGCCGACGACATTATATTATTCGCCACAACAAAAGAACATCTACAAAACATGCTCGTAGACCTGGAAAGAGAAAGTCGCATGGTAGGTCTAACAATGAATACTTCTAAAACCAAAGCCATGACAAATACACACGAAGACCGTATCATCATAAATGGCGAGCCAGTTGAGTATGTGAAAGAATACACTTATTTAGGACAACAAATCTCAACCACCGACATAATGTCAAGGGAAATAGATACTAGAATTGGAAAAGCATGGAAATGTTACTGGCACTTATAAGAAGTAATGAAGAACACCGAAGTTAAAATGTCCATCAAATCAAAGCTGTACAACACCTGCGTGCTACCAGTCCTAACATATGGCTGCAAAACTTGGGCACTGACTAAAGCGCAAAACAAGAAACTAGAAACCTGTCAGGCAGCAATGGATAGGAGCATGCTGAATATAAAGAAGTCGGATAGAATAAGGAACAGAATTATTAGGAAACGTACCAAAATAGAAAATGTAACAAGGAGAATAAGAAAACTCAAGTGGAATTGGGCAGGCCATATAATCAGAGGCATTGAGAAATGGAACAAAACCATTGTATTTTGGTACCCAAGAATTAGAAAAAGGAAACGAGGTAGACAGTTTCGAAGGTGGGAAGACGAAATAAAAGCCACAGCAGGGAAAACATGGACTGGGAAAGCGATGAATAGAACAGCGTGGAAAGAAATGGAGGAGGCCTTTGCCAAAGTTGGGCAAACAGACCAAGTTGTTGGTGTCATCGACTAACGAGAGTCGTGAATATAAGATTATGTTAAAAAAAATGTGTATCTGAATAAAGGCTTATATTATTATTATTATTATCAATAACAGTCTTTTATTTTTCTTATTTTAATTTTACATTTATGAAAAAATAATATTATATAACTTATTTTTTTTATCGATACAGTATACATTTACTGTAGATTAGCTATGTTATATTTTTTTTGATAATCCAATTATTATGAAATCTTAACGATTTTTACAAATTATCACAACACATACAAATTAGTCGAACCTAGTTAGTGCGTATCAGCGGATATGTATTTCATAAGATAAGCAAAAATATTTATTTTAATTTTTAGGTTTAAATATCAGTCGTTAGGCAATGGTTCACCAACACGAAAGGGGAAGGAGATTTCAATGCACTTGATTTATGGGCCACGTAATGGAGCGCTGCGTTGCATTTAGTGCATGCAATCATAAAATCGGCGCTGCCGTAGGTGATTAGATATTTATTCGTGTTTGAAAAGAAAACTGTAACTTTTTCTTAATTTGTGTATATTTGTATACAAAAGGATAATGCGACCGATGGACAGTCATGGACAGCATTACTAGTGCCCAGTTCAGTGTTATAGGTGCTGCATTCAATACGTAGTCTATATGTTCAAATCTTTCAAGATTGCATTCTTTTACTTGCAAAAAAGAATATTTATGATTAAAACATAAACATAGATGTTCATTTACGAGAATACACCTTGCTGACTCAACGCCTTTCGGCGGAGTTCACATATTTTCTTTTTTAATTTTTAGATATGTATATTTCCTCACGATAGTTTTCGTCATCGCACAGCACATAGTAAATTAGCACTTAACATCAAAATTGCAATTAACGTTTTCATTAGTGTCAGCATGAATCGAACTCGGGTTGCTCACGTACTATGAAATTTACAGTGGGCGCTACCAAGGCTCTCGTATTAGTAAGACAAGTAATTTAGAAAGAAGTTTTAGTAACTAAAACTCCGTTTAACAATTGCATGCCCTTTACAAATTATCAAAAACCTTATTAATGAATAGTTTAGTGATATCTTTATTTATTATTAAGTAAAATTCGTCGGAAGGTAGCCAAAAGTTAGTATGTTATAGTAAAGAAAATAAACAAATATATTTATCATTTTTATATATAATCTCGATCCTTAAATTAAAAACACACATAAAATTATTAAGCGGGGCTTATAGAAATCAGGAATCATGTGTCACCACTGTGTATAGTATTCGAAGCGCAAAGTGCTACGTTATTCAACTTAATGGCTATTAGTTTGGTTCGTTAGTAGAATATTGCTAACGAATGTGCAGCGGCCGCGCATTCCAGCGGCGAGAGAGCGGTGAAACGCTCAATTAGCACACATACTGTTCAACTGTACCTCGGTACTCATTTAAAATGCCACTGAATTTACTCAGTACACCTAATTAAAGTATTAATCTAAAATTTACAGGATAATAATTTTAGAGGGTGAACTTTAAGTTGAAAAATCATACATAATGTTTTCCTTTTAAATAAAAAAGTTAATTTGGGTTTTATTGTATGAATAATTACTAGTCAGTGTCGTTCATCACAAAGTTTAGTTTTCCCATAAGTTTTTAACCCAGAAAGTTCTTCAGTAAATTATATGTAATTATATAGTGAAGCTACTATAAAAATGAAAAAGGCTGCCGAGATTATTTAATTTTCTATCTATATCAAATATATATGTAATTAATCTATATCAAAAATTGAATGCATGGTCTCTCATATCTGAAACAAAATATCTAGTGTTATACCATACTTTTACGCTGGTATTCTGTGAAAGCGTGGTCCTTTTCCGATAAAGACGACCCATGAACAGATCTGCAGCGTGGCTTTATATCATATAAAAGTATTTTAAATATGTATCGCTAACATCATCAGCCATCGTTGACGCTCAGCAGGAGTCCACTACTTAACATAGATCTCCTCCAGAGAATACCTCAAGTACAGGCCCGCGCCACCTATACGCCTCAAAGCCCTGTTTAACATGACCTCCGGCTCATCAGGTTACTCTATTATGTGAGGAGCCACCTTACACTAACAATATAAAGTACTTATAAAAAAGTATCACTTATAAATTTTTGAGTAATTTCGAGTTAATTCTAAAAAAAAAAACTGTCAGTCGTCGGACTGCACGTTAGAGGCGAAAACTTCTTAGATTTACAAACATTATTTTCGGCTTGATAAGAAATATTTTATGAAGCATTTTTTATTAGAAACTATTTTAATTACAAACTAACTAGTAAGTAACTTTAATTAGAAAAACAGCAATTATAAGTCATATTGTCGCACTTAAAGGTATGTTGATAAATGTTACATTAAGGGACGAGAGTCTGGTGATTAGTCATACAGGTCTTTCCTAGTACTAACACCAGGCTCTCACAAATTAAAATGGCAGCAAATAAAGTAAACATTATTATTATTATCAACGTATTAATACAGTAATAAAATAATCATTTATTGCGCTGAATTTACATGAAAAATAACGATTATTATCTATATGATGCAAAATATATGTATATATATATATATATATATATATATATAAAAACATATCATTTTATAAAATTTTATCAATTGGATTGTTAACATTACTTTTATCAATTTATATATCTGAGTATGATTTTCACGCAAATTTAGTGCTTTTTCCCCATCCCAAAAGTGCCCAACGTGTCTAAAGAAGTTTTAATTTCAAAAATATCGATCGAGTTTTCTGATCTTAATCTCCATAAAAATATATCTTTTAAGAATATTAATATAGGAAGTGTCTTAAAAATGCTACGTAAAACGAAGTAACTCCCTTTAGGGCATATCTGGGGAAAAAAGGAAGCTCAGAAGTCATGTTGACGAGAAGAAGATGATTAATATGCCTCATTTACAGCACGCGTTGCTTTCGGGGTCGCGCAGTCTACGGATCTACAGGCTACGCGGCTACGAGCTACACAGCTACGTGCTCGACTATACGTGCATCATTTACGTTTCCGTATCAAGAATTTATTGGGTTCCATTTGCGATCCAATTTATTTCAATAACGTTTTGACTTATCTTATTCCCTTTTAATGTATGAGTCGTCTTTATAAGAATATTTATACATTAATTAATCTATAATCTTATGTTGAATAGCCGGCTCATTCATTATACGGCTGTATTTATAAAATAGTTTTAAGTTGTATTTTGAAAATTAACAATATTTTTCTTTTAAGATAAAATTGCATCTCATAAATTAAATCTAGCCGAGCGATTAATATTAAAAATAATATAAAAAATAACATAAAAATATTATTTTTTTATATTAAATTATATAAAAATACTGATAGCATACTATTTTGTGTTCGACGATATATTGTAAAGAATGAAAAATTGCCATCACAAAAACCACTAATTTAATATTTAGAGTACTTAACATTACATAACAACTAATTTAATATAGATAGTCCTTTTTATTTAAAAAAAAAACCGAAGAAGAAAGACTCGTAAGATCCCAATATTATAGTTGTAATTGGTTTCTAATGCCACGTAAACACCCCAAACGTGTTGGGAGACTGGACCGAGAGATAAAGTGCATGAGCGCTTTCACACAGGCTTGTATTTAGTGAGCATTTTTTTGTATTAAACTTAAAAATAATATTCTTTTTTTTTTGAGAACAGTTCTCTTCAGAGAGAATAATTCTGTTACAATAATTGAAGTATGTTCATATTGTTATAAATATTGTCACAATTTTGTAGATATTTTATTACAACATAGTACTCGTATTCGTTTAATCAACTGAAATGATGACGAAATACTATTAGCGTCCCGATCCGGTTTCGCCTGAGCAAAGAATTTTTTTTTAAATCTACATATTTTTTGAAGAAAATATAGCCTAGACCTCTCCTGGTATTGCTCTCTATCTGTACTTAAAGTTTTATTGCAATCAGTTCAATCATTCTGAAGATTATCCCGGACAGACAGAAATACAGAAATTAAAACATTTGTTTATGCCATGACAACCATTATATAGCATTCAAATAATCCGCAGAGTTTAATAGGAGCCAGTTATTTCAATATTACAGACAGACACTTGAGACAGATTTTATAATCATAATATTATGGGATTATACTACTAAAGCGTGTTGCCAGTCTTGACTTATGGATTTGAGACGTGATCCTTCACTGCTGGCTGTATGAGGTAGCTCAAGGGTGCTCAACGGGCTATGTTTAGGGTTTCTCTGCGTGATAAACTTAGAAATGAGGATATCTGCAGTAGAACCAGAGTGACCAACATAGCCCAACGGACTAGTAAGCTGAAGGGGCAATGGGCCGGTATTTACAGCTCGAATAACCGACAACCGTTGATGAAAAACGGTTCTCGAGTGGCAGTCTTGTACTGATAGGCGAAGTGTAGTGCGCGATCCCCCGCTAGATGGTGTGACAACCTGGTAAAACATGCAAGAAGTCAATGGATTCATGTGGCTCAGGACCGTGCTTTGTGGCATTCCTTGGCGGAGGCGTATGTTCAGCAGTGGACTTGTGAAGGCTGTAATTATGATGATCATATTATGGAATAATATTATGGAGTTAAAAAAAATTTACTTAAAAATCTTTAATTTATGAGAAATCAGTCATTATATGTAATCACAGACAAGCACAGAACTTTGCAGAACTAAGTTTGTCATACAAGAGGTACCCCGTAACCACGTCATTTATTTTTATTTTAAATATTTATTAAAAAGTTAATAGAAAGTTTAAATTAAACGCGATAGAACCCGTAAAATTCGTTTCACTTAATTTTGTCTCCCAACATGTAGGTCTTGAAATAAACATGAGAAAGACAAAGGAACGCGTCTAACGTCCACGTAACATAGCCGCTTGTTAATGGCTGCACTACGCTCAAAGTTGTTGCTGAGTATGTTTGTGATAACAAATGTTTACAACCATTACGTCTTGTCCGTAATGACAACCTGTGAAACCGAACCATGGTTCTATAACACCAGTCGTATGATTAAACATAAAACCCCTAAGTAAGCTCTATAAAGAGGATTATGCAAGAAATTTGTCTGTTTGATAGAATGCGTAAAATAAATAGAGGATCTTTGTTTGATCCGTGTTTAGAATACTTTATTCAACACTGGAATTGAGATGAATTATAACTGTGTTGATAGTGTTAAATGTTAAACATTAACAGCTTATCAAAAGTTTATAATAATCATAAACATACAAATATTACAAAAGTTTTATTTGAGCTTTAGTTCCAAGAATCTCTTAAATATATTTACTAAACAGAAATATGTATATGTTGAGTGCATTTTATTACTATGCTGAAGATGCGAGTTACAATTTTTCAGTACACAATATTCTTGTCTATTCTGTTAATGTCTAACTCAATCCTAGAAAATTTATGACCCTAAACCGCAGACGGTAGCCAGTTTTACGAATACCGATTTGGATGCTTTCGTATACGTCTCTACGAAATATGATACGTATTGAGATCACACAATATACTAGCACTAAGCTGGATTGGATGGATGGATGGCTGAATCAGACAGAAGAATTGAAGTAGTAATGTAAGCAGTAAGTTGTGTAAAACTTTAACCTTTTCGCTGTCCCGTGCACTAGATATAGGTCATTGCTATTGTCTTACTATTGTGTCTCTAAACCGGACAGTACAAGTGTTAAAATTAATATGAAAATATAAAACGAAAGAGCACGAAACATGTTTTGTTTTAATTTAAACAGTACTGCATAACATTTTATAGTTATCGATGTTGTTAAATCCGTATTTGTTAAAACAATAAACTCGTTTTATGCAAATAAAGGTGCGTTTTACTCGTTTTCAAATAAAATCCAGCTGTTTAAAAGCCAGTAATGCACAAGCCGTACCGCGCCAACGCATACCCGATGCCCGCTGTTCTATTCATAGGAATAATTGCAATAGTCAAATAAAACATGCCGCCCATTGTTTTAATTGCTATTGAGTGTCTAACTTTATATAAAAAATTAAACATATATATTGTTTTAATGATATTGCTTTTGCTCATAGTGACGAATGTAGTTTTTTTTATAAAATGAGGGTGACAAATGAGGACACAGTCCACCTGATGGTAAGTGGTTGACGTGGCCCATGGACATCCACATCTATCTTCGTTTACGAATTAAAATGCAGATGCGATGTCAGCCGTGAGGACTAAGATAGAATGCTTCTTTTCCAGTAAAAAGGGTCTTCGGTTCTCTACACTCACCATACGAAACACAGCAGCATTAAGCTGCTATTTTACGCTGATATTCTGTGAGAGCGTGGTCCTTCCCCGGTCGAGCCGACCCAATTCGTGCTACAACTATACTATTAATATAGCTGCAGCATGGCTCTACCACATATAAAATATATATATAGTTAAATATTTTATTCATGGCCGTCCACTTCTTTACTTTTTGTGTCTAAACTTAATCACTTAAAACACTTAAAACAGTAGTAAATATGTAATTGCTTACGGAAAGGGTGAAAACCAATTTCAGTTGCTTTAGTATAATCTACTTCGCGTGACCATTAGAAATCAAACTCATTAGATGCAGTGAGGGGGTACAGTAAAATATAATTATTAGCCTGTTTTGACTTCTTTTAACCGACTTCAAAAAGGAGGAGGTATTCAATTTGACTGTATGTTGTTTTTTATATGTTACCTCATTACTTTTTTCTAGTTGAACCCATTTTGGTGATTTTTTTTATTTAAAAGCTGGTGTTTTTCATGTGGTCCCATATAAATTTAGTCATAGTCTGTTTAGTGGGTTTTTAGTTGTCCTTAATAATGCGTATTTAATTTAATTTTATTACATTTATGTTCTCATTTTATTTATATTGAAGTCGGTTGTACAAAATTTTTAATTTTACCATGTTTTATATAACAGTTTTAAATAATTTTGTTGTGTGATGGCGGCACAACATAATCCATTAAATATTTTGTCCAACAATGACTGAAAGATTTCATAGCTTCAAATAAATGTCATTATAATCATCCTCGCATCTTTGACGGGGAACAGTGTTAAAGGGGACACGTCTGATATAGCGACCACCAATCAGCTTGCCAAGTTTGGCGATGAAGTAAATCGTATCTACATTGTAAGTTACCCTGAACATGGGCCGTTTAGGTGTACTATATTACGGGATGAGAGAATAAAGGAATTATGTCTTGCGTAGATATATTTATGAAAACAACATGTGTGGTTTAGAAAAAAGAACATGTAATTTTAAATATTAATACAAAACAATATTAGCGATATATCAAAAAGTATTTATGTTAAAATTAATGTACTCGAGAGATAAGACACTTGTAAGCGACATAAAACCAGATTTGCTGCGATCCGTAGAAACTAAAGGAAATAAAGCTATGATTTATGCAAGTGGAATGTGTTTCAGACAACTGTTTCCCGGTATATTTGCGTTGTTGCAAAAATAAATATTTTTATGTTATAAAAAATATTACTTGTGTTTTCTTTTGGATACATGTTTCGGGAATTTGTTTTTAATTCTTTTACTAATGCTTTTATAACTTTAAAAAATTCTGAGTACAATTTGTTTAGTAGTCGTACAATTTGTCTACTGGTCATTGAATCCCGGGTCGGAACAAAACCTCGAAAAGCACGTAAAAATGTTAATCTTGCACCTGATCTTTCTCTGGTCGTGACGAATTATGAGAGTAAGGGAACGGAGAGTGCGCCTGTGCGCAAATACACGTGCACTATAATCCTATCCAGTGCTGATAGCTTTACTCTGTTGAAATTGGCAACTTGGTTTCAAAGGACATTTATTACAAAAAATGAGAATTATGTAAAAAGTAAACTCATTTTTATGTCGACTTGATTAAACGTCGTTATAATAATTTGTAGTCTTTTGTCTCTTTTCTTTTCTTTTTCTTTCCTCTTTCTTTTCTTTTTAAAAAACGTTACCTCCACACTAGGATTTTTTCCTTTATCGCATGGGCAGTCTACTTACATAGATTTCACAAAGACAAACATCCAGACCCGGAACAATTATTTGTAGGTAATACAAATACTTGTTCCGTGCGAAGTTCGAACCCGTGGTCCTTAGCGCTGCAACTCATTGCAAAAAAACATCTCTAAAAATACTTTAAATTATTTTTACAAATAAAGTTTAATTTATACATCACATAAATAACCTACATACTTATATTAGTGGTACTAGTAAGGTAGGCCACCTTTGCTCACTCCTAGGGAGCGGGTAACCTATGCGGGTAGGCAACTCGTGCCTAAGTCTACCGCCAAATAACAGAGACTGCACTGCTTTGTTCCAGCCTGAAGTAGTTATATAAACTGCCAGTATATTTTTAGGCTTTAAGTCATACCATCTTTTTTTTTTATAGGATCGGGTGACAAACGAGCACACAGTCCACCTGATGGTAAGTGGTTACTGTGACCCATAGACATCTACATCTATCCTCAATAAAGACTCAATATGCAGATGCGTTGTCACCCGTGAGGACTAAGATGGAATGCCTCTTTTCCAGTAAAAAGGGTCTCTGGTTCTCTACACTCACCAATACGAAACACAGCAACGTTAAGCTGCTATTTTACGCTGGTATTCTGTGAGAGCGTGGTCCTTCCCCGGTCAAGCCTACCCATTTGTGCTACAACTATAATACTAATATAGCTGCAGCATGGCTCTACCACATATAACGCACTTTTGTAATAAGGTGATCTAAATAATAGCGGTCACAATATTTTTAAAGTATTTGTAAAGTATTTGAAACACTAGCTGTCCGTATAACATCAGCTATCTGCCAGTGAAAGTCCCGTCGAAATCGGTCTAGCCGTTTCGGAGACTAGCCAGAACAAACAGACAGACAGACAGACAAACATTTAAAAAATGTGTTTTTGTTATAAATATCGTATATACTTTCGTATGAAATTAGTAAAAAACTGTTATTTCGACGTTGCAAACAGACACTTCAATTTTATTTATGGCTCTACCACGTAGTACTTAGTACTTACTCGTACCTCTCAGTATCCTATCAGTATCTTAGTTCTTACCTCTCAGTCAGTACAATTCAACAGTCCACCTGGGACTGTTGAATTGTACTAAAGTTCGTTTGTCAACTCAGTTAAAAAAAACATTATTAAATTCACCGCTGAACGTAACCCATCAGTCGGTCCCTAGAATATCGTCCATCGATTAGCATTAGGTATTTAGGTAGCGATAATTGGAAAATCTTTTATTGTATGTAGTGGCCATGCTGAGCAGCGTATTGTTTATTAATGATGAGAGAAAGGAGAAGGATTATAATTAGGTAGATAATTTAATGAAAGGAAACGTATATACATTACCCATATAATTTTCATAAAATATAAAACTCACTCTATTTCTCTTTTTTATCACTTTAATGAACATATCCCTAAGCGTGTTCAATAATTTATGGTATATTTTTCTTTATTTTTTTTTTCAGAATACCTTATGCTGACAAAATCACTCCTGAACCAATTCTAAACAACAATGAAGGAAGGGACACAAAAGCTGACTCTATCAGGAACAGTTATAACAGTCAATTTAAAGTTGGCATATATGGATGGAGAAAGAAATGTCTGTACATTCTTGTTATGGCACTTATGTTTATGATGATTCTTAATCTTGCGCTGACACTTTGGGTTCTAAAAGTGTTGGATTTTAATTCGGTGAGTGTAACTTATATATAAAGTATAAGAAAAACGATATGCTACAAAATACAACATGCTCATACCTCTATTTTATTGTAAAACGATTTGGATTCTTCATTGTAAAACGTCCTTTTAAGTTATGCATCCACAGGCTCGCTAGATCAAACGGGTTAGTTTTGCAGTAATGCGCCCACTATAAACGCAACAATCGGATTGTTTAACAATAGCATTCAGATTTTCGTAGCGAGCGGATAGATGGCATATTCAGCAGAGATCGCAGCATTGCGAAAATCATACGGTATTCCGTGATTTACACGAAATTGTATTAAATACGACATGTATTAAAACGACACCGTAAAAAATGTCCAATATTTTCGTATGTCTCATGCGAAATTTATGTGTTTTTAGTGTTAATAACCCTGAGATTATATTTACCAAAATGAAAATTACTGTCGATGGCGCTCTGTCCAGTGATCGGCAATCCGTATGATTTCGTCGGCTTCCATCGGAATAGTTAGTTAGCCTTCCAAACATTTTTGTCGACATTACCGATGAGGTAACAAGTGTGGTCCGTCTGCTACAGATCAGTGGCCGCACTTGTCTTTTTTATGGAAGAGGAGGTAAACGAGCAATCGGTTCACCTGACGGTAAATGATCACCTTTGACTATGGTCATCTGCAACACCAGGGGAATTGCAAGTGCGTTGTGCTTTGAGAAAGGAGTAGGCTCTTTTCTTGAAGATTTTGAAGTCGTATCGGTCCAGAAAAATCGCTGGCAATACTAAATTCCACAGTATGGTCGTGTGAGGTAGAAAATTCTGCGTAAATGGCACCGTAGTGCAATCAGCAGCTGGAATTAATCCGAACAACTCCTCTGAGTATACCACGTGCTCTATGCGATAAAAGATGCACAGAAACGTAAGGTCTCTTTGCAAGGCAAGTGCATGAAGCCGATCGGAAAGAACTTTCGGATCGCTCTCCACTAAATGTGGTCAAGTGGAGGGAGCTGATACTGGGGTACCCCGGCCCAGATATGAGAACAGTATTACATATAAGGCGTAATCTGCGCTTCGTAAAGCTACAAGCCGTGGGCCGACATGAAATTCCGTCTCGATCTACTGACTACACCAAGCTTTTTAGATGCCAGTTTAGCCTTCTTTTCCAAGTAACTGCCGAATTGTACTGTAAATGTCGATGTCAATTATTCAGATGCTGGCGTAGGCTGCGAGAGGAGGGCTCGAAAATTGAGTAGATACGACAAAAGGGTTCTTTTTAGAGATAAACAGGCAAACTTGAGTCTTTTGAGGTTCTTTTGAGGTTACACTGGACTAGATTTAGTCACCCCAGTCAGAGACTGATTGACTCTTTTTAACAAAGACTCGATATACAAGTTTGTTTTGGCACTCGACGACGTCTCCCCGAGAAATATTAGCACTGCCGATGTACAAAGCAACGCCAGTGCTGTCGGCTGCATAAAAATGAATGTTACAGTATGCAACCACAGAGTATATTATATGTACCTGTATGTAACATAACATTGATATGCAGAAGTCAGCTGGTACATTTTTGGAAAACCTATGTCCAGAGTTTATATTTAATTGCTTTCAATCAAATTTTTAAATCATTGCTTCAAATATACATCGTTAAGTTTTGACATTTTAATTTATCCGTGTACACACATTCTAAAGATACGAATAAATAGAATTACACGCTATGCACTCTATTTCCATATAATTTAGGATTCACGTATTAATGTACTCTACATTAGTAACACTCAAAAATGAGTGATGAAGTGATTTTGGTGCCCTTTGAGTAGAAGTGTACACTGCTTCTTTCAGTAGAGTTAAATTTCGTCATGCGGATGGACTAACAAGTTCAGGAAATATGCGTAATTCTATAGTGGTGGAATAAATAAAGGAAGCCATTTTATATGATCAGTAGTCAACCCAATCTCAAATTCGTTCTACTTCGCCATTATTAAATTAATTTAATTAACGTTCTTTGTTGCAAACAACACGAGTCATGCGCTCTACATCTATTATGATGCATTCTAAAGTTGTTTCTAAATCCATTACACTACAGGGTACCTAGCAATAGAGAGAGATAGAGACGCGCGGGGGGTTTAGCGGGAGCGGAAAGGGTAACACTAGAAACAAAACAGTAATTCTATTTGATTTATTTAGAAAGGCGAATAGAATCTTACTAATGCGAGTAGGACTAACTAACGCACTCTCCTAAAGACTACGATATACATTATCTTAACCAACCTTAAATTCCATAACTATACAAAATCTGTAGTTAGTTATAACATTACTCTTAATGAAGTATGTCTAATTAAAGAAAAATTAATTTAATTAACCTACTTTTTTCTTTTTGTGTTCTTAAAAATGTTGCGCAAACTGACGACACAATTTTTTTTATTAAGGAGGGCATGGGTCAATTACGTATAGTTCCGGGAGGTTTGCAACTACTAGGGCAGGCTATTGTGCTGGACTCTCTTTTCGCGTCCAGTATCAAGTCACGCCGAGGTCAACCCATCTCTGTTGAATCGTCCAGAAATTTTACAGTTTCTACTCGAGACTCACACGGATCTCTTCAGAGTAGATTATACTTAGGTAAGTCACATTCAATATACAGCTTTATTTCATTTAAAACTGTCTTTCCATGTGCATAGTATATTAAAGTAATATGATAAAAACTACATTATAATATAATTTAATATACTTAAATATTGAACTGAATTTCCTTGCACGCTTTTAATAGTTTTTTATCACCTTTTAGCTTCTTAAAACGTATATTATATAAAATTTAAATGTACTTATAAAACTTTAACTTTTATCATCAAAGGAAAAACATTTATAAATTTAAATAAAAAAGCTGAAAATTACACGTTTGATTATAAATTAAAACAAAGTTGTAATGATGTAATTTATATAACGTTGAACAATGAGTCTAAGTCATAGCTTCCGACTCTGGGGACTAATAAACGATGCAAATGTTATGTTGAATGTTTTAAAATTTCTCTTGTTAGGTCACGACCGCTTAGAAGTGAATGTGGGGAGGCTAGAGGTACGGGATGCACGTGGCGGCTTATTACTGGGTGCGACACAAGATTCGGTGACGGTGGGTGCCGATAATCTTGTTGTGACCAGTCCAGCTGGTGCATCCTTCCACACTGCAGTTCAAGCGCCACTTGTGCGTGCACCGCCATCGAAACAACTAGTGTAAGTTAAGAGCAAATATAAATGGAAATAGAAACTTTTTATCCAATATAGACTATAAATAATACTTATTGGAAGTCATTTTCATGTTTAATTTACCACTGTGTCAATTCATCATTTCTATCTCAAAGTTGTAAAATATTAAAAAAAGCTTATGGGAAATGCTTGTTAAGTATCTTAGCTTCAGATGGTTTTGAGATGCTGCTGCTAGTTTCTGTGACGTTAGTACTGTTAGCTTTTGGCTTTTCAGTTTCATCCTATACAGGCCCTGTAAGGCCGCGAGCTAAAAAAGGAGGAGGGGCAGGTTAATAATTTCCAACGTTACTTTCGTAAGGATGTTCACCTATAGAAGTATATTGTGTACAAATGAGTTATCTAACCTCCGTCCGAACAGAGGTTGCGGGCATCAGCTCTGACGGCTAACTCATGTCGTTCGAGGTTCGAACCACGCGGTGAGAACCGCACAGGCACGCCGGTGTACGGTGTAGGTTGTGGAGGGGAGTGCGGCGCGACCGTCTGCGGACACGCTGCGTTCGTCCGTTGTCCTAATTGTGTTTGTGATACTAGGTGTGTGTGTGTGTGTGTGTGTGTGTGTGTGTGTGTGTGTGTGTGTGTGTGTGTGTGTGTGTGTGTGTGTGTGTGTGTGTGTGTGTGTGTGTGTGTGTGTGTGTGTAGTGTTTGTGAATGATGGGCTGGCGACATTTAGGTTGTTGAAATCTAACGGAATTGAGGGTTTTATTAAAACGTTACTTTTTTTTTACAAAAACTTTACCACCACACTAGGATTTTCTCCTGTATCGTGGAGGCAGTTTACGAACATAAATTGCACGAGGACAGATATCCAGACCCGGAACAATTATTTGTACGCCAAACAAATACTTGTTTTTTGAGGGATTCGAACCCGCGGCCTCCAGTGCAACAACTCATTGCTAAGCCACTACGCCACGGAACCGTCAAACTGGGAGACTCTTACTGGGTCCGGAGACTGGCCGTAACGTTTAAAGTCGGAGCGTGACTGTTCTTAGCACTAGCGGGTTAGGATGTGTCTTGGCTTTTTCAAAATAGCGCTGAGACGTTAACTTAAAAAATTCAGAGATTGACGGAACATCACCATCCCTTTGCAGGTCGGAGCTTCGCTGATACTACCGCCGTGGCCGTTTTTTCCGGGGATTTGATGGCCGAATGGAATGATCGTGCCTAATGATTTTTTTCGGATTGAGGTTCCGACGTTACATATATATATATATATATATATATATATATATATATATATATCTTGCTACACTTTTCTCAGGATTCACTTCGATTTTGCTTAAGCGAGTGGCGGTTCTTTGGAGCATCTTAGTAGAAATTTCTTTTATAATGGGCGATGAAAAGTGCCGTTTCTGTCTTTCAGTGGTATGGTCATCATCGAATCGGATTTTCTTAAATTTTTAAAGATTTATTTTTCTATTACCTGGAAAATTAATCGGAGTTAATTATTATATTCGTAAAAGTGGAATGCTATGTGGTGGCGGCGTCAGAGAATCTATCACCACGTCTCGTTCCGAGTGTATCATAAGATACAACTATTATGCTTTAACGATTTTATTGCATCCGAGTAATTATTTACTTTACACCAGACATAAAATAACAGAGTGGAGGTGGGAAGTAGAATCAAAGGTGCGAGATGATCCTCTTTCTGGTCTCGATGATTTTAGCCCGATTTATATTTTTTTACTATTCTCAGCGAGTACTTGACTACTATCCCACCTGATAGTAAGTGGTGGTGCAGCCGAACATGCTAAAGCGCGTAGACTTAACAAAAGCCTATTCACTATTGCTTTGAAGTCGGGCAATTGTAATCGGATGAAAAGACAGATGCTGGTTAATTTATTCCATTCCTTTGCTGTACGCATGACAAAAATAAAACTATTTGGTTCAAATGCGTGGTAAGTCAACCAGGAAAGAATGAAGACTGGCCGAGCGTCTGGTTGTCTGATGGTGGAAGGGAGAGGGAGGAATTAAGTTATGCAATTCTTGCGCACACTCTCCTAAATGTATCGTTTAGAAAACCGTGAAGCTAGCTACTCTGCGGCTGTGTTCGAAGCTGGCACAAGATTTCAATTATCCTAGTCTCTCCATTAAGTACAGAAATGCTATTTAGCGTTTTTCAGCACTAGCCAACATGTGACTCAGTAATCCATATAAGACTGGACTTTATAGTGCTTTATATAAGGTAAGATCGTGAAGTATCGTCGCACCCTTTCTAGTGCTAGTTTCTTTGCGACTGCTTTAGACCTGCACTCAATAAACTGACCGTAGATTTGGAGAAATCTCAACCCCTAACAACTGAAAGTGGTCAGTGTACTCCAAAGATACATCCCGAAATATAGAAGCCGGGAATAGCGGGCTTCATATAATGGTGAAAATACACGCTTGTGTTTTGGAGGTTTTAAATCTAACAATATTGGTATCGCCCAATTCGCAGATGGCCTGCAATAAGAGATTGGCATGCACAACCATAGCTTCTTTTTTGGACTAGATTTTATCCTTACTGGCCCGAGTATTCGGCTGGTATCTCCCACCAACTGTGATGTCGTCTGGAAGAGAGTTGCGGAGAGAATAGACATGATATGAACATATCACGTCGGTTGGTCACCAGTATAGCCGTAGAAAAGAAAAGGAGAGATCTCCCGCCGGGCAAGGTGTTCTGCCCGAGGAGCGGCTAACTCTCTGAGTGTTCGGAGCTATTCTATGTATACTGCTTTTAACTTCGGAACTTTGTTAGCGCCATTTAGGTTTCAAATTCGATTTGTTACTTGTTTACTACAAATTTTTTGATTTTTGGATTTGCCGTTTACTTGTGTTACGAGTCTAGTTCTAGTCAAATTTCATGATTTTCAATCTAGGTCATCGGGCAGTATCTACCCTAAATATTAGCGAGCAAGTTTGTTAACAAAACATGAAATATAAATGGCCGTGTATTAAGATCGTCTACTTAGAAATTTCAACTATTATTTACTCTTAAAAGGAAGGTCTACACCTTAGTATTTTTGATATTAATTATAGCGTGATACCTCTACCCGCTCCTGAGAAAATGTGTCTTGACAGACGGACAAATGAACGACCAACAAAGTAACCTTATAAGGGTTCAATTTTTTTCTTTTCAGTTACGGTATCCAAACCTAAAACTAAGAATGGCGGCCTTATTTGTCTTCTCTAGAAAAATTGATTCCAACTCGTTTTTAACCAATGAAAATCAAAACAATCAACGTCTGTACACAAAGTTATCACAAACGGAAGTAGTCGCCCTACTTCTTCGATTTGTCAAAATACAACAATTTACAAATATTATTTCCTTCGCCGACCTTGTGTCGTCTAGGATTGTGCGCCCTCAGGCTTTAGTCTATTTAGCTTGTAGCCTTTCTGTTGACATTGGTATTCAAGCTTACGTAATACTACGTAAGCTGGAACCGTTTCAGGGGTACCCCTGAAACGGTTCCAGCCTTTATTTCACCGCGGGTGACCAAGTCATTGCTACTAAGCAGTGACTTGGTCACCCACGGTAAAATAAGAGAAACCCACATGGCTGGCCCGAGGTGAAGAATAGGCCCGAGGTGGCCACTCCGAGTGAACTTGACGTGCAGCTGAGGTGGAGTCTATTGCGAGGTACCGCTATTCTTACCCTCCGCAGACATATCTTGGTTTCCGGCGGAGCCATAGACCAGTTGTGCTGCTGGGTTTAGGAAAGCTAGTGCTTCCGTTTCTCGTTTTTTCTGGCCCCCATGGCTTTTGCGCATCCGAAATGGGGGCATCCGCTGCGCAGGTGAAGTGAGGGGGCCGTGCCATGTGATATGGTGCGCCTTCTTACCTGAGTACGAGTTGGGAGTGCAGTGGTCGGCGCCGTTGAGGCAGCTGATGTGTAGCAAAGCGTTCCCGTGGCCCTGTAAATATGTGGCGAAGGTGGAACACCATGGTGTTTTGTGCGCGTCCGACATAACCCGTTCTTGCCCCGTCGAGGCGGGTAAGCGTTGGCATTTCCACATGTAAAATAAGATAAACTTGAAAAAAATGCTTTTGTTAAAAGTTCTACAGTCAAGATTTACAGTCACTACATAAAAAGAAAAAATAAAGTAAACATATATGTATTATAACACAGTCGCTACTTTGAAATTTCAGGTATTAAAAATTGTATTGAAAATTAAACTTTTTAACTTTACACATGGTTACTTGCATTACTCGTAAGCCTAAGTATTTATATTTATTTTAACTTTAATATAGTACTTATTACACAGGGGTTAAAATATGTTGTTATAAAAAGAATTTATTAAAATTATATGTACAATTACAGGTTGGAGTCGTCAACACGGTCATTAGAGATGCACGCGACCCAGGGTATTTCCATGCAGTCCAGAGCTGGAGACATAAGTGCGAGCTGTCTCACCACCTTTCGACTACGATCTGTCGCTGGCGCGGTAAATAAATAATAATTGATATTTTACAACAGACCACGTAAAAAGTTTTGCTTAAAATTTTTTTTGTTCTGTTTTGAAACAGTGGCCTGTTATAATTTATTGGAAAACACGAATATTTACAAGCAAATATAGGAATATTCCAAATTCATATTTTCTCCAAATTTTGTTACGAGCTAAATTGAAATAGATACAGTACTTTCTTTGATCATATTTTATGATCTAAGCGTTTTTCATTGAAAACTTGATCTGAATATCTACATCAATGTCTCCAACAGGAACATTGTTGCTGGTTTTTTACGATTTCAAAAATCGCTAAATAGGACGAAACTTTTTATAGATTTCATGAGAAGGGCGTTTAGTAACGAAGACATATATAATCAATAATTACATATGTATATACAATGTAATTATTTTGATTGTATTATTAATTGTATCGAGTACAATTTTTAAAATTTGTCATTTATTTCGCATAAGTGGTAATTTAAAATACATTTATTTACAAAAATCATTAATATTTCACTTTATTAACAAATCTATTTATTTAGATTAGAGTTTATTAGTATTATTATTATTTATTTATTAATTGTTCGGGAGTGCATATGCGCGGGACCAAAAATGCGATATAGCTGCACAAAGGTGACTGTTAATATTATGCCAAATGAATTAGATAAAAATAAAACAAGACAATTAACTGCGATACAATATTTCAACGTTGAACGTAAAATAATATATACATTCCAATGGTATAAAATATTTTATCGCGATTTTATTGGTTGTGTCATTTGGTCTGACATTTATTTTATTCTAAAACGTATGAAATATATTATTTTTGATTACAGTACGCCAGTAGATTGTCTGTCGTATATAATTATAGATAGTAATAATAGTAGACAGCCTATTGATGTTCAAATCAAAAATAATATATTTTATATCTGAGCAAAAGTAAATCTATAATTTTACCAAAATATGGCTACTAGCGCGGTCAAGTGTTGCTAGGAGTGACAATTGATAAATATAATTTCGCGTGTTTTATCGATAATGCAGGATGATTAAGTGAAAAATATTTACACTTACGCACCTCAGTATGCATGAACGCTTATTATGCTTATCTTTGTCCTCAAACGTCACGTCGCGGCACTAGCCTGGCACAGACTAATCGAGTTAGAGCCCGTGAACTCTAACACGTGCTGCAAACAAACAAGTCTTGTTTGGTGTCTTTTCTAGTACGAAGTACATTTTACTTTAATGATAGAATTGCTTTATTAATTTCGCAAAACTTTCTGAATGGCCCGAGTATGTGTTGTAACTGGATTTTTTCTAGTAATTCTCAAAAAGAAGCATTATTGCCTTAAATGGGATTTCGAGATAATATACGTAAATAATGATGATTGATTACATTTTAATAGCACGAAGAATTTCAAGCCATGTGGTGGCGGCGTAATGGAATACCACATTTCAAGGTATCGCAAGAGGTAACTAAGGGAAATTCCAGAAAAATCTTATGGCTTCCGATCTGATGGATGGTGGTATAACAGTTTTGCTTACTCCAGAGGTAAATTACCCAGACCGGGAAAGGGCAGGAGTGTTGAGAGTACGAGAAGTCTGCTAATGCGATCATCAATTTGCTGCAAAGCGTGACATTTAAGGCAAATATTCCTTACAAAGGGAGATGCCTATATATCATAGTTTTAACGCTTTTAGTTATCTACCCTCACTCCTTTTTTTTCGTGGGGAAATCCTCATGGATACCTCCGGCTGCGGGGGCAACCGGAAGGTTATGCCGGACTCCTACCGGCTAAAACCCCACGGTGCCTCCTCGCACGTGCGCGTGGGGCCGCGGGAATCCAAATTCTTCCGCAGCCCCACTAGTGCTGGCCCGGTCTGTCCGGGCCTCGTCTCCTGCACGGGGTAGCGAGGTGTTCAGTTACCCCCCTCCACAGCCTCCAACTCCACCTGCGTATCGGACCCCCCCGAGTCCGATACGCGGAGGCCATGGGGCCAGGAAAATCGAGCGCTTAATAGCGCCCGCTTTCCCGACCCCAGCGGCGGATCTGGTCTGGGCTCCGCCGCCAACCAAGTTTCGGCCGCGGAGGGTAGGGAAAGCGGCGCCTCGCAACACCGACACTCCTCTCCCCCTGCGGCCCCACCACCACCGCATCAACGGTGCGGCCCCGTTTGAGTCGCGGAGGATAGGGAGAGTGGCGCATCGCCATACCAACACTCCTCTTCCTCCGCGACTCCACCTCGGCTGCAGCGGTAGAGGGAGCGGACACCCCGCGGAAGCGGGCTGTGGAAGTGGGCTCGTCAAGCCCACTTGGAGTGGCCACCTCGGGCCGGCCCTACACCTCGGGCCAGCCAAGGGGTTCCTCTTTGTTCACCGTGGTAGACCAAGCCACGGCTACTAAGCCCCCCCGCCACGACAAGGCGGGAACCCGTTCGGGGGGGATCTACCCTCACTCCTAACACTATTTTATGTTGTACCTTTTAAACATTGTATTCTACACGACATTAGCTTAAGTTCGGTTTACTACCCATGCTACGTCCATTCCAACAGTTGTCACTTCTGTGACAGAAGTGACCAGCGTAAGCTATTTTAAGCACAGGAGGCTGTACTGGTTATTTTAGTTCATTTTCGACTGCCACGTTGTCCAAGTGGTCATGATGCGATTGCCGATCATGAAGTCCTGGGTTCGAATCCCGGGTCGGGCCAAAATCAGATATTGGGCTTTTCTGTCAAGAAATTCTCTGTAGCGGTTCGAAGTCAGGAAGTTGGTGATGTTTCACCTCCGTGCTTCGAAAAGCACGTAAAGCCGTTGATCCTGCGTCTGATCTCTCTTCGTTCGTGTCGGATTACGGTCCTATCGGACTATGAGAGTGAGGAAATAGACAGTGCAACTGTGCTTGCGCTTATACTTGGGCACTATAATCCTGTCCTGTACAGATGGCTAGTCTCCGTTGAGACTGGCCGCCGTGACTGAAATTCGGTCTGGAGCACATTATTATTATTATTAGGAGGTATATAAAGATAATGTTATTATTATCTCTGGCGATTTTATTCATTGCTCTTTTGTGTTTAATAAATTATTCATGACTATTTTAATTTTTTTTTTATTACAGATACGGCTGGACGCTCCAAATATATACATGCCAAAACTAAAATCAGCTCTACCTCTACCTCCGTCAACACCACACACACATGACCCGCATCATCAAAATATTTACCAACTATGTGCTTGCGCTAATGGGAAGTTGTTTTTAGCTCCGCCACATGGTGTTTGCGCTGCGAGAGAAGAAAGCCTAATCTGCCGATGATGATTTACACCGAAATTATTGTTTACATACACAATACACAAAAGTATTAAAAAATGTAAGAGTTCCTTTTTCAGCCAGAGTGATTGAAGATGTGTTTTTGAATTCAAGTTTCTAAAACTTAATTTCTATGACAAAATGTTGATTTCACACTATATAATTTACTAGTCATCACTTTATAGATTTTGGTGTTTTTTCGAATTTGACACAAAGGTTGATTTAGCCCAATCGCCCAATTTAAAAAATCGATACGTTATGTATGTTATAAAGTTGTAATCAGGATCATAAATTATAGCGATAACTTTGTAAATGTGTTGTTGTATAAAGTGTGTTCTACCCCGTAGGTATTACTTCCACAAAACTATTCATTACCTTCCGGCTTGTGAAAATCCTAGTATCAAGCCACAACAAAAATTGACGAAGTATGACATACTACATTTAAATTAACTAGTGCCTTTTGGAACCGCGTTTAGGAGAAAGATTGTCTAAAAAGTCTAATTATATTTCGCATATATAGTGAAAGTATGAGTAGGCATTGGTATAGTCTAAGATGTGACAGAATAACGCTTAAGTCCGCGATGTTGTGATAGCTGATAGATATTAAGGTTGGTTATGGTTTCTGTTAATTCAATATATTATCTAAAACAAAATTTTATTAATTAAGATTAAGTTTTAAGATATTTTAGAAAGTTGCATTCTCATAAACTTATAAGTTCATGACAGTAAATTGTTGTGAACTTATAAGGAATCTATACTGTATTATTCATTTATTTATATTCATATGATGTATACTCATTAGAATACTATATCTCTGCCAGACTTAAATTTATATTCTTTAAAGAAAAAAAATGTTGTGTGCAGTTCACACGCGGTAGAAGATACACTGTAGTCTGTATTCTATTTCATTCTCTCGCAGGCTAAATCCTATAGATGTATATCTTTGTCCCTTTTTAGAGTCGTTTTTCCTTTTCATCGAGTTTCAAATCACAATGATTATAAAGAAGTTTTCACTTCGAAAAAGACTATAAGTATATTAAAGGAAAGTTTTTCCAGCATTTGGTTTTCTGACGTGTATGTAGTGTATTTTCTTTAGAAGTAGTGCACGGTTGTGTATTAGTTGTGTCGAAAAAATTGTCGTAGTAATGACAGCTAAATTGTATTAAGAATGTCAAAGTATTACTTTCAATAAAACTATACCAATGTTAATAAGTAACTGCTTTCGTTTATTACATTTATACTCCACTGAGTCGACGCCAATACATTTTTTAGGTGTGTGTTAGTGAAGCGTGGGAGCTTATAGAATTTGGGAATTAATGTAGATATACCAATACGTTTATTCATAATGCTCTTGTTATATGTATATTTATATCAGTTATCATCTGAAATTGTTGATATTGTTGTAAATAAATTATAGCTAAATATGTTAACCAAGTAAACTGCATATGTATATAAACACTTCGTTTTCTTTTTAAAGATTATAAACTCATACCAAATTTCTCTTAAATCCATACACTTTATTGGAATAGAAACATAAAGTTTTAAAATCTGTAGGTAAATAATAAGAAATCTTATCAGCTTTCTTCTTAAAAAGTAACGACGAAAATGGCCCCATTTGCAATTCTGAATGATGTAAGAGGTGTAAAAACAGTGATTCTATTCAATTTCATAGGCGAAATTCATCGGGAAGTCTAACAAAATCATACCCAACGGCGGTTTTTGGCGGGAATCTCCAGCCTATTTTTTTTTATAGGATAGGGCAACAAACGAACACACAGTCCACCTGATGGTAAGTGATTGCTGTGGCCCATAGACATCTACATCTATCCTCGTTTGCGAATCAAAATGCAGATGCGTCGTCACCCGTGAGGACTAAGATGGAATGCCTCTTTTCCAGTAAAAGGAAACACAGCAGTGTTAAGCTGCTATTTTACGCTGGTATTCTATGAGAGCGTGGTCCTACCCCGGTCGAACTGACCCATTCGTGCTACTACTATACTATTAATATTAAAGAACTAAGCTGGTGTACTAAACCAGCGATGAGGTAATTAGCGAGGTTTAAATAGCACATCAGCTTAATTTTCAATCTTGGTCATGCATTTTAGTCCTTAAATTCACATATTATCAGTGCATATTATCGATAACCTGCTACATGACTCGAAGAAATAACTACTAACGGGAAAAAAATCTCGTATCTATCTCATACTGGTAGCAACGACACCACGAAAAGACAACCCTCCACTAGACGGAGAGAAGACTTCAAGGGGCATGCAGTAAGTCGTTGGATGCAGTGTATCGACTCACTATATATAAAGACGACTCCATGGTGCAGTGGGCTAGCAATGAGCTGAAGCGTTAAGGGCCGCGGAATCGAATACCGCATGGAACAAGTACTTGTATGGCTTACAAATAATTGTTTCGGGTCTGGATGTTTGTACTTGTGAAATGTGTATATGTAAACTGCCTTACGATACAGGAGAAAATCCTAATGTGGAGGTAACGTATTATTAAAGTAAAAAGAGTATAGTTACAGGCTGAGGCATTCCATCTTAGTCCTCAGAGGTGACAACGCATACGTATTCAAGTTTTTATTTTTTATAGGATCGAGTGACAAACGAGCACACAGTCCACCTGATGGTAAATGTTTGCTGTGGGCCATAGACATCTATATTTATCCTCAATTAAGAATCAAAATGCAGATGCGTTGTCACTCGTGAGGACTAAGATGTAATGCCTCTTTTCCAGTAAAAAGGGTCTCCGGTTCTCTACACTCACCATACGAAACACAGCAGCGTTAATATGCTATTTTACGCGGGTAATCTGTGAGAGCGTGGTCCTTCCCCGGTCAAGCCGACCCATTCGTGCTACTACTTATAACTGTAGTATGGCTCTACCACGTAAAAAAAGTTGGCTGCAGGCCTGCAGGTGTCCTTGGACAGCAGCACCCACTTATGAACGTTAATTACAGGATGTGAGGAGGAGTGTTAGTTCGTTTGTCATTTTATTTTTACTGACTCTTTGTGGTCATATATGAAGAAAGCCTTTGTTCAGTTGTGGACTTGTGATCTATTGCTGTAATGATGTTAATGTTGATACAATATTTCGACGTGGTAGATCGTGGTCTTTCTCCGGAGGTCCGGAGAAAGACCACGCTCTCACAGAATACCAGCATAAAATACGTAGGTCACTAAATTTTAAGATATAAGTACAAAAAGTATTCTAGATACTATTCATATTTATTTTACATCTTTTCAAAATATTCTCCATCATGCTCTATACAAAGTTCCATTCGCCTAAACCAACTCTAAAAACACTTTTGCCAGTCTTCGTTCTCTTAGTTCTCGCTTCTTCGTAGGCAGCTACGACTTCTTCGGCGCTTGAAAAAAACTTGCCTTTTATTTTTTCTTTCACTCTTGGGAACAAAAAGAAACCACAAGGAGCTAAGTAAGCGCTGTAGGGTGGGTGACTTAGAGTTTCAACACCAAATTCCTCAATAAATGCTTTTGTTCTAAGGGAGATATGTAAAGAGGCGTTATCGCGATGCAGCATGATTTCCCGAAGCCCGGTCTTTGGTCTTCTCTCCCGCACAGCTGGAAAAGCTTTGGTTAATGCAACTATAGTATACCATTCAGAGTTGACTGACCTACAATTTTCCAGCATTGACGTCGACAAATGTCCGCTCCGCAAAAAAAAACTAGCCACCATTTTTTTGCCAACGTTGCGAGGTCTTGGCAGTTTTGTCGGTAACCGTCCATCTGAGTAGACCCATACCGATGATTGCCTTTTATTTTCCGTATCATATTGATAGATCCATGTCTCGTCACCAGTAACGATTTCTAAAACGCGCCTAGATGCCCCGTTTTCAAAACGCAGAAGCATTTCATGGCACTAATCCACACGAGTCTATTTTTCGCTTTCGGAGAGCAAGCGGGGGATCCATCGACAATAAAGTTTCCTCACTCCAATATGTTGATGTATAATGTATAAATTCTACCCGAACTAATGTTTACAATCTTTTCGATGTCCGTATATGTGATTCGTGGGTCTTCTCTCACCAACATTTCTGTAGTCCATACATTATCTGCCGTTACCACTGTTTGCGGGTCCCCGGGTCTTTGGTCATTTTTAAGATTAATTTTACCTCTTTTGAATTAAGCAAACCACCTAAAAATTGTTGCGCGTGATGGAGCTGAGTCCCCTAATGCTGATTGTAACCTTTGTAAACTTAATTGTTCGGTTAAACCAAATTTAAAATCGTAATATATCATAGCGCGCAAATGTTCACTGTTAAGATCCATTGTTTTAAATGAAAAGCGTGGGAAGCATTGCAGGAAAATTAATTGAACTTTTTTTTTAAATATTGAGCAATTGGCTTATGGAGTTCTATTTTTAAATAAATTTGCTTTGTAGAAACATATTATATCACGGGTGCGTTCAAATATTTAAATTTCGAGCATCTCAAAACTTATTGAGTGACCACCTACGTAACAGCTTAACGCCACTGTGTGTGTTGAAACGAGACATTCCATCTTAGTTCTCACGGGTGGCAACGCATCTGTAGATGTCTATGGGTTACAGCAACCACTTACCATCAGGTGGAATGTGTGCTCGTTTGTCACCCATATCCTATGGAAAAAATTAATAAATTAAAGACAAAATAGTAAAGAGTAACGTAGTTTAGTATTTAGTAAATATATCCCGTTAACGATCCATCTCAATAGCCATTCGTCTTACAGGTATAAAATATTCACAAAGTTAGTAATTGAATCGTACCGACAAACCGACTCAAGTACTTAATTGCATTATAAACGAACTCTGAATATCTTTGAAACTTTATCATTTAATTTGGTCTGCACGGATGTTCCCACAATTCTACCGACTACACAGACCTTTCTTCAATATTATACTTTTTTTGACTGCCTCATTGGTGTACGTAAACGTGATTTAGTAGTCGTAAACGTGGTTGCTGATCATGAGTCCGGGGTTCGAATCCCTGGTCGGGCCGAAATCAGTAATTGGGTTTTTCTATCAAGATATTCTCAGTAGCAGACCGGAGTCAGGAAGATGGCGATGCCACACCTCCGTGCCTCGAAATGCACGTAAAACCGTTAGTTCAGCGTCTGATCTCTCTACGGTCGTGTCTGATTCGGACTATGAGAGTGAGAGAACGGAGTGTGCACCTGTGCTTGCGCATACACTTGGGCACTAAGTATAATCCTGTTCTTGACTGAAATTCAGTCTGGACTATAGATAATATTGTACTTTTTGAAGGTTATTGTGAGCTTTCAGAAATAAGCTTTTAAGGTCAAAAGAAAAATAACGGTGGCTATGATGGCGCGTTAACTATCTTTTATGTATATACATGATGTAAAATACTCAAAATAGCAATTCAGGGTAGCTATAATAAATACTTATATCTTTATCAAGAGTACACTTCAATTAATATTGACATTGTTTTGATAAAATGACAAACATTTCATTTAAATACTCATATTCTTCAGCTGCTCGTAAAATCCATTGTTGAACGTCAGTTTTTCTCTCATTGTAGGGATAATTTACATCGGTTAACACAAAGCAAGATCCTGAGGAGCTTACGTCCAATGGCTTCTTTCAGTCCATTGTCACGTCGGTCTTCAGACAAATCTGTTACTTTACATCTACGTATCAAACACTGCCTACGTGAGGTACTCTTAAACTGCTGCGCATATCCTTGTTATGAGTTTCATCATACAAGTAAGAGCCCTGTCCACAACTCGCTGGGTAACTTTGAGATTAAATTAACCTTTACCGGAGGTGTAGCGGAGATTTCGTAATTCTCAAGGATGCCGGAAATATATGTGATGTTTGTATTTTTTATATAGAGAGGTCAGTGGCAATCGACCATACAGTCTATCTAATTTTAAAAGACTTAAAACACAAATGCGTTGTCAATCCTGAGAAATAATATGGAATAACTCGCTTATGACTAACTACACGAATAAATTCTTTTTTTGTGTTCTTATCTAAACGAGCGATTCTTTTCTGGTCAACAGACTCATTCATACTGAAGCCAGGTATAATACATTTGAATGGTAGCTTTAAAACTTAGAGAATATCACTTAAAAACAAAATAGTTCTTATATATCACTAATGATGACTATACTTATTCGTATAAACTACTCATTTTCTATGTTTTGGCTAAACTTTTTTATTAAAGGATTTCTTAGCATGAAACCGAACATCAGTCACAATCGGGATTCTGCTTCCTCGGAAAAAAGATACCATTAAATTATTAACACTTAATATATTTTAGTATATAAAAAAAAGTTATATGGAGGAAAATTTAAGCAGCTGTTAGCTATAACAATTACTAACAGCAACACAACAATCAATATAGCTGGCGTATCGCGAGACACAATGAGCTCTGCGAACAGTCACTGCTAAAGTTTAATTAAAGATTCATGATAAATTGTCGTAGGAAGCTGCATTCTGCGCGGCGTCTCGCACGTGAATAACGTCCGTTCCTCCGGCACTTAAATAACTTAAGCCAGTAACCTTACAATAAATTCATGAGCCTCCCACTCCTTTTGTTTCGCGCGCCCTGTTTTCACAGCACTAATTGGCAGGAAGAACCGCTAAAACCCTGTCAAAATGAGCAAGCGCTTATTTTACCATAACCATGGCATTTATTAATTTATGCACATCTCCAAATTAAGTATTTGTTGTTATAGATCTAAATATTAAAAACTAAAAAAATGTTCACAAAACGTTTAAAGTAAAATCACTTTACGAGGTATTAATATCACCGTTCCAACATCTAATTTAATTTCGCATTCCTTTGTTGTGGTGCTGAAAACTCTTAAAGCTATTTCAAAGACATCTCTCTCTTCTACCCCGCATCTAGTGAGCGAAAGGAAATAAAGTTATGATTTATGTAGTGAAATATGTTGCAGGAGGAAAGCTCTAAGCGGCCCGATTCACCCTGTCGGTGCCAGCATAAATTCATACCAAACAATCGTTTACAAATAAATAACGAGGAAACTGACATCTTATTTAAATATAACAATTGAATTATCGTTTTTAGAATAATTTCAATAAATCAATAAAGCACATTAGATTTTTTATTTTATGTTTTACTTATTTCAATTCTCCTCGTTATTCTTTGTTATAATAACAATTGTTTGATGAACTTTATATTAATTTTTTATCAAGCGTATATCAATTGTAATAAAAGTAGAATCGAAATTATAAACTCCTCTGTTTATTATAGTGAGTTAAATGTGAGACATATATACTGATATCTATTTTTTTACAGAAAACTTGATAATGAAAAAAATATATAAAAATAAAACTAAAATCAAAATATCATCTGAACACTGTTGCCTACACAAAGTTATTTAAAAAAATATAAATACGTATATTAATAATTTATGCTCAAGTAAATTGGCTTATTTCCTGCACGACAAAATTTAACTCACATTTTATCACAAATTGTTGGCAATGGTAAATGTAGTCTATTAAGGAAATACAGTAATACACGCAGCCCTTACCCGGTATTACGTAGCAATCTTCCACCGGAAAAATTATAAGCAACACTGTCGTGTCCATGAGCAGTAACACGGACAAATTGCATGCGCGTTTTAAATGAATGGAGCTGATTATGCAACTTAGCTCACAAATTCAGAACTTTGAACATTTATAAAATTTTAATATAGTTTGGAACTAGCTAGACAAATATCTTACGTAAAATCTACTATTGGGGATAAATAATATAATTTCTTCTTCATGTTACAAAGTCGGCTTTATATTATAACCTCCATGCTGTTTTTTTTTCTCATACATAATATAAAGGTACATCTACAGATTTATTTTAAAAGGATTAAGCATTTCAATTAAGATTTTAAAGCAATAAATATAAAATTGAATACATCCTACATTTTATTATTATTATTATTGATATTTAACATAACTTTTCGTGTTAACATTCAATTATAGAAGAACAGAGCACACTTTCTTGAATATATATGTATATACGAAACATTGCGAAATCTATGGCATCGCTGACCTTCTAATGTCTACTGCCGAGTATTTTCAATTATGCGGTTTCAAGTCCGCCGTTTGCCCAAACCGTCAGGTAAGTTTAATCACTTTGAACTTCCATAATATCTCAAATTATAGAAGAGATGGTAAGTCAGCACTTAAAATTACAATTAAGAATTGTATTGGCGCTGGTGGGGTTTGAACCCGGGTTGACCGCGTACTGTGAAATTTACAGCGAGCACTTAACCCCTGAGCTACCACGGCTGATTTACCACGTGCTCGGCGGTGAAGGAAAGCATCGTGAGGAAACATGCACGTCTGAGAAATCAAAAAACATTTCGAAGATATGAAATTCGCCAACACGCATTGGGGCAGCACGGCAGACATTTCCTTGCCTTTAGGGCCCTCTCAGAAATGAGAGGAGGCCTGTGCCCAACAGTGGGCTTTAACTTTACTTTACTTTTATAGAAGAAATGACAAGTGTTGTTGAGATGGAACAGAATAGAATACTTTATTGAATGTTTCAATTAATAGATTGAAAGTCATTTTTAGGGTTCCGTAGTTAATCAACAAGGGATCCTTAGGTTTAGCTCACACCGAGACTTAAAGCGACGCGACGCGGCGCGCACTTATTAAGATAGTGAAATAAAATATAACTTTATTGATTACACGAAAAGATACGCATTTTATTGGGATAATTCCAAAACGCCGCGCGGCGTCGCACTTCGCCGCGCTGCGCCTCGAGATGCCTCGCGGCGTAGCGTGACGCATCACGACGCAGCGGTGGTTTGTCGGTAGGCGCGTCGTTGAAGTGCGATGCGCTGCCGGCGCCGCGCTGCGAGGTGCGTCCGTCCGCGGTTTTACTCAGAGTGCTATAAAGCTGTAATTTGGCATAGTATTATAGATTATTAAAGACGCCTACAACCTTGTGAAATAAAATGTTAATTTTATTTTTATTTTGGGTATCCTCATACAACTGGTTTTTTTTACCCGTCTATTACATCATAGAGGTTGTCGTTTGATAGATCTTTCAAAAATATTGGGGGCGTGGAACAACATTTTTTGATTCACCGGTGCTTTTGCGAAATATTTAGCGGTACTTTTTATTACAGTTATGTGTCCACCTCCCAACCAACTACACCAATGTTTGTGGAAATGTGATAAGTATGCAAGATAGTAGTATATATTATAATGAAGTGAAAAAACTATCACAGCTAAGCAGGCTCTACAAGTTAACGAGTAACAAGCGACCTACTTATAAAATGCACTTGGCTTAGTAAAAAGTTTATGAGAAGGTTTGTTGCGGTCATGTATACCTTAGGGTTGCACTAAAAGAAAGTAAAAAATGGATTGGGAATTACTTCCATGTTTAGGGTTAGTAGTTAGGTTAGTAGCCAAATGGCAAAAAACGGAACCCTTATCGATTTGCCATGTCTGTCTGTTTGTGTCTGTATGTCACAGCCTCTATTTTCCGAAACTGTAAGAGCTATACTGTTGAAACTTGGTAAGTAAATGTATTCTGTGAACCGCATTAAGATTTTCACAAAAAATAGAGAAAAACACAATAAAGTTTGGTAGTTCCCCATACTTAGAACTGAAACTCAAAAATGTTTTTTCATCAAAACCATACGTGTGGGGTACCTATAGATAGGTCTTCAAAAATGATTCAGTATAGAAAAAAAAAGATGAGGTTTCCAACATCATTTTTTTTCTATACTGAATAGTTTGCGCGATAGACACTTCCAAAGTGGTAAAATGTGTGTCCCTTCCCCGTAACTTCTAAAATAAGAGAATGATAAAACTAAAAAAAAAATATATGATGTACATTACCATGTAAACTTCCACCGAAAATTGGTTTCAACGAGATCTAGTAAGTAGTTTTTTTTTAATACTTCATAAATTGTAAACCGCAATTTACCTTTCATTCAATCAACTCAAATATATAAAAATACACTATTATTAACACATCGATTAAAGTTACAACGAACTACAAGAACTTTTATATTGTGTTACTTGCTGCTACGGAACCCTTCATGGGCGAGTCCGACTCGCACTTGGCCGCTTTTACGAGTATTGTATGGACTTTGCCTGAGAATTATTTTATGTACTATTGGTTTCTAAAAATATAAATATTGTCTTCATTTAATCTCCTCTTTATAAGGCACAATGAAGATACTATATAATATTTCTTTTTTATAAAATTAAAGTGACCCACGGACTTACAGTCCCCATGATATTAAGTGGATGAACAACCAACCAACTTCAAATAAAGAAGGCTACAGATGTGTTGTCACCTCTGAGGACTAAGACTGGAATGCTTCACAAACCTCTGAGGACTGGAATGCCTCACATGCTCACAAAATGTTATTACACTGGCGCTCTATACACTTCAGACAGAAATATTTAAGAGGCATGGCACTTACGCAGACGTACTCTTAGGCAGATAAATAGTCCTGCCACCAAGTAAATTATCATTATACCATTATACCAAAGACGCTACTTCTCCTCATTTGTTTAGGTCTTACGTATCCGAATGTATTCTATTGTTACTCTGCCTCACTACATTTATCATTATGCAAATGATGCCAAATATTGCTGTTAACTTTTTTTTTAATTAAAGCAACTAATAAAATACCATAGATCTAATACCAGAAATACCGTGCTTTCTCTTAGTAATCTGTATATATATTATACTGAATCTCTATAACCTTTAAACTGGACTACAGCAGATAGCTAGATGAGAGCAGACGTAATCTCAAAAATAATGTTTTACCTGTTTTAGTCACAAACAAAATGCTGACAAGAAATGTAAATAAAATTTAAAAATAATTTAACTCATTTCCCACATTACTTACATTTAAAAGTGTAGACATTTGAAATTAATTAAAACAATATTTCACGTTCCCTCCAAGCGCACGTACCACGTCTTAAATCTTCTCCAATATGAACTGTAGCAAATGAAAAACTCTAGGTATTTTCTTAACGAATCCCATAATTGAACTACGAACATGCCTACGTCGCGCAAATTTAATAATATTGAAATTACTGTTATATGCCAGAGGTAAGATAACCAATCAAGGTGATGTAAATACAAAAATTACATTAAATCTCAAAATTGCCTGGGTGTGTGGCACATAAATCTGTGAAAAAAAAAATTGGTGCTATATGTATCTGCTTTTCTTTTTTTCAATTTTCTTAATTTTGAAACTGGATTATATACTACCACGGATCTTAACATAAGCTTTACCTGTATTAGGCACGGCTAGGTCAAGTCGTTTTTGATAATTAATAGAATCAGGCGTTATTTTGCGGAAATCCATTATAATGAGGTCGTTATAAACTAATTTGCGTAAAGAAAGAAAATGATGTGTCCTGCCTAGTTTAAAGGGGACCTCCCACCCTCCCTCAATTGCGCGCACTATACCCACCACCACACTAGGCACGACACACCACTCTCGAAAATATGACACGTGTTTTGCCTTTACACGAGGCATCCTCAGGTGAAGTAGACTCTGCGGAAGCTGGCCACTAAGTGAGCGGCGAGCAATATTATAATTCCTAGATTTTAATTTGCAATAGAGGAGGTTTAACAACCATTCACGTACTCGTATTTATAGTAAAATACACCCGCCTGCGATTGCTATTAACAAATTTAGAAAGTTTTAATATTGATTATTGTACTAAATAAAATCAATTTCACTCGTATTTACTTTAAAATTAATAAATACTCTTAAAAGTTATTTATAAAATAACGTTTACTACGCTAAATATAATATCATGAAGCGAAATGAAAACGTCAGTGACTTGTGGGCAGTGACCTTTGCGCTAAGCCATGGCCGGATTAACAATTCAGCGTGAGAATTTAGTGCACTGAGTAACTGCTAAAACTCCTAACTCACTGCGACGAATTCAAATTTAATTATTTCTACAAACACAATTTCACCAACCGACATTAGCCATTATTGTATTAAGGCAAGGCTAAGGCTCTACTTTAGTATAACTTTCTGACAAATTTAAAATCAAGGATTAACTGAGTGATAAACGAAAATAAGCAAGCTGTATGAATGTCTAAAACTATTTTTACGGATTTTATCGCGTTTAATATACTTATTTTAATTCCTGACGTTTTGGGTGCTTTACAGCAACCCATGGTCACTGACTGAGATGTTTGATGTATGTAATAGCCTCGCGTACCATCCTTGGTAGGAATCGGTGTTCTTTTACGAGGTTTTGTGGTTTATCGAAAGTGATGTAAAGGCGGGATGATCTTGAACATGTTCACAGACTGCAGACTTGTGGACAGTGCAAACTTCAGACCATGACACTTGTTCGAATTTTCAATTCTTACATAGAACTTATGAATTTGTGGGTATTGTAGGCAATGAAACTGCCGACAAGCTCGCATGGGAGTCAAGGCTCAAAGAGTACTGGACCTTAGCCATTTTGTGGAATCTCAAAAAGCCTCGCCCGATTGACCCTGGAAACTTTTTACCACAATAAATCACTTAAGATCTGGTCTGATACACACCAGGCTTAAAACATTCTAAAACCTTAATCCGGGCTTTCGATTGCAAATTCGCTTTCGAAGCCCTGGGATTAGGTAAAAATAAATTGCGCATTCTGGTAAGAGCCCTGACTGGACACTGTTGTCTTAAAAAGCACATGTCCATCCTAGGACTAAGCAACTCAAGTATGTGCCGGTTTTGCTCCTTAGAGGAGGAAACGCCTCTACACATCCTGACAAATAGTGGACCCTTAATATGCAAACGCAACACTCATCTGTGAAGCTATGTACTTCGCCCAGAAGAAGTGAAATTACTCACAGTTAAACAACCCTTTCTATTCATTGACGCAAGGCTTAGCAGTGAACTGTAGACATAGCAGCGATCACAATTGATCATTTAGGTCGCAGTGATACTGGTATCTCTAGCTCTGCATAGTTGCTCGTACATAATATAGAAAAAAAACCTACACGAAGAATTTTTTGAAAAGCGAGTTACTTAGCTATAATGCTAAATTCGAAAATGTGGTAGTCTCTTTTAATAAAACCATGGCAATATGTTTTAAATATTTTACAGAAGATATTTAACAAGCCTGATAATTGAAACCTTTCTAGTTTCGCTTCGTTTTAGAGTCACTCAATAACTGGACCTTTATATTGGCCGATAATGTACTATCGGTACTAAGAATAGATCTGAGTTACAAGAAACACTTTTATCATTGAAACACCAGATGCAGAGTTTAGTAATGACTGCTGTAAAGAACTTTTTTACATGAAGAAATGCCTACGCATACCCACTTCACTGTGGTAAAGACGGGTTATGTCGGACTCGCACCGACTAAAATCCCATGTTGTTCCACCTTCGCCGCATATTGCCAGGGTCACAGGAACGCTTTCGCAGATATTCGTGAACTCACCAGCGTTAGCGCACCAGAAACACAAAGCGCGCCTTATTTCGTGCCCTCCAACTTTTTTCACCTGCGTAAAAGACCCCCCCCCCCCCCGCCCTCCTAGTCCAATATGCGGAGAAAAAACGAGCACTCCGAAGCACCAGCTTTCTTAACCCCAGCGGTGGATCTGGTCTCTGGCTCCACTGCCAACCAAGTTTCGCCCGCGTAGGATTGGGAAAGCGGCGATTCGCTGCACCACCTACCACCGCATCCGTACCGTATAGCCACACTAGAGTCGCGTTTATAAAAAAAGAAAACAAAGAGTCGCGTAGTGATTTTTTTATAAAGAATTTGCGAAGAGTTCCAATGATGACGATGATGATATAGAAAGAAATTTCTTTTTTTTCTTTTCTTAGAAAACTTTACTCCCACTCTAGGATTTTCTCCTTTATCGTGGGGTTAGTTTACATACACAAATTTCACAAAGAGAAACATCCAGCCTGACCTGGAAGAATTATTTATCGGCCATACAAATATTTGCTCCGAGCTGGATTCGAACCCGCAGCCCTTAGCGCTGTAACTAATTGCTAAGCCACCGCACCACAGAGCCATCACACATTTAAATATGGTTTCCTATTTTTTTTTCTGTGCAAGTTATTCTTAGATTGGTAACTCAGATCAATACATTCAATAGTCGGTAGATTTTTGAACAAATAGTTTCGGTTCGTTTACACTTAACTCGAGTTCTGATAGACGGCAAGAAAGACTACAAGTTGCACGTTTACGATTCATGAAGTTCTATCTAAACTGTCTAAGTTGTTTTCTTAGGTTGAATTATGAATGAATTGTTTTATTCAATTTTATTTATTCTAAGCATGTTTTAACTTCTTCAATGTAACGAAAAACCGTCAAGGGAATTGAGAAAATTGCTTTGAATATATTTTTGAAATAGATAATTTAATTATTTTTTATTTTACATCCAGTATTTATGTTAGTCACACAACTTTTGAGTAATTACTTTCACCAATGATTTTTTTATATTTAACCAAATAATAAAATATCAAAGACAATTGAAAAACAAAAACAAATTTTACTGATTTTATAGAGAAGAATTTAATTTAAATTGAGTCCCTCTGTGACAATGAGTGCAAGTGTGTGAGTTTAGAAATGCTATCTATTTTAATTCAATCTATCTATAGAATGGATCTGTGGACGGATATAGGTGCTGTCCTCCTTGTCGAAAAAGTTGCAAAAATTCTGAGGGCAAAGAATTTTTTGTGCTCAACATAAGGAGGCGTTCATAAGACGCACTCATACGAGGGTTGGGTCATGCATGTCCTCGTGTGTACCTTTGGCATACTCAGGTGGACTCAGACCGAACTGAACGCTCCGTAGAAAAGTCCGCATTACTATGACGTCCCATAAGTTGAATCATTCGAGATCGTCAGTAGCGAGGCTTTACTAGCCGCGAAGGCATGGTGGGCGTAGATTTTTAAGCGCCCTCATCATGCACAATCCCGAAGTGTGCAGCCTCCGTAAGTTGTCGGAAAGCGACAATTAAAAACAAAAGAACCTAACCTAACAACAACGAAACAAAAAAAATAGAACAAAAACGAATAATTTCTTTAAAATTTAAAAAGATATTTACAGTTTTATATAAAAAAATGAAATATGATGATGATGATGGATGACGTGAATTACAATTATTTAAAAAAAAATAATAAAGATAGATGAGTATGGAAGCGGAGCTCGAAGACCAAAGTGGCACACCGCGCTTGGTGGTGGTGCTCACCGCTCACGGAGTATGCACAGGCTGTGTCTGTGGTAGGCGCGCAGCGTCTGGTCTAGGCACACGCAGCGCCTGGAGTAGGCACACGCAGCGCCTGGAGTAGGCACACGCAGCGCCTGGAGAAGGCACGAGCAGCGCCTGGAGTAGGCACACGCAGCGCCCGGAGTAGGCACACACTGCGCCTGGAGTAGGCACACACAGCGCTTTGAGTAGGTGCTCTCAGCGCCTGGAGTATGCGCTCGCAGCGCCTGGAGCAAACACGCACAGCGGCTAAAGATAGCGCGGGCACTAGTAGGTGGAGGCGTGGGCACGGCTAGGCGACGACTTCAGGTGAAGGCAGAGGCTTGCAGGATCCCGGGGCAGTGCGGCCCCGGGATAAGGCCTTTAGGAGATGCTTCAAGTTTGAAAGCTGAAGCGAGACTGAGTTTATTGGCCGATTGTTCGGCTTTTATACCTTTTTAGAGAGCTCCGCGCTCGACGGCGGATCTGGGATAAGAACGGAAAATTATTTAAATTAAAAGCAAATTTTTGTAAATGGCCAAGAGGAAAAGAGTATTTTTGTGGAAGTATTGAAGTAAAAACATCAGACCGGTAACGAATTTGAATAAAAATTGCCGTGACAACCAGATAAACAACGATGTCAAAACATGTCAAATTTTGGTTTCAGGCTCGTAATAGAGAAACGACAAGATTTAAGTAAAAAATGAGATATTATTGATATAGGAAAAAGGTAGCGCACCAGCGCGCACGAACCCCGAAATTGCAGAGTTACGGAGAACTAAAGATCGAAAAAGGTAGACTCCATCGACACCGATTTAAAAAGTGTTGATAGCGTGAAAATACGAAGTGAAAATGATTTGTTATTGTGTTCTTATGGTTAAAAAACATTACAGGATCCTATGGAAATAAAGGTGATACAAAATATCCAGTTTTGAGGTGAATGCAGAAAATCAAAACAGAATGGAAAAATGAATTTAAAATAGTGTAAAATGATATGTAAGTAGCATAACACTACAAAGTGTTGCTTGACGAAATGAGTCATTCTACAAGGACGTCATTATGTGTTACATAGAGCTAACTTCTATATCCTTAGCCAACCAGCAATCTACGGGAGGTTCTACTTTTCGTAGATACGGTCTCCTCCCTTTACTGGTTACGTTTCAGTAACCTCTCGGAGAAACCGAGGGTTTTCGTTTGTACTATACAGGATCAGGTTATTTAGACCAACAGCTATTGGAAATACATTTTTTTTATTAGATAGGGTGACAAACGAGCACGCAGTCCACCTGATGGTAAGTGGTTGCTGTGACCTATAGACATCCACATCTATCCTCAATAAAGAATCAAAATGCAGATGCGTTGTCACACGTGAGGACTAAGATGGAATCCTCTTTTCCAGTAAAAAGTGTCTCCGGTTCTCTACACTCACCATACGAAACACAGCAGTCTTAAGCTGCTATTTTACGCTGGTATTCTGTGAGAGCGTGGTCTTTCCCCGGTCGAGCCGACCCATTCGTGCTACAACTATACTACTAATATAGCTGCAGCATGGCTAAAAAACATCCTAAAGTATTATTTAAAAAAGAAAAATTTTACCACTGCCTTGTCTTTATATACTAGAAATAAGTTTTTTGTGAAAAAGCACCCAATTTCATTTTCATCACACAATGAAGTGTTAACAAAAAAGATCCGAGGAAAGAGACCCGAGAAAAGATCCGAATTATGGGGAAATTATATATACCATAAGAAAGACTAAATATGTATAGTAAAAGGTGTTTTGTATGGCAACTAAGATACGAGTATTTAACAAGCTACCAGAGAATATAAAACTATTAAATATTAAAAAATTCAAATGAACTTTAACTCAGTGGCTCCTTGACCGATGTTTCTGTCTATTACAATTCTATCTATCTATTAAAATCTATTGCATTGACGTAGTGTTATTTTATTGACATATTATCTTTAGATATAATTGCATTGTAAATAACTAAGAATTAATTATTGTGCTATTTCTAAGCCGATACCGGTAAGACACGTAAATTATCCTAAAAGTTATAATGCAACAACTTATTATGCCATGTCTCTGAAACAAATAAATTAATTTAAAAAAAGGACTGAACCGTCGACATCTGTCGAGTTTGTTGCCATCCCGGTGAGTCCTTAGGTATGTCATAACCGGTTGTTTAGCGTTTTCTAACTCTGAGTACTTGCACAAACACAACTTAGTGGCCAAGATCCTACACGAGGAGCTCGGTCTCAAATACGGTCTCGTGGACCGAAAACTGTCTTATTATAATTATATACTAAAGCTCGCCCAATGTTTTAACGCCGAGTGTGCACCTGTGTGAGTTGTCTCCTGTGTTAACATGCTTGTTCCACCATGCACTCCTGCAGGACTGGAATAGTGCCTAACTCTTGGAAGCTGACCAATGTGCAGCCTGTGCCTAAAAAAGGTAGCCGTACCGACCCTGCCAACTATCGGCCTATTTCAATTACCTCCATACTCTGTAAGATTATGGAGCGTATATTGAAAGCCCACCTCATGGCATACCTAGAGCAAAATGATCTCAGTTATCGCCAGTACGGGTTATGCCAAAATAGATCAACTGGGGACTTTCTAGCGTATGCCACTCACATATGGAGTGAAGCCCTCGAGAACAGTGGTGAAGCACTTGCTGTTTCCCTGGATATTTTGAAGGCCTTTGACAGGTTTTGGCACGCTTGCCTATTGGGCAAGCTTTCAGCGTATGGCTTATCTCCTGGACTGATCGTCTGAGTAAAGGACTTTCTGAGTGAACCGTCTCTCCGGGTCGTCGTTGATGGCTGCTTATCCGATACTGTGGCGACTGACGCCGGTGTTTCTGAGGGGTCCGTTCTCTCCGCAACTCTCTTCCTGCTGCATACAAATGATCTGCTCATTCCCGGTATCTATGAGTATGAAGACGACAGCACAGTGGTGGAGGGATCAAATCCAGTCAGAAAGAGAGGCTATGGTTGAGTGTAAGAGTCTCACACTACAGGCAGTCTCCGAATGGGGCGATGCCAAATTCGTGAGATTTAACGCCACTAAAACACAAGCGTGTCCTTTTACCGCTAATAGAAGTATCCTTGGAGTACACTGATTGCCTTCAGTTGTTAGGGATTGAATTTTCTCTGAACCTCAACTATGGGCGGTTCATTGAGTCCAGAGCCAAAGCAGCCGCAAGAAAACTTGGTGTCCTTGCAAGGCTCCTTTCTACCATCGGACAACCAGATGGTCGGTGGGTCTTCATCCCTTTGTTATCGATATTCCACGCATTAGAACCAAACGGTTTGCTTCGTCTTTTGTAATGCGTATAACAAACTTCACGCAATTGAGGGAGGGCGGGAGGTGCTCTTCATACTAGGTAAGACACATCATATTATTTTATAACGCGGATATTTGCGAAGTAAATTTTTCTAAGATACTTAGCGGTTAGCTACCGTAGAGTCTATATCACCTGAGGATGCCGAGGATACAGTGAAAACTCTCTAGAAATTCAAGGAACCGGACAATTTATGTCGTTATAAAGAGTTTCTGAATGTTGATCTGTTGACCTTTCTCGTATTTTATGGCAGCTCTTGGGATTTATTTGTCAGTGAGCTCTGCGGTTGTGGTCAGTTTCCTCATCCTTATATATTTGGTATAAAGATCAGCAGCTTATTTTAATGGACAGCAGAGATAAAAAAATAGTATCTCCATATTCATTAGAACTACAGTATTGTAAAATCAGCCCACATGGGTACTCGTAGACAAATTATTACAAATAACAAGTGTGTTATCCTTACTACATAAATCAATTGCGTTATATGTTCATCAACAAAAAGGCTTATCGGAAACTGCTGAAAATTCAATGCAATCTTGGAAGATTTCGGACTACATCATTCCTTTATCGCTTAATCCTATACACTAATCCGGAGGAACGAATATTACCTAAATTGGAGTAAGATGTCCATTACTACAAAATGCGTAAGATATTGTCAGTGATTCAAAAACAGTTTGTACTACTCTTTATCATTCATGAATCTACCATGTCAATATTTTTCGTGAAAAAGCAAAATTGCTGCTTAAAATATCATCTTTACCTTTTTTGCAACAAATGATAGTCCATTTCTCAGTTAATTTGTTCGTCTTCGGTCAGTACCTACAGCTGTAGAAGAACCTGAATGTTAGATTTTTTTAAGTCCGTAAATCAACGTCGTTCATTATATCAGATAAGATTTATTTGCAATCATGCCATTTTGTATTGCTTGTAAGGCTTTGTTTATATTATCTGATATTTATTTCTTACAGCTTTTCTTTAATTTTTATGGATTAATATTTTTTTCATATTCAAAATTTAACTTAAAATTAAAGGGCAATGGCAGATAAATAGTTAACAAAAAATATTGCGCCTAGAAATAACTTATATATAAAATGAGTTTTATTATTTTTCTATGATTTTTCAAATAAAACTATTTTAATTAAAGCCACATAAAAAAACATTTTTGGGAATATCAAATGACTTGAATCATTTTACTTTATTCAAGTGTTGCCATTTACTATATTTATACTATTTTCGTATACACTTTGTAAGACTACCAACACAATACACAAACACAAAATATTTTTATATTAAGTTATTATTAGTAATTACTATACTATCAGTAATAATAAAAATAAAAGTGATATAGTTGAAAATAAGTCTCTTACAAAGAACTTCCTACAATAATATATTATCTCAATCATTGTAATATGTAACAATTCCATTTAATGTTATTGTATATATGTAGTTATAAAACAAAATGTCACTGTTTTTTTTTACTGCCTTTACGGCTCTGGGTTTTAGCCCTTCTGAGAGTGTCACTGTATGACACAAAGGCCCTGGAGCCATGCCCGAAATATACATTTATAGTATGCAAATATATAATAGAGTTACAATAATCTAAAAACTCTCAATTATGTAGGTAGGTATATTATGTTGAGAATGTATTAAGCTAACATCAAACAACCACAGGACGCATGACTTTTTCCAAGTGACATAAGACATAACCTTAAAAGGTTCAAATCTAAATATCTTTTTTTTGACGCCTTCTCAGGACAAAATTCTTTGACAGAGTTATTAAGGGACTGACGCTTAACATTTTAAGATATTTTTGATATATAGACGCTACCATTCCTTCTCAACTAATTTTATGTATGAAAGTCTGCCATTGTTCTTTATAATTGATAATTAATATTGATATTCATAATTGGTAATAGTAAATATTATTAATTAATAATAATAATAATAATAATAATAATTTCTATTGGAAAAATTAAACAAAAAATTGTCAAAAAAAAGTAATTTAAAAATAAAAGTAACTGACATCACGAAACCTTAAAAAAACTTGATATAGACTGATTATTGAGAAATATGACTAGAGAAATCAAATATTCAAACATTTCGTATCAATATTGAACCACATTTATTGAAATGCAGACTGCATAAAACTGACGAGTTTTTTCCACATAAATACACAAGTGCACTGTTTGTTCCAATTGAATTAAAGTAAAATCAGTTATGTGACAACTTTGTCTTGCCAGAGTCATAAATGATAAATTTATCTATAATTGTACCGAAGAATTTAAATATCTAGTGTACTAGTTTTCTAAGATTGCGAAAATGTCAGAATTGGGGTAGTGTTAAGAATACTTTACCCTATTTCGTTTAAATGTACGCGTTTAATGCAATAAAATATTTTAGAGCTCTCATCCAGTGATGCTGCTAAGCAAATATTAATTGAGAGGAGGAACGTTAATTAACTTATGATTTTTAATAATCCAGATGGTACCTCATGCTTACATTAAATAAAATAAAATAAATAAAGGCAGTCTACGAATTTTTATTTAAATTAAAATTACCTCGAAAAAAAAAGTAAAAATTACCTCGCGTATATCCACTCGATAAAATAAAATGATGTGTCTTACTGCTCATTAGCGGTCAGCCACCGCAGAGTCTACATCACCTGAAGATGCCCCGTGTAGAGGCGAAACACGTGTCGTATTGTCGTCAGTGGTGTGTCTTTCCTATAGAGAAGTGGTGTTGGGAGTAGTGGTGCTGGGATTAGTGGTGACGGGGTAGTGCACGCAATTTTATTCTATCTAGCGGATATACGCGAGGTAGTTTTTACCAAACTTAATATAACGGTGTATAAATTAACGGTGGTAGAGCCACGCGGCAGTTTTTGCTGTTGCACGCATGGGCCAGCTCGAGCCGGGTTGGTACCACGACCTCACAGAATACCAGCGTGAAATAGAAGCTCTGCTTCTGCTTTTCGTCTGGTGAGTGGAAGCCCATCACATCGCGGCAGAACTCCTGATACTATCCACAGCATCTGGATGATTGTCGGTCCACCACTGTGCGATTTAGAAGATGTTTTCTTCCTCGCACGACTTCCTTGTGGAATCGATTACCATCAGCGATTTATACGGACCGATACGATTTAGGGACCTTCAAGAAAAGAGCCTACTCCTTTTAAAAGGCCTGCAACGCATCTGCAATTCCCCTGGTTCCCCTGGTGTTGAAGTTGTTCACGGGCGGCGGTAGTCACCATCAGGTGAGCCGCATGCTCGTTTGCCCCTTCTCGTATAAAAAAATGGTTTTCCGCAAAGTAACGCCCGATTCTATTAAGAATATTTTTTTATCAATTGGCCGTGTTACGCCGCAAAGGTAAACTGTCTGCGAGTAGACCTACATCACTCTGACAAATAAATCTCATAATATATTAAACAGACTTCTTATATAAATTATTGAAACAAAATCCTAAAGATCGGCCGTGTGTAAGCAAAGTTAAAACTTGTGCTAAACTTTAGTTTCTTATAAATATAATTATTAGTATAATAATTGTTATAAAACATTATATAACTATTGTTTAATTTATATTGAAAATTGAAGCGGGTACCGGAAGACTGATGCACATTAACATGATGATCAACGGGGTCTACTCAGACTGGTTTTCATCCAAAAAGGTGTCAAACAGGGCTGTGTAGATTTCCCGTGGCTATTCAACCTATTTATGGACAGTTGTTTGGAAACTTTGAAAGTTGAAGAATATGGGTTAAGAACGGGTAAGTTAACCATCAAATGTCTTTTATACCCCGATGATCATGTCATATTTGCGTCGTCGGCAGCCGAGTTGCAAATGATGGTTACATGAATGTAATGGTCATTTACTACAAATACTGTAGAAATACGGTGATTAAGGAGTATGCTAGGGCTGAATCTGAATGACAGGGTGAGAAATTGTGTGATAAGAGAAAAGTATGGTTTGCAAGATGACGTTGTGACTATGATTAAGAAAGGAATGCTTCGGTGGTTTGGTCCTGTAGAAATAATGAACGCGGAAAGAGTGACAAAGCAAATTTATGTTGCAGAAATGAACGGAAGAGTCGGGAAAGGACGCCCTAGACGAAGGTTTATCGACCAAATTGGCGATATAATGAAAATGGGCCAGATTAGGAGGGCCCTTAACCGACGAGCGTATTAGCGTAGATATATGGATGTATAAGAGGCGTGACAGGCGTGAGTTTTTATGTATATGTATTCATATAATTGTGTAATCTTAAAAAATCATACAGTGTGTAAGGACATTATTATTGTGTTTTGTAACCATTAAAAGGAACATTTGTGCCTAATTTTATATATCAATAAGAAAATTTTAACACAGCGGTTGCAAGGTGCAAATTACAAATTATAATCGATAAATTGATTTGTAGAATATTTACAATACAAGTAAAAAGCTAGAAAATTCCTACTACTTGGTTCAGGTCCTTCATTGAGTTTACAATATGCTCTAAACCTAAAGTTCATACGAGTTAAAAAAGGTAATGTATATCTTCTCCACGATAATGCACTTGTATATGTATAAGAGACCAGGTCTACGCTGCAGCATTTAGGCTGGAATACAATACATAACTCACCCTATTCTCCAAGTCTAGATAAAAATTAGTTGTATTCAATGAGATATTTTTTTGGAATTTTATTATCACGTACAATTTTGATGCCCTCGCTAGAAATAAAACTTTCTTGAACTCTTGACGTACGTTCAATAAAATAACAGCTATAATTCACGAACTCTGAACAAGTTTGACTGTTTCCTACACGTCAACAAATAAATCTTTCGGTTACGTATCTAAAGCCGAACTTAATTCCCATGAATAAATTCATTTTGTTGGTGTTGAAAAAAATACAGAAAATATCTTGTTATCTATGTAATATATCAATATACTTTTCTTAATAGTTTATCTTTTTTTTCAGAATTATTGTTCAATTGATAATACATTTAATACTCTTGCAGATTACTCTAAATCTCGTTGCCTCAGCCAGCATCGGAATCCTCGGCATCGACATATCGAATGTCGTTAAATGGAGCGTTGCATCTCTATCTTTGCATATTCAATCGCATCTACCACGGGGAGTGCTCAGATGAATTTTTCGGACTAATTCCAGCCGCTCAATTTCACCATCGCGATACCACGGACGGTCCACCACTGTGCGATTTACGTGAAGTTTTCATTCTCACTCAACTTCCTTGTGGAATAGATTAACATCAGCTATTTTTTCAGACCGGTCCGGACTTAGATCCCTTTAAGAAAAGAGCCTACTCTTTTTAAAAGACCGGCAACGCATCTACAATTCCCCTGGTGTTGCAGTTGTTCATGGACGGTAGTAGTCACTTACCATCAGGTGAGTCGCATGCTCGTTTACCCCCTCTTAAAAATATTTTACGACGCGAATAACTCGAAACTTACTGAAAGTACTCTTCAGATAAAATAAATGAAAACAGATTTTGAGATTTTTCAAAACCACTTACAGAGGGGCCAATGATGTTCAAATATATATGGAGAAAAGATAATTAAAGGTTTTTTTTGTGAGGGATGCATGTTTGTGCCGTTTGGTGTAGAAAGGCTGGGGCCGTGGGGTCCTGAAGATATCTCATCACGACTTGTCAATATCTCTGGTGACCCAAAGGCTGGTAGATATTTTGGTCAGCGGATCAACTGCGCGGATGTTTATAGATGTATATTTCATTATTAACATTTATATAAAGATCTTTTTTAATTTATAAACTAGGGCAAATACTCTTATATAAAATAATAAAATAACCATTTTTTATTTTTTCAAAAATTTATCTTTTAAGTTTTATTAAAACAAGGGCGCAAAATTTGTATCAAAACTATTTTTTAAGACGCCCAGCCCAAAACACTGGGCGGTGAAGCTAGAAATTGAAACAATAGCTTCCTTTTAATACTAAGACTAAGATATCTACCAAGAAAATATTTTGGAAAATTCAATCCTTAGAGGGTTAAATAGAGTGTAACAATTTGTACGAAACTTTTATTTTACGAGGCGATTTGGCGGGACTAGAAACTTAATAATAAAGTTAATAATGAATACGTATTTTTCAATTTTTCAAAATAACCCTTAACAGGACCATAGTTTTCTCCAATTCACTATTAATATTTAACCAGCTAATTATGTTTGTTATCGTGGGCACTGAACATAAATTAATGTTTTAATTAGGTATATCATTTAAGGGGCTACTCCATGCGAACGACCTTGAGCATTTGACCGCTTGCTACAATATTAATATATTGTAGCGAGCGGCTCGCCGGAAGAAATATGTAAGACGCCACCTATTGTACGAAAGTAGTATTATTTTTTCAACATCAATAAACTATTTTATGGAAATACACATAGCGTACAAAGATAAATGTATTTTAATTTTTTTTTCTGTATATATTAGTTGCATTATATTAGAATTATGTATTTTCATATATTATCTAATTATGAAATTTTATAATTAATTATATATTAAAACTGAAGCATTGAAAATTGTGAGTTTAAAAGATACCTATTCACTATAGGTAAATAAATAGATAGCTCGGCTTTTGTACAAATATTTGGTGCAATAAAAAATAAATAAATAGGATGTTTCGCTTATGTGTTTTAGATTATTGTTAATTTTTACGTGTCACGTATTGAAAAGTTACCTACTAATTTTTGAACTTATGCTGGCAGATATTATCCTCACCCCAATGATTGATGAGGATGAAAATCAATTTTATTTCTACATACGTGATTATATTTATTTATACATAAGGGTAACTTTAATAAAGGTAATACAAAAATCAACAAGAAGTATAAGGGTTCAATCTTTCAATTTCAGTTGTAAAAAAACGTTACCCCCACACTAGGATTTTCTCCTGTGTCGTGGAGGCAGTTTACAAACATAAATTGCACAAAGACAAACATCCAGACCCGGAACAATTATTTGTAGGCCATACAAATACTTGTTCCATGCGGGATTCAAACCCGCGGCCCCCAGCGCAACAACTGATTGCTAAGCCACTGCGCCACCATGAAGCTAATACAAAGACTAACTTTGTATTTGCTTCATGGTCGCCGGGTTATAGCTAAAGTGACCATACGTCCCGTTTTGAACGGGACTGTCCCTTTTCTCGGTCTCCTGTCCCATTGTCCCCAAACAAAGCTCCGGGACACAAAATTGTCATGTAACTAGTTGGATGGAAGTATTCAAAGTCTTCAACATAATTTTTTTTAATCGAATATATTTTATGTCTACCTGGTACGAATGCTCCGGTAGAAAGAGTATTTTTTTATTTTGCATAAGTTGTGGACGTCTGAAAGAAACACTTACGGTTCCAGAGTTCTAAAGGCGATGTTGTTAACAAAGATAACAATAAAAAACTTGAGCAGAATTTTATTCTTATTTAAAATCATCACCAACTTTATTAAAGCAAATTTAATCCACTGACAAATGAAATTAATAATTAAAAAAAATATGTTGCATTTAATAATTACCGTCTATACCGAATATAATTTTATAGTGAACACTAATTGTATAAAGTTATAGTTTTTAGAGTATAAATAAACCCATGTCCTGTTATGAGTTAAAAAATAAATGGTCAGTTTAGTCTTTTTAGTTAAATTTAGTTTTAAAATTTTTTAGTTTATAGTAAAAAGTAGGTATATTAGTACTTTTTACCGAATTATAAGTATAGAACACCTTATGTACTCAATTATTTTTTGAAAAAGAAGAAAAAACAAGCAATAAATAATATACTATATTTTAGCAAAAAACTATAACTTAGTAATACTAATTATAACTTAGAACATAAATGAAAAACTCATAACTGACTTTTTGGCCCGCCCCATGTTTCGAACCCGGGACCTCATGATCAGCAGTCGCACTACTACAACCACTAGACCAACGAGGCAGTACTATACCTGATAAGATATTGTGGTTGGGTGATAATATTGAATTAGCCTTTTATAGTGTAAATTATAATATTTGTCGAAATTTTAATTATAGATTCGAACCTTACATGCTAATGGTGCTTCATTTTTTTATTTGCATTTACTTCAAAGAAAATACACGCAAAAAGCTTCATCGCGCAGTAAAAAACACAACAAATATATGTATAACTAATACGAAAAATTATTTTTTTTTTTTTTTTTTTTTTATAGGATAAGGGTGACAAACGAGCACACAGTCCACCTGCTGGTAAGTGGTTGCTGCGGCCCATAGACATCTACATCTATCCTCGTTTGCGAATCAAAATGCAGATGCGTTGCCACCCGTGAGGACTAAGATGGAATGCCTCATTTCCAGTAAAAAGGGCCTCCGGCCACCTGCACTCACCAAGCGAAACGCAGAGGTAAACCTCTACTTCACGCTGGTATTCTGTGAGGTCGTGGTACCACCCCGGTTCGAGCCGGCCCATCCGTGCGACAGCAAAAGCTGCCGCGTGGCTCTACCACTTACCCAAAACAAACAAATAATACTACCTATAAATAACCTAATAAGTAATAATATTATCGACTCATATGACGTGGCGTATGCGTTGGTCGACGCTCTAACGACACGGGCTTCACGTCGAAGAGCTCAGCGCTCACTGACTTCAACAAGCCCGTGAGCAGTAAATATGCCCAGATTTTAAAATAATTTCTTAATAAAATCAAATTTTGGTCTTTTGAAAAAAAATTTACTATAGAAATGTTCATTAATAAATTGCCTATCCATTGGTGTAAATCGCAAAATAAAATAATACTTACTTTACGAGGAGATGCATGTTATCAATAATAATTTCACATTTATGTGGTTTCGTTGTAAGGAGATTATATTAATATTTATTCCTTTAAAAAAAAATTGGATATAGCTTTTATGGAATCAAGATTATGTAGAAATTTAATGTGTTTTTTATTTGTTGATATATCTTTTAAATAAAAAGTAGATAGCTTCTAAAAACCGCCCAAATAACGACTAGCGCGACATTTTGCTCAACCTGCGCCTTAAATGAATACTTTAGAAGATATCAGAGAATCAAAATCCCGCGCAACCAATTAAAAATATCACTCACATCAAAACGGTTGGCCAACACGCCAATGTCGCGGGCTCCTTCATTGTCTGCACATGAAAACCGGCATTTTGCAAAGTTGTTGCTAAAAATCAAAGAAAGAACAACATAATTGCAACTCAAGCCAATGAACTTTTACCAATTTGATATTATTCATATTTCTAATTTAAGCCATAACATTGATTAAATGTAATAATAGGTAAATAAACGTTTTAAACATTACCATTCCGTATGACGAGAAACTTGTGAAAGCCGAAACAGATAAGCGAACAAAATATCTGGACCTGGCTCACGAGGTGACCGACATGCGGGGTGGTCTGCCGAACGAAATTATACCTGTAGTTGTTTCTGCCAACGGGCTAATCCCGGTCAGCCTCGCGCGTCATGTGAGACGACTGGGACTCCGTGACGGACCGCAAGGCGGTGCTCCTCGATACCGCCCGCATTGCCCGCCTGATTCTCTCCCTTTTTCCTTAACCGTCGCCATTTGGTATTCCCTGTCCGGGGCTTCCATCTGGTTGGATTTTTATTTATTTATGTATTTTTTACTTATTTATTTTATTTTATTGATATTTATGTATATTTATCATTTTCATTTATATATATATATATATATATATATATATATATATATATATATATACGAGTATATAGAGCCAAATCAGATGAGAAAACTGTATAAATACCCAATAGACGTTATTAAATAAATATAATATTTTCATACTAAGTGCGCATTTTGTAATGAGGAACTATCAATACCAAAACGACAATCTCTAAAAAGATGGAACAGTGTTTTTTTAAACATAAATGACACAACATGTAAATTAAACCCACGCGAATCAGGGGCGGATTGTTAGTTACAGATACATTTCAAAATTCTAGAAGACTTCACGATGATTACACGTCACGTTATAATGGGATATTGTTAATATTAAGGTATGAACCACACACGACAATGACTTGGAATTGTATCCATACACATCTGCGAGCAGCAACACGTCGTTGATAGGTTATTTAGTTTAATTAAACTATAATTACATGCAGTGATTGCAGTTGAATTAAGATTGTTGTAACTAGTGAACACTGAAATAAGTAGTGTATTATTTCTGATTGAATATCGATTTTGTACTACTTCCTTTAAAAAAATTTATAACAACTATTTTATTTAAAATATTACGGGAAAATAATAAAAATTTAAAAATAAATGTAATTGCTATAACTGTCAAAAAGACAACAGAATACTTATTATGTTAAATGGAATTATTTCCAATCATACTTGTAAAATAAGTTTTCGATGATTAAAAGACTATGTTAACAAATACGTAAGCCATAGACTATAAGTAGTTAGTTACTTTCATAGCGTAATGTCTTATGGAATTTTGCTATGGGGTAATGCGACTGATATTGAAGCTATATTTGTTTTGCAAAAGAGAGCCGTACGGGCGATTTATAATCTAAATTGTAAAGAGTCCCTTAGAGAAAAATTTAAAGAAATAAACATATTAACTTTGGCATCGCAATATATTTATGAAAATGTAATGTAAACATAAAAACATAAATAGCTTTAATAAGAATAAGGATGTTCATACCTTAAACACTAGGAACAAACATAAGCTTGTAATGCCACTTACAAGACTCCACAGAATTAGTAATTCATTTATGGGGCAATGTATACGCTTTTACAACAGAATCCCAGAACATGTTCAAAGTTTGTCAATAAACAAGTTTAAAAGTTTTATTAAAGAAAAACTGTACAAAAAGGGTTATTATAATATCAAGGAATACATGAATGAAAATAACCCCTGGGAATAAGGTGATCGCCACCATGCTGGTTCTATGAAAATTCATTTAAAATTGTATAATCAAAATTATTGTTAAGTGAAATTGTTTAAAAAAAAAGTCTCGCTGGGTTTCTTGCTGGTTCTTCCCAGGACAGAGGTATTTTCCGAACCAGTGGTAAATAAAATAATGACTTTCAATAAGTATTATGTAATAATCCATATTGAATAAAAATCATTCTATTCTATTCTATTCTAGACAAAAAATGAAAATAAAGTGGAATTTAAGCATCGCTAATTCATTATTTTATTATATAAGTTTAGATTGGTTTACTTATTTATGTAATTTTATATTTATGCTTTCACAATAGTTTCACTTAAATTGGAGAGCTTCAATCAACCCTCATTTTCTTTATAATCATATTTTTTTTTGCTTTCAATACATATTATGTACTTTCTCTTCAAAGAGTTGAGCAAGGAATAGTTTATTGTGCTGCACTAAAGAAATAATTTTAATCTCTTAGATATGCAGTTTTCCCCATGTGTTTCTTTTTTTCACCAAGCACTTGGTAAATAAGTTTACTAGATGAATTTGGCAAAAAGTTTGAATCCTAAAATTAAAAAAAAAACTGATAAAATTAATCCAAAATGTTTAACATATTAAACGAAAATCTAGCGCAAAAGCTACCTTTAATTACTGAGAATAGTTGGGGTTTCAGTTTGCGTTGGCGAACTCCATGTTTTCGAAATATTTTTATTCCTTAGTAATAAAGGTTTCCTCACGATGTATTCCATCTTCTCCGAGTACGTTATCAGCCCTTAAAATAAAGTTAGGTAGTGCCTGCTGATCATTATACGAAATAAATAATTAAATAAAAATACGATAAGGCTGTATTCGTATTATAAATTTCTTAAACAGTGTCTACTTGCGCTTTTCATGTCCCGAAAGGAAGTCAGATTAATATACAAAGCCATGTCAAGTCCACTGAGTGCAGACTAGCGGATTATGTTTCATACCTCATAACAAGTGGATTATCCGATATCAATAAAACTAATTTCATGGCGTTAGCAAAATGTGCAAAGTAATTAATAAAATTGTTTAAAGATTTTTCTACCATTGACCTTAAATATGTAATAGTCTGGAAAAAACGATCACGATCTATTTTTTACTTATTGTGACTACTGCTGTTGTATTAACGTATTCCAATTATATGCTGTTTTATTAACGTATTCCAATTATAACTTAAATAATTTTGACTACTGCTGTACCTACTGTCTCAATAAATTGAAATTACTGTATTGTCCTTGTCAGTACAAGACTGCTACTAAAGAACCTCTATCATACTCGTGGTTTGTCAGTTCATCGAGCTAGGTCGAGTAATTTTTAATAACAGACTGTACACTTTATATTATCAAAACATGCATTTTAATATCGAATAGACTTTAAAAACTTTAAAATGAACGGTCAACTCAGTACCGAGAAAGAAGGAATAAATTTTCAATTCAGTGTGTAAACGCAGCTGCACTAGAGAGATGCTAAAAGTTCTAATGCTATGTTCTGCATCGGATTCTTACATAAAAAATGTAAACTATGTACGTGCCTTAATTTATTTTATTTTATGTTTAAAGTTATTTATTACAGGAATCATAGTATCAAACTTAGAATGTTTTAGATCTATTACAATAGTTTAACTTTTTAAAATTTCTAAAAGGATTATGTAGCAGTTGGTCTACTGGACAACACCAGTGCGTGCTAGCCTACTTCGATTTCATTGATTTTTAGATAATTTCATAGTACACGTATGCAAGACAAAGTGACTGTGACTGACAGATTGTAATATTCTTTAGTTTTCTGTACAAAAAACAAATATATGTGTAGTGGCGGTCAAGAATATCCACTACCCCATATCCTCCCGTGGGTGTCGTAAAAGGCGACAAAGGGAAACAGGCAGGAGATGGGCAGCAGCATCTTCCTGATAATAGCCAAAATTACAATAAAAAAACTGCAGTTGTCAACCCGCTCGCCAAGCGTAACAACTATGGCAAATACCCCCCTATGAATGTAACAAAGACACAGCCCCCAGTTCCCGGCGGCCCCGCTATTCCTGGCTACGGTGGCGACCATGGTAACGGCGGGGCAGGGGGTGCTAAGAATCTCCGGTGGAGGTTCGGTTGCCACCTTAGACGACTCGACCGGGCAACGTACAACGCACGCACCCTGAGGACTGACGAGAAGATTGTGGAGCTGGAAGAAGAGATAGACAAGTTGCGCTGGCATATTATAGGATTATCCGAAGTCCGAAGAGAGGGGGAGGACACGGTAATCCTCGAATCCGGCAACTTGCTCTATCACCGGGAGGGCGACCATCTGTCCCAAGGAGGTGTCGGATTTATCGTCCACAAGTCTCTCGTTAACAACGTTGTAAAGATCGGGAGTGTGTCGACGAGGGTTGCGTACCTTATACTCAGAATCAACAAACGGTATTCGCTGAAGGTCATACAGGTTTACGCACTAACCTCGGCACACCCCGATGAGGAGGTGGAGGAAATGTATGAGGATATCTCTAGAGCCATGCATTCCTCCAAAACCCAATATACGGTGTTAATGGGAGACTTCAATGCAAAACTAGGCACAAGAGAGAACGGTGAGCTGAAAGTAGGGAAATTTTGAATGGGGCAACGGAACCCAAGGCGCCAGCAGCTGGCCGACTTCATGGAGAAAGAGGGACTCTTTATGATGAACTCTTTCTTCCAAAGCGGCGCCACAGGAAGTGGAGCTGGTCGAGCCCCGACGGTTCCACAAAAAATGAGATTGACTTCATTATGACGACCAGATGACAACTGTTCAGTGATGTCTCCGTGATCGCGAGGGTGAAAACTGGTAGCGATCACCGAATGGTTAGAGGCACACTGAACCTAAACGTTAAGTTGGAGAGGTCTCGTCTAATGAAGTCAACGCTCCGTCCCCCTCGTGCTCTGTTCCAAAGTCCCGAAACCTTTCAGCTCGAGTAACAAAACCGTTTTCAGTGCCTAGAAGACTGCAATGAAGTGGACGATATGAATGACAAGCTCGTGGAAACTGTCCATGCGGTCGGAGGTAAGTTCTGCAAGACCCGCCGCAGAAGAACACAAAAACTCTCCGATCACACCCTTAATCTCATGGCTGTTAGACGGGAGATGAAGCTACATTCTTCAACAGACTTGACAGCATACAGGCATCTGAACAGACAGATCTCCAAATGCATGCGGCGGGACTTACGCAACTTCAATACAGCTCGTATTGAAGAAGCGATCGAGCGGAACCAAGGCTCCAAAGTCTTTGCCAGAGATCTGTCTGCCAGAAAGAGCCACCTGTCAAAGCTGAAGACAGAATGTGGCAGCATCGTTTCCGGGACACCTGAGATTTTGAGTGAGATTGAGAGGTTCTATGGGCAGCTGTACACGTCATCGTTGGAGCCACACGTAAGTGTGAGTAACGATCCAAGAGCGAGTCTCATCCGGCACTATTCCGAAGATATCCCGGACGTCAGTCTGAGCGAAATTAGAATGGCTCTCCAGCACCTTAAAAACGGTAAGGCCCCAGGCGAGGATGGAATTACAGCGGAGCTTCTGAAAGCGGGTGGAAAACCGGTACTTGAAGTCCTTCAGAAGCTCTTTAATTCCGTCCTCCATGGTGGCATTACACTGGAGGCGTGGAGCAGAAGTGCGGTGGTCTTGTTCTTCAAGAAAGGTGACAACGCTCTCTTGAAGAACTACAGACCGATTTCCCTTCTGAGCCGCGTCTACGTGCTGTTTTCGAGAGTCATTACGAATCGTCTCGCGCGCAGACTTGACGACTTCCAGCCTCCCGAACAAGCCGGTTTCCGAAAGGGCTTTAGCAACATAGACCACATACATACCCTTCGGCAAATTGTACAGAAGTCCGAAGAGTACAATTTGCCACTATGCCTGGCGTATGTGGACTATCAGAAAGCCTTTGATTCCGTCGAAATTTGGGCGGTGTTGCATTCCCTTCAGCGGTGCCAAGTTGACTATCGGTATATCGAAGTGTTGAAGTGCTAGTTCATAAGGGCTACGATGGCTATCCGAGTACAGAACCAGAGTACGAAACCTATCCAATTGCAGAGAGGTGTAAGACAGGGTGACGTCATATCGCCGAAACTTTTTACCGCTGCATTGGAAGACGTTTTCAAGCTTCTGGACTGGAAAGGATACGGTATCAACATCAATGGCGAGTACATCACTCACCTTCGATTTGCCGACGATATAGTCCTTATGGCAGAATCGCTGGAGGACCTAAGCACTATGCTCAATGACCTCGATAGTGTTTCCCAACGGATGGGTCTTAAGATGAACATGGACAAAACAAAGATCATGTTCAATGTCCATGTCACACCTATGCCGGTAGTTGTTGGGAGTACTAAGCTCGAAGTTTTTGACGAGTATGTTTACCTGGGACAAATAGTCCGACTAGGTAAGTCCAACTTCGACCGAGAGGTCAATCGACGGATTCAACTCGGCTGGGCAGCGTTCGAGAAGCTACGACACATCTTCTCGTCAGACATACCTCAAAACCTGAAAACAAAATTGTACAACCAGTGCGTGTTCACAGTGATGACTTACGGAACTGAGACGTGGTCCTTCACTGCTGGCCGTATGAGGAAGCTCAAGGTCGGTCAGCGAGCTATGGAGAGAGCTATGCTCAGGGTTTCTCTGCGTGATAAACTTAGGAATAAGGATATCCGCAGTAGAACCAGAGTGACCGACATAGCCCAACGGGTTAGTAAGCTGAAGTGGCAACGGGCCGGCCATATAGTTCGAAGAACTGACAGCCGATGGGGAAGAAATGTTCTCGAGTGGCAGCCTCGTACCGGTAGGCGAAGTGTAGGGCGTCCCCCCACGAGATGGAGTGACGACCTGGTAAGACATGCAGGAAGTCGATGGATGCAGGTGGCTCAGGACCGTGCTTTGTGGCATTCTTTGGGGGAGGCCTATGTTCAGCAGTGGACTTGTGAATGGCTGTAATGATGATGATGAAACAGAATGTGCCAATTTTCTATTTCTTAACATACATTGTATTTTTGTAATTTTCGTAATTTCAACCATCAAAATATTGAAGCGACTTCAATTTTACAATAAGTTATTAGAGAGCCTCTATAATTTTTGCATTATTGCAAGCATAAAGCATCACGGGCCGCCAACGTATAATATAATCTTATTTCACAGTCAAACTAATGAGCATGTAGCATAAGGTCATTAATTTTATACAATATTATGCTAGACAAATTATTTTATTATCTGATGAAAAGTATTTTAATAATGAATTCTTTGTAGTCAGCACGCAGCTTAAATCGTTGTCTTCCTTTGAATTAACAGTGTCGTAAAACATGTCACAGTTAAACGAGAACAAGCATTCGTACGTTGAATGTTCATTCATTAACATCCTTTTTGCTAGAGTGGTTTAATGTAAAGTGTTTAATGTAATTTGTTATGCTAACTTGTAGACTATAAAACGATCAACGGTGACGACTTGTTCACCAACGTATTTTTGCTACAAAAGTTGTAAACATCAAAAAGCAAATATAATGGTAATCATGTAGCGTTCCATAGATGGCTAAATAATTATTGTTTGTGTATCTGGGTTCAAAGTTTACAAGAGATGGAAAGTGTGAGAGTGACATCGAAAGAAGAGTGAATGAAGGAAACATGGTGAACGGAGCTTTGCACTCCTTTATGAGCAGTCGGAAGGTGTCTAACAAGGCTCGTTTGGCTGTGTGAAGGGGTGTTATTTCCGACACTCATGTACGGAAGTGAAAGTTGGGTATGGCAGAAGAAACATGAAAGCAGAATAAATGCAGTTGAAATGAGAGCGTTAAGAAGTATGATAGGAGTTAAACAGGATAAGAAATAGTGAGATAAGGAAACGTCGTGAAAAAAGAGTAAAGAAAGGTATGCTGAGATGGTTTGACCATGTCGAGAGAATGAATGAAGAACGATTGACGAAAAAAGTGTATAAGGCGAGTGTGAATGAAAGTGTTGGAAGGGGTAGACCTAGGCGGACGTTTCTAGACCAAATCAGGGACGTCTTGAAAAAAGTCCAGGCCAAGAGTACCCTAAACCGAAGAGCATGTATGAAGGAAATAATGAAAGTGGACGAAGCAAAACAAGTATGTAAGGATCGTAGCAAGTGGAAAGAAGTGGTCTCTGCCTACCCCTACGGGAAACAGGTGTGATTATATGTATGTATGTAAATAAGTTGACTAGGGGCAGCTTCTACCTCCATTGCACCTAAGCAAGGCATCAGGTCAAAGTCTGGATTTTTTTAAAGCTGATGGCAGTTGCTGTCAGATTATTGTGGCAAAGCATAGCGTAGTACTCTTACTTCAATGCATTTTTAGCGTTTTGTTATTGCTTAGTAATTGTTGTTCTTTGATAAAACCGAGGATAAGGCTGCGTTTCCACCAGAGATTTGCGAGGTAGCTGGTTGGTGCGAGGATGCGTAGCGAGGCTGTGGAACGGTATGCGCGTTTCATTCTTCCCTAGCATACATCCCTCGCACACATTCTTCCCTTGTTTTCTATATACAAAAACCTCGCTCCGTTGAGCCGTTTCCACCAGAGCTGCGATGAGCGAGGTAAATGAAGTGGTTCTATTGGTTCTTAATATACAAATCCCTCGCTACACATCCTCGCACATATCTGGTGGATACGCAGCCTAAGAGGGCAACGCTACGCTTCGCCCCATCAATAACTTTTATTATAAAAAATTATTATGCATCGCTTTTGTCGGCAACATGGACACACCTAGTATATTTTTCATGCGGCTACGTGCTGTTTTAAGTCTCCAGTTTTCGCACAAAGTATGATGCAACTAATTTTGAAGAAGCCTGAATTATTACAAAACTTCTGTGCGCAGCAGTAACGTAGTTTCGTACTTCATTATCATAAGCTATCGTCCACGCCCAAAATGCATATTTTCAAACCTAAAAATAACGTTCATTTTTGATTAAAGTTCTAGAATATCAATATAATATAAGTGTGTCAGCTTGACATGGAAGAACTACGTTAACTGCATAATGCTGTTGTATTTCGTATGTTGAGTGTATAGAACTGGAAAAAACTAACTGACCTTGTACTGGTAACGAGACATGCACCTTAATACTCGGATGTGTCCCAGCATCTGTTGAAGATCTGTTGAAGGTGTGTATGCGCCACAACACCTTACCATTTTTATTTTTAGTGGACTGAGGTCGTTTGTTTCTTATTCTACAAAATAGTTATAGATAAGTTGTGATGCAAAGCTTTAGCACTTTTTTTTATAGTATAAGGGTGACAAACGAGCATACAGTCCACCTGATGGTAAGTGGTTGCTGTGGTCAATAGCCATTTACATCTATTCTTGTTTGCGAATCAAAATGCAGATGCGTTGTCAGCCGTGAGGACTAAGATGGAATGACCCTTTGCCAGTAAAAAGGGCCTCTGGTTCTCAACACGCACCATGCGAAACACTGCAGCGTGGCTGTACCACGTATAATTGTTCTAACAATCTTGTTATAAAAGGTTTAACTTGCGATTGGAAAGCAAAAATAAATACCTTGTTTTAGCAACTATATTTTTGCTTTTGTTGAGTAAAAGGTTTACATATTGCTGATAAAATTGTGTACCAGGCAAAACATAATTAAAATATTTAATCTCTGCTTAATCTCATCAAAATGTATACATGTAAAAACCATTTACAGATTGATATTTACGAGTATAATTACTTATCATTAAATGTATAAGACCGTCCTTACTAATAGTATTATAAGTACGAATTGAGCCTTGATATACTTCTTATTGCAATGGGTTTATCAAATCATATCGATTATGATTGAAAAACGCATTTTCGCATTTATGTTATAAAATTATCATAAAGTCTGCTTAGTAAAGTTAACAATAATTTCAAAAATTGAATGATAACAAAAAGTCCATATTCAAAAAACACAAAACAATAAGTCCAAAAATTCGTATTAATTATCTACTTACACGGATCCAGCACGAAGGCGCCGTATATTTATCAACATTAGCTCACGCAGCAGGACGAATATAAATAAAGCTGTGAGACGGTAAGCATTATATATGAAGGATTGTTTTCGGTTAGCGCGTAATTATTCCTTACGTTGTAATTTTACCGTGTTCTTCATGCACCTCGAATATTTGCCACGATTTTTGGAGAATAGAAAAAAGTATTTTCGAAGAAAACTTAACTCAACGAAAATCTAAGCATAAATTCGCCTATTGCATAATTTTAATAGTATTTTGCTATCCGGTTGACGCTTTAACCGGATTTTTTTAAATATGTGACGAGCAATATCTCGGAAGGTATACTATATAATGAATGCATATTCTTGTTTTATTCCGAATATCTCGGAACGAAACACGAATATGTATTCATCTAGAAATAATAATTAAACTTAACAATAGTCTTAAAACTAAATCAATTTAATCTATTTGGTTTTTGTATTTATACTTGGTTATCGCAACATCTGTATTATGGGGGAAGTATGAACAGGTTGGCTCAATCTTAGAAGCACAACGGTTATAGCAGCATAATGTTGCTGTCTTTTGTATTATAATTTGTTGTTGGAGACCTTTTTACTAGTACTATGACATTCCAACTTGGTCCCAAGAAATTCCAACATCTTTAGATTTTGGTTTAAAACGGACAAAAGACAATATATGTGTTCATATGGACACTGATATTATCGGTATATAATAGGTATCCATATGCCGGAGCCGCATGCTGCATCCATTAACAACCATGTAGACCGTATTTGTCATCTAACGAAGGAAGTTATTACTTGTACGAAAAATGTATTTGTAAATTTAACACTGCAGACAGTCACAATGGAGACTAACCATCTGTGCGGGACAGGACTATAGTGCCCGAGTGCACAAGTGTATTTCCTATTCCCTCACTCTCATAGTCCGATGAGACGGTTATCCGACACGACCGGAGAGAGATCGGGCGCAGGACCAACGGCTTTACGTGCTTTCTTAGGTACGTAGGTAGGTACGTGAGGGCAAACACCACTAACTTTCCTACTCCGGGCTACTACTGAGAATTCCTTGACACAAAAACCCAGTAAATGATTTTGGACTGACCGGGGAATCGAACCCTTACCTCACAGTCAGTAATCGCGTTTACTCACATCAGCCTCCTAATACGTTGTGCGATGTTACTTACTCTTGTTCTTCCGTGTTCTGAGTTGTATGACACAGAGAAAACTTACCCACAGCCATCGCTCTAAATATCACGTTGAGGGACATTGAGCTTCCTCATGAGGCCACCAGTGAAGGACAATATACCAGTTCCAGAGTATTCATCACAACATTGTCGATATTTGCCTCTCCCACAGTATAAGGTTTTTATCCTGACCTCCTAGTTTCGTGTAGTACTAGCATTTATATGGTTTAGTGGTTTTATTTCCCATCATTATTTATCAGGTATTTTCTACTTCACGTTGCTTTTTCTACCTGTCCATCTTTATACACTGCTGAGTTTAGAACTATTGAACTATATTTCATAAAAAAATTCTATCTGAAGTATAAAACATAAAAGTGTTACCTAATACTTACTATACTGTGTCGCCTTTCAAATGAGGGTTAATAATCTTTCGCTCACCAGATGTTGCTAGTTGGGACTGAGGTGAAGTTTTTTGTTACACAATTTTATTCAAGTTGGAAGTTTAAATCTTAGTTTATCTTTTTCTAAAGTATTACATTGATACACAAAACATTGCCTCAGTGGTTTGCTCTTTCTTTGGTATATCAGTACTTTGGTTTATTTATTTCTTGTCTAGTTAATATTAAATATAACTAATATTACAGCAAGAAACATTAGCTCTCACGTTTTCCTAAAATAATATCTTTCCCATTATGAAATTTTTGAAATGTTTCACCTCAAACCTAAGTGGCGCCGTCTAGGGGCAGAAAAGTCGTAGATGCCCACATTGGTGAATGCAGGGGCAATACTCTCATTGGTGATACTAATCTCATTACAATTCTATGGAATTTAGGTATAGCTTTTTCAAATACATGTATTGACAATATTTGTCAGGGCCTCGTCCGTCAATCAGCAGATCGCAACGTGCAGATGATGTAAGTAAGTAAGGTAAAAAATTGGGGTATTCCATTTCATAACTTGCTACCATACCTTGCTTGTAAATATTGTACGTACTTATCCACAAAAGATTTTTTTAATTTAAAAAGTTTTAAAGGTCAATGTACTACTATAATGAAAATATACTTAGACAATAGCTGAAAATCTGCCGGTATAACAATCTACCTTAGGCGTAACATATATAGTCAACCAATGCAGGATCGAAATGTTATAGCTTGATTGCTTGCTCGGAATCTCATTCTATCTCACTGCCCGGCGCTTGCTGTAGAGTTTCAGACATTGCTTGAATTGCTACTGTTGTGTATACTGCTCCAATCATATTGATCTATACATGAACAACTCTAGTTTGTATTAGTTAAGTATACATTTTGTTGATGTTAAAGATAATAGAAGTTCTAATTAAATATACAATCAGAATACAGTCATCATAACTTAGTAAGGCTCACCATTTCTTTGAGGTGACTCCTACGAAACTCACGAGTTAAGATGAAGTGCAATCACTTAATCGTAACTCGCGATTTTCTAAGGCGTTACGATGATGCATTTAGAAACAATTATTATTCGGTAACTAAGTGCCACAAAAAGCTGCTTTGTTTTCTTTAGTGAAAAAAGCGATGTAAATACGAGTACAAATATAAAAGATTATAGTATCAGTAACTACTTATGAATAATGTGCTGCCCTCTTTAAAATTTCTTAAATTAAAATAAATATATATATTTACAAACACAATTGAACTACTAAAAGCTTATTTTAGTACAAACACTACACCGATAAATAGAAACACCTTTTAAAAAAAATCTTTTAGAGCATTGTCTGTAAGCGAAATGTTTACGAGTAGAAATCTTTTGAAATATGGCGTTGAAAAAACACTGAATGTCCGATTTGAAATAGAATCACAGATTTATTAATTTACACAAGGAAAATGTTACACGAATTTTAAAAACGAATGTCACTGTATTATTACTTCTTCGTTAATTTGTAAATATATTATTTATTGAAAAAGTTCATGTCAATGAAATTACTATACAAGTAGTTATGTTCTGGATTATTGTATGGTGATAAATTCGTAACGAGAATATAAATGGAACAATGGACCAGTAAGTTATTTCAGCTATTCGTCACATTTGCCCGGAAGTGACAACATTCACTATCAATATCATTATCAACTGCTGAACATCGGTGTCCCCGTATACTGCCACATAATACGATCCTGAGCCACATGCATCCATCTTAGATAGTGCACAACTAGAGCGTGTTGCCAGTACTGACTTAAGGAACTGAAACTTGCTTTTGGTACTTTACTGGTAGCCTGATGAGGAAGCTCAAATTCACTCGGCATGAGTTTTAAAAAGGCTATACTCGGATTTTTTTCCTGTGTGCCTAACGAGGACATTCTCAAAAGAACAAAACACGCTGACATAGCCCAGCGGATATAGCTCGAAGAACCGACAACCCATGAAAGACAACCCATGAAAAAAAAAAACGTTCTCGAGTGGAAACCTCGTACTGGAATGCGCAGTGCTGGGCGATCTCCCAATAGAAGGAGTGACGACCTGATAAAACACACAGTTATAAAATATAGGTAATCGAAACATAGAATATAGGTAATCAAATTAATTCACTAAGGCCAAAACTGCTAAATTGCATTTGGCACATGGCAGCGAGTTACACAGTGCCACATAATAAAAACCTTTAATTTGGCTTTTATTTTAGCTTTTACAAATAACCGATAAATTCTATTCGATATACAGAATTTATACATATATTTATGACAAGATTTAATTGATGTGAAACATCTATAGTGGTGGGACAGACCGACTGTTGGTGTGTGGTATGACAGTATGCATGTATGTAGTATGTATTAGACATGATGCGTCATTCATTAAAAATAGTTAGAACAAAAAAATAAAAAAATATATATTCATAAAAATCAAGAAACTACACAATTTTAATATTTTTAAATCAATTATTAATTAATTTTAATTTCATTCTCATTGAAAATAATACACTACGAGTAAAATAATTGCTTAAAATTAAATCTATTACAGACTGAAAAAATTGTATTTCAAACTCAGCTGATAGCTAGTGGCAGCTTCGTACCGTTAGGCGAAGTGTATCGCATCCCCCCACTAGATGGAGTGACGAACTGGCAAGACAAGTAGGAAGTCGATAGATGCAGCTGGCTCAGGACCGTGCTTTGTGGCATTTCTTGGGGGAGGCCTAGGTTTAGCAGTGGAAATGTGAAGAGCTGTAATGATGATGATGATGAAAATAAACAGTCATCTTTTTCTTGACAAAATTCTTAATATTTTATTTTTATTATGCCATAATTATTTCCCGTCGTAATTTCCCAATTTATGCATATGACCGGTACAAAATAATTTCGATGTTTCGCATCTACCAGGCGGCCGGCGATAACTCACAAGTTTTTGTGTAACTGTATATTAAGTATTCTTACAAAATTAATGTCTGCCTTGCCCTTGTTAGTCTAGTGATCGAAAAGCAGTTGCTGATCTTAAGGTCCCAGGTTCGAATTCCGGATCAGCTCAAAATCAGTTACTGAGTATATCTGTCAAGAAACTCTCTGTAGCAGCCCGGAGCCAGCAAGTTTGCGGATTTTCCTCCCAGTGCCTCGGAAAGCATTTAAAGCCATTGGTCTTGCACCTGACAAACGAGCACACAGTCCACCTGATGGTAAGTGGATGCTGTAGCCCATAGACATCTACATTTTTCCTCAATTAAGAATCAAAATGCAGATGCGTTTTCACCCCTGCGGACTAAGATGAAGTGTTTCGTTACCAGTAAAAAGGGTCTTCAGTTGTCTACAATCACCATACGAAACACAGCAGCTTTAAGCTGCTATTTTACGCTGATATTATGTGAGAGCGTGGTCCTACCTCGGTCGAGTCGATCCATTCGAGCTACAATCATAATATAGCTGCAGCTTGGCTCTACCACGTATGAATGGTTAATTCCTTTTTGTAATTGCCAACCAATAACAATCACAGGAATTCATGCCGGATGTGTAAGGTCAGTGTAAGAGTTCAACTCAACGGTTCGCAAATCTCTTATCTACGTTTCGTGAAGCTGCCTAGTGTGGATAGTATAATATACAGCAGAAATGTAGGATGCCATTGAGAAGTCTTGGTGAGGTTTCGTTAAAAAAGCTATATGAATGTCTACTAACCTTCACCTTACAAATAATGACATCAACCAAGTACGTCAGCACTTCATGCGAGATCTGTTTTCAAATCATGACAAAGCTCAAGTCCGGTCGAGTTTGGAATACTGTACATGATTTGAGCTTATGAATCATCCTATCTCGTGAAATGACTGCCTTGAATTCCATAGCAAGACATGGTAGATACAGACACTGTCAGTCTGTTGTTGTTCTACAGATTACATTTCGAAGAGCGTGCTCGAGGGCTGCTGCTATTTTTAGTAACTCCATCCCCATTTTGCTAACGAAACATTCGACTCACGTTTTTGACGACGTAACCAAGACACATATAAAGCTTTTCACTTGATCATTTTTGCTTTGAATTGGAATTATGTATATATATGTATGTGTGTCTGTATCTTGTAAACTTTCCTATACTACTGTAATCATGTAGCGAAATCTGCAGATAAACCAGGACTGCACTGCACACAACTAACTTCCAACCATGACACTTGTTCGAATTTTGAATTCATACATAGAACTTAAGAATTAGTGTATAACAATATTAGTTAATTTAACAATTTCCTTTTTGTATACAAAAGGTTCTTTTGTACACATTCATTCAATGTAATACAGTTCATATTAAATATTTGAAGGGATTTTATTTATTAAAAAACCAGCGCCATTTCAACAGTTGGAATTCGAAATATACTGCAAGCAACAACGTTCTTATATTTTAAAAGAATGGCTTTTATACGTTAGTAAATATTTATTTTCTGAAGTAATTAACGAATTACTTTTTGAAATTAGTAACTGAAGAACTCCGTTACCGCCCATAATATAGTCCTTCGGGCTGCATCATTAACTTGAATATAAGTACTTCTTCATCAACACTTAGCGTAGCACTATCTGCCTAAAATAGTAATTAGTATATAATAATTAAGTGTTATAATCAACTTGCAGTATAATCTACGGGATACAATCGTTAGAAGTGTATAAAATAATATGTGGCATAAGCGATTTTTACTCTGAGTCTCGTATTTCTTAGCCAAATGGCTGAGTGGAAAGCGTTAGGTGGGCGTGGGCCATTTTGATCAACTATCAAAATACGACACTTTCATATAAAAGCGTGTATTTCTTCATAACTGATCTTCTACACCCTCTTTTATGGTAAATGGCAATTTGCGATATATTAAGGATAAAAATAACTGAGAAAACAGCTGAATATCGATTTTAATTCAAAAAAATGTAAATAAAAAATGTCATATATTAATTCTCATCTCTATCTAAAATTAACAATCAGAGTCAGAATATACGCCAGCAAAGCTCGGCCAGTATTGTATCACGCAATAAGTCACAGACGTATCTCGAACTCATTTACCTAAGGGATGAATTAATACCCACTCGTAGAATTTTCTAAAAAGCGAATCGGGGTTAATCAGTTGTAGCACACGCTAAATATGTGATAATGTGTATAGGACAAGGAAAATACGAACACTCCGGTTGCACCAGCTTTTCTTACCACAGTGGTGGATCTGGTCGCAGGGTCCGCTGGCGACCAAGTTTCAGACCCACCACCACCACATCAACGGTGCAGCACCACTAGAGTCGCGGAGAATAGAGTGAGTAGCGCATCGCCATACCACCACTCCTCTTCCCCCGTGACTCCACCTCGGCTGCAGCGTTAAGAGGAGAAGACACGCCTCTCACTGCAGTCCACCAACACACATCCGAAGTAGACTCGCCAAGCCCATTCGGTTGGCTAATTGGGCCAGCCATGTGGGATCCTCTTTGTTGACTATGCGTGACCAAGCCTCGGCTAAAACAACAGATGCTTTGTCACTCCTTAAAAGGCAACAAATACATGAAGATAAAACAAAGGCAGCAGGGATCACACAAAACGCAAATGTAATAGAGTAATTGACGTAGCCTAATGGATATGGAAATAAATGGATGGAATGGAAAAAGCTGTAACGGTAAAAGGCCGGCCATATAGTTAAAAAAATCAAAGAGAAAGTTTCTTAAGTGTTACTTTACTAGACAGAGTAACGAGCTAATAACACATGCAGGGAATCGATACATGCAAGTGACATAGAACCGAGTTTTTTATTCCAGTCTTTTCGAGTGGCGTTTACGTTCATCCGTGAATTTACGATGAGATGCAATGATGTCGAAGATGATAAAGAAAGAAATGTCCTTTTATTTTCTTAAAAAATATAATACCGGCGTGAAGTAGAAGCTCTGCTTCTGCGTTTCGTCTCGTGAGTGCAGGTTGCCGGAGGCCCAATTCCCCGCCCCCCCTTCTTCCCCCTCAATATGGTAGCGGAATCACACGTTAGACTACAAGTACTACAGTCTTCAAGGTTCGGACCTATCCATCCTATGGCTACGCGTAGACAGCGACGACCATCCGCGCGTCTACGGGTACCTCTATAGGTCCCATAGCGGTAATGCCGAAACAGACCGACTCATTGACCACGTCCAAATGGCTACAGATTCTTTGCTACAACAGGTCCCATCCGCAGAGATCGTGATCCTTGGCGATTTTAACGCCCACCACGCCGAATGGCTCGGTTCACGTTTAACCGATCATGCGGGGAGATCTGTTTATGACTTTGCTTTGGCATATGGTCTGACACTACTGGTTACTTCGCCTACGCGGATTCCAGATGTGGAGGATCATACACCTTCCCAGTTGGACCTTCTGCTGACCTCTCATCCGGACGGATATCAGGTTTCCGTCGATGCCCCTTTCGGATCTTCGGACCATTGTCTGATCCGGAGTGTGGTGCCACTCACGCTCCCCTCGCGGTTGCGTTCTGCAGGTTGCCGCCGTGTTTGGCATTACAGGTCGGCGGATTGGGACGGAATGCGGTCTTTCTTTGCATCCTACCCATGGGGGCGGGTTTGCTTCTCGCCAGATGATCCCAGCGCTGTTGCTGACTCTGTCACTGATGTGGTGCTACAGGGAATGGAACTATTTATTCCATCATCTGTGGTACCCATCGGAGGCAGATCTCAGCCTTGGTTTGGTCGCTCCTAAGTTGGTAAGCTGCATTACGCAGTAAGCAGGAGTGTTATCAAACCTGGGCTGCGGCTTTGGAGACTCGGGATGTAAACACCAGCACACTTAAAAAGAAGTATAACTTTGCCTCCAGATCCTTCAAAAGAGTTATTGCAAGGCAAAGTCAGAGAACATACGCAGAATTGGCGAGAAACTAGTTCGTCTTCCTTCAGGAACCCGTGCATTCTGGTCTCTCGCCAAGGCTGTCCAAGGGAATTTCTGTAAGCCATCACTACCATCTCTGCACAGGGAGGACGACTCACAGGCCTAAGACGCAAAAGACAAAGCCGACCTTTTAGGCTCTTTTTTGGGGTCCAACTCGACTCTTGACGACGGGGGGAAAACACCGCCGACCATCCCGCGGCGTGAGTGCTCCATGCCGGATGTGCTGTTTTCACAGCACTCGGTTCGCAAAGCACTCCTCTCCATGGACATCCAGAAGTCGAGTGGGCCTGACGCAATCCCCCAATTGTACTGAGGACGTGTGCTCCGGAGTTGGCACCGGTCCTAACGCGTCTTTTCCGGTACTCCTACTCCCAAGTCGTAGTCCCGAATTCATTGAAGACAGCTTTTGTCCACCCGATCCCTAAAAAAGGCGACCGCTCAGACCCGTCCAACTATAGGCCTATCGCGATCACCTCCTTGTTCTCCAAAATAATGGAATCAATTATTAACTGCCAGCTCATGCGGTACCTTCAGGATCACCAGCTGATTAGTGACCGCCAATACGGTTTTCGTCGGGGTCAATCAGTTGGTGATCTCCTGGTCTACCTGACCCATAGATGGGCAGAGGCAGTAGAGTCCAAGGGGGAGGCGTTGGCCGTTAGTTTGGACATTGTGAAAGCCTTCGATCGGGTTTGGCACAAAGCACTTCTTTCGAAACTCTCTTCATATGGACTTCCCGAGAAATTGTGCAATTGGATCACCAGCTTCCTTGCAGATCGGAGCATCAAGGTCGTTGTAGACGGTGCATGATCCGACTACAAGCCTATTAACGCTGGTGTTCCACAAGGTAGTGTGCTATCATCAACGTTGTTTCTTCTCCATATCAATGATATGTTGCTAACTGGTAACATTCATTGCTATGCGGATGATAGCACTGGTGATGCTCTATACACCGGCCGTGCCAATATTTCTCGGGAAAACGTCACCGAGTACCGGAACAAACTTGTGTCTGAAGTCGAGTCTTTGCTGAACAAAGTCTCGGATTGGGGGCAATTAAATTTAGTCCAGTTTAATCCTCAGAAGACACAAGTTTGCGCGTTTAACGGTAAAAAGAACCCCTTTGTCGTATCTTCTCAGTTTCCAGGCACTCTCCTTCTTACCTCAGCCAGTATCGGAATCCTCGGAGTCGACATATCGATTGACGTGCAGTTTCGTGGTCACTTGGAAGAGAAGGCCAAATTGGCCTCTAAAAAGCTTGGCGAGCTCAGCAGAGCAGGACAGTATTTCATGCCGGCACACCGCCTGCAACTTTACAAGGCGCAGGTTCGGCCTCACATGGAATACTGTTCCCATCACTGGGCAGGGTCTCCCCAGTGCCAGCTCCTTCCACTTGACTGCATCTAGCGCAGAGCGGCTCGAATCGTCGACGACTGAGTCCTTTCCGATCGGCTCGATTCATTGGCACTGCGAAGAGATGTTGCATCCCTTTGCATTTTCTTTCGCATCTACCACGATGAGTGCTCTGAGGAATTGTTCGGATTAATCCCAGCCGCCAATTTCGCGAACGCACATCGCGGCAGAACTGCCGATACCATCCACACCATCTGGATGATTGGCGGTCCTCCACTGGGCGATTTAGAAGATGTTTTCTTCCTCGCAAGACTTCCTTGTGGAATCGATTACCATCAGCGATTTTTCCGGACCGATACGACTTAGGGACCTTCAAGAAAAGCGCGTACTCCTTTTTAAAAGGCCGGCAACGCATCTGCGATTCTCTCCCTGGTGTTGCAGCTGTTCATGGGCGGCGGTAGTCACTTACCATCAGGTGAGATGCAAGCTCGTTTGCCCCCTCTTCTATATAAAAAAAAATACACTAAGAGTTTCTCCTATATCATGGGGGCAAAAAGTTTTTCGGTTCGTTTACACCTAACTCGAGTTCTGATAGACGGCAAAAAAGATTTACAAGTTAGCACGTTTACGATTCATGATGTTGTATCTGAACTGTCTAAGTTGTTTTCTTAGTTTGAATTATGAATGAATTGTGAATGAATTGTTTTAGTGAATGATTTCTTCTAAGCATTTTTTAACTACTTCAATGTAACGAAAAACCGTCAAGGGAAATGAGAAAATTGTATATGTGAGATAAACAATTTATTATTATTTATATTTTACCTGCAATACTTATGTTAGTACACAACTTTTAAGTTATTACTTTCACTAATTATTTTGTGATGTATTTTACTCTTATGCACGCATGACGAAAGTGCTTAACACCTTTTTTTCAAAGTTCATAAGACACACGCGTATAACAGTTGGGTCATGCTTTCGTGTATACCTATGACATACTCCCGTAGATTCAGGACGAACTGAACGCTCTGGATATAAAAGTTGGCACTACTATGACGTCCCATAGAATGCATCATCCGAGATCGTCGGTAGCGAGGCTGTTTTAATCACGAAGACATGGTGGGCGTGGATTTTTAAGAGCCCTCACCATGCACAGTCGCAAAGTGTGCGGCCTTTATTACGCCATTAATACGTCACATTATAATAATAAAATATTTAATTTTTATTGTTATTATCATTGTATAACATAATATAATTTATTACATAATTATTTATTTATCACATTTCCTGGCGTCGCCTTATTTGAACAAAAACAATAATATCTAAATAAAAAATAAGATACTTTGTTACAGAGTCCGATTTTTCTTTAATTATCACTATCTAGTTAAGTTAAATTATTATAACTTCCTTAAAACAACTTCCTTATAAAAATGCATACATTTTAACATAAATAAATAAAAAAAATTTACAACATAAGTTAATGTACGTGACTTTCAGAGAATGCTGTTTGCGCCTATAATTGAAGTGGCACTTTATATGTTTTTTTTTTTGTATATAACAGTGTGTACTTTGTTGGTGCAATAAAGAAATAAATAAATGAATAAATCTACCAATATCGATAAATGTGTATGAAAATTATTATATAATTGCTAATTGTCCTTATCCGGTCTACAGAAAAGTTTAGATGTCATTTTTCATTCAATCAAATATTTTTGACCGTAAACGTAAGTTACTTTTTATTTACTTTATGTTCACAGGCAACTTTGTTAATGCTATTTATTATTACAAAATATTTTTACACATGTCAAGTTTATGTAATAAAATATGTAAAATTGTGTATCAGGCAAAACATTATTAATATATTTAATCTCTGTTTAATCTCATCAAAATTTATACAAGTAAAAACCATTTACAGATTGATATTTATAATTACTTGTCATTAAATGTATAACAACGTCCTTACTAATAGTATTATAAGTACGAATTGAGCCCTGACATACTTCTTATTGCAATGGGTTTATCAAATCATATCGATCATGATTGAAAAACGCATTTTAGCATTTAATGTTATAAAATTATTATAAAGTCTGCTTAGTATAGTTAACAAAATTTTCAAAAATTTAATAAAAACATAAAGTCCATATTCAAAAAACACAAAATCCGTATTAATTTTCCAAAAATTCGTATTAATTTCCTACTTACACAGATCCAGTATGAAGGCGCCGTATATTTATCAACATTAGCTCACGCAGTAGAACGAATATAAATAATATATTATTTATATATTAAATATATAAAAATATTATATATAGAAAAAAGTATTTTCGAAGAAAACTTAACTGAACGAAAATGTAAGAATAAATTCGCCTATTGCTTAATTTTAATACTATTTTGCTATCCGGTTGACGCTTTAACCGGATTTTTTTAAATATGTGACACAAGGTACACTATATAATGAATGCATTTGCTTGTTTTATTCCGAATATCTCGGAACGAAACACGAATATGTATTCATCTAGAAATAATAATTTAACTTTACAATAGTCTTATAACTAAATCAATTTATTCTATTTGGTTTTTGTGTTTACACTTGGTTATCGCAACTTCTGTATTATGGGGGTAGCACGAACAGTTTGGCTCGATCTTAGAAGCACCACGGTTATAGCAGCATAATGTTGCTGTCTTTTGTATTATAATTTGTTGTTGGAGACCTTTTTACTAGTACCATGACATTCCAACTTGGTCCCAAGAAATTCCAACACCTCTAGATTTTGGTTTAAAACGGACAAAAGACAATATATGTGTTCATATGGACACCGATATTATCGGTATATAATCGGTATTCATATGCTGGAGCCGCATGCTGCATCCATTAACAACCATGTAGACCGTATTTGTCATCTAACGAAGGAAGTTATTACTTGTACGAAAAATGTATTTGTAAATTTAACACTGCAGCCAGTCACAACGGAGACTAACCATCTGTGCGGGACAGGATTATAGTGCCCGAGTGAACAAGTGTATTTCCTATTCCCTCACTCTCATAGTCCGATGAGACGGTTATCCGACACGACCGGAGAGAGATCGGGCGCAGGACCAACGGCTTTACGTGCTTTCTTAGGTACGTAGGTAGGTACGTGAGGGCAAACACCACTAACTTTCCTACTCCGGGCTACTACTGAGAATTCCTTGACACAAAAACCCAGTAAATGATTTTGGACCGACCGGGGAATCGAACCCAGAACCTCACAGTCAGCAATCGCGTTTACTCACATCAGCCTCCTAATACGTTGAGCGATGTTACTTACTCTTGTTCTTCCGTGTTCTGAGTTGTATGACACAGAGAAAACTTACCCACAGCCATCGCTCTAAATATCACGTTGAGGGACATTGAGCTTCCTCATGAGGCCACCAGTGAAGGACAATATACCAGTTCCAGAGTATTCATCACAACATTGTCGATATTTGCCTCTCCCACAGTATAAGGTTTTTATCCTGACCTCCTAGTTTCGTGTAGTACTAGCATTTACATGGTTTAGTGGTTTTATTTCCCATCATTATTTATCAGGTATTTTCTACTTCACGTTGCTTTTTCTACCTGTCCATCTTTATACACTGCTGAGTTTAGAACTATTGAACTATATTTCATAAAAAAATTATATCTGAAGTATAAAACATAAAAGTGTTACCTAATACTTACTATACTGGGTCGCCTGTCAAATGAGGGTTAATAATCTTTCGCTCACCAGATGTCGCTAGTTGGGACTGAGGTGAAGTTTTTTGTTACACAATTTTATTCAAGTTGGAAGTTTAAATCTTAGTTTATCTTTTTCTAAAGTATTACATTGATACACAAAACATTGCCTCAGTGGTTTGCTCTTTCTTTGGTATATCAGTACTTTGGTTTATTTATTTCTTGTCTAGTTAATATTAAATATAACTAATATTACAGCAAGAAACATTAGCTCTCACGTTTTCCTAAAATAATATCTTTCCCATTATGAAATTTTTGAAATGTTTTACCTCAAACCTAATTGGCGCCGTCTAGGGGCAGAAAAGTCGTAGATGCCCACATTGGTGAATGCAGGGGCAATACTCTCATTGGTGATACTAATCCCATTACAATTCTATGGAATTTAGGTATAGCTTTTTCAAATACATGTATTGACAATATTTGTCAGGGCCTTGTCCGTCAATCAGCAGAGCGCAACGTGAGATGATGTAAGTAAGTAAGGTAAAAAATTGGGGTATTCCATTTCATAACTTGCTACCATACCTTGCTTGTAAATATTGTACGAACTTATCCACAAAAGATTTTTTTAATTTAAAAAGTTTTAAAGGTCAATGTACTACTATAATGAAAATATACTTAGACAACAGCTGAAAATCTGCCGGTATAACAACCTACCTTAGGCGGAACATATATAGTCAACCAATGCAAGATCGAAATGTTATAGCTTGAATGCTTGCTCGGAATCTCATTCTATCTCACTGCCCGACGCTTGCTGTAGAGCTTAAGACATTGCTTGAATTGCTACTGTTGTGTATACTGCTCCAATCATATTGATCTATACATGAACAACTCTAGTTTGTATTAGTTAAGTATACATTTTGTCGATGTTATAAATAATAGAAGTTCTAACTAAAATATACAATCAGAATACAGTCATCATAACTTAGTAAGGCTCACCATTTCTTTGAGGTGACTCCTACGAAACTCACGAGTTAAGATGAAGTGCAATCACTTAATCGTAACTCGCGATTTTCTAAGGCGTTACGATGATGCATTTAGTAACAATTATTATTCGGTAACTAAGTGCCACAAAAAGCTGCTTTGTTTTCTTTAGTGAAAAAAGCGATGTAAAAACGAGTACAAATATAAAAGATTATAGTATCAGTAACTACTTATGAATAATGTGCTGCCCTCTTTAAAATTTCTTAAATTAAAATAAATATATATATTTACAAACACAATTGAACTACTAAAAGCTTATTTTAGTACAAACACTACACCGATAAATAGAAACACCTTTTAAAAACAATCTTTTAGAGCATTGTCTGTAAGCGAAATGTTTACGAGTAGAAATCTTTTGAAATATGGCGTTGAAAAAACACTGAATGTCCGATTTGAAATAGAATCACAGATTTATTAATTTACGCAAGGAAAATGTTACACGAATTTTAAAAACGAATGTTACTGTGTTATTACTTCTTCGTTAATTTGTAAATATATTATTTATTGAAAAAGTTCATGTCACTGAAATTATTATACAAGGAGTCATGTTCTGGATTATTGTATGGTGATAAATTCGTAACGAGAATATAAATGGAACAATGGACCAGTAAGCAATTTCACCTATTCGTCACATTTGCCCGGAAATGACAACATTCACTATTAATATCATTATCAACTGCTGAACATCGGTGTCCCCCGTATACTGCCACATAGTACGATCCTGAGCCACCTGCATCCATCTTAGATAGTGTACAACTAGTGCGTGTTGCCAGTACTGACTTAAGGAACTGAGACTTGCTTCTGGTAATTTACTGGTAGCCAGATGAGGAAGCTCAAATTCACTTGGCATGAGATTAAAGGGCTATACTCGGAACTTTTTTTCTGTGTACCTAACGAGGACATTCTCAAAAGAACAAGACACGCTGACATAGCCCAGCGGATATAGCTCGAAGAACCGACAACCCATGAAAGACAACCCATGAAAAAAAAGGTTCTCGAGTGGAAACCTCGTACTGGAATGCGCAGTGCTGGGCGATCTCCCAATAGAAGGAGTGACGACCTGATAAAACACACAGTTATAAAATATAGGTAATCAAATTAAGATCATTAATTCACTAAGGCCAAACCTGCTAAATTGCATTTCGCACTTGGCAGCGAGTTACACAGTGCCACAGAATAAAAACCTTTAATTTGGCTTTTGTTTTAGCTTTTACAAATAACCGATAAAGTCTACTCGATATACAGAGTTTATACATATATTTATGACAAGATTTTATTGATGTGAAACATCTATAGCGGTGGGACAGACCGACTGTTGGTGTGTGGTATGACAGTATGCATTTATGTAGTATGTATTAGACATGATGCGTCATTCATTAAAAATAGTTAAAACAAAAAAATAAAAACAGATATTCATAAAAATCAAGTAACTACACAATTTTAATTTTTTTAAATCAATTATTAATTAATTTTAATTTCATTCTCATTGAAAATAATACACTAAAATAATTGCTTAAAATTAAATTTATTACAGACTGAAAAAATTGTATTTCAAACTCAGCTGATAGCAAGTGGCAGCCTCGTACCGGTAGGCGAAGTGTAGGGCGACCCCCCACGAGATGGAGTGACGACCTGGTAAGACATGCAGGAAGTCGATGGATGCAGGTGGCTCAGGACCGTGCTTTGTGGCATTCCTTGGGAGAGGTCTATGTTCAGCAGTGGACTTGTGAAAGGCTCTAATGATGATTATGATGATAGCAAGTGGTGCAAGAATGTTATTCCTTGTGAATGTCTTTTGTTTTTAATATGAACATCAAAAATTTTATTTTCTAATCATGCTGGAATTCACATTTAAATAATTTTTAATTCCGTCGAAATTTTGGCGGTGCTGCAGTCCCTTTAGCGGTGCCAAGTTGACTGTCGGTATATCGAAGTGCTGAAGTGTTTGTACAGTAAGGCTACGATGGCTATCCGAGTATAGAACCAGAGTACGAAACCAATCCAATTGCAGAGAGGTGTAAGACAGGGTGACGTTATATCCCCGAAACTCTTCACCGCTGGAATTGGAAGACGCTTTCAAGCTGCTGGGCTGGAAAGGATACGGTATTAACATTAACGTTGAGCACATCACTCACTTTCGATTGGCTGACGATATAGTCCTTATAGCAGAATCGCTGGAGGACCTAAGCACTATGCTCAATGACCTCAATAGTGCCTCCCAACGAATAGGTCTTAAAATGGACAAAAAAAGATCATGTGTAACGTCCATGTCACACCTATGCCGGTAGTTGTTGGCAGTACTAAGCTCGAAGTTGTTGACGAGTATGTTTACCTGGGACAAATAGTCCGACTAGGTAAGACCAACTTTGACCGAAAGATTAATTGACGGATTCACCTCGGCTGGGCAGCGTTCGGGAGAGTCATGTATACTTCAAAACTTGAAAACGAATTGCCAGTGATGACCTATGGAACTGAGACGTGGTCCCTGCTGGCCGGGTGAGGAAGCTCAAGGTCACTCAGCGAGCTATGGAGAGAGCTATGCTCGGAGTTTCTCTTGTGATAAACTTAGAAATGATGATATACGCAGTAGAACCAGAGTGACTGACATAGCCCAACGGATAACTAAGCTGAAGTGACAAAGGGCCGGCCATATATCGCGAAGAACCGACAACCGACGGCGACAAAAGATTCTCGAGTGGCGATCTCGTACCGGCGGACGAAGTGTATGGCGTCCCACTAGATGGAGTGACGACCTGGTAAGACAAGCAGGAAGTCGATAGATGCAGCTGGCTTAGGCTTGTGGCATTCCTTGGGGGAGGCCTAGGTTCAGCAGTGGAAGTGTGAAGAGCTGTAATGATTGATGATGATGAAAATAAACAGTCATCTTTTTCTTGACAAAATTCTGAATATTTTATTTTTATTATGCCATAATTATTTCCTGTCGTAATTTACCATTTTATGCATATTACCTGTATAAAATTATTTCGATGTTTCGCATCGACCAGGCGGCCGGCGATAACTCACAATTTTTTGTGTAACTGTATATTAAATATTATTACAATGTTTTTTCTTTTCTTTATTTAAAAAAAAACGTTACCCCCACACTAGGATTTTCTCCTGTATCGTGGAGGCAGTTTACAAACACAAATTTCACAAGGACAAACATCCAGACCCGGTACAATCATTTGTAGGCCATACGAATACTTTTTCCGTGCGGGATTCTAACCCGCGCCCCCCAGCGCAGCAACTCATTGCTAAGCCACTGCGCCACTGAGCCGTCAAAATTAATGTCTGCCTTGTTAGTCTAGTGGCCGAAAAGCGGTTGCTGATCTTAACGTCCCAGGTTCGAATTCCGGATCATTTTAAAATCAGTTACTGGCTATTTCTGTCAAGAAACACTCAGTAGCAGCCCGGAGTCCTGACTCTCTGAAACTTCCTGAAGTTTGCGGATTTTCATCCCAGTGGCTCGGAAAGCATTTAAAGACATTGGTCCTACACCTGACAAACGAGCACACAATCCACCTGATACTAAGTGAATGCTGTGACCCATAGACATCTACATTTATCCTCGATTAAGAATCAAAATGCAGATGCGTTGTCACTCCTGAAGACTAAGATGAAGTACCTCTTTTCCAGTAAAAAGAGTTTTCGGTTCTCTACACTAACCATACGAAACACAGCAGCTTTAAGCTGCTATTTTACGTTGGTATTATGTGAGAGCATGGCACTACCCCGCTCGAGCCGACCCATTCGTGGTACAACCATAATATAGCTGCAGCAGGGCTCTACGACGTATGAATAGTTAATTATTTCTTATTATTGCCAACCAATAACAATCACAGGAATTCATGCCGGGTGTGTAAGGTCAGTGCATGAGTTCAAATCAACGGTTGCGAACCGTTACTGTATATGTTTTGAGCATATTATGATGCTTACTCTCGTGAAATGACTGCCTTGAAATCGATAGCAAGACACAGATGCTGCCAGTCTGTTCTTGTTCTACAGATTACATTTCGGAGAACGTGCTCGCGGGCTGTTGCTATTTTTAGTACCTACATCCCAGTTTTGTTAACGAAACATTCGACTTGCAGTTAGATTTCATCCTCACGCTTTTGACGACGTAACCATGTCCTATACAAAGCATTTCACTTGTTAATTTTTGCTTTGAGTTGGAATTATAAATATGTATGTGTGTCTGTAGGGGAAGGTGGTGGGACACCGGATAGTTAAGATAAAGATCCAATAAATAAATCACTATGCTATTTATTGAGATAATCAATATCACAAAGGCAAAGGTTAAAGTATATCTTATAGGCATAGATTTGGTATAAAAATTATTGAGATCAATCTTAATAACTACAAAGTAGAAAAATTTTAACCAAAAATTACAAATCCGAATTCACCCCACACCTATGGATAGGCATTTTATATTAAAGGGGTGAACACAGATACTAGCAATAAAACAAAATATTGGAATTATTCGCAGTTTATGCATACAATAAATAATAATTCTTGCTCAGAACAACCAATGCAACTTTCGTGAGCCCATTTAAGATAGGCGCTGCATTGGTAACATTCATCTATGGATTTTGACTATACTTTTCACCACAAACAAAACACTTAGAATCCTCTTCATAGTTTTCTTTATTCGCCTTTTTCCCGATACCCTTCCCTTAGCTTTGCCTTTAAATTTTATTTCACTAACTGATGGCGTAGTCTTTTCAGCCAGTTCATTTTTATACGGTGATTCAGTCAAAATTGCAGTTTTTCCTCGACGTAATGATCGACGCATGTTCTTCTTAAAATGAGGAATTGTCATGATATCTTTCGGTGATACAAGACTAATAGAATTTGAAAACGTGTGTCCTTCTGTAGATGTTCCTGCTTGCGGGGACGGAGTTCTTTCTTGAGGCAATGGATCCTGAGAGATTTCATTAGTTGTTGGTACAAATGATGTTTCTGTAGTCTGTGATGGTGCAAAATCAACATCTGTAAAAATATTGGGATTCAGTGGGCAAATTCCGGTTTTGGAGAAAGCAGACACTGAATTTTGCATGGTAGTGGCACGATTATAAGCAGTTCCAAACAAACATGACATTTGAAGTTGGGTGACAACACGCCCCGGATGATTTCGAAGCCATAACTGGACTTCTTGTGAGTAAAACGTGCTCAAAGGCTCCATAAAACCAACATCGAGTGGTTGTAAGCGATGCGTGAAGTGAAGTGGCAAGCATAGCATTATCACCATGAGCACGAGCAAACTCAATAGATTCTAGGTTCTTAGTATGGGTGTGGAGGGCCGCCACCTTCTGTGAATCCGTTATGATCCAGAAGGAGGCTGCTGAGCGGTGTCGGGAGAGGACAGATCCGCTCGAAGACGACGCTGCCAAGGCGTTCATCAGGGCCCTCCCCTTGATGATGGTGTTCCCCTACCAGAAACGGGGCCTCGGGGTTTACGGTCACTCGGGGCGGAAGCCCCGAGCGTCTAGTGATGTAACACCTGAGGAGGACGGTGACTTGAAAGTGGTCTCGAGCACCGTGATAGCATTAGGAGGGTGCTGGAGGTGCTGGAGGTAGTAGTACTGCCATCGGGACGTGCTTTAATAGAGCAAAGCATGAGAGGGGCCCCGGTTGCGTTCCTAACGGAGATCCCGGGACCCCTCATATACGCTGATGGAGACCACCGTGGGGTTTTGGCCGGTAGGAGTCCGGCATAACCTTTCCGTTGCCCCCGCAACAGAAGGTATCCATGAGGATTTCCCCACGATAAAAAAAGGTTCTTAGTATGGGTGGCTTGACCATCTAAGACAAGAATCACAGGATCTTCTATGCTTGGTTTAACACAGCCGATAAAGTGACACATCAATTCGGTGAAAATATGTTGCTGTATCCATTCACTTGGATGGCATACAGCTACTGTACCTGGTGGTGCACCATCCAAAATTCACTCTTCATTCGTGCTCGAGGAAAAATCATAAGCGGTGGAACATAATGTCCAGCTGCAGAAAAGTAAAGCACTGCCGTTACCAAATGGCCCCGTACAGCCGAAGCTAGTGCACCAACTTGTTTTTTACCTTCCAACGACACAATTTTTCCTATTTTATTTTTTTTTTGGTACAGAGGTCAATCCAGTCTCATCCATGTTATAAATTCGCGTGGAATTGAACGCGTGCTTAATTTAGTGTTTCTAAAAGATTAAAAAATGACGATACTACAGACCAATTAAATCCCATTGCTCTTGCAGCTGATGTTGCTTCAAGTGACCTTAGAGATAATTCAGAATGTCATTTTAGAAATTCACTAACCCAATCTAAACCAGCTAGTCCAATTTTTTTATTAAAAGGATGATTTAAATTATTTCTTTCAGCTAATTGGAATGCCAAACGTCGCAGGTCTGTTTTAGTCAATCCAAATAGTCGAGATTTCATAGTTTTAATATGTTCGACGAACATACCTTGAAGCTCATCAGTGAAGAAGCACTTTTCAGTAGCAGGGCACTTTCGAAACACTTCATATTTGAATTTTTCATTTTTGATGTTCGTTACACGATCTTCTATCGAACTTTTGGGTACATTGTATGTATTTGACCCTAAAAGATATCCCACTCTACCTTCCATCAGCCAATTTATGGCTAAAAGAATATCTGACTCCTGATCAGTCATTGAAGTCTATTTGACATTCTCACAAATGTTCGTGGCAATCGTAATTTTTTTGCAGTCTGTAAAGAGTTAAAAAAAGTACCGTAAAACATGGCAACTTTGCCCTAAAAATCGGAATATTCTTACATTTTTTGAGTTATTTTGGAAAACCGTAATGTATTTCATACTAAATTGGTACCACACCGTATTTCAAGATCATGTCTCGATATATACTTCTTAAAACATCCAGAAAAATGTATGCATATTTGTAAAAAACACATTCATATGTGGTGGGCAAAAACTCATAGGTCTTTGGCAACTTTGCCAACTTTAAATATTTCCGATATTATAAGCCGTATCATAATTCTTAAAATAGCTGAATATAAATGTAGGGCAATGCAGTATTATACCAAAATATCTTAGGATTTTCTTATCTTAGGATCTGAGAAATTATATAAGGATTTTAAAATACAATTACAAACACGAATCAAATATGTCGTCTATAATTATTAGTATTTTAATTAAGTAAATATGACAGCAGCTATTTTTTATTTTTTAATTATTAAACAAAATATTCTCTCTCATAGGAACAATTGTTATAATTAAGATCAAGAAAATTTTAAATATAGATAAAACAGTCAACATAAACAGTTTCTTATTTTACTTGAGATTGAATTTGCATATTATAATAATAACATAACAATATATATTAAATTATAAAATAACTTTGGTTTACAACATTAATTAATATTTTATAATTAGTTTATTGTATATTATAACTAGAGAAATCAACTTCGAACACAACTAGGCCCCTTCTAGTCATTTTTGGTTGCGGTAATAGGACAACAACGTCATCTACGTGATGCATTTCATAAACATCTTCGACAGGTGGATACGTAAAGGTAAATTTTTTGCTATCTGCAGTATTTTTGACTTTCCTCAGAAATTTTACCGTAGGGATATTATTTATAATATATAAAATCCGCCCAACAAAGTGCTTGACGCTTTTTTTCGTAGCAAATTTAGCGATGAGCCAGTCACCTTCGTTTAAATTACCAACATTGCCTGTGAAATACTCAATATCATTGACCCCAAACGGGATGTCCGGCTCCAAGTTTTCTTTTTCCGACTGATCTTGTAAACAGATTTTTATGTAGTCATTTAATGTTTCATATTCCGAATCACCCGATTCGACTATGCTCAATTGATAGTCAGAAATTTCTGAGCTTGATTCACTCAAATATTTTTTTAATTTCTTCTTCACAGATGTTCTTTTCCTTGATTTTGTTTTAATTTTATGAATTTTACTCTTTTCTTCACGCTTTACACACGAGGTTATATTTTTTGCTTTGTTCCTGTATTTTCTTCTTTTTGCATATTTATGTATTCATTATTTTTGTCCGTTATGCTTGAATCATTGTTTAATTTATTTATTTTATCATTTTTAAATAATCTCATTTTCAGTGCTGATTTCGTAATAACTTTAGCACCAGTATATATTTGAATCTTTAAGTTTTTCCGTGTTTTTCTTTTCTTACAGTTCAATTTTACATTGGAAGTTATTATAACATTTGTTTAGTTTGTTGATTGCAAACATGGTGGCAAATCATTATTATTTATCACCATAAATGGCAAGTTCTCGTTGTCGCTCTTTCGATTTTTGCTCAATAAATGCACATAATTTGGTGATAGCGGAGTAGTGTATTTTAATAAGGAATTCATATTATTATTTATAAATGTGATACAGATTTTACTATCTGGGACTATCGGGATTATAAAGCACATGGGATATATTTGTATAATAATTTTCATTTGAAGTCGAAGGCATTTCATTAGAGTTATGGGGCGGAAAAACAATACCTTCATATTCTATCTCCTGAACAGTTTCAATATGTTTAAGTGTGTTTTTAAAAGAAAATCCTATTTTATCATTGAATACGAGCTCATTTTCGTCTAGTGTATTACCATTTTCTTCGATGTCTCTTTCAGTAGTTACTGCTTCTGATATATTTATCTCACTATCTTGCCTCTTAGTTTCTATATCATTGAAATTATCCTGATAGTTTTCAAAGTGTACAGTTTGTTTGGCTTTCTTATTTTGAACACTTTTGTTACTAATTGTTTTTAATAAAATATCAGCGGCACAAACTGACTTGCCTGGTTCTGTACGTAATTTCTTACTCCTTTTCACTGCCATTGGTTTAGAAGAACTTGTTTTTTGTAGGTAATCTAATAAATCGGAATCTAGTCCGTACACTTCTTCGCCAAAATACTCAGGGGTTCGTTTCAATACATTTCGGGCATTTATTGGCCATATTCCCGCGGCTCTAAATCCACTTTTTATATTATTGCTTTCTCTGAGATTAATATTTTTTAATAATTCGATCAAGAGTTTAGGAAAGTGCTTTCTATTAACAGTTGACTGTCCCGGATTTTGAATTTTATAATTTGTGAGTACCTTTCTCCATTCTCTTTTTATAGGGGCAAAAAACGCTACATCTAGAGGTTGGGTCAGATGTGTAGAGTTAGGTGGAAGAAACACAAACCTAATATCATGTTTTTGGCATAGCTCCACAACTTCGATATTTAGGTGACTAGACAAATTGTCACCTATTATGACTTTTGGCCCTGATAGATTCTTTGCCCACTTTAGTATAATGGTTCTAAAATAATCCTCAAAACAAGCAGAGTCAAACCAACCCGATTTCGTGCAATTATAGCGAGTGCCATCAGGGCCTCCGTCAACCCATTCGGAATATAGATTAGTAGCTTTATATACTACATATGTTGGAAGATAGTCACCAGCTGCAGACACAGTAAACATAATCGAAATACAACTCTTAGAACAGTTTAAAATTCCTTCGGGATATTTTATGCCCCTTCTAAAAATGCATTTTGAATTGCCCGGGTTATCAGACAAATTAGTCTCATCATAGTTAAGGATGTTACTAGCTGAAATATCCTTCAGCGTCGCTTGCAAATTATCGAAGAAACTTTGCATTTCTTGTAAACCTTTCTCAGCCCGGACCTTTTTTATATTTTGTGTAGTTCGAAGTGATAATTTCGATGAATGTCTATTTAAAAATTGTTATACCCATGCATTTCCGGGCATTCTCCATTAAAAATATAACTGCGTAAATTTTTTTTCTAAGTAATTAAAAACAAGCATTTTCAGGTCTAACTTGGTCATTGGACAACCATATTCATCGACAGCCACGAGAACATTTACAAGATTTTCTTCTTCGATGTCTGTTAGTAGCTTTTGTCCCCCAACCGTTTTCATGTGCATTTCTTTTATGGTATGGTCCGCCGTGGTATCCCGAATTGTTTTTCGGCTTGTCTACTAGAGATAACCTTTTGTTTTACCAGATCTACAGCTATATCCAACATTTCCTTAGAGTAGTTTTTGTAATTTCTGGTTCCTAGTTTCCTTCTATTTCTTTATCTTTTTGTACATGTATTATATTTATTATTATTGTCCATCATATATCATATAAAATCATATCATATGTCATATAAAACGAAAACAATATATTTGATAAAAAAAAAACAAATAATAAAAAAGTTACGAAATGCGGCATTACGCAGAATCGTAGAATACTGTGTGTAGAGAATAAATACATCCATCACCAAATGGATATAAAAAATCATCCAAACACGAATCAAACAGAGATCTTTCATTTGTGCTACTAACAAAAATGACAGCAAATGAAAATGTTACAGATGACAACCCTACGGGAAATAAATTGCTGGGCAATGTCGTCAACAATGCTCAAAAAAGAAGTGTGTGACTTTGCCCATCAACATATTTTGAGAATTTATGAATGTTTTTACGTAAATAGTATTCTATAGTACCCATTTTAAATATATTAACAGTGGTAAAAAAAATTCTTACCTGCTGTTACTGCAACTACGAGTATCACGATTTGGAAAAGTTTTTGTGCTGGTTTTTGCCCGCGAAAAAATACTACCAACTTATACAAGTTCTCACAGGCAACTAAAGTTACATAGGTGACATAACGTTAGTTAGTGTTGCCAGAAAAGTAATGAATTTTATACTACAGATAAAAAAATACTTCTAAGTTTTGTCAAATTCGATGTGTATCAAGTTTACCAAAAAATACCCAACTGGGCAAAGTCGAACCTCAAGGGCAAAGTTTCCAGGTTTGACGGTAATTAAAAAGAGAACAAACGCCCACAATATCTGCATATAAATCAATCGGGGTGAAACCGGATAGTCCAAATCACCCCGTCCGCTTGTACCCAATAGGTATCATATTTGAAATTATAATAACTAACAGGTTATGTTTACACTCATAGCAACAACAAATAGCGGTTTAGAAGGTTTAATATGCATTACTTCTTAAATTAAACAACTATTTATGGTTGCACACAGCTTAATGATAACACTTTAAAAAAATAAAAATATTAGATAACGTAGTACCTTTGTTTTCAATTTTCATTTATAGACGCACGCACTGAGATGTTACCGTCGCCGCCATTTGCACCAGCACTGAGTAAGCGTTCACGCGTATTTACCACTAGCTAGAACGAGACAGCTATACACGGAATAATGAAATAGTAACTATCTGGTTCACCCTCTATCCGGTTTCCCCCCTCCTTCCCCTATCTTGTTTACCTTCCTATACTAATGTAATCAAGTAGCAAAATCTGCCAATAAACCAGAAAAGCTCTGCACACAACTAAATTCGAACCATAACACTTCGAATTTTCAATTTATATATAGAACTTAAGAATTAGTGTATAACAACATTAGTTAATTCACATAAATTTCCTTTTTATATAAAAAACATTCATTCAATGTAATACAGTTCATATTAAATATTTGAATGGATTTTATTTATTAAAAAACCAGCGCCGTTTCAACAGTTGGAATTCGAAATATACTGCAAGCAACAACGTTCTTATATTTTAAAAGAATGGCTTTTATACGTTAGTAAATATTTATTTTCATGAAGTAATTAACGAATAACTTTTTGGAATAAGTAACTGAAGACTTCCGTTACCGCCCATAATATGGTCCTCCGGACTGCATCATTAAGTCAAATATAATTGCTTCTTCATCAACATTTATCGTAGCACTATCTGCCTAAAATAGTATTTAGTATATACTAATTTAGTGTTTTAATCAATTTGCAGTATGATCTACGTAATTCGATCGTTACAAGTGCATAAAATTATACGTGGCAGATACGGCAGATACGAGTTTTACTCTGTGACTCTTACTTCTTAGCCAAATGGCTGAGTGGAAAGCGTTAGGAGGGCGTGGGCCAATACTTTGAGCAACTGTCAAAATACGACACCTTCATATAAAAGCGTGTATTTCTTCGTGCATGCTGAACTGTATAATCATAATTGAGCTTCTACACCATCTTTTATGGTAAATGGCAATTTGCGATGTATTGAGGATAAAAATAACTGAGAAAATAGCTGAATATCGATTTTAATTTCAAAAAATGTAAATCGAACAATGTCATGTATTCTCATCTCTATCTAAAATTAACAATCAGAGTCAGAATATAAGCCAGCAAAGCTCGGCCAGTATTGTGTCACGCAATAAATCACAGACGTATCTCGAACTCATTTACCTAAGGGATGAATTAATACCCACTCGTAGAATTTTCTAAAAAGCGAGTCGGGGTTAATCAGCTGTAGCACACGCTAAACATGTGATAATATGTTTAGGACAAGGAAAATACGAGTACTCCGATGCACCAGCTTTTTTAACCCCAGTGGCGGATCTGGTCCCAGGGTCCACCGACAATCAAGTTTCAGACCCACCACCACCACATCAACGGTGCAGCACCACTAGAGTTGCAGAGGATAGAGTGAGTAGCGCTTCTTTATACCAACACTCCTCTTCCCCGGCGACTCCACCTCGGCTGCAGCGTTAAGAGAAGAAGAGACGCCTCTTACTGCAGTCCACCAACACACATCCAAAGTAGACTCGCCAAGCCCATTCGGCTGGCTACTTGGGCCAGCCATGTGGGTTCCTCTTTGTTGACTATGCGTGACCAAGCCACGGCTAAAACAACAGATGCTTTGTCACTCCTTAAGATAAAACAGATCACACAAAACGCAAATGTAATAGAGTAATTGACGTAGCCTAATGGATATTGAAATAAATGGATGGAATGGAAAAAGCTGAAACGGTAAAAGGCCGGCCATATAGTTAGAAAAATCAAAGAGAAAGGTTCTTAAGTGTTATTTTACTAGATAGAGTAACGAGCTACTTGTAATAACACATGCAGGGAATTGATAGATGCAAGTGACACAGAACCGAGTTTTTATTCCAGTCTTTTCGAGTGGCGTTAATGTTCATCCGTGAATTTACGATGAGATGCAATGATGTCGAGGATGATATAGAAAGAAATTTGTTTTTCTTCTCTTTCTTTTCCTAAAAATTTTACCTCACTTAGATTTTCTCCTATATCATGGGGCAAAAAGTTTTTCGGTTCGTTTACAAGAACGGCAAGAAAGATTTACAAGTTAGCACGTTTACGATTCATGATGTTGTATCTGAACTGTCTAAGTTGTTTTCTTCGTTTGAATTATGAATGAATTGTTTCAGTGAATGGTTTATTCTAAGCATGTTTTAACTACTTCAATGTAACGAAAAACCGTCAAGGGAATTGAGAAAATTGTATTTTTGAGATATACAACTTATTATTTTTTATATTTTACCTCCAATACTTGCGTTAGTATACAACTTTTAAGTTATTATGCAAGAATTATTCTTATATATTTATCTTTAAAAAAGATAGTGGCAAAATAATTCTTCCCTCGAACTCAGGAAACTTGTTCAAGGGGTTTTTCGAATCTATATAATATAAAAAACAGGATGTTCTGAGTGACTGACATATCTACCAACGCACAGCCCAAACCGCTTGATGTAAAACTCTGAAATTTGGAAAAAAATTACATTTTATGACGTAGGCATCTATTAAGAAAGGATTTTTGAAAATGCGCGAGCGTGAAATAGGGTATTACAGTTTGATGAAACGTTTTATTTAGTCGAGTCGTTTTTGACTAAAGTCTTGGATTGGGCAATTCATATCTTACAACTTTGCGCGTTTACCGCTAAAAAGAACCCCTTTGTCTCATCTCCTCTATTGCAAGGAACTCCCTTCGTTACCTCAGCCAGCATGAGAATCCTCGGCATCCACATATCTAATGCTTTAGAGTTTTCTAAAGCGGTTAAATGGAGTGTTGCATCTCTTTGCATATTTTATAGCATCTACCACGACAAGTGCTCAGATGAATTTTTCGGACTAATTCCAGCCGCTCAATTCCACCATTGCGATACCATCTGTACATGCCCCTAGCTGCCCCATCCAAGGGTGACGGGATTAGGGCCCATGAGTAATCCCATCGACGGGCAGCAGAGGGACGGGGCCAGAATATGGCCACGTGGAATTTCCTAATTACAATAAACAATATGGGAGAAAGCTAGAAACACATAGTACTTACCATTCTCCGAAGCTAATTTCGCACCAAGGCTTGGGCAGGCCGTGAGTGTGTGTAATAGTGGATGGCGAGTAGTGTACAGTGATGTGTGAGTGTGTGGAGCCTTGGCAAGCATAGACGAGCAGCAACGGCCGAGTTCCAGGCTGCTCCAAAATGTGGTAATCTCCCGCGGAGTCACCCACCGTCACTTTCTTCCTTCTTCCCCATGACAGTCTATATCAAAGGCCGCACGAGCAATTAATATTGTCAAATCACTTATATACGCTATCAAATTAGAATAATCAAATTCGCGGTAAATTAGGCGCGCCTAACACGCAATTCAGACTTTGATCGCAGTCAATGTTAACTTCCTAACAATTTGTCAGCCCGGCGTCGAATTCTAGACTTAAATAAGAAACCTTCATCGTGGCAACGTCTGCTCACAAAACCGACTCCAAAAATGGAGGTTTCCCGGGCGTCCTTAAACGTGCCCTCGATAGCACAGTATTATAGCAACTGTTCGACTCGACCCCGCCGCCGGTAGGAAATACTCTCTCGCGTGAACGTCAAACCGGTACGAATGCACCGCGCCGAGCGCCCCCTGGCGTTAGATCCTGAAATTAGCGTTTGGCGCGAACACCATCCATACCAATTGACGGTCCACCACTGTGCGATTTACATGAAGTTTTCTTTTTCACACAACTTCCTTGTGGAATAGATTAACACCAGCGACTTTTCTGGACCAATACGACTTAAGTCCCTTTAAGAAAAGAGCCTACTCTTTTTGAAAAGGCCGGCAACGCATCTGCAATTCCCCTGGTGTTGCAGTAGTTCATGGACGGTGGTAGTCACTTACCATGCTCGTTTACCCCCTCTTAAAAATATTTTACGGCGCGATTAACTCGAAACTTACTGAAAGTACTCTTCAGATAAAATAAATGCATACTTATTTTGAGATTTTTCAAAACCACTTACGGAGGGGCCAAGGGTGTACAAATTTGTGTCGAGAAAAACGTTATTAAAAGTATTTTTATGAGGGATACATGTTTGTGGCGTTTGATGTGGAAACGTTGGGGCCGTAGGGTCTTGAAGAAAGGCGTTTGTACAGAGATATCTCATCATGCCTTGTCAATGTCTATGGTGACCCAAAGGCTGGTAGATATTTTGGACAGCGGATATACCTCGCAATACAGCGAGGCAACTCAGCCCTTCTTCTGGGCACACTACCAACAGGCATATATATATATTTACACTTACAGTTACATTTCAAAATTCTAGAAGATTTCACGATGACTACACGTCACGTTATAATGGGATATTTGTTAATATTAAGGTATGAACCAGACACGACAATGACTTGGAATTGGATCCATACACATCTGCGAGCAGCAACACGTCGTTGATAGGTTATTTAGCTTAATTAAACTATAATTACATGCAGTGATTGCAGTTGATTTAAGCTTGTTGCAACGAGTGAACACTGAAATAAATAGTGTATTATTTCTCATTAAATATTTTGATTTTGTACAATTAATACGAGTAATATCTATAATTAATTTTAAAATATAATATTATTTTCTACAATACTATATTAATATTTATTAATACTATATTAATTTCTACAATATAATTTCTTTAACTGTCGAAAAAAGGCCAGGGTACTTATTATGTTAAATTGAATTATTTCCAATCTTATTTGTAAAATAAGATTTCGGTGATTAAAATACCATGTTAACAAATACGTAAGCCATATATATTCTAGACAAAAAAATGAAAATCAAATGGAATTTAAGCGTCGCCATGTCATAATTTTATTATATAAGAGTACCTAGTGTATAATATGTCCCTGGTTAGTTTACTTATTTATGTGATTTTATATTAATGCTTTTACAATAGTTCCGCTGAAATTGGAGAGTTTCAATCAACCCTCATTTTCTTTATAATCATATTTTTCGCTTTCAGTACATATTATGTACTTTCTGTTAAAATATTTGATCAGCTTTATTGAGCTGCACTAAATTTGTTTTATTTTTAGAACTAGATATCCACTTCTCTCCATGTGTTTTATTTTTCACCAAGCACGTGGTAAATTAAATTTACTAGATGACTTTCAAAAAGTTTGACTCCTAAAATTAAAAAAAAATGATAATATTAATCCAACATGTTTCACATATTAAACGAAAAGCTATCCTTATTAGGGCTTTTTAGCCAAATGGCAAAAAATGGAACCCTTATGGATTCGTCATGTTTGTCTGTCTGTCTGTCCGTCCGTGTGTCACAGCTACTTTTTCCGAAACAATAAGAACTATGCTGTTGAAACTTGGTAAGTAGATGTATTCTGTGAACTGCATTAAGATTTTCACACAAAATAGAACTATAAATTTTGGGGGTTCACCATACTTAGAACTGAAACTCAAATTTTTTTTTGTGTGTGGCATCTACAACTGAATAGTTTGCGCGGGAGACACTTCCAAAGTGGTAAAATGCGTGTCCCCCTCCCTGTAACTTCTAAAATAAGAGAATGATAAAACTAAAAAAATTATATTACTTGATGCTACGGAACCCTTCATGGGCGACTCCGACTCGCACTTGGCCGCTTTTCATTGTTGTTGTGTCCAATCTCCTACTACTTACAGCTATCTCTACTAGTTACTGCCTATCGTACATAGGCTGTAACTTGTACGTCTGACTGTAGCGCAAAAGCTACCTTTTATTACTGAGAGTAGTTGCGGTTTCGGTTTGCGTTGGCGAACTCCATGTTTTAGAAATATTTTTATTCCTTAGTAATAAAGGTTTCCTCACGATGTATTCCATCTTTGCCGAGTACGTTATCAGCCCTTAAAATAAAGTTAGGTAGTGCCTGCCGATCATTACACGAAATAAATAATTACATAAAAATATGATAAGGCTGTATTTGAATTATAAATTTCTTAAATAGTGTCTACTTGCGCTTTTCATGTCCCGAAAGGAAGTCAGATTAAGATACAAAGGCATGTCAAGTCCACTGAGTGCAGACTAGCGGATTATGTTTCATACCCCTTAACAAGTGGATTATCCGATATTAATAAACCTACTTTCATGGCGTTACCAAAATTTGGAGGGTAATTAATAAAATTGTATAAAGATTTATCTCCCATCGACCTCAAATATGTAATAGTCTGGAAAAAACGATCACGATCTTTTTGTTACTTATAGTTGGCGTTGCAAAATGTTACTCTTTACTCTTGTTTCATGTTTAACATTTGAAAAAGGTGTTTCATTAACGTATTCCAATTATAACTTAAATAAGCTTGACTACTACTGTACCTACTGTCTAAACAAATGGAAATTACTGTATTGTGCTTGCCAGTACAAGGCTGCTACCTACTCAAGAACCTCTATCATGCTCGTGGTTTGTCAAGTTCATCGAGCTATGTGGCCGGCCTGTGTCCATTGTTAGTTAGTTCAGACTTTTAATTTTAATAACAGACTGTACACTTTATATTATCAAAACATGCATTTTAATATCTTTTTTTACTTTAAAAACTTTAAAATGAACGGTCAACTCAGTACCCAGAAAGAAGGAATAAATTTTCAATTCAGTGTGTAAACGCAGCTGCACTGGAGAGATGCTAAAAGTTCTAATGCTAAAGTTCTGATTCTTAGATAAAAGATGTAAACTATGTACGTGCCTTAATTTATTTTATTTTATGATTAAAGTTATTTATTATAGAAATAATAGTAGCAAACTTAGAATGTTTTAGATCTATTACAATAGTATAACTTTTTATCTCTTACAATCCAATCATATTTCTAAAAGGATTATGTAGCAGTTGGTCCACTGGACAGCACCATTGCGTGCTAGCCTACTTCGATTTCATTGATTTTTAGATTATTTCATAGTACACGTACGCAAGACAAAGTGACTGTGATTGACAGATTGTAATATTCTTTAGTTTTCTGTACAAAAAACGAATGTATGAAACAGAATGTGCCAATTTTCCCTTTCTTAACATGCATTGTAATTTTGTAATTTTCGTAATTTCAACCATCAAATGAGGCCACCAGTAAAGAACAATATACCAGTTCCAGAGTATTCATCACATTGTCGATATTTGCCTCTCCCACAGTATAAGGTTTTTATCCTGACATCCTAGTTTCGTGTAGTACTAGCATTTGCATGGTTTAGTGGTTTTATTTCCCATCATTATTTATCAGGTATTTTCTACTTCACGTTGCTTTTTGTACCGATCCATCTTTATACACTGCTGAATTTAGAACTATTGAACTATATTTTATAAAAAAATTCTATCTGAAGTACAAAACATAAAAGTATTACCTAATACTTACTATACTGGGCCGCCTGTCAAATGAGGGTTAATAATCTTTCGCTCAGCAGATGTCGCTAGTTGGGACTGAGGTGAAGTTTTTTGTTACACAATTTCATTCAAGTTGGAAGTTTAAATCTTAGTTTATCTTTTTCTAAACTATTACATTGATACCCAAAACATTGCCTCAGTGGTTTGCTCTTTATTTGGTATATCCGTACTTTGGTTTATTTATTTCTTGTCTAGTTAATATTAAATATAACTAATATTACAGCAAGAAACATTAACCCTTACGTTTTCCTAAAATAATAACTTTCCGATTATGAAATTTTTGAAATGTTTTACCTCAAACCTAAGCGGCACCGTCTAGGGGCAGAAAAAGTCGTAGATACCCACATTGGTGAATGCAGGGGCAATACTCTCATTGGTGATACTAATCCAGTTACAATTCTATGGACGGAATTAAGGTATAGCTTTTTAAAATATATGTATTGACAATATTTGTCAGGGCCTCGTCCGTCAATCAGCAGATCGCAATGTGCAGATGATGTAAGTAAGTAAGGTAAAAAATTGGGGTATTCCATTTCATAACTTGCTACCATACCTTGCTTGTAAATATTGTACGTACTTATCCACAAAAGATTTTTTTAATTTAAAAATTTTGAATTTTGAACAAAGTCAATGGTGCCCTGACTGCGTTAGTGAAAAGGCAAGGCGTAGTGAAGAGTGCACGCCTTGCAATACATAACGCAGTGTTGGTACCGACTTTGTTATATGGCAGCGAAACCTGGGTATGCCAGAAGAAGCATAAAAGCAAGTTGAATGCAGTGGAGATGCGATCTCTTCGTAAAATGTGCGGCGTTACCATGGCCGACCGAAAGCGAAACGAAGAGATTCGCAATATGGCAGGTTTGAAAGATGACCTTATCACAAAAATTGATAAGGGTGTGCTTCGATGGTTTGGGCACGTTGAGCGAATGAGTGAAGACCGAATGTTGAAGAAAATATATAGCGCGAAAGTAAATATTAAAAGGTATCGAGGTAGACCGAGACTAACTTTCGAAGACCATGTGAGCAAATTGCTCGAAGAGGGGAGGGTCAAGAGTACTCGGATACCTAGACGTGCATGTATGAAGAAAATAATGAATCGAAGAAGCGAATGAGGTATGTAAGTATCGTGACACTTGGCGATGTGTTCTCTCTGGCTACCCCGTCAGGAATTGTGCGTGAAGATAAGTAAGTAAGTAAGTACTAAAAAGTTTTAAAGTCAATGTACTACTATAATGAAAATATACTAAGACAATAGATGAAAATCTGCCGGTATAACTATCTACCTCAGGAGTAACATATATAGTCAACCAATGCAAGATCGAAATGTTATAGCTTGAATGCTTGCTCGGAATCTCATTCTATCTCACTGCCCGACGCTTGCTGTAGAGCTTAAGACATTGTTTGCATTGCTACTATTGTGTATACTGCTCCAATCATATTGATCTATACATGAACAACTCTAGTTTGTATTACTTAAGTATACATTTTGTTGATGTTATAAATAATAGAAGTTCTAACTAAAATATACAATCAGAATACAGTCATCATAACTTAGTAAGGCTCACCAATTCTTTGAGGTGACTCCTACGAAACTCACGAGTTAAGATGAAGTGCAATCACTTAATCTTAACTCGCGATTTTCTTAGGTCGTTACGATGGTGCATTTAGAAACAATTATTATTAGGTAACTAAGTGCCACAAAAAGCTACTTTGTTTTCTTTAGTGTTATAAAAGATTACAGTCTCAGTAACTACTTATGAATAATGCGCTGTTTATCTCCCAACAGTGAAAAAGCCCCATGTATTCTAACATCTTCCTTCAGAGGATTTTCATCTCCAATAGATCCGTGAACAACGGACTGTGTATGAAGCTGATCACTACAGAGCTGTTAAGAAGGAAGAGAATGTTGTAGACAGCAGCGTAACTTAAGTAAAAAAACAAATGGAAACAATGGTTTAATGCGATGTTTTTAAAATTTCTTTAAAATTTCTTAAATTAAAATAAATATATATTTACAAACACAATTGAACTACTAAAAGCTTATTTTAGTACAAACACTACACCGATAAATAGAAACACCTTTTTAAAAAAATCTTTTAGAGCATTGTCTGTAAGCGAAATGTTTACGAGTAGAAATCTTTTGAAATATGGCGTTGAAAAAACACTGAATGTCCGATTTGAAATAGAATCACAGATTTATTAATTTACGCAAGGAAAATGTTACACGAATTTTAAAAACGAATGTTACTGTGTTATTACTTCTTCGTTAATTTGTAAATATATTATTTATTGAAAAAGTTCATGTCACTGAAATTACTATACAAGGAGTCATGTTCTGGATTATTTTATGGTGATAAATTCGTAACGAGAATATAAATGGAACAATGGACCAGTAAGCTATTTCAGCTATTCGTTACATTTGCCCGGAAGTGACAACATTCACTATCAATATCATTATCAACTGCTGAACATCGGTGTCCCCCGTATACTGCCACATAGTACGATCCTGAGCCACCTGCATCCATCTTAGATAGTGTACAACTAGTGCGTGTTGCCAGTACTGACTTAAGGAACTGAAACTTGCTTCTGGTACTTTACTGGTAGCCAGATGAGAAAGCTCAAATTCACTCGGCACGAGTTTAAAAAGGCTATACTCGGATTTTTTTCCTGTGTGCCTAACGAGGACATTCTCAAAAGAACAAGACACGCTGACATAGCCCAGCGCATATAGCTCGAAGAACCGACAACCCATGAAAGACAACCCATGAAAAAAAAGGTTCTCGAGTGGAAACCTCGTACCGGAATGCGCAGTGCTGGGCGATCTCCCAATAGAAGGAGTGACGACGATAAAACACACAGTTATAAAATATAGGTAATCAAATTAAGATCATTAATTCACTAAGGCCAAACCTGCTAAATTGCATTTCGCACATGGCAGCGAGTTACACAGTGCCACAGAATAAAAACCTTTAATTTGGCTTTTGTTTTAGCTTTTACAAATAACCGATAAATTCTACTCGATATACAGAATTTATACATATATTTATGACAAGATTTTATTGATGTGAAACAACTATAGCGGTGGGACCATCGAGCATTTAACCTGATGCTCGATGGGTGGGACAGACCGACTATTGGTGTGTGGTATGACAGTATGCATGTATGTAGTATGTATTAGACACGATGCGTCATTCATTAAAAATAGTTAAAACAAAGAAATTAAAAATAGATATTAATAAAAATCAAGAAACTACACAATTTTAATATTTTTAAATCAATTATTAATTATTTCCTGTCGTAATTTACCAGTTATTGGTCAAATCAGTTACTGGCTATTTCTATCAAGAAACACTCAGTAGCAGCCCGTAGTCGTAGTTAATGAGATTTCTTGAAAAACCGTTAGAGACCGCTATTTGATAAATTATATTAAGTTCTTTTAAATAATTTTATTTACTTAATGGGACAGTGAACAAACGGTTAATGTAACAATAAAAAGCGGCTACTTTATATTGCCACGGATGACATGATGACGCGGGGATGACCGTGTCGGTGTGAGTTGGCTTTCGATAAATTTGGAAAACATGTGACGATTCCTTTCTTGTTATTGTTAAGTCGAGAAAATTAAGGGAACTCGAAAAACGGCGTTCATGTGGCGTTCAAAACAAACAATTTTCTTAGAAATATCTCTAATAGTAAAGATAAGTTGGATATTTGTCAAAAGGTGTTTTCAAACTTGTTTGTGACGAATGCCACGCCGTTTACGTGGGTCAGACTGGTCGCAATTTCGAGACACGTTATAAAGAGCATTTAGCGTACAGGAATTGCAATCCCGATAAATCCCATTTTGCCAAACATCTTTTGGACACTGGACACAACCTAGCCAACGACCACTCCTTTAAAGTCTTACATACGTGTAATAAAGGGCTGCGCCTGTGTGTGCTGGAACAGTTAGAGATATTAAAAAGTAATAATAATACCGTTGCATTGCTGAATGGACAAACAAATGTTACTAACTCACCTCTCTTAAATATCTTCAAGCCTGCTCTCTAATAATAGAGAGCCTCGCAATATGGTCGTTTGTCACCCTCACGGTGATCGGCGATTGGTTGCGTGGTTGGAGGGTGGGCGTTGTGCGGCGGTTTGTTTTTAATTTTACAAACGGCTGCGTAAGTCCAGCAGTGATTGGTCGCATGTTTTATTGCATGACGCAGTCGCTCGCTCCTTAGGTAGAGAGCGGTTGCATCATCGGTCTGTATAAAAGGCACTTGTTTTGGCTCGCCGCTCACTTAGCGGTTAGCCACCGTAGAGTCTATATCATCTGAGGATGCCTCGTGTAGAGGCGAAACACGTGTCGTATTATCGTCAGTGGTGTGTCTTGCCTAGTGTAGTGGTGTTGGGAGTAGCGGTGCTGGGATTAGTGTTGACGGGGATAGTGCACGCAATTGAGGGAGGGCGGGAGGTGCTCTTCGTACCAGGTAAGACACATCATTTTATTTTATAAGGCGGATATTTGCGAAGTAAATTTTTGTTAAAGCTTTTATATAATGGATTTCCGCAAAGTATCGCCTGATTCTATTAATTATATTAAAAAGGCTAGCACGGCCGACCAGGCAAGACTCTATGTCAAATTAACAAAACTCCATCGTATTGCTGCCCAAAATATTTGGTTCAATCAGCAGTGCAGACAACTTCATGTTATTCCCAATTATATTCAAATACGTTCCAGCACAAATAGTCGAGCGGCCAGTATTGCTATTTCTAAAGCTCAGAACATTTGGCTTAATGTGGAGTGTCGTCGTTGGTTTTCCAATAGAGATAATTTAAAAATCCACCTTAAAGTATTATACTCTGAACTTTCATATAAATTACATAATATTGAATTTAATATTTTGGATGGGAAAGCCAGAGAACTTGCTTCAATGGCTGTTTATAAGAAATATCAAATTCAGTCCCGTAAATTACAACGACTTGTATCCTCTTCATCCCGTAATCGTAATAACGACATACATACAGAATATCACCAATTTTATCCCCGAGTTATAAATCTTTCCGATGTCCAGTTTCCAACAGATGAGTTGTCCCTTTTACATAAAGACCTAAAGTATAATTTAACACCTTCGGTCTCCCAAAAATCGTTAGAGACTATGGATGTTGACGCGGAGGTGGCTGTTGTGACAGGGAAGAAAGATAACATCGTTAAAAGTTTGGTAGCTAATGAAATTCGGGCTGTGCCCGCGTCTTCCCATTTCAATCCTGAGTTCCCTGTTTTTAAGTCCCTAAAGCAGAGAATAAGGGAAAACGACCTTATTGTTACTAAAGCCGATAAAGTCAATACTGTTGTTATTATGGAGAGTAGTGGGTACAGCCAGAAAGTTAACGATGTTATCCAAGGTGATGACTTTGAGCTATTGGAGTCTGACCCAACCAAAAAGTTTACTTCGGATATTAAGCTATGTATACAACAGTCATCATATGTTTTCCCGATCACAACTTGTCTCGGAGCAATCTTGTTCCAATAAATCCTCAAGCACCCATTTTATATGGGTTACCAAAAATACATAAAAAAACATGTTCCTATTCGTCCAGTTGTCTCATATATTGGTGCACCAGCTTATTTCCTTGCTAAAAAATTAAACTTCCTCCTTCGAGAGAAATCTGGATTCAACCCCACTTACAGCCTAAAAATGGCTTAGGTCTCATTTCCAAAATTAAAGATATTCGTATTCCTCCTAAATCCATATTGTTATCTTTAGACGTTGATAGTCTTTTCACAAATGTCCCATCCCCTGACTGTTTGCATATACTCGCAGATCTCTTTGAAAAACGTCGTCTACATCCCGGGGAAACAAATGATCTTCTTAACTTAACCTCTCTCTGTATGAAACAGAACTATTTCCGGTTTAAAAACCGTTTTTATCTACAAAAAGAAGGGTTAGCTATGGGGTCCCCTCTAAGTCCCCTTATGGCGGACATTTTCATGGATAATTTCGAAAAACAGCATATAGTTGTCAATCAAAATATCTTATATTACTATCGATATGTAGACGACATAATTATTTGCTGGGCTGGCACAAGGAGACAACTGGATGTTTTCCTCAATAAAATAAATAGAGTCCATGACAAAATTAAATTTAAACTTGAATTGGAACAAGATTGTTCCCTTAATTTTCTCGACTTAACTAACAACAAAAGAATCGTCACATGTTTTCCAAATTTATCGAAAGCCAACTCACACCGACACGGTTATACCCGCGTCATCATGTCATCCGTGGCAACATAAAGTAGCCGCTTTTTATTGTTACATTAACCGTTTGTTCACTGTCCCATTAAGTAAAGAAAATTATTTAAAAGAACTTAATATAATTTATCAAATAGCGGTCTCTAACGGTTTTTCAAAAAATCTCATTAACAATTTAATTAAAAAGAAACAAAAGCATGTTATTATCAACTCTCTGTACGCGGCAGTCTCTCTTGAACCTCAAAGTGTTCATCGATATGTGAGCAGTTTGACCTACTTAGGCCCCATATCTGAAAAAGTAGCTAATACTCTTCGACAAAACGGCGTTCATGTGTTGTTCAAAACAAACAATTCTCTTAGAAATATCTGTAATAGTAAAGATAAGTTGGATATTCGTCAAAAGTCAGGTGTTTACAAACTTGTTTGTGACGAATGCCACGCCGTTTACGTGGATCAGACTGGTCGCAATTTCGAGACACGTTATAAAGAGCATTTAGCCACGTACAGGAATAGCAATCCCGATAAATCCCATTTTGCCAAACATCTTTTGGACACTGGACACAACCTGGCCAACGACCACTCCTTTAAAGTCTTACATACGTGTAATAAAGGGCTGCGCCTGTGTGTGCTGGAACAGTTAGAGATATTAAAAAGTAATAATAATACCGTTGCATTGCTGAATAAACAAACAAAAGTTACTAACTCACCTCTCTTAAATATCTTCAAGCCTGCTCTCTAATAATAGAGAGCCTCGCAATACGGTCGTTTGTCACCCTCACAGTGATCGGCAATTGGTTGCGTGGTTGGAGGGTGGGCGTTGCGCGGCGGTTTGTTTTTAAGTCCGGCGGTGATTGGTCGCATGTTTTATCGCATGACGCAGTCGCTCGCTCCTTAAGTAGAGAGCGGTTGCGTCATCGGTCTGTATAAAAGGCACTTGTTTTGGCTCGCCGCTCACTTAGCGGTTAGCCACCGTAGAGTCTATATCACCTGAGGATGCCTCATGTATAGGCGAAACACGTGTCGTATTATCGTCAGTGGTGTGTCTTGCCTAGTGTAGTGGTGTTGGGAGTAGCGGTGCTGGGATTAGTGGTGACGGGGATAGTGCACGCGATTGAGGGAGGGCGGGAGGTACTCTTCATACTAGGTAAGACACATTATTTTATTTTATAACGCGGATATTTCCGAAGTAAATTTTTCTAAAAGCTTTTATGTCTTGAAAAAAGTCCAGGCCAAGAGTACCATACCATCGTAGCAAGTGGAAAGAGGTGGTCTCTGCCTACCCCTACGGGAAACAGGTGTGATTATATGTATGTATGTAATAAGTTGGATAGGGGCAGCTTCTACCTCCTTTGCACCTAAGCAAGGCATCTGTCAATGTCTGGATTTATTTTAAAGTTGATGGCAGTTGCTGTCAGATTATTGTGGCAAAACATAGCGTAGCACTCTTACTTCAATGCATTTTTAGCATTTTGTTTTTGCTTAGTAATTGTTGGACTTTGATAAAAACCGAGAATAAACCATCGCACACATTCTTCCCTTGTTTTGTATATACAAAAACCTCGCTCTGTTGAGCCGTTTCCAACAGAGCTGCGATGAGCGAGATAAATGAAGTGGTTCTATTGGTTCTTAATATACAAATCCCTCGCAATACATCCTCGCACATATCTGGTGGAAACGCAGCCTAAGAGGGCAACGCTACGCTTCGCCCCATCAATAACTTTTATTATAAAAAATAATTACGCATCGCTTTTGTCGGCAACATGGACACACCTAGTATATTTTTCACGCGACTACGTGCTGTTTTAAGTCTCCAGTTTTCGCACAAAGTATGATGCAACTAATTTTGAAGAAGCCTGAATTATTACAAAACTTCTGTGCGCAGCAGTAACGTAGTTTCGTACTTCATTATCATAAGCTATCGTCCACGCCCAAAATGCATATTTTCAAACCTAAATATAACGTTCATTCTTGATTAAAGTTCTAGAATATCAATATAATATAAGTTTGTCAGCTTAACAGGGAAGAACTACGTTCGCTGCATAATGCTGCTGTACTTCGTATGTTGAGTGTATAGAACTGGAAAAAACTAACTGACCTTGTACTGGTAACGAGACATGCACCTTAGTACTCGGATGTGTCCCAGCATCTGTTGAAGATCTGTTGTAGGTGTGTATGCGCCACAACACCTTACCATTTTTATTCTTAGTGGACTGAGCTCGTTTGTTTCTTATTATACAAAATAGTTATAGATAAGTTGTGATGCAAAGCTTTAGCACCGTATAATTTTTTTTTTATAGTATAAGGGTGACAAACGAGCATACAGTCCACCTGAAGGTAAGTGGTTGCTGTGGCCAATAGCCATCTACATCTATTCGTGTTTGCGAATCAAAATGCAGATGCGTTGTCAGCCGTGAGGACTAAGATGGAATGCCCATTTGCCAGTAAAAAGGGCCTCTTGCTCTCTACACGCACCATGCGAAACACTGCAGCGTGGCTGTACCACGTATAATTGTTCTAACAATTTTGTTATAAGAGGTTTTACTTGCGATTGGAAAGCAAAAATAAATACCTTGTTTTAGCAACTATATTTTTGCTTTTATTGAGTAAAAAGGAAGAATAGTACAAACGCCAAATTTCCACATATGTACCTAATGGTGTATATTATTTACATATTGCTGGTAAAATTGTGTACCTGGCAAAACATTGATAATCTGCTTAATCTCATCAAAATGTATACATGTAAAAACCATTTACAGATTGATATTTATAATTACTTGTCATTAAATGTATAATAACGTCCTTACTAATAGTATTATAAGTACGAATTGAGCCCTGACATACTTCTTATTGCAATGGGTTTATCAAATCGTATCGATTTTGATTGAAAAACGCATTTTCGCATTTAATGTTATAAAATTATCATAAAGTCTGCTTAGTAAAGTTAACAAAAATTTCAAAAATTTAATGATGACATAAAGTCCATATTCAAAAAACACAAAACAATAAGTCCAAAAATTCGTATTAATTTCCTACTTACACGCATCCAGCACGAAGGCGCCGTATATTTATCAACATTAGCTCACGCAGCAGGACGAATATAAATAAAGCTGTGAGACGGTAAGCATTATATATGAAGGATTGTTTTCGGTTAGCGCGTAATTATTCCTTCCGTTGTAATTTTACCGTGTTCTTCATGCACCTCGAATGTTTGCCACGATTTTTGGAGTATAGAAAAAAGTATTTTCGAAGAAAACTTAACTGAACGAAAATCTAAGCATAAATTTGCCTATTGCTTAATTTTAACAGTATTTTGCTATCCGGTTGACGCTTTAACCGGATTTTTTTAAATATGTGACGAGCAATATCTCGGAATGTATACTATATAATGAATGCATATGCTTGTTTTATTCCGAATATCTCGGAACGAAACACGAATATGTATTCATCTAGAAATAATAATTTAACTTTACAATAATCTTAAAAGTAAATCAATTTATTCTATTTGGTTTTTGTATTTATACTTGGTTATCGCAACATATGTATTATGGGGGAAGTACGAACAGGTTGGCTCGATCTTAGAAGCACCACGGTTATAGCAGCATAATGCTGCTGTCTTTTGTTTTATAATTTGTTTTTGGAGACCTTTTTACTAGTACTATGACATTCCAACTTGGTCCCAAGAAATTCCAACACCTTTAGATTTTGGTTTAAAACGGACAAAAGACAATATATGTGTTCATATGGACACCGATATTATCGGTATATAATCGGTATCCATATGCCGGAGCCGCATGCTGCATCCATTAACAACCATGTAGACCGTATTTGTCATCTAACGAAGGAAGTTATTACTTATACGAAAAATGTATTTGTAAATTTAACACTGCAGCCAGTCACAACGGAGACTAACCATCTGTGCGGGACAGGATTATAGTGCCTGAGTGCACAAGTGTATTTCCTATTCCCTCACTCTCATAGTCCGATGAGACGGTTTTCCGACACGACCGGAGAGAGATCGGGCGCAGGACCAACGGCTTTACGTGCTTTCTGAGCTACGGGGCAAACATCACTAACTTTCCTACTCCGGGCTACTACTGAGAATTCCTTGACACAAAAACCCAATAAATGATTTTGGACCGACCGGGGAATCGAACCCAGAACCTCAGAGTCAGTAATCGCGTTTACTCACATCAGTCTCCTAATACGTTGAGCGATGTTACTTACTCTTGTTCTTCCGTGTTCCTGGTTGTATGATACAGAGAAAACTAACCCACAGCCATCGCTCTAAATATCACGTTGAGGAACATTGAGCTTCCTCATGAGGCCACCAGTAAAGGACAATATACCAGTTCCAGAGTATTCATCACAACATTGTCGATATTTGCCTCTCCCACAGTATAAGGTTTTTATCCTGACCTCCTAGTTTCGTGTAGTACTGGCAACTGCTCCAATCATATTGATATATACATGAACAACTCTAGTTTGTATTAGTTAAGTATACATTTTGTTGATGTTATAAATAATAGAAATATATAAAATATACAATCAGAATACAGTCATCATAACTTTACTAAGGCTCACCATTTCTTTGAGGCGACTCCTACGAAACGATGTCGTTACGATGATGCATTTAGAAACAATTATTATTAGGTAACTAAGTGCCACAAAAAGCTACTTTGTTTTCTTTAGTGAAAAAAGCGATGTAAATACGAGTACAAATATAAAAGATTACAGTCTCAGTAACTACTTACGAATAATGTGCTGCCCTCTTTAAAATTTCTTAAATTAAAATAAATATATATATTTACAAACACAATTGAACTACTAAAAGCTTATTTTAGTACAAACACTACACCGATAAATAGAAACACCTTTTAAAAAAATCTTTTAGAGCATTGTCTGTAAGCGAAATGTTTACGAGTAGAAATCTTTTGAAATATGGCGTTGAAATAACACTGAATGTCCGATTTGAAATAGAATCACAGATTTATTAATTTACGCAAGGAAAATGTTACACGAATTTTAAAAACGAATGTTACTGTGTTATTACTTCTTCGTTAATTTGTAAATATATTATTTATTAAAAAAGTTCATGTCACTGAAATTACTATACAAGGAGTCATGTTCTGGATTATTGTATGGTGATAAATTCGTAACGAGAATATAAATGGAACAATGGACCAGTAAGCTACTCGTATTTCAGCTATTCGTCATATTTGCCCGGAAGTGACAACATTCACTATCAATATCACTATCAACTGCTGAACATCGGTGTCCCCCGTATACTGCCACATAGTACGATCCTGAGCCACCTGCATCCATCTTAGATAGTGTACAACTAGTGCGTGTTGCCAGTACTGACTTAAGGAACTGAAACTTGCTTCTGGTACTTTAGCATCTTTCCTCATCTGGCTACCAAAGTAGCCAGATGAGGAAGCTCAAATTCACTCGGCATGAGATTAAAAAGGCTATACTCGGATTTTTTTTCTGTGTGCCTAACGAGGACATTCTCAAAAGAACAAGACACACTGACATAGCCCAGCGGATATAGCTCGAAGAACCGACAACCCGTGAAAGACAACCCATGAAAAAAAAGGTTCTCGAGTGGAAACCTCGTATTGGAATGCGCAGTGCTGGGCGATCTCCCAATAGAAGGAGTGACGACCTGATAAAACACACAGTTATAAAATATAGGTAATCAAATTAAGATCATTAAGTCACTAAGGCCATACCTGCTAAATTGCATTTCGCACTTGGCAGCGAGTTACACATTGCCACAGAATAAAACCTTTAATTTGGCTTTTGTTTTAGCTTTTACAAATAACCGATAAAGTCTACTCGATATACAGAATTTATACATATACTTATGACAAGATTTTATTGATGTGAAACATCTATAGCGGTGGGACAGACCGACTGTTTGGTGTGTGGTATGACAGTATGCATGTATGTAGTATATATTAGACATGATGCGTCATTCATTAAAAATAGTTAAAACAAAAAAATAAAAACAGATATTTATAAAAATCAAGAAACTACACAATTTTAATATTTTTTAATCAAATATTAATTAATTTTAATTTCATTCTTATTGAAAATAATACACTAAAATAATTGCTTAAAATTAAATTTATTACAGACTGAAAAAATTGTATTTCAAACACAGCTGATGGCAAGTGGCAGCCTCGTACCGGTAGGCGAAGTGTGGGGCGATCCCCTACGAGATGGAGTGACGACCTGGTAAGACATGCAGGAAGTCGATGGATGCAGGTGACTCAAGACCGTGCTTTGTGGTATTCCTTGGGAGAGGCCTATGTTCAGCAGTGGACTTATGAAAGACTGTAATGATGATGATGATGATAGCAAGTGGTGCAAGAATGTTATTCCTATTTGTTTTTAATATGAACATCAAAAATTTTATTTTCTAATCATGCTGGAATTTACATTTAATTAATTTTTGATTCCGTCGAAATTTTGGCGGTGCTGCAGTCCCTTTAGTGGTGCCAGGTTGACTGTCGGTATATCGAAGTGCTGAAGTGTTTGTACAGTAAGGCTACGATGGCTATCCGAGTACAGAAACAGAGTACGAAACCTATCCAACTGCAGAGAGGTATAGGTTTCGTACTCGTACAGACAGGGTGATGTTATATCCCCGAAACTCGTCACCGTTGCATTGGAAGATGTTTTCAAGCTTCTGGGCTGGAAAGGATAACACATTAACATCAACGGTGAGCACATCACTCACTTTCGATTTGCTGACGATATAGTCCTTATAGGATAATCGCTGGAGGAGCTAAGCACTATGCTCAAGGACCTCAATAGTGCCTCCCAACGAATAGGTCTTAAAATAGACAAAACAAACATCATATGTAACGTCCATGTCACACCTATGCCGGTAGTTGTTGGGAGCACTAAGCTAGAAGTTGTTGACGAGTTTGTTTACCTGGGACAAACATTCCGACTAGATAAGACCAACTTCGACCGAAAGATTAATTGACGGATTCAACTCGGCTGGGCAGCGTTCGGGAGAGTCAGGTATACCTCAAAACTTGAAAACGAATTGCCAGTGATGACCTATGGAACTGAGACGTGGTCCTTCACTGCCGGCCGGGTGAGGAAGCTCAAAGTCGCTCAGCGAGCTATGGTGAGAGCTATGCTCGGAGTTTCTCTTGTGATAAACTTAGAAATGAGGATATCCGCAGTAGAACCAGAGTGACTGATATAGCCCAACGGATAACTAAGCTGAAGTGACAACGGGCCGGCCATATAGCGCGAAGAACCGACAACCGACGGCGTCTAAAGGTTCTCGAGTGGCGGCCTCGTGCCGGCGGACGAAGTGTATGGCATCCCCCCACTAGATGGAGTGACGACCTGGTAAGACAAGCAGGAAGTCGATAGATGCAGGTGGCTCAGGACCGTGCTTTGTGGCATTCCTAGGGGGAGGCATAGGTTCAACAGTGGACGTGTGAAGAGATGTAATGATGATGATGATGAAAATAAACAGTCATCTTTTTCTTGACAAAATTCTTAATATTTTATTTCTATTATGCCATAATTATTTCCTGTCGTAATTTACCACTTTATGCATATGACCTGTACAAAATAATTTTGATGTTTCGCATCTAGCAGGCGGCCGGCGATAACTCACAATTTTTTGTGTAACTGTATATTAAGTATTATTACAAAATTAATGTCTGCCTTGTTAGTCTAGTGGCCGAAAAGCAGTTGCTGATCTTAATGTCCCAGGTTCGAATTCCGGATCAGTTCAAAATCAGTTACTGGCTATTTCTGTCAAGAAACACTCAGTAGCAGCCCAGAGTCCTGACTCTCTGAAACTTCCTGAAGTTTGCGGATTTTCCTCCCAGTGCCTCGGAAAGCATTTAAAGCCATTGGTCCTACACCTGACAAACGAGCACACAGTCCACCTGATAGTAAGTGGATGCTGTGACCCATAGACGTCTACATTTATCCTCGATTAAGAATCAAAATGCAGATGCGTTGTCACTCCTGAGGACTAAGATGAAGTACCTCTTTTCCAGTAAAAAGAGTTTTCGGTTCTCTACACTCACCATACGAAACACAGCAGCTTTAAGCTGCTATTTTACGCTGGTATTATGTGAAAGCGTGACACTACCCCGCTCGAGCCGACCCATTCGTGGTACAACCATAATATAGCTGCAGCATGGCTCTACCACGTATGAATGGTTAATTCTTTCTTATAATTGCCAACCAATAACAATCACAGGAATTCATGCCGGGTATGTAAGGTCAGTGCATGAGTTCAACTCAACGGTTGCGAACCGTTACTGTATATATTTTTTTTTTATAGGAGAGGGGGCAAACGAGCATGCGGCTCAACTGATGGTAAGTGACTACCGCCGCCCATGAACAACTGCAACACCAGGGAGGGAATTGCAGATGCGTTACCGGCCTTTTAAAAAGGAGTACGCTCTTTTCTTGAAGGTCCCTAAGTCGTATCGGTCCGAAAAAATCGCTGATGGTAATCGATTCCACAAGGAAGTCGTGCGAGGAAGAAAACATCTTCTAAATCGTACAGTGGTGGACCGTCAATCATCCAGATGGTGTGGATGGTATCGGGAGTTCTGCCGCGATGTGCGTTCGTGAAATTTGGCGGCTGGGATTAATCCGAACAATTCCTCAGAGCACTCCCCATGGTAGATGCGAAAGAAAATGCAAAGGGATGCAACATCTCTTCGCTGTGCCAATGAATCGAGCCGATCGGAAAGGGCTCGGTCGTCGACGATTCGAGCGGCTCTGCGCTGGATGCGGTCAAGTGGAAGGAGCTGGCACTGGGGAGCCCCTGCCCAGAGATGGGAACAATATTCCATGTGAGAGGACGAACCTGCGCCTTGTAAAGTTGCAGGCGGTGTGCCGGCATGAAATACTGTCCCGCTCTGCTGAGCATATGATTGATATATATGATTGTGTATATATATATATACATGTATGATTTAAGCATCATATGCTTACTCTCGTGAAATGACTGCCTTGAATTCAATAGCAAGACACAGACGCTGCCAGTCTGTTTTTGTTCTACAGATTACATTTCGGAGAACGTGTTCGAGGGCTGCTGCTATTTTTAGTACCTACATCCCCGTTTTGTTAACGAAACATTCGAGTTGCAGTTAGATTTCATCCTCACGTTTTCGACGACGTAACCATGACCTATACAAAGCATTTCGCTTGTTAATTTCTGCTTTGAATTGGAATTATATATATGTATGTGTGTCTGTAGGGGAAGGTGGTGGGACACCGGATAGTTAAGATAAAGATTCAATAAATAAATCACTATGCTACTTATTGAGATAATCAATATCACAAAGGTAAAGTTATATCTTAGGCATAGATTTGGTACAAAAATATTTGAGATCAATCTTAATAACTACAAAGTAGAAAAATTTTAACCAAAAATTACAAATTCGAATTCACCCCACACCTATGGGTCAAACCGGATAGGTATTTTATATTAAAGGGGTGAACACAGATACTAGCAATAAAACAAAATATTGAAATTATTCGCAGTTTTTGCATACAAGAAATAATAATTCTTGCTCAGAACAACCAATGCAACTTTCGTGAGCCCATTTAAGATAAGCGCTGCATTGGTACCATTCATCTATGGACTTTGACTATACTTTTCACCACAAACCAAACACTTAGAATCCTCTTCATAGTTTTCTTTATTCGCCTTTTCCCGATACCCTTTCCTTACCTTTGCCTAAATTTTATTTCACTATCTGATGGCGTAGCCTTTTCAGCCAGTTCATTTTTATACAGCAATGCAGTCAAAATTGCAGTTTTTCCTCGACGTAATGATCGACGCATGTTCTTCTTAAAATGAGGAATTGGCATGATATCTTTCGGTGATACAAGACTAATAGAATTTGAAAACGTTTGTCCTTCTGTAGATGTTCCTGCTTGCGGGGACAGAGTTCTTTCTTGAGGCAATGGATCCTGAGAGATTTCATTTGTTGTTGGTACAAATGATATTTCTGTAGTATGTGATGGTGCAAAATCAACATCTGTAAAAATATTGAGATTCACTGGGCAAATTCCGGTTTTGGAGAAAGCAGACACTGAATTTTGCACGGTAGTGGCACGATTATAAGCAGTTCCAAACAAAGATGACATTTGAAGTTGGGTGACAACACGCCCCGGATGATTTCGAAGCCATAACTTGGACTTCTTGTGAGTAAAACGTGTTCAAAGGCCTCATAAAACCAACATCGAGTGGTTGTAAGCGATGCGTGAAGGGAGGTGGCAAGCAGAGCATTATGACACCATGAGCACGAGCAAACTCAATAGATTCTAGGTTCTTGGTATGGGTGTGGAGGGCCGTAGCCACCTTCTGTGAATCTGTTATGATCCAGAAGGAGGCTGCTGAGCGGTATCGGGAGAGGACAGATCCCGCTCGAAGACGACGCCGCCAAGGCGTTCATCAGGGCCCTCCCCTTGATGATGGTGTTCCCCTACCAGAAATGGGGCCTCGGGGTTACGGGCACTCGGGTCGGGGGCCCCGAGCGTCTAGTGATGTAGCACCTGAGGACGACGGTGACTTGAATGTGGTCTCGAGCACCGTGATAGCATTGCAAGGGTGCTGGGGGTAGTAAGGACTGCCCCCGGGACGTGCTTTAATAGAGTAAAACGTGAGAGGGGCCCCGGTTGCGTTCTGAACGGAGATCCCGGGACCACTCATATACGCTGATGGAGACCACCGTGGGGTTTTGGCCCGTGGGAGTCCGGCATAACCTTTACGTTGCCCCCGCAACAGAAGGTATCTGTGCACGACGCAACAATATTAAACAAATGAAAGAAAATGCTTATTGTAACCGGCGCTAGTTGAACAACCTAGGAGCGGTGGGCGGAGCCATGACGACGGTGTAATTATCAGGCCACGCCTCTGGTTCGACAACTAGCAAGGGTTATACGGCGGAACTAGCGCAACCTTATGTTGAATTTAAATTATAATTTGTGTAAATAATTGTATTACTTGTATCGAACGATAAAAAATAATGATTGTATTATAACTAAGTTTAAGGTTGAGTTGTAACTGTGCAATAACTCTCCCAAATAAAGGCACCGTATGAACAGGGAGAGTTAGCATAGTCTTCTAATGAAAACTGTAATTGTTAAATATAATAAATGTTTACTTTATTATATAATAAATATATTAGGCCGTTAGGCACATAAAATAATAGTAGTAGTGTAACCAAAGAGCATGTTATCGTGACGCGGCCGCGGAGCAAATGAAGCCACGCGCACCGCGCCACGACGTTTTATATTTATAGTGCTGAGGCGGGGGGAAGGATTCTCCGCCTAAAGCAGCTGAAAATTATAATGTAAACCTGTAAATAAGTAAAAATATTGATATGTACACCCTAGTCTAACAAGTAGTTATAAGAATATTATATAGTGAATTATGTTTATTAGTTTGTAAGGTTATTAAATAAATAAAGATAGGCGCGGGGGTGAGGCAAGGGTCCGCTGGCCAGCAGCGGCCAAATCATATAAAAGACGGGCCGGCCGCTAGGGTCAGCAGTCGCTCTCCAGCCACCGAAAAGGCACCAGCAAGAAAAGAAAAAGTACAAGTTCCTCCTCACCGCCGCTTGCCTCCAGTTAAAAGCAAGACCAGCGCGTTTTATTCCATTTTTCGCACGGCATTACGGCGATCCGTAATATTAATGGTCCTTCGAGAAGCCGGATTACTAGAAGAAAAAGACAATATCGGTCTTGGTATTGCCGGAAGAAAGAAGCAAACCGCAAGAACGAAAAAATATTATTGTGAAGAAAAATGGTGATTACGCGTAGTAACAACGGAGAATCATCGAAGCGTCGCAAGGATGAACAAACAACCCAGGGGGCTACAGAAGAGGCCTCCGGGGGCGACTCAGCCGCTAGTGGTTCAACAAACACCACTAGCGAAACCACAACGGTCAGCGATACGACCGCTACCTCTGCAACCGATAGAACAACCGCAACGGAAGAAACCCAGCAAGAGGGTGATCAAAGATCGCAGTGCACATTGAAGCCCGGCGAGACTAGGTCACGCCGCTCCGTAGCCTCACGCAAGAGACTCCTCGCGGAGTTAGAGGCGAAAGAGCGGTTAGCCGAACTCAAGCTCGAGCAGGCTCAGTTGCAAGCAAGAACAGAATTGCAAGAAATACGCGTGCAGCGACTACAAGCAGAAGCCGGATCAACCGATGAAGATGAAGAAATAGAAGACGATTTGGCATCAGTGCGCATTAGTACATGGTTGCAAGAAAAACCTACATCGCAACCCGCGCCTCAGCCCGCGCCACAACCCGCGCCGCAGCCTGCGCCGCAACCCACGTCGTACTTCACGCCGCAACCAGCACTGCAGATCGCACCACCCGTACTTCAACAGTGTGCGCCGCAATACGCTCCGCAACATACCACGCCGCAGAAAGAAGACTATGGACAGGCGCAGCAGCAAATCGACGTCGCTACCTTAGCCGCTGCTCTATCACAAGCAGTACGAAGCACAAGGGAGCCGCCGAAATATATACAAGAGCTGCCCTCATTCAATGGTAGCAGCAAGGAGTGGCTCAGCTTCAAGACAATGTACGAAGAATCTTCAAAGTACTTCACGGCGAACGAAAACATAGCGAGAATACGCCGAAGCTTAAAAGGGACAGCAAAAGAAGCCGCAGGTTGCCTACTTATAAGCCAACCAGATCCCAGAATTATAATAGAAGCTTTGGAAAGGAGATTCGGACGACCAGAAGCGTTAATTCACTTGGAAATAGAGAAGCTGAAGCTGCTGAACAAAGTTACGGACAATCCCAGGGAGCTATGCATATTCGCAAATCGCATAGCGAACGTAGTGGGCACCGTGGAAGCACTCAAGAAAGCACACTATCTGCATAGTCCAGAAATGACGCGAGTTATCACAGACAAACTCACGCCCATATTGAAAAGCAAATGGTACGACTATGCAGCCAGAAAGAAAGAAGATATCCCAGAGCTTAAGAAGATATCAATGTTCTTAAACGAAGAAGCGGATAAATGCAGCGCGTATGCCTTGCCGGAGTTCATCGCAGAGGACAGCGAAACGAGAGAGCGAAGACCAAGAAAAATAGAACGTGCCTTCGCCACAAGCAAGAAACCATATGAAGAACGCTGCCCTCAATGCAAACAAGAACACAAACTGCCCGATTGCAAGTCATACGCCGCTCTGTCCACAAATGACAGATGGGAAGTAGCAAAGAAGTACAATATCTGCTACCGCTGTCTGCGAGGCAAACATCGTCGATTACTGTGCAAAGCTCCACCGTGCGGAAAAGGCGGATGCATGATGAAACACCATAAATTGTTGCATCACGACAGAACAGCAGTAATGGAAAAAGAACCCGCTATGGAAACCGCAACATCGGCAAAGGAGGTCAACACAGCGACTCGACCGTACAAGCACCGCCGCGCTTACCTAAAGATTGCGCCCGTAACAATAAGGGGGCCGCTAAGCTGCGTCGAAACATACGCATTATTGGATGAAGGAAGCACGGTCACCTTAGTCGATGCCTCAATCGCCGACGTCATCGGCGCCGACGGCCCAGCCCACACAATGTGGATACAAGGGGTCGGCTCGGAGGTGAAACACGAGAAGAGCAAGATCGTCAGCTTTAAAATAAGAGGAACGTACGCGCAAGAAGAACACAACATAGAAGCAGCGCGTACTGTAGAGCGGTTGGACTTCGCGCCAGAATCCGTGAATGAAGATCACTTGGGGAATTGCCCACATCTGTTGGATATCAAAGAGGATATCACCTACGAACGCGCCTCACCGAAAGTACTAATCGGGCAAGATAACTGGCACCTCATAGTGTCTAGAAAACTGCGCGTCGGCCGTCGAGACCAACCAGTCGCCTCATACACCAACCTGGGCTGGGTTCTGAATGGCTGTCATAGCTCATTGACGTCGACGGTCACCTTCTGCGGTAGACTACATCAGAGGGAAGATGCACCACCGATAGAAGAAGAAATAAAAAATTATTTCAAATTGGAGTCGCTGTGCATCGAGCCGAGAAGACCGAAAGAAGATCCCGAGCAGCGAGCCATGCAAATATTGGACGAAACCAGCCAGAGGTCAGCGGACGGCAGATTCGAGACAGGGTTGTTGTGGAAACAAAAGGACTTCCAAATACCAAATAACTATAAGGAAGCGGAAAGGCGCCTGCACACCTTAGAGAAGAGGCTCGACCGAGACAGCAATCTCAAGCTACAGTACGAAGAACGCATCGAGAACCTCTTCAACTCGGGTTACGCAGAGCGCGCGCCAATGCCACCGCCGCAAGGAAGGACATGGTATCTGCCACACTTCCCAGTCATCAACCCTGCGAAACCGAACAAGCCGCCGAGATTGGTACACGACGCCGCAGCGAAGACAGCCGGAATATGTCTCAACGATATGCTTCACTCGGGGCCCGACTTATTACAATCACTGCCCGGAGTGATCATGAGGTTCCGACAGTATCCGTATGCAGTGAGCGCCGATATAAAAGAAATGTTCATGCAGATTAAAGTGCGCAAAGAAGATAGAGACGTTTTACGTTTCTTGTGGAGAGGCAAGCGGCGGGAGGACCAACCGGAGGAATATAGGATGACGTCAATCATCTTTGGAGCGACATCATCACCATGCACAGCATTATACATCAAAAATAAAAATGCTGAAGAACATGCAGAAGCGTACCCAGAAGCTGCGGTCGCCATAAAAAGAAACCATTATATGGACGACTACTTGCAGAGCTTCCACTCTGTCACGGAAGCTCAGCAAACAGTAAAAGCAGTCGATCACGTCCACAAACAAGCGGGATTCGTACTCAGCGGGTGGACATCGAACGAAGAAAAAACAATAGAAGAAATAACGACAGAGCATAGACAACACGACGCGACCGTGTGCCTGGGCGGAAAAGAAACTGAGAAGACGCTAGGGCTGCTCTGGCATGTACAAAGCGATCATATTGGATTCAATACTAACAATATGAAGATGCCTGCCGACGTAAAAGAAAAACAACGCTTGCCAACTAAACGAGAAGCGTTGAGCATCATAATGGCATTATTTGATCCGCTGGGGTTAATATCACCGGTGACCACCCCAGCGAAGAGAATATTTCAAGACACATGGCGTTACAAGGCGGACTGGGACGACCCTCTGCCAACAGAATTAAAAGAAAAATGGGAAGGCTGGATTACTTCACTTAACGCCATAGAACAACTAAGAATACCGCGATGCTACGATTACAACCCGGTGTCGACGCGCCAACTACACACATTCGTCGACGCAAGCGAGGAGGCCTACGCAGCAGCAGTGTATTGGAGAACGGAGCGAGCAGACGGCAGCGTTAACATATCATTGGCCGCCGCCAAGAGCCGCGTAACACCACTGAAACCAGTTTCCATACCACGGCTCGAGTTACAAGCGGCACTGCTGGGAGCTCGTCTTGCGCAGACCGTGATCGATGAACACGATGGCGACATAGCAGGCAAGACATACTGGTGCGACTCCCGTACTGCACTGGTGTGGATAAGATCGGAGCCTCGCGCGTACAAAGCTTTCGTCGCTCATCGCCTGGCGGAGATAGAAGATACGACCAAAAAGAACGAATGGCGTTGGCTACCGTCTAAAGAAAACGTGGCAGACGACGCAACCCGAGCCACACCAGAAGGGTTCGACGAGTCGCACCGATGGTTCCGAGGGCCCCCGTTTCTGCAGCGTCCACCGGCAGAATGGCCGCAGGAAGAGAAAACGACACAATATGACACCGGGGAAGAGCGAGAAATATGTAACATCGCTGTTAAAAGGGAAGACTCGACAACAACACATCTTCCACAGATAGGAAGATTTTCTAAATGGATTCGCCTCATAAGGGCGACAGCGAGAGTCCTCCTATTCATCGACATGTGCAGACCAAACAAGCACGTAGTGAAGGCTGGGCGTAAACGCAACAAAGCAAGACAAGGTAGCGACCCTGGCTGGCAGAGAACAAACAAACGCAACACCCCCGCCAAGGAGAAAAAGGCGACTCCTACTGCCTCATCGCTTGTAGGAATACCGGCCGCTTATCATATGAGAGCCGAACAACTGTGGGTGCAAGCCAGTCAGCGGGAAAGCTTCACGAAGGAGCTCAAGAGAATCACCAGCGGAAGTGTTCCGGGAGGCGACGACAAACTAGGCCACCTGAGCACATACATTGATGAAGAGGGGACCCTACGCCTCAGAGGTCGAATAAAAGCGGCATCAGAAGTGGAGGACGACATGTACGACCCTTCCATATTAGACGGGAAGCACGCATACACTCGCCTGTACATAGCACACGTACACGAGAGGCTGCATCACGGAGGCGTAGAAACAGTTGTGAATGAATTAAGACAGAGATTGTACGTAAGAAAAATACGTCCAGTAGTGAAAACTGTCGTCAAAGGATGCCTGCCGTGCCGTCTAAGAAAAGCCAAGCCTGCATCACCGTCTACAGGAAACCTGCCGTCCGCACGCCTCGCTCATCACGCACGTCCGTTCACATACACCGGACTAGACTACTTCGGGCCAATAGAAGTCACAGTGGGACGACATCGCGAAAAGCGCTATGGCGCGTTATTTACCTGCATGACGTCGCGAGCAATACACATAGAAGTAGCCCACTCGTTGAGCGCAGACTCAGCCGTGTCGGCACTTAGGCGTTTTATGAGCAGAAGAGGATGCCCAAAAGAAATATGGAGTGACAACGCTACGTGCTTCAAGGCAGCAGACAAGGAGATGGCCGAAGCAGCACTTGCAGCCCTCGAGCACGAAACCACGTGTCAACAGATTGTGTGGAAGTACATACCGCCATCAGCACCGTTCATGGGCGGCGTATGGGAGCGAATGGTTCGCTCCGTAAAAGAAGCCCTACGTGTCACCCTCAACGAGCGCTATCCCAGCGACGAAACATTGGGGACCCTGCTCGCCGAGGTCGAAAATACTGTAAACTCCAGACCTCTCACACACGTCTCAGTCGACCCAGGAGACCCTGAAGCCATCACGCCGAATCACATCCTCATCGGTCCCAACTCGCACGTACCTGCGCCGGGACACTTCAGCAAGAATGACGTGACGGCCCGCCAGCAATGGAAACGAGCTCAAGCCCTAGCCGACGTGTTTTGGAGAAGATGGGTTAAAGAATACCTGCCCCTACTCCAACACCGGCGGGAGCCCAGCAGCATAGGAGTATCGCCGAAGATTGGAGACCTAGTCATCATTTGTGACTCCAATCTACCACGCAACACCTGGCCCAGAGGGAAAATAAGTAAGGTATATCCTGGCGTCGACGGAGAGGTACGAGTAGTGGACGTAACCACCGGCAGTGGGCACATACTAAGAAGACCAACGAAGAAGATCGTCGTGCTACCAGAGGGATCGCAGCGTGGCGACGGCGGGAGAATGTGCACGACGCAACAATATTAAACAAACGAAAGAAAATGCTTATTGTAACCGGCGCTAGTTGAACAACCTAGGAGCGGTGGGCGGAGCCATGACGACGGTGTAATTATCAGGCCACGCCTCTGGTTCGACAACTAGCAAGGGTTATACGGCGGAACTAGCGCAACCTTATGTTGAATTTAAATTATAATTTGTGTAAATAATTGTATTACTTGTATCGAACGATAAAAAATAATGATTGTATTATAACTAAGTTTAAGGTTGAGTTGTAACTGTGCAATAACTCTCCCAAATAAAGGCACCGTATGAACAGGGAGAGTTAGCATAGTCTTCTAATGAAAACTGTAATTGTTAAATATAATAAATGTTTACTTTATTATATAATAAATATATTAGGCCGTTAGGCACATAAAATAATAGTAGTAGTGTAACCAAAGAGCATGTTATCGTGACGCGGCCGCGGAGCAAATGAAGCCACGCGCACCGCGCCACGACGTTTTATATTTATAGTGCTGAGGCGGGGGGAAGGATTCTCCGCCTAAAGCAGCTGAAAATTATAATGTAAACCTGTAAATAAGTAAAAATATTGATATGTACACCCTAGTCTAACAAGTAGTTATAAGAATATTATATAGTGAATTATGTTTATTAGTTTGTAAGGTTATTAAATAAATAAAGATAGGCGCGGGGGTGAGGCAAGGGTCCGCTAGCCAGCAGCGGCCAAATCATATAAAAGACGGGCCGGCCGCTAGGGTCAGCAGTCGCTCTCCAGCCACCGAAAAGGCACCAGCAAGAAAAGAAGCCTCCAGTTAAAAGCAAGACCAGCGCGTTTTATTCCATTTTTCGCACGGCATTACGGCGATCCGTAATAGTATCCATGAGGATTTCCCCACGATAAAAAAAAAGTTCTTAGTATGGGTGGCGTGACCATCTAAGACAAGAAGCACAGGATCTTCTATGCTTGGTTTAACACAGCCGATAAAGTGACACATCAATTCGGCGAAAATATGTTGCTGTATCCATTCACTTGGATGGCATACAGCTACTGTACCTGGTGGTGCACCATCCAAAAGTTCACTCTTCATTCGTGCTCGAGGAAAAATCATAAGCGGTGGAACATAATGTCCAGCTGCAGAAAATTAAAGCACTGCCGTTACCAACTGGCCCCGTTCAGCCGAAGCTAGTGCACCAACTTGTTTTTTGCCTTCCAACGACACAATTTTTCCTATTTTTTTTGGTACAGAGGTCAATCTAGTCTCATCCATGTTATAAATTCGCGTGGAATTGAATGCATGCTTAACATAGTGTTTCTAAAAGATTAAAAAATGACGTTACTACAGACCTATTAAATCCCATTGCTCTTGCAGCTGATGTTGCTTCAAGTGACCTTAGAGATAATTCAGAATATCATTTTAAAAATTCACTAACCCAATCTAAACTAGCGAGTCCAATATCTTTATTAAAAGGATGATTTAAATTATTTCTTTTAGCTAATTGGAATGACAAACGTCGCAGGTCTGTTTTAGTCAATCCAAATAGTCGAGATTTCATAGTTTTAATACCTAGTCAGGTCATAAGTATTGTCACACAGTAAAAACTTTTCTTTTAGAATGCTGGCCACAAAAAAGTTTATTGAATTCGAATTTTGAATTGTTCATGAAAATAAAACTGTATACTTTTTAGAATTTTACATATTTTTAAATATGGAGTGGACGCTTAAACAAGACCGTGTTGCAGTTATTGCGTTGCATCGTTGCGGTTACGCGCCAATTCAAATTTTTGCCATACTGAAAAATTTGAATATAACCAAAAGATTCGTTTATCGTACCATCAAACGATACAATGAAGACTCTAGTGCAGATGACAGGTCAAGAAGTGGTCACCCTCGGTCTGTTAGGACTCCAGCAGTGATAAAAGCTGTGAAGGCGCGAATTCAAAGAAATCCCAAACGTAAGCAGAAACTGTCGGCCCTTCAGATGGGGTTAAGCAGAACCACGGTGAAAAGGGTGTTAAATGAAGACTTAGGGCTTCGGGCATATCAAAGAAAAACAGGACATCGTTTGAATTATCGTCTAATGGACCTGAGACTGAAGAGATGCCGCGCTTTGTTGAAGCGGTACGCGGGAAAAAATATCGGGAAATTCTTTTTTCGGATGAAAAAATTTTTACCGTAGAAGAGAGCTACAATAAACAAAATGATAAGGTGTACGCACACAATAGTGAAGAAGCGAGCAACCATCATTCATTCAGTCATATTCCATCCTCGCTCATGGTATGGTTGGGAGTTTCTTATTGGGGCTTAACAGGGGTACATTTTTGTGGGAAAGGTGTAAAAACGAATGCAGTTGTGTATCTAAATACAGTCCTGACGAACCTTGTGGAACCTGTTTCTCATACCATGTCCAATAACAGGCACTGGGTATTCAAACAAGATTCGGCGCCAGCTCATAGAGCGAAGAGCACACAAGACTGGTTGGCGGCGCGTGAAATCGACTACATCCGGCACGAAGACTGGCCCTCCTCCAGTCCAGATTTGAATCCGTTAGATTACAAGATATGGTAACACTTGGAGGAAAAGGCGTGCTCAAAGCCTCATCCCAATTTGGAGTCACTCAAGACATCCTTGATTAAGGCAGCCGCCGATATTGACATGGACCTCGTTCGTGCTGCGATAGACGACTGGCCGCGCAGATTGAAGGCCTGTATTCAAAATCACGGAGGTCATTTTGAATAAACTTTAAGGTCATAAGAATTTATGTTTTGTTAAGTTCATTTTGGTATATAAATGGTTACATAATGAATAAACTTGCTTCAATTATTTTATATTAAACATGTGACAGAATTTATGACCTGACTAGGTATGTTCGACTAACATACCTTGAAGCTCATCAGTGAAGAAGCACTTTTCAGTAGCAGGGCACTTTCGAAACACTTCATATTTGAATTTTCCATTTTTGATGTTCTTTACACGATCTTCTATCGAACTTTTGGGTACATTGTATGTGTTTGACGCTAAAAGATATCCCACTCTACCTTCCATCAGCCAATTTATGGCTAAACGCATGTCTGACTCCGATCATTGAAGCCTATTTGACTTTCTCACATATGTTCGTGACATTCGTTAATTTTTTGCAGTCTGTAAAAAGTAAAAAAAAAAAGTAATTAAAAAAAGAACAAACGCTCACAATATCTGCATACAAATCAATCGGGGTGAAACCGGATAGTCGAAATCACCCCGTCCGCTTGTATCCCATAGGTATCATATTTGAAATTGTAATAACTAACAGGTTATGTTTACGCTCATAGCAACAACAAATAGCGGTTTAGAAGGTTAAATATACATTACTTCTTAAATTAAACAACTATTTATGGTTGCACACAGCTACACTTAATGATAACACTTTAAAAAAATCAAAATATTAGATAACGTACCTTTGCTTTCAATTTTCATTTATAGACGACGCATGAGATGTTACCGTCACCGCCATTTGCACCAGCTGCACTGAGTAAGCGTTCGCGCGTATTTCTCCACTAGCTAGAACGAGACAGCTATACACGGAATAATGAAATAGTAACTATCTGGTTTCACCCTCTATCCGGTTTCCCCCTCCGTCCCCTATTTTGTTTACCTTCCTATACTAATGTAATCAAGTAGCAAAATCTGCCGATAAACCAGAAAAGCTCTGCACACAACTAAATTCGAACCATAACACTTCGAATTTTCAATTTATATATAGAACTTAAGAATTAGTGTATAACAACATTAGTTAATTCACATAAATTTCCTTTTATATAAAAAAACATTCATTCAATGTAATGCAATTCATATTAAATATTTGAAGGGATTTTATTTATTAAAAACCAGCGCCCTTTGAACAATTAGAATTCGAAATATACTGCAAGCAACAACGTTCTTATATTTTAAAAGAATGACTTTTATATGTTAGTAAATATTTATTTTCCTGTAGTAATTAACGAATAACTTTTTGGAATAAGTAACTGAAGACTTCCGTTACCGCCCATAATATGGTCTTTCGGACTGCATCATTAAGTCAAATATAATTGCTTCTTCATCAACATTTATCGTAGCACTATCTGCCTAAAATAGTATTTAGTATATACTAATTTAGTGTTATAATCAATTTGCAGTATGATCTACGTAATTCGATCGTTACAAGTGCTCGTAAAATTATACGTGGCAGATACGGCAGATACGAGTTTTATTCTGTCACTCGTACTTCTTAGCCAAATGGCTGAGTGGAAAGCGTTAGGAGGGCGTGGGCCAATATTTTGAGCAACTGTCAAAATACGACACTTTCATATAAGAGCGTGTATTTCTTCGTGCATGCTGAACTGTATAATCATAACTGAGCTTCTACACCATCTTTTATGGTAAATGACAATTTGCGATGTATTGAGGATAAAAATTACTGAGAAAATAGCTGAATATCGATTTTAATTTAAAAAAATGTAAATCGAACAATGTCATATATTAATTCTCATCTCTATCTAAAATTAACAATCAGAGTCAGAATATAAGCCAGCAAAGCTCGGCCAGTATTGTGTCACGCAATAAATCACAGACCTATCTCGAACTCATTTACCTAAGGGATGAATTAATACCCACTCGTAGAATTTTCTGTTTTTCTGACTCCAGTGGTGGATCTGGTCGCTGGTTCCACCGACGACCAAGTTTCAGACCCACCATACCATATCAACGGTTCAGCACCACTACAGTCGCGGAGAATAGAGTGAGTAGCGCATCGCTATACCAACACTACTCTTCCCCCGCGACTCCACCTCGGCTGCAGCGTTAAGAGAAGAAGACACGCCTCTCACTGCAGTCCACCAACACACATCCGAAGTAGACTCGCCAAGCCCATTCGGCTGGCTACTTGGGCCAGCCATGTGGGTTCCTCTTTGTTGACTATGCGTGACCAATCCACGGCTAAAACAACAGATTCTTTGTCACTCCTTAAGATAAAACAAAGGCAGTAGAGATCACACAAAACACAAATGTAATAGAGTAATTGACGTAGCCTAATGGATATTGAAATAAGCTGAAACGGTAAAAGGCCGGCCATATAGTTAGAAAAATCAAAGAGAAAGGTTCTTAAGTGTTATTTTACTAGATAGAGTAACGAGCTACTTGTAATAACACATGCAGGGAATCGATAGATGCAAGTGACACAGAACTGAGTTTTTATTCCAGTCTTTTCGAGAGGCGTTAATGTTCATCCGTGAATTTACGATGAGATGCAATGATGTCGAAGATGACATAGAAAGAAATTTCTTTTTCTTCTCTTTCTTTTCTTAAAAATTTTACCTGACTTAGATTTTCTGCTATATCATGGGGCAAAAAGTTTTTCGGTTCGTTTACAAGAACGGCAAGAAAGATTTACAAGTTAGCACGTTTACGATTCATGATGTTGTATCTGAACTGTCTAAGTTGTTTTCTTAGTTGGAATTATGAATGAATTGTTTTAGTGAATGATTTATTCTAAGCATGTTTTAACTACTTCAATGTAACGAAAAACCGTCAAGGGAATTGAGAAAATTGTATTTTTGAGATATACAATTTATTATTTTTTATATTTTACCTCCAATACTTGCGTTAGTATACAACTTTTAAGTTATTATGCAAGAATTATTTTGCCACTATCTTTAAAAAAGATAGTGGAAAAATAATTCTTCCCTCGAATGCAAGAAACTTGTACAAGGGGTTTTTCGAATCTATATAATTTATAAAACAGGATGTTCTGAGTGACTGTCTCATCTATCAACGCACAGCCCAAACCGCTTGACGTAGAACTCTGAAATTTGGAAAGGAATTACATTTTATGACGTGGGCATCTATTAAGAAAGGATTTTTGAAAATGCGCGAGCGTGAAATAGGGTATTACAGTTTGATGAAACGTTTTACTTAGTCGAGTCGTTTTTGAATAAAGTCTCGGATTGGGGAATTCATATCTTACAAGTTTGCGTGTTTACCGCTAAAAAAAACCCCTTTGTCTTATCTCCTCTATTGCAAAGAACTCCCCTCGTTGTCTCAGCCAGAATGAGAATCCTCGGCGTCCACATATCTAATGCTTTAGAGTTTTCTAAAGCGGTTAAATGGAGTGTTGCATTTCTCTGCATATTCTATCGCATCTACCACGGCAAGTACTCAGATAAATTTTTCGGAATAAGCAGCCGCTCAATTTCACCATCGTAATACCATACATATCTACCAATTGACGGTCCACCACTGTGCGATTTCCATGACGTTTTCTTTTTCACACAACTTCCTTGTGGAATAGATTAATACCAGCGACTTTTCTGGACCAATACGACTTAAGTCCCTTTAAGAAAAGAGCCGACTCTTTTTGAAAAGGCCGGCAACGCGTCTGCAATTCCCCTGGTGTTGCAGTAGTTCATGGACGGTGGTAGTCACTTACCATCAGGTGAGTCGCATGCTGGTTTACCCCCTCTTAAAAATATTTTACGGCGCGATTAACTCGAAACTTACTGAAAGTACTCTTCAGATAAAATAAATGAATACAGATTTTGAGATTTTTCAAAACCACTTACGGAGGGGTCAAGGGTGTACAAATTTGTGTGGAGGAAAACAATATTAAAAGTCTTTTTATGAGGGATACATGTTTGTGGCGTTTGATGTGGAAACGTTGGGGCCGTAGGGTCTTGAAGAAAGGCGTTTGTACAGAGATATCTCATGGTCCCTTGTCAATGTCTATGGTGACCCAAAGGCTGGTAGATATTTTGGACAGCGGGTAAACCTCGCAATACAGCGAGGCAACTCAGCCAGTCTTCTGGGCACACTACCAACAGGCAAATATATGTGTGTATATATATATATACACACATATATTTGTGTGTATATATATATATATATATGTATATATATATATATATATATACATACATACATATATATATATATATATATATATATATATATATATGTACATATTTACAGTTAAAGTTACATTTCAAAATTCTAGAAGATTTCACGATGATTACACGTCACGTTTTAATGGGATATTGTTAATATTAAGGTATGAACCAGACACTGCAATGCCTTGGAATTGGATCCATACACATCTGCAAGCAGCAACACGTCGTTGATAGGTTATTTAGTTTAATTAAACTATAATTACATGCAGTAATTGCAGTTTAATTACGCTTGTTGCAACTAGTGGACACTGACATAAGTAGTGTATTTTTTCTAATAGAATATTTTGATTTTGTACAAATTCCTTTAAATAAAGTTTATTACAACTTTTTTATTTAAAATATTACTTGAAAATAATAAAAAAAATTAAAAGTAATAAATTTTAATTTCTTTAACTGTCGAAGAAACAACAGGATACTTGTTATGTTACATGGAATTATTTTCAATCACGTTTGTAAAATAAGTTTTCGATAATTAAAAGAGAATGTTAACAAATACGTAAGCGATATATATATTCTAGACAAAAAAAAAATGAAAATCAAGTTGAATTAAAGCATCGCCATGTTATAATTTTATTATATAATGGTAGTGTATAAAATCTCCGAGGTTAGTTTTATGTAATATTATATTAATGCATTCACAATCGTTCCGCTGAAATTGGAGAGTTTCAATCAACCCTCATTTTCTTTATAATCATATTTTTCGCTTTCAGTACATATTATGTACTTTCTGTTAAAATATTTGAGCAGCTTTATTGAGCTGCACTAAATTTGTTTTATTTTTAGAACTAGATATCCACTTCTCCCCATGTGTTTTTTTTTTCACCAAGCACGTGGTAAATTAAATTTACTAGATGACTTTCAAAAACTTTGACTTCTAAAATTTAAAAAAAAAGATAATATTAATCCAAAATGTTTCACATATTAAACGAAAAGCTATCGTTATTAGGGTTTTTTAGCCAAATGGCAAAAAATGGAACCCTTATGGATTCGTCATGTTTGTCTGTCTGTCTGTCCGTCCGTGTGTCACAGCCACTTTTTCCGAAACTATAAGAACTATGCTGTTGAAACTTGGTAAGTAGATGTATTCTGTGAACTGCATTAAGATTTTCACACAAAAATAGAACTATAAATTTTGGGGGTTCACCATACTTAGAACTGAAACACAAAAACTTTTTGTGTGGGGCATCTACAACTGAATAGTTTGCGCGGGAGACACTTCCAAAGTGGTAAAATGCGTGTCCCCCCCCCCCCCTGTAACTTCTAAAATAAGAAAATGATAAAACTAAAATAAATATGGTACTTGCTGCTACGGAACCCTTCATGGGCGAGTCCGACTCGCACTTGGCCGCTTTTTATTAAAGGCTTTTCATTGTTGTTGTGTCCAATCTCCTACTACTTACAGCTATCTCAACTAGTTACTGCCTATCGTACATAGGCTGTAACTTGTACGTCTGACTGTAGCGGAAAAGCTACCTTTTATTACTGAGAATAGTTGCGGTTTCGGTTTGCGTTGGCGAACTCCATGTTTTCGAAATATTTTTATTCCTTAGTAATAAAGGTTTCCTCACGATGTGTTCCATCGCCGCCGAGTACGTGATCAGCCCTTAAAATAAAGTTAGGTAGTGCCTGCCGATCATTATTCGAAATAAATAATTACATAAAAATATGATAAGGCTGTATTTGAATTATAAATTTCTTAAACAGTGTCTACTTGCGCTTTTCATGTCCCGAAAGGAAGTCAGATTAATATACAAAGGCATGTCAAGTGCACTGAGTGCAGACTAGAGGATTATGTTTCATACCTCATAACAAGTGGATTATCCGATATCAATAAACCTACTTTCATGGCGTTACCAAAATGTGCAAAGTAATTAATAAAATTGTATAAAGATTTTTCTACCATTGACCTTAAATATGTAATAGTCTGGAAAAAACGATCACGATCTTTTTGTTACTTCTTATAGCTGGCGTTGCAAAATGTTACTCTTTACTCTTGTTTGATGTTTAATATTTTAAAAGGGTGTTTCATTAACGTATTCCAATTATAACTTAAATAATTTTGACTACTGCTGTACCTACTGTCCCAACAAATTGAAATTACTGTATTGTGCTTGCCAGTACAAGACTGCTACCTACTCAAGTACCCCTATCATGCTCGTGGTTTGTCAGTTAATCGAGCTAAGTGGCCGGCCTGGGCCAATTGTTAGTTAGTTCAGACTTTTAATTTTGATAACAGACTGTACACTTTATATTATCACAACATGCATTTTAATATCGAATAGACTTTAAAAACTTTAAAATGAACGGTCAACTCAGTACCGAGAAAGAAGGAATAAATTTTCAATTCAGTGTGTAAACGCAGCTGCACTGGAGAGATGCTAAAAGTTCTAATGCTATGTTCTGCATCGGATTCTTACATAAAAGATGTAAACTATGTACGTGCCTTAATTTATTTTATTTCATGTTTAAAGTTATTTATTATAGAAATAATAGTAGCAAACTTAGAATGTTTTAGATTTATTACAATAGTATAACTTTTTATCTCTTACAATCCAATCTTATTTCTAAAAGGATTATGTAGAAGTTGGTCTACTGGACAGCACTATTGCGTGCTAGCCTACTTCGATTTCATTGATTTTTAGATAATTTCATAGTACACGTACGCAAGACAAAGTGACTGTGACTGACAGATTGTAATATTCTTTAGTTTTCTGTACAAAAAACGAATATATGAAACAGAATGTGCCAATTTTCCCTTTCTAAACATGCATTGTATTTTTGTAATTTTCGTAATTTCAACCATCAAGAAATTTAAGCGACTTCAATTTTACAGTTAGTTTTCAGAAAGCCTCTATAATATTTGCATTATTGCAAACATAAAGAAACACCGGCCGCCAACGTACAATATAATCTTATTTCACAGTGAAACTAATGAGCATGTAGCATAAGGTCATTAATTTTATACAATATTAAGCTTCACAAATGCTGATTAAAAGTATTTTAATGATGAATTCTTTGTAGTCAGCACGCAGCTTAAATCGATGTCTTCCTTTTAATTAACAGTGTCGTAAAACATGTCACAGTTAAACGAGAACAAGCATTCGTACGTTGAATGTTCATTAATTAACATCTTTTCTGCTAGAGTGGTTTAATGTAATTTGTTATGCTAACTTGTAGTCGATTATAAAACGATCAGCGGTGAGGACTTGTTTACCAACGTATTTTCGCTACAAAAGTTGTAAACATCAAAAAGCAAATATAATGGTAATCATGTAGCATTCCATAGATGGCTAAATAATTATTGTAAATAACTTGACAAGGGCCAGCATCTACCTCCTTTGCACCTAAGCAAGGCATCTGGTCAAAGTCTGGATTTTTTTTAAAGCTGATGACAATTGCTGTCAAAGTATTGGGGCCGAACACAGCGTAGCACTCTTACTTCAATGCGTTTTTAGCATTTTATTATTGCTTACTAATTGTTGGATTTTGATAAAACTGAGGATAAGGCTGCGTTTCCACCAGAGATGTGCGAGGTAGCTGGGGGGTGCGAGGATGCGTAGCGAGGCTGTGGAACTATGTGAGCGTTTTCACCAAAGATGTGCGAGGCTGCTGCATCTTACGTCCTTCCCTAGCACACATCCCTCGCAACGCGTCCATTGCAACACATCCCTCGCTACACATCCCTCGCCCCACCCTTCCCTTGTTTTGTATATACAAAAAACTCGCTCCGTTGAGCCGTTTCCACCGGAGCTGCGATGAGCGAGGCTAGGTAAATGATGTGGTTCTATTGGTTCTTAACAAACAAATCCCTCGCTACACAATCTCGCACATCTCTGGTGGAAACGCAGGCTAAGAGGGCTATGCTACGCTTCGCCCAATCAATAACTTAACTTATTTTAAATAATAATTACGCATCACTTTTATCGGCAACATGAACATACCTAGTATACTTTTTATGCGACTACGTGCTGTTTTAAGTCTCCAGTTTTCGCACAAAGTATGATACAACTAATTTTGAAGAAGCCTGAATTATTACAAAACTTCTGTGCGCAGCAGTAACGTATTTTCGTACTTCATTATCATAAGCTATCGTCCACGCCCAAAATGCATATTTTCAAACCTAAAAATAACGTTCTTTTTTATTAAAGTTCTAGAATATCAATATAATATAAGTGTGTCAGCTTGACATGGAAGAACTACGTTAGCTGCATAATGCTGCTGTACTTCGTACTCGTATGTTGAGTGTATAGAAGTGGAAAAAACTAACTGACCTTGTACTGGTAACGAGACACCACCTTAATACTCGAATGCGTCCCAGCATCTGCTGAAGATCTGTTGTAGGTGTGTATGCGCCACAACACCTTACCATTTTTATTCTTAGTGGACTGAGCTCGTTTGTTTCTTATTCTACAAAATAGTTATAGATAAGTTGTGATGCAAAGCTTTAGCACTTTTTATTTTTTTTTTTATAGTATAAGGGTGACAAACGAGCATACAGTTCACCTGATGGTAAGTGGTTGCTGTGGCCAATAGCCATTTACATCTATTCTTGTTTGCGAATCAAAATGCAGATGCGTTGTCAGCCGTGAGGACTAAGATGGAATGCCCCTTTGCCAGTAAAAAGGGCCTCTGGCTCTCAACACGCACCATGCGAAATACTGCAGCGTGGCTGTACCACGTATAATTGTTCTATCAATTTTGTTATAAAAGGTTTAACTTAACTAAAAGCAAAAATAAATACTTTGTTTTAGCAACTATATTTTTGCTTTTGTTGAGTAAAAAGGAAGAATAGTTCAAATGCCAAATTTCCACATATGTACCTAATGGTGTATATTATTTACATATTGCTGATAAAATTGTGTACCAGGCAAAACATTAATAAAATAATAATCTCTGCTTAATCTCATCAAAATGTATACTTGTAAAAACAATTTACAGATAGATATTTATAATTACTTGTCATTAAGTGTATAACAACGTCCTTACTAATAGTATTATAAGTACGAAACGAGCCCTGACATACTTCTTATTGCAATGGGTAATTTATCAAATCATATCGATTATGATTGAAAAACGCATTTTCGCATTTAATGTAATAAAATTATCATAAAGTCTGCTTAGTAAAGTTAACAATAATTTCAAAAATTGAATGATGACATAAAGTCCATATTCAAAAAACACAAAACAATAAGTCTAAAAATTCGTATTAATTTTCTACTTACACGGATCCAGCACGAAGGCGCCGTATATTTATCAACATTAGCTCACGCAGCAGGACGAATATAAATAAAGCTGTGAGACGGTAAGCATTATATATGAAGGATTGTTTTCGGTTAGCGCGTAATTATTCCTTCCGTTGTAAGTTTACCGTGTTCTTCATGCACCTCGAATGCTTGCCACAATTTTTGGAGTATAGAAAAAAGTATCTTCGAAGAAAACTTAACTGAACTAAAATCTAAGCATAAATTCGCCTATTACTGAATTTTATTAGTATTTTGCCATCTGGTTGACGCTTTAACCGGATTTTTTAAATATGTGACGATCAGTATCTCGGAATATATACTATATAATGAATGTATATGCTTGTTTTATTCCGAATATCTCGGAACGAAACAAGAATATGTATTCATCTAAAAATAATAATTTTAAAAACTAAATCAATTTATTCTATTTGGTTTTTGTATTTATACTTGGTTATCGCAACATCTGTATTATGAGGGTAGCACGAACAGTTTGGCTCGATCTTAGAAGCACCACGGTTATAGCAGCATAATGCTGCTGTCTTTTGTATTATAATTTGTTGTTGGAGACCTTTTTACTAGTACTATGACATTCCAACTTGGTCCCAAGAAATACCAACACCTCTAGATTTTGGTTTAAAACGGACAAAAGACAATATATGTGTTCATATGGACACCGATATTATCGGTATATAATCGGTATCCATATGCCGGAGCCGCATGCTGCATCCATTAACAACCATGTAGACCGTATTTGTCATCTAACGAAGGAAGTTATTACTTGTACGAAAAATGTATTTGTAAATTTAACACTGCAGCCAGTCACAACGGAGACTAACCATCTATGCGGGACAGGATTATAGTGCCCGAGTGCACAAGTGTATTTCCTATTCCCTCACTCTCATAGTCCGATGAGACGGTTATCCGACACGACCGGAGAGAGATCGGGCGCAGGACCAACGGCTTTACGTGCTTTCTTAGGTACGTAGGTAGGTACGTGAGGGCAAACACCACTAACTTTCCTACTCCAGGCAACTACTGAGAATTCCTTGACACAAAAACCCAATAAATGATTTTGGACCGACCGGGGAATCGAACCCAGAACCTCACAGTCAGCAATCGCGTTTACTCACATCAGCCTCCTAATACGTTGAGCGATGTTACTTACTCTTGTTCTTCCGTGTTCTGGGTTGTATGATACAGAGAAAACTAACCCACAGCCATCGCTCTAAATATCACGTTGAGGAACATTGAGCTTCCTCATGAGGCCACCAGTAAAGGACAATATACCAGTTCCAGAGTATTCATCACAACATTGTCGATATTTGCCTCTCCCACACTATAAGGCTTTTATCCTGACCTCCTAGTTTCGTGTAGTACTAGCATTTGCATGGTTTAGTGGTTTTATTTCCCAACATTATTTATCAGGTACTTTCTACTTCACGTTGCTTTTTGTACCGGTCCATCTTTATATACTGCTGAGTTTAGAACTATTGAACTATATTTCATAAAAAAATTCTATCTGAAGTACAAAACATAAAAGTATTACCTAATACTTACTATACTGGGCCGCCTCTCAAATGAGGGTTAATAATCTTTCGCTCACCAGATGTCGCTAGTTGGGACTGAGATGAAGTTTGTTGTTACACAATTTCATTCAAGTTGGAAGTTTAAATGTTAGTTTATCTTTTTCTAAAGTATTACATTGATACACAAAACATTGCCTCAGTGGTTTGCTCTTTCTTTGGTATATCCGTACTTTGGTTTATTTATTTCTTGTCTAGTTAATATTAAATATAACTAATATTACAGCGAGAAACATTAACCCTCACGTTTTTTTAAAATAATATCTTTCCCATTATGAAATTTTTGAAATGTTTCACCTCAAACCTAAGTGGCACCGTCTACATTGGTGAATGCAGGGGCAATACTCTCATTGGTGATACTAATCCCATTACAATTCTATGGAATTTAGGTATAGCTTTTTCAAATATATGTATTGACAATATTTGTGAGGGCCTCGTCCGTCAATCAGCAGATCGCAACGTGCAGATGATGTAAGTAAGTAAGGTAAAAAATTGGGGTATTCCATTTCATAACTTGCTACCATACCTTGCTTGTAAATATTGTACGTACTAATCCACAAAAGATTTTTTAATTTAAAAATTTTAAAGATCTATGTACTACTATAATGAAAATATACTTAGACAATAGCTGAAAATCTGTCAGTAAACAATCTACCTCGGGCGTAACACATATAGTCAACCAATGCAAGATCGAAATGTTATAGCTTGAATGCTTGCTCGGAATCTCATTCTATCTCACTGCCCGACGCTTGCTGTAGAGCTTAAGACATTGTTTGCATTGCTACTGTTGTGTATACTGCTCCAATCATATTGATCTATACATGAACAACTCTAGTTTGTATTAGTTAAGTATACATTTTGTTGATGTTATAAATAATACAAGTTCTAACTAAAATATACAATCAGAATACAGTCATCATAACTTAGTAAGGCTCACCATTTCTTTGAGGCGACTCCTACGAACACTTAATCTTAACTCGCGATTTTTTTAGGTCGCTACGATGATGCATTTAGAAACAATTATTATTAGGTAACTAAGTGCCACAAAAAGCTACTTTGTTTTCTTTAGTGAAAAAAAGCGATGTAAATACGAGTACAGATATAAAAGATTATAGTCTCAGTAACTACGAGTACTTATGAATAATGTGCTGCCCTCTTTAAAATTTCTTAAATTAAAATAAATATATACATTTACAAACACAATTGAACTACTAAAAGCTTATTTTAGTACAAACACTACACCGATAAATAGAAACACCTTTTAAAAAAAGTCTTTTAGAGCATTGTCTGTAAGCGAAATGTTTACGAGTAGAAATCTTTTGAAATATGGCGTTGAAAAAACACTGAATGTCCGATTTGAAATAGAATCACAGATTTATTAATTTACACAAGGAAAATGTTACACGAATTTTAAAAACGAATGTTACTGTATTATTACTTCTTCGTTAATTTGTAAATATATTATTTATTGAAAAAGTTCATGTCAATGAAATTACTATACAAGTAGTTATGTTCTGGATTATTGTATGGTGATAAATTCGTAACGAGAATATAAATGGAACAATGGACCAGTAAGCTATTTCAGCTATTCGTCACATTTGCCCGGAAGTGACAACATTCACTATCAATATCATTATCAACTGCTGAACATCGGTGTCCCCCGTATACTGCCACATAGTACGATCCTGAGCCACCTGCATCCATCTTAGATAGTGTACAACTAGTGCGTGTTGCCAGTACTGACTTAAGGAACTGAAACTTGCTTCTGGTACTTTACTGGTAGCCAGATGAGGAAGCTCAAATTCACTCGGCATGAGATTAAAAAGGCTATACTCGGAACTTTTTTCTGTTTACCTAACGAGGACATTCTCAAAAGAACAAGACACGCTGACATAGCCCAGCGGATATAGCTCGAAGAACCGACAACCCTGAAAGACAACCCATGAAAAAAAAAAGGTTCTCGAGTGGAAACCTCGTACTGGAATGCGCAGTGCTGGGCGATCTCCCAATAGAAGGAGTGACGACCTGATAAAACACACAATTATAAAATATAGGTAATCAAATTAAGATCATTAATTCACTAAGGCCAAACCTGCTAAATTGCATTTCGCACTTGGCAGCGAGTTACACAGTGCCACAGAATAAAAACCTTTAATTTGGCTTTTGTTTTAGCTTTTACAAATAACCGATAAAGTCAATTCGATATACAGAATTTATACATATACTTATGACAAGATTTTATTGATGTGAAACATCTATAGCGGTGGGACAGACCGACTGTTTGGTGTGTGATATGACAGTATTCATGTATGTAGTATATATTAGACATGATGCGTCATTCATTAAAAATAGTTAAAACAAAAAAATAAAAACAGATATTTATAAAAATCAAGAAACTACACAATTTTAATATTTTTTAATCAAATATTAATTAATTTTAATTTCATTTTTATTGAAAATAATACACTAAAATAATTGCTTAAAATTAAATTTATTACAGACTGAAAAAATTATATTTCAAACACAGCTGATGGCAAGTGGCAGCCTCGTACCGGTAGGCGAAGTGTAGGGCGACCCCCAACGAGATGGAGTGACGACCTGGTAAGACATGCAGGAAGTCGATGGATGCAGGTGACTCAGGACCGTGCTTTGTGGCATTCCTTGGGAGAGGCCTATGTTCAGCAGTGGACTTATGAAAGACTGTAATGATGATGATGATGATAGCAAGTGGTGCAAGAATGTTATTTCTATTTGTTTTTAATATGAACATCAAAACTTTATTTTCTAATCATGCTGGAATTTACATTTAATTCATTTTTGATTCCGTCGAAATTTTGGCGGTGCTGCAGTCCCTTTAGTGGTGCCAAGTTGACTGTCGGTATATCGAAGTGCTGAAGTGTTTGTACAGTAAGGCTACGATGGCTATCCGAGTACAGAAACAGAGTACGAAGCCTATCCAACTGCAGAGAGGTATAGGTTTCGTACTCGTACAGACAGGGTGATGTTATATCCCCGAAACTCGTCACCGCTGCATTGGAAGATGTTTTCAAGCTTCTGGGCTGGAAAGGAAAACACATTAACATCAACGGTGAGCACGTCACTCACTTTCAATTTGCTGACGATATACTCCTTATAGGATAATCGCTGGAGGAGCTAAGCACTATGCTCAAGGACCTCAATAGTGCCTCCCAACGAATAGGTCTTAAAATAGACAAAACAAAGATCATGTGTAACGTCCATGTCACACCTATGCCGGTAGTTGTTGGGAGCACTAAGCTAGAAGTTGTTGACGAGTATGTTTACCTGGGACAAATATTCCGACTAGGTAAGACCAACTTCGACCGAAAGATTAATTGACGGATTCAACTCGGCTGGGCAGCGTTCGGGAGAGTCAGGTATACCTCAAAATTTGAAAACGAATTGCCAGTGATGACCTATGGAACTGAGACGTGGTCCTTCACTGCCGGCCGGGTGAGGAAGCTCAAAGTCGCTCAGCGAGCTATGGAGAGAGCTATTCTCGGAGTTTCTCTTGTGATAAACTTAGAAATGAGGATATCCGCAGTAGAACCAGAGTGACTGACATAGCAACCGATAACTAAGCTGAAGTGACAACGGGCCGGCCATATAGCGCGAAGAACCGACAACCGACGGCGTCTAAAGGTTCTCGAGTAGCGGCCTCGTGCCGGCGGACCCCCACTAGATAGAGTGACGACCTGGTAAGACAAGCAGGAAGTCGATAGATGCAGGTGGCTCAGGACCGTGCTTTGTGGCATTCCTTGGGGGAGGCATAGGTTCAACAGTGGACTTGTGAAGAGATGTAATGATGATGATGATGAAAATAAACAGTCATCTTTTTCTTGACAAAATTCTTAATATTTTATTTCTATTATGCCATAATTATTTCCTGTCGTAATTTACCATTTTATGCATATTACCTGTACAAAATAATTTCGATGTTTCGCATCTACCAGGCGGCCGGCGATAACTCACAATTTTTTGTGTAACTGTATATTAAGTATTATTACAAAATTAATGTCTGCCTTGTTAGTCTAGTGGCCGAAAAGCGGTTACTGATCTTAATGTCCCAGGTTCGAATTCCGGATCAGTTCAAAATCAGTTACTGGCAATTTCTGTCAAGAAACACTCAGTAGCAGCCCAGAATCCTGACTCTCTGAAACTTCCTGAAGTTTGCGGATTTTCCTCCCAGTGCCTCGGAAAGCATTTAAAGCCATTGGTCCTACACCTGACAAACGAGCACACAGTCCACCTGATAGTAAGTGGATGCTGTGACCCATAGACTTCTACATTTATCCTCGATTAAGAATCAAAATGCAGATGCGTTGTCACTCCTGAGGACTAAGATGAAGTACCTCTTTTCCAGTAAAAAGAGTTTTCGGTTCTCTACACTCACCATACGAAACACAGCAGCTTTAAGCTGCTATTTTACGCTGGTATTATGTGAAAGCGTGACACTACCCCGCTCGAGCCGACCCATTCGTGGTACAACCATAATATAGCTGCAGCATGGCTCTACCACGTATGAATGGTTAATTCTTTCTTATAATTGCCAACCAATAACAATCACAGGAATTCATGCCGGGTGTGTAAGGTCAGTGCATGAGTTCAACTCAACGGTTGCGAACCGTTACTGTATATATTTTTTTTTATAGGAGAGGGGGCAAACGAGCATGCGGCTCACCTGATGGTAAGTGACTACCGCCGCTCATGAACAACTGCAACACCAGGGAGGGAATTGCAGATGCGTTGCCGGCCTTTTAAAAAGGAGTACGCTCTTTTCTTGAAGGTCCCTAAGTCGTATCGGTCCGGAAAAATCGCTGATGGTAATCGATTCCACAAGGAAGTCGTGCGAGGAAGAAAACATCTTCTAAATCGCACAGTGGTGGACCGTCAATCATCCAGATGGTGTGGATGGTATCGGGAGTTCTGCCGCGTTGTGCGTTCGTGAAATTTGGCGGCTGGGATTAATCCGAACAATTCCTCAGAGCACTCCCCATGGTAGATGCGAAAGAAAATGCAAAGGGATGCAACATCTCTTCGCTGTGCCAATGAATCGAGCCGATCGGAAAGGGCTCGGTCATCGACGATTCGAGCGGGTCTGCGCTGGATGCGGTCAAGTGGAAGGAGCTGGCACTGGGGAGCCCCTGCCCAGAGATGGGAACAGTATTCCATGTGAGGCCGAACCTGCGCCTTGTAAAGTTGCAGGCGGTGTGCCGGCATGAAATACTGTCCCGCTCTGCTGAGCATATGATTGATATATATGATTGTATATATATATATATACATATATGATTTGAGCATATGATGCTTACTCTCGTGAAATGACTGCCTTGAATTCAATAGCAAGACACAGACGCTGCCAGTCTGTTTTTGTTCTACAGATTACATTTCGGAGAACGTGCTCGAGGGCTGCTGCTATTTTTAGTACCTACATCCCCGTTTTGTTAACGAAACATTCGACTTGCAGTTAGATTTCATCCTCACGTTTTCGACGACGTAACCATGACCTATACAAAGCATTTAGCTTGTTAATTTTTGCTTTGAATTGGAATTATATATATGTATGTGTGTCTGTAGGGGAAGGTGGTGGGACACCGGATAGTTAAGATAAAGATCCAATAAATAAATTACTATGCTATTTATTGAGATAATCAATATCACAAAGGTAAAGGTATATCTTAGGCATAGATTTGGTACAAAAATATTTGAGATCAATCTTAATAACTACAAAGTAGAAAAATTTTAACCAAACCAATTAACCAAAAATTACAAATTTGAATTCACCCCACATCTATGGGTCAAACCGGATAGGCATTTTATATTAAAGGGGTGAACACAGATACTAGCAATAAAACAAAATATTGGAATTATTCGCAGTTTTTGCATACAAGAAATAATAATTCTTGCTCAGAACAACCAATGCAACTTTCGTGAGCCCATTTAAGATAAGCGCTGCATTGGTACCATTCATCTATGGATTTTGACTATACTTTTCGCCACAAAACAAACACTTAGAATCCTCTTTATAGTTTTCTTTATTCGCCTTTTTCCCGATACCTATCCCTTACCTTTGCCTTTAAATTTTATTTCACTAACTGATGGCGTAGCCTTTTCAGCCAGTTCATTTTTATAGGGCGATGTAGTCAAAATTGCAGTTTTTCCTCGACGTAATGATGGACGTATGTTCTTCTTAAAATAAGAAATTGGCATGATATCTTTCGGTGATACAAGACTAATAGAATTTGAAAACGTTTGTCCTTCTGTAGATGTTCCTGCTTGCGGGGACGGAGTTCTTTTTTGAGGCAATGGATCCTGAGAGATTTCATTTGTTGTTGGTACAAATGATATTTCTGTAGTCTGTGATGGTGCAAGATCAACATCTGTAAAAATATTGGGATTCAGTGGTCAAATTCCGGTTTTGGAGAAAGCAGACACTGAATTTTGCATGTCTTTTTTGTCTTTGCATTTGCTTTGTTTGGAACTGCTTATAATCGTGCCGCTACGATTATAAGCAGTTCCAAACAAAGATGACATTTGAAGTTGGGTGACAACACGCCCCGGATGATTTCGAAGCCATAACTGGACTTCTTGTGAGTACAACGTGCTCAAAGTTCCCATAAAACCAACATCGAGTGGTTGTAAGCGATACGTGAAGTGAGGTGGCAAGCAGAGCATTATGACACCTTGAGCACGAGCTAACTCAATAGCTTCTAGGTTCTTAGTATGGGTGGCGTGACCATCTAAGACAAGAAGCACAGGATCTTCTATGCTTGGTTTAACACAACCGATAAAGTGACACATCAATTCGGCGAAAATATGTTGCTGTATCCATTCACTTAGATGGCATACAGCTACTGTACCTGGTGGTGCACCATCCAAAGTTTACTCTTCATTCGTGCTCGAGGAAAAACCATAAGCGGTAGAACATAATGTCCAGCTGCAGAAAAGTAAAGCACTGCCGTTACCAACTGGCCCCGTTCAGCCGAAGCTAGTGCACCAACTTGCTTTTATCTTCCAACGACACAATTTTTCCTATTTTTTTTTTTTGGTACAGAGGTCAATCCAATCTCGTCTATGTTATAAATTTGCATGGAATTGAAAGCGTGCTTAACATAGTGTTTCTAAAAGATTAAAAATGACGTTACTACAGACCTATTAAATCCCATTGCTCTTGCAACTGATGTTGCTTCAGGTGATCTTAGAGATAATTCAGAATATGATTTTAGAAATTCACTAAACCACATCTAAACCAGCGAGTCCAATTTCTTTATTAAAAGGATGATTTAAATTATTTCTTTCAGCTAATTGGAATGCCAAACGTCGCAGGTCTGTTTTAGTCAATCCAAATAGTCGAGATTTCATAGTTTTAATATGTTCGACTAACATACCTTGAAGCTCATCGGTGAAGAAGCACTTTTCAGTAGCAGGGCACTTTCGAAACACTTCATATTTCAGTTTTCCATTTTTGATGTTCTTTACACGATCTTCTATCGAACTTTTGACCTAAATAGTGCTTCCCAACGGATTGGTCTTAAGATAAACATGGACAAAACAAAGATCACGTTTATTGTCCATGTCACACCTATTCCGGTAGTCGTTGGGAACACTAAGCTCGAAGTTGTTGACGAGTATGTTAACTGGGACAAATAGTCCGACTAGGTAAGTCCAACTTCGACCGAGAGATCAATCGACGGATTCAATTCGGTTGGGCAGCGTTCGGGAAATTACGGCACATCTTCTCGTCAGGTATACCTCAAAGCTTGAAAACGAGACTGTACAACCAGTGCGTGATGCAGTGATGACATACGGAACTGAGACGTAGTCCTTCACTGCTGGCTGGATGAGGAAGCTCAAGGTCGCTCAGCGAGCTATGGAGAGGGCTATGCTCGGAGTTTCTCTGCGTGATAAACTCAGAAATGAGGATTAGTAAGCTGAAGTGGCAATGGGCCGGCCATATAGCTCGAAGAACCGACAACCGATGGGGAAGAAAGGTTCTCGAGTGGCAGCCTCGTACAGGCAGGCGAAGAGTTGGGCGTCCCCACACTAGATGGAGTGACGACCAGGTAAGATATGCAGAAAGTCAATGGATGCAGGTGGCTCAAAACCGTGCTTTGTGGCATTCCTTGGGGGAGGCCTATGTTCAGCAGTGGACTTGTGAAGGGCTGTAATGATGATGATGATGATGAATTTAGTGTTATAATCTATTTGCAGTATGATCTACGTAATTCGATCGTTACAAGTGCATAAAATTATACGTGGCAGATACGGCAGATACGGCAGATACGAGTTTTATTCTGTGACTCGTACTTCTTAGCCTAATGGCTGAGTGGAAAGCGCTAGGAGGGCGTGGGCCAATATTTTGAGCAACTGTCAAAATACGACACTTTCATATAAGAGCGTGTATTACTTCGTGCATGCTGAACTGTATAATCATAACCGAGCTTCTACACCATATTTTAATGGTAAATGGCAATTTGCGATGTATTGAGGATAAAAATAACTGAGAAAATAGCTGAATATCGATTATAATTTGAAATAATGTAAATCGAACAATGTCATATATTAATTCACATCTCTATCTAAAATTAACAATCAGAGTCAGAATATAAGCCAGCAAAGCTCGGCCAGTATTGTGTCACGCAATAAATCACAGACGTATCTCGAACTCATTTACCTAAGGGATGAATTAATATGCACTCGTAGAATTTTCTAAAAAGCGAGTCGGGGTTAATCAGCTGTTACACACGCTAAACATGTGATAATATGTTTAGGACAAGGAAAATACGAGTACTCCGATGCACCAGCTTTTCTAACCCCAGTGGCGGATCTGGTCCCAGGGTCCACCGACAATCAAGTTTCAGACCCACCACCACCACATCAACGGTGCAGCACCACTAGAGTTGCAGAGGATAGAGTGAGTAGCGCTTCGTTATACCAACACTCCTCTTCCCCCGCGACTCCACCTCGGCTGCAGCGTTAAGAGAAGAAGACACGCCTCTCACTGCAGTCCACCAACACACATCCGAAGTAGACTCGCCATGCCCATTCGGCTATAAAAAACAGGATGTTCTGAGTTACTGACTTATCTACCAACGCACAGCCCAAACCGCTTGACGTAGAACTCTGAAATTAGGAAAAAAAATACATTTTATGACGTGGCCAGCTATTAAGAAAGGATTTTTGAAAATGCCCGAACGTGAAATAGGGTATTACAGTTTGATGAAACTTTTTATTTACTCGAGTCGTTTTTGAATAAAGTCTCGGATTGGGGAATTCATATCTTACAAGTTTGCGCGTTTACCACTAAAAATAACCCCTTTGTCTTATCTCCTCTATTGCAAGGATCTCCCCTCGTTGCCTCAGCCAGCATGAGAATCCTCGGCATCCACATATCTAATGCTTTAGAGTTTTCTAAAGCGGTTAAATGGAGTGTTGCATCTCTTTGCATATTCTATCGCATCTACCACGGGGAGTGCTCAGATGAATTTTTCGGACTAATTCCACCCGCTCAATTCCACCATCGCGATACCATCCATACCAATTGACGGTCCACCACTGTGCGATTTACATGAAGTTTTCTTTTTCACACAACTTTCTTGTGGAATAGATTAATACCAGCGACTTTTCTGGACCAATACGACTTAAGTCCCTTTAAGAAAAGAGCCTACTCTTTTTGAAAAGGCCGGCAACGCATCTGCAATTCCCCTGGTGTTGCAGTAGTTCATGGACGGTGGTAGTCACTTACCATCAGGTGAGTCGCATGCTCGTTTACCCCCTCTTAAAAATATTTTACGGCGCGATTAACTCGAAACTTACTAAAACTACTCTTCAGATAAAATAAATGAAAACAGATTTTGAGATTTTTCAAAACCACATACGAGATATTTTGGACAGCGGATAAACCTCGCGAGGCAATTCAGCCAGTCTTCTGGGCACACTACCAACAGGCAAATATATATATACATATTTACAGTTACAGTTACATTTCAAAATTCTAGAAGATTTCACGATGATTACACGTCACGTTATAATGGGATATTGTTAATATTAAGGTATGAAGCAGACACGACAATGACATGGAATTGGATCCATACACATCTGCGAGCAGCAACACGTCGTTGATAGGTTCTTTAGTTTAATTAAACTATAATTACATGCAGTGATTGCAGTTGATTTAAGCTTGTTGCAACTATTGAACACTGAAAAAATATTTATTTATTTATTTATTTATTTAACAATTTATGTACACACAAAATAATGTTACAAGGAAGAGAAAAAAAATTTCTACAATACTATATTAATATTTATTAATACTATATTAATTTCTACAATATAATTTGTTTAACTGTCGAAAAAAGGTACTTATTATGTTAAATTGAATTATTTCCAATCTTAGTTGTAAAATAAGATTTCGGTGATTAAAACACCATGTTAACAAATACGTAAGCCATATATATTCTAGAAAAAAAAAGAAAATCAAATGGAACTTAAGCATCGCCATGTCATAATTTTATTATATAAGAGTAGTGTATAATATCTCCGAGGTTAGTTTACTTATTTATGTAATTTTATATTAATGCTTTCACAATAGTTCCGCCTAAATTGGAGAGTTTCATTTCGCTTTCAGTACATATGATGTACTTTCTGTTAAAATATTTGAGCAGCTTTATTGAGCTGCACTAAATTTGTTTTATTTTTAGAACTAGATATCCACTTCTCCCCATGTGTTTTTTTTTTCACCAAGCACGTGGTAAATTAAGTTTACTAGATGACTTTCAAAAATTCCGACTCCTAAAATTAAAAAAAATGATAATATTAATCCAAAATTCACATATTAAACGAAAAGCTATCCTATGGCAAAAATGGAACCCTTATGGATTCGTCATGTTTGTCTGATTGTCTGTCCGTCCGTGTATCACAGCCACTTTTTCCGAAACTATAAGAACTATGCTGTTGAAACTTGGTAAGTAGATGTATTCTGTGAACTGCATTAAGATTTTCACACAAAAATAGAACTATAAATTTTGGGGGTCCACCATACTTAGAACTGAAACACAAAAAATTTTTGTGTGGGGCATCTATAACTGAATAGTTTGCGCGGGAGACACTTCCAAAGTGGTAAAATGCGTGTCTCCCTCCCCCCCTGTAACTTCTAAAATAAGAGAATGATAAAACTAAAAAAATTATGTTACTTGCTGCTACAGAACCCTTCATGGGCGAGTCCGACTCGCACTTGGCCACTTTTTATTAAAGTTTTTTTATTGTTGTTGTGTCCAATCTCCTACTACTTACAGCTATCTCAACTAGTTACAGCCTATCGTACAAAGGCCGTAACTTGTACGTCTGACTTTAACGCAAAAGCTACCTTTTATTACTGAGAATAGTTGCGGTTTCAGTGTGCGTTGGCGAACTCCATGTTTTCGAAATATTTTTATTCCTTAGTAATAAAGGTTTCCTCACAATGTATTCCATCGCCGCCGAGTACGTGATCAGCGCTTAAAATAAAGTTAGGTAGTGCCTGCCGATCATTACACTAAATAAATAATTAAATAAAAATACGATAAGGCTGTATTTGAATTATAAATTTCTTAAACAGTGTCTACTTGCGCTTTTCATGTCCCGAAAGGAAGTCAGATTAATATACAAAGGCATGTCAAGTCCACTGAGTGCAGACTAGCGGATTAAGTTTCATACCCCATAACAAGTGGATTATCCGATATTAATAAACCTACTTTCATGGCGTTACCAAAATTTGGAAAGTAATTAATAAAATTGTATAAAGATTTATCTCCCATCGATCTTAAATATGTAATAGTCTGAAAAAAACGATCACGATCTTTTTGTTACTTATAGTTGGCGTTGCAAAATGTTACTCTTTACTCTTGTTCCATGTTTAATATTTGAAAAAGGTATTTCATTAATGTATTCCAATTATAACTTAGATAAGCTTGACTACTACTGTACCTACTGTCTAAACAAATGTAAATTACTGTATTGTGCTTGCCAGTACAAGGCTGCTACCTACTCAAGAACCTCTATCATGCTCGTGGTTTGTCAAGTTCATCGAGCTATGTGGCCGGCCTGTGTCCATTGTTAGTTAGTTCAGATTTTAATTTTAGTGACTGACTGTACACTTTATAATATTAAAACATGCATTTTAATAGCGAATAGACTTTAAAAACTTTAAAATGAACGGTCAACTCAGTACCCAGAAAGAAGGAATAAATTTTCAATTCAGTGAGTAAACGCAGCTGCACTAGAAAGATGCTAAAAGTTCTAATGCTATGTTCTGCATTGAATTCTTACATAAAAGATGTAAACTATGTACGTGCCTTAATTTATTTTATTTTATGTTTAAAGTTATTTATTATAGGAATAAAACTTAGAATGTTTTAGATTTATCAGAAATACTTTTTATATAGATTTTATACAGAATAACTTTTATCTCTTACAATCCAATCTTATTTCTAAAAGGATTATGTAGCAGTTGGTCCACTGGATAGCACCAGTGCGTGCGAGCATGCTTCAATTTCATTGATCTTTAGATAATTTCATAGTCCACGTACGCAAGAGACAAAGTGACTGTTACTGACAGACTATATTTTTAGTTTTCTGTACATAAAACAAAAATATGAAACAGAATATGTCAATCTTCCCTTTCTTAACATAATTTTTGTAATTGTCGTAATCTGAACCAGCAAAATATTGAAGTGACTTCAATTCTACAATAAGTATTAAGATTTTTGCATTATTGCAAGCTTAGAATATAATCTTATTTCACAGTCAAACTAATAACCATGTAGCATAAGGTCATTAATTTTATACAATATTACGCCCGACAAATGCTGCTTAAAAGTATTTTAATAATGAATTCTTTGTAGTCAGCACGCAGCTTAAATCGTTGTCTTCCTTTTAATTAACAGTGTCGTAAAACATGTCACAGTTAAACGAGAACAAGCATTCGTACGTTGGATGTTCATTCATTAACATCCTTTTTGCTAGAGTGGTTTGTTATTTGTTATGTTAAATTGTAAACGATTACAAAACGATCAACTTGTTTACCAAACTATTTTTGCTACAAAAGTTGTAAACATCGAATAAAACAAATTTAATGATAATCGTGTAGCATTCCATAGATGACTAAATAATCATTGTAAATAAGTTGACTAGGGGCAGCATCTACCTCCATTGCGGCTAAGCACGGCAAATGGTCAAAGTCTGGATTTGTTTTAAAAGCTGATGACAGTTGCTTTTAGAGTATTGGGGCAGAACATAGTGTAGCACTCTTACTTCAATGCATTTTTAACATTTTGTTATTGCTTACTCATTCTTGAATTTTTGTAGAACGGGAAAATTAGCTTTAAGGGCAATTTTTGGCAAATTTTTCTTGCTATTTAGTAATAAAAATTAGCCAAAAATTGCATCGGAGTCGAGGGTGAGAGGGCTACACTATGTTTCGCACAATGAATATTTTTTTAGAATCAATAAATCTTCATCTTCATGCGACTACGTGCTGTTTTAAGTCTCCAGTTTTCGCATAATGTATGATGCAACTAATTTTGAAGAAGCATGAATTATTACAAAACTTCTGTGTGCAGCAGTAACATAGTTTCATAATTCATTATCATAAGCTATCGTCCACACCTAAAATGCATATAAGAGAGTCGGCTTGAAAGGGAAGAACTATGCTAGCAGCATAACGCTACTATACTTCGTATGAATGTTTTTACACCGGAAAATACTGACTTTTTACTGGTTATAAGAAATGCCTTCACAGTAGTCGCGTGTGACAAGCGTCTGATGAAGATCTAGATGTAGGTGTGTGCCACAACATCTTAACAAATTTTTACACACTGGACTGAGCTCGTTGGTTTCTTATTCTACAAAATAAGTTACTTAAAAGTAAATACCATGTTTTAACAAATATATTTTTTACTTTTGTTGATTAAAAAGGAAGAATAGTACAAACGCCAAATTTCCACATAATTATGTACTTAATTATGTATATAATGTACATATTGCTGATAAGATTGTGTACTAGGAAAAACTTTATTAAAATATTTAACCTCTGCTTAATCTCATCAAGGTTGGTACATGTAGGAACAATTTACAGATAGATATTTACAATTCCTTGTCTTTAAATGTGTAAAATACTTCCTTACTAATAGTATTCATAGTACGAATTGAAATTGTATAGGTATAGAGGTGTGTTAAATGTTATTGATTATGATTGAGAAACGCATTTTCGGATGTTTTTGCTTAGTAAAGTAACTGCTTAGTAAAGTTAACAAAAATTTCAAAAATTGAATGATGTCATAAAGTCCATATTCATAAAACACAAAATAATAAGTCCAAAATTCGTATTAATTTCCTACTTACACAGATCCAGCACGAAGGCGCCGTATATTTATCAACATTAGCTCACGCAGCAGGACGAATATAAATAAAGCTATGAGACGGTAAGCATTATATATGAAGGATTGTTTTCGGTTAGCGCGTAATTATTCCTTCCGTTGTAATTTTACCGTGTTCTTCATGCACCTCGAATATTTTTGAAGCATATAAAAAGGTATTATTGAAGGAAACTTAACTGAACAAAAATCTAAGCATAATTTCGCCAAATGCTTAATTTTAACAGTATTTTGCCATCTGGTTGACGCTTAAACAGGATTTTTTTAAATATCTGACTATATTGATGACAATAATTAAAATCAAATGTGTGATGAGCAATACCTCAGAATGTATTTGTAATGCAGTGAATGCATATACTTGTTTCATTTCAAAAAATCATATATAAATCGTATATGTATTCATATAAAAATAGTAACTTACCAATTTTCAATTGTCTATAAATATATCAATTTATTCTATGTGGTTTTTGAATTTATACTTGAACAACGTAACAGCTGTATGATGGGTGTAGCACGAACAGGTTGGCTCCATCTGAGAAGCACCACGCTCGTATCAGATAATGGGAAAATGTAGAAAATTGGATTCGATCTTAGTCCTAAGAAACTCCTACACGTCTATGTTTTTATACAAAATGGACAAAAGATATCGATGTTCATATGCCAGAGCCGCATTCCGCATCCATTAATAACCAGGTAGACCGTATTTGTCATCTATCGAAGGAAATACTTACTTGTACAAAGAATTTTATTTGTAAATGTTATTTATAAATTTAAGCTACTTGAAAATAATATCTTCTAGACGGAATTTCGCTCACAGCGGCCAGTCTCAACACACACTAGCCATCTGCACGGGACAGGATTATAATTTCCGAGTGCATACGAAAGCACAATGGCACTCACTATTCCCTCACTCTCATAGTCCGATGGGACGGTTATCCGCCACGACCGGAGAGACATCAGGCACAGGACCAATGAATTTCAATTCATTCGGCTTTCTGAGTGACGGGGGTAAAACACCACCAATTTTCCTACTCCGGGCTGCTACTGAGAATTTCTTGACACAAAAACCCAATAACTGATTTTGGCCCGACCGGGGAATCGAACCCAGGACCTCATGGTCAACAACTGCATTTACTTCAGCCTACTAATAAATTGAGCGATGTTACTTAGGTACTCTTGTTTTTCCACGTTCTGGATTTTATGACACAGAGAAACCTTACCCACAGCCATCCTTCTATAATCACGATGAGGGATATTGAGCTTCCTCAAAAGGCCACCAGTAAAAGACCTTATCTCAGTTCCAGTGTATTAAACACAACATGACATTAGCCTTTCTCGCATTAATAAGGTTTTTATCCTATCCACCTAGTTACGAACACTACTGGCATTTGCTTGGCGAATGATAACAGAAATTTGAAAGTTTTATTTCCGGTTATTATTTATTAGGTTAAAGGAAAACAGGCTTAAAAATGTTAATTGTGTGTCAGGAAGAACCTTAATGATCCTTTTAGAAGTATAATTTTTAATTACGTATTAAATTAAAAGTTGTCAAACCTAACTTATAAAAGTAGGTGGTAGTTTCCCAACAAATTAACTTCCCCACTTTGAAATCTGTGAAATATTTTACCTCGTCCCTTTTGGCACCACTGTAGTGGCAGAAAAAGTCGTAGATCTTATGTTGCCCTCATTGGTGAGTGCATGGGAAATACCCTTTGATCGTACTAATTCGTACTCGTCCGTCAATCAGCATTGCAGCATGCAGATGAGGTAAGTAAGTAAGGTAAAAATTGGGGTATTCCATTTCATATCTTGCTACCATACCTGCTTGTAAATATTGTACGTACTTTCCCACAAAAGATTTTTTTAAATAAAAATAGTTTAAAAGGTCAATGTACTACTATAACAATAGCTGAAAATCAGCCGGTATAACAATCTACCTCAGACGTAACACATATAGTCAACCAATGCAAGATCGAAATGTTATAGCTTGAATGCTTGCTCGGAATCTCATTCTATCTCACTGCCCGACGCTTGCTGTAGAGCTTAAGACATTGTTTGCATTGCTACTGTTGTGTATACTGCTCCAATCATAATTAACTATCCATGAACATCTCTAGTTTGTATTAACTAATTATACATTTTGTTGATGTTATAAATAATAGAAGTTCTAATTATTGAATAAAACTAATTTTTACGGATATTATCGCGTTTAATTAACTTATTTTATATTACCGACGTTTCGGTTGCTTCCGTAGGAATGAGATTATGGTATCTGCATCTCTTCAAGAAGTTTAAAGATGTTACGTATCTTGCGCGTTTGGTCTTGAGACCTTCTAGTCTGCGTATTTTATTTGCTATTTCCAGTCCATACTGGTTTACATAATTATTTCTTATATTTACGCGAACACTACACATTGAATAAAACAAATTTTTATGGATTTTATCGCGTTTAATTAACTTATTTTATATTCCCGACGTTTCGGTTGCTTTCCAGCAATCATGGTCTGGGGAACTGAGGTGACTGACGTCCCGATGTCAGAGTTAACTCGGAATACCTTTGGCTTTTTAATAATTATTAATTTTGGTCCGATCTACGCAGAATGAACTTACTGTGTCTTGAAGCCTTGCAGTGGTATGCTTGGATTTAGTTTTAATTTTATGAATTATAGGATCCCAAGCAGGTGGTAGTACCCAGCCTCCCTCTCTATTGAAATTAGGATGTTCTTTAATTTCAATAGCCTCACGTATCATCCTTGGCAGGAGTCGATGTTCTTTCGCGAGAATTTGTGGTTTATCAAATCTAATGTAATGGCGGGGGCCGTCAAGGATATGATCACAAACTGCAGACTTCCCGAAACTTTGGTGCTTCACGTCAGCTATGTGTTCTTTTACGCGGGTTTTTATTGATCGTTTTGTTTGCCCTATATACGAGAGACCACACTCACAATCAAGCCTGTACACTCCTGCATCTTGTAGAGGAATATTGCACTTGAAGGATGGTAATAATCTTCTTCGGCGGCTTGAAGAATGTTCTAATAGAAGCTCGCTTGTGATACCTCTGAAATATGGTATGGGAACCTGCTTGACGTGCTGAAGCTCGGCGGCCAGGTGTTTGCTGTCACAGATCCCTCGTGCTCTCTGTAACAAAGATTTGCCCACGGTAGCTAACTGTGAAGGATGATGGTGTGATTCACCGTTTAAATATCGGTTTGTATGGGTCTTTTTTCTATACACAGTGTGACCTACGGTGTTATTAGGATTTCGAATGACTAACACATCTAAGAAACCTAAAGCATTATTTGCCTCTAACTCCATAGTAAATTGAATTTTAGAGTTTATGGAATTAAGATGTTTTAAAAATGCAGTTACTTTGTCTGATGGTAAAATTGTGAAAGTATCGTCTACGTACCGCTTGTAGAAACTTGGAGTTACTGGTGCAGTAAGCAGGGCTTTCTCCTCAAAGTCCTCCATGAAAATATCGGCGACAATGGGAGATACCGGTGAGCCCATCGCAACACCAACTACTTGCTTGTAAAACTCTTCCTTCCACAATAGATAGCCAGATGTAAGGCAATGTCTAAGTAATACTTCATATTCTGCTGGCATGTTGTTTTCCTCTAGTTTCCTACTTATAGTAGAGTAGAAATCTTTTAAAATATGGCGATGAAAAAACACTAAATGTCCGATTTGAAATAGAATCACAGATTTATTACTTTACGCAAGGAAAATGTTATACGAATTTTAAAAACGAATGTTACTGTATTATTACTTCTTTGCTAATTTGTAAAAACATTATTTATTGAAAAAGTTCATGTCACTAAACCTATTATAGAAGGAGTCATGTTCTGGATTATTGTACGGTAATAAATTCGTAACGAGAATATAGATAATGGAACAATGGGTCACTATGCTATTTCAGCTTTTCGTCGCCTGTGCCCGAAAGTGACAATTTATCAATATCATTATCAACTGCTGAACATCGGCGTCCCCCATATTTAATAATACAAAAAACTACATTTTAGAAAGATTTAACCATATCAATCTACTGACAAAAACTACAAAACAAAAACTACAAACAGCTTATTTGGATGAATTATCCACGGTTAATCGGTAAGCAGAGCCTCGTTTGTCGTTAAAGAACATTAATTGGTATTTTCATCCTTTCATCTTAACTCTTATTCAATTGTTTATTTACATTGTTTTAATTAATTTAAATTGTTTTTGTAAATATATTTCATCCGAATTTTTATTAAATTATTTGCTCGTAAATTTTTGTTATTGTTTTTAATGAATGTATGTATTATATAATAGTTTATTAAGTACTTGAGTCGAGAGTGAGCTGTCAAAATGACATGGGTTTACTTGTAAACAGTTCCCTAGTGGGGCAACAAGGACAATTGAATCATAAAGCGACGCGTGACCTTTTATATTTGGCATAACCTAAGTCTTTGCATTACTTTTAACTTATATGTCTTTAGAAATATTTATATTCTCTGGGTGAATTACACTGCACAGCGACAAATTGCGATTTATCCAAGCAGACATATAGCTTTCTCGATGGTTTTATTTTCCGCTAATACCTATAAAAAATTGGGATTAAAAATGGAATCCAACTCGCTTATGTACCGTGTAACTGTATAGACTTAGTACTCATACCTCACTATTTGTTTTTAAAGTCTGCGACACGAATATTTACGAGTAAATTATTTTCTTGATTACGGAAATAATTCGCTTGGTCGCTCGAATAATAATAAGTCTAGTCCTATTTTCTTTATATTTTTCGACATAATATAATAAAGTATTAAAAAATAAATAAATAAACGCAACGAATATATCGATGTAGATTGTTGCTAACATTGATAACAAAATCACTATAGAAAGGCGTCATGTCTTGTGAAATAACTTCACATATAATTCTACTACAATAGGGATGCCATTTTGCTAGTAAATCAGAAGATACGAGTGTACTTACTCTCGCCTTTGGGATAGTATAAAGATACCTAAGATGACCACTTGTCATTAAAGCTCTACACATAAATGATATGCAACATCTTTCTTTAAAATTAAATTGGAAAAAACAGGACAAGTACATTGTCTCAATTTATATAGAATTGTAGGTTTTTTTTTTATAGAGTAAGGGTGACAAACGAGCACACGGTCCACCTGATGGCAAGTAGATGCTGTGGCCCATAGACATTTACATTTATCTTCAATTAAGAATCTAAATACAGATACGTTGTCACCTCTGAGGACTAAGATGGAATGCCTAGGTTTCAGTAAAAAGGGACTCCGGTTCTCTACACCTGCCATACGAATCAGCAGCATTAAATGCTATTTTACACTGGTATTCTGTGAGAGCGTCGTCCTACCCATTCGTGCTACAACCATAACATAGCTGCAGCGTGGCTCTGCCACGTAAAAATTAAAGGTTCCCTCTATGCATACATATGTATATAATTATACAGAGAATTGTTGCTTGGAACAATTATGTCGTTCGTTGACGTTCATACTGCCAATGTTAAAGAGTAAGTACTATGTATGTTTTTACCATTACTCTCAGGTCAATACACAACAGTCGCACAAACAGACATTGTCACCGAAGTATTTTTAAATGTTGTCAGCAAATAATTACTGACTAATTCTTTCTTCAATTTGTGTGGAGAGTATGTTAAAGTAAAAAAGCGTTTTATATAAATGATATGTGTTTTATATATTAAGGTGCAGATGAAAGTGAAATACAGATTTACTTTATATATACAAATCTAACATTTAATGAATTACGGCCGAATTCAACCACTAGGCGACGACTAGTATTAATGAACACATGGTTCATAATAGCTACTGGAAATAAGGTGATTGCCGCTAATTCGTTTCTAAGTTTTTTTTTTAAATAATTGTACAACTCATTTCATTGTGAAATGTTACTTTGAAAAAAGAAGTCCAGCTAGTTTTCTTATTGGCAGGGGTTGTGAAAATAAAAAAATGACTACTTCTACTACAAGTACTGTAAGTACTACTTTGTAATCTGTTATATAATTTAAATAATTAATTATTCTATTCATGTTATGTTCATGAAAACTTTCGTTTAAGCTGGTGATATTATCATAGTTCCACAAGTGTAACATTTCCATGCAAAATGTAACGCTAAATACGATAAGATATTTGGTTGCCATAGAACAACACGCGGATTGGCCATAGCGTTTCCCAATACAGAACTGTCTGTCATTTTTTGCGGGGGGAAATCTGTGCATACAAAAACAATGATATCCCACTTAGAAACTCACACATAACTATTAAAACAATAAACTAACAATTTCACACACACAGGTACATATTACAGTATCGCTCAGTGACAGATACAACTCGGATACAGACTCGGATCAGTCGCTCGACCGATCTGCACATTGTATGAGGGCGAGAGGCCTGTGTTGTTAAACAAATCCGAAACAACGTGACCGTCATTATTGTAACTTTTAAGTTTAAAAAGAATTAAATTTTAGACCCCAGCAGAACATACGTGCGCGCTTCGCGCTTAAGGCATGCAATAGCAATAATGTTTTTAAAAATTACCTACTCATATGTGAAAGGTAACGCCATCTTTCTTAAATTTGACGTGTCAGATCTTTTCTTGTAGCCAAAACTAAACGTAGTGATTATATTCTCTTTGGCCAAAACTAAACAATTCATTTTTGCAGGTATTCGATTTAGACGCGCAACTAGATATAGATTAATTTTTGTTTTGCGGAAATCTTAACTCTGGCTTGCAGTACCCGTGTCGTGGAGGTCCCAGACGGTAGTCTATCCGTAGTTGTCAAAACAATAGTTACACATTATCTTATAAATGAAAATATATAAGACAAATCAAATTTGAACTACATGTAATGGTTCGAATACAGAATGATAAGAAAAATATTGTTATAATATATTTTAATCAAATTAATTGATAAATATTATTTCTTTATAAGGAGGCATTTTACAAGATATACGTGGAATTTTGAATATATTGTTATACAAATTTGCAGTAAAATGAGTCCGATGAAATAATTATGCGTGGTTAAGAATCTTTATATCTAATAGAAACACACGATAAGTCACAGGTATTTCAGTCTTTTAATAATTTAATTCCCCTCTTACGGAGACCCTTTTCAAATTGACCTTTATCAGTCTGACAGCTTGTCATCAACTAAAATATGTTAATGGATTAAGGCAGTTCGTTTACAGTAACAAATTATTGTTTTACTCTTGTTACAAACCATGCGCGTCCATTTAATTAATATTAGTAAATAATTTCGGTATGGATGCCATTAATCTGGCTTAATGCTAAATCTGTTCCTATTAATTATAAATATGTGTAAAATATTGTATTGTTAAAGGCGAGGTGAAATAATTATGATGAGAAATCAATGTGTATTCCATACATTAGACAAAAAGGTTGCGAATTCATCGCCCAAATCACTAGGATTCTTTGCAAAAATTCTTAGTATTTCTCTGGGAGTTGCTTTCCAAAGTAGTACTTTTGCGTTTCTGAAGAAATTAATTCTCGCGGTTGCTGGGCAATAATAAATATAAAATATTCAAAAAGCCAGTCGCAAAATCTACATTTTTAAACTTGTATTACAATGTTCTATGCAACAATAAAAGAAAGAAAGAACATATTTATTAATTGTTGCAACTTACTTTTACAAAAAAAAAAATAACTTAACCAAAAACCTTTTTGGACTCTGTGACCCTGTGATTCTAAGTCTATATCAATATTAATCTATGACATAAACTGAACTGAACTGAAAGTCTATGGACTTATACATAAAAAAGTTAAGGTTTAATTTTCTTGTAGTGTAATATTAAATTAGATGCATTCTTACAATATAATCGTTATAATAACAATATTATAATATTATGCAACTAACTATATATAGAAAATGGGTAGTATAGTCCCCATTTTGTTAATCCTCAAGTCGCTACGTCATCTAATTTTTAAAAAACTATTTTGGCATTAAAATATACTCTTTGTACTGTATCTACGAGTAGGAACAGCTAGGAGAAAATTCCAGCCACGTGTATAATAAAAGTTATGATCATTAGACCAGTTAAGCTTATTATGCAGGTATTCTGGTGCCATCAACTTTATCACACTAATACCTAGCTGTAATAACAAGCTTGCAAATTGCAGCTTTAGCCTGGCTGACATATTAAGAAATTGCACACGATACAAGAGTTTTTGCGTTTTTCAAAGCAATCGAGGCCCCCATATACAATGATGCAATAGTTTAATTTTGACAATAGTTTATAGTAATTTAAAAAGAGTGAAGCATTCTTAATCAATCCAGTTTATTCCTCTTTTTACTCCAATTGAAATTTTAAGATGAATCGCTTATACATTTTAGTTAAACAGAGCATATCTCGGTATCATAAAAACAGATTTTCAATACATCGTTGTGAATTCTACCTTAATACTTTTCTCATGTTAATATAGTGAAACATGATGTAATGTTTGCCTTAATAATACTAAGAATATTCGTCAATATCTATGGTTTTCGCGTCTATTGTTAACTAAATCGTTAACAGTACAACAGCAGTTACGGCTGGTGATACTATTTTTGGCGATTATAAGAAATCAAGAGCGTTCATACCTTATGCATGGAGACGGATGGAGCATTGTCGCTTCCGTGCCCCTTTTTTTTAGCAAGTTTGTCAAACTAAGCTCTGTCTAAATCTGTCTGTCTTGATCATCTTTGAAGTGAGTTCTATATCAGATCCTGTCCTGCGGTTCTGGAATGCACAATGCTGGAATTTGATATATTTCGAGTCATGCCTGATGCAGTCCTAAAAGCGGGGCAGAGGTCGCCCAAGACGTGTTTACATCGGCCACTGCGCCCAGCATGACATTAAATATTAAATAAGTAATTAAATAATAATCTTCAGTATTACAAGAGGAGTTCCATTCAGCAGATGAAAGTCTAAGTGGTAATGATAATGTCTTTCATCATCATCATCATCATTACAGCCCTTCACAAGTCCACTGCTGAACATAGGCCTCCCCCAAAGAATGCCACAAAGCACGGTCCTGAGCCACCTGCATCCATCGACTTCCTGCATGTCTTACCAGGTCGTCACTCCATCTCGTGGGGGGACGCCCTACACTTCGCCTACCGGTACGAGGCTGCCACTCGAGAACCTTTCTTCCCCATCGGTTGTCGGTTCTTCGAGCTATATGGCCGGCCCACTGCCACTTCAGCTTACTAATCAGTTGGGCTATGTCGGTTACTCTGGTTCTACTGCGGATATCCTCATTCCTAAGTTTATCACGCAGAGAAACTCCGAGCATAGCCCTCTCCATAGCTCGCTGAGCGACCTTGAGCTTCCTCATACGGCCAGCAGTGAAGGACCACGTCTCAGTTCCATAAGTCATTACTGGCAACACGCACTGGTTGTACAATTTCGTTTTCAGGTTTTGAGGTATGTCTGACGAGAAGATGTGTCGTAGCTTCCCGAACGCTGCCCAGCCGAGTTGAATCCGTCGATTGACCTCTCGGTCGAAGTTGGACTTACCTAGTCGGACTATTTGTCCCAGGTAAACATACTCGTCAACAACTTCGAGCTTAGTGTTCCCAACAACTACCGGCATAGGTGTGACATGGACATTAAACATGATCTTTGTTTTGTCCATGTTCATCTTAAGATATATATTTAGATATAGATAGTGTTTCCCAACGGATAGGCCGTTGGGAAACACTATCGAGGTCATTGAGCATAGTGCTTAGGTCCTCCAGCGATTCTGCCATAAGGACTATATCGTCGGCAAATCGAAGGTGAGTGATGTACTCGCCATTGATGTTGATACCGTATCCTTTCCAGTGCAGAAGCTTGAAAACGTCTTCCAATGCAGCGGTGAAGAGTTTCGGGGATATGACGTCACCCTGTCTTACACCTCTCTGCAATTGGATAGGTTTCGTACTCTGGTTCTGTACTCGGATAGCCATCGTAGCCCTACTGTACAAGCACTTCAACACTTCGATATACCGACAGTCAACTTGGCACCGCTGAAGGGACTGCAGCACCGCCCAAATTTCGACGGAATCAAAGGCTTTCTCATAGTCCACATACGCCAGACATAGTGGCAAATTGTACTCTTCGGACTTCTGTACAATTTGCCGAAGAGTATGTATGTGGTCTATGGTGCTAAAGCCCTTTCGGAAACCGGCTTGTTCGGGAGGCTGGAAGTCGTCAAGTCTGCGCGCGAGACGATTCGTAATGACTCTCGAAAACAGCACGTAGACGCGGCTCAGAAGGGAAATCGGTCTGTAGTTCTTCAAGAGAGCGTTGTCACCTTTCTTGAAGAACAAGACCACCGCACTTCTGCTCCACGCCTCCGGTGTAATGCCACCATGGAGGACGGAATTAAAGAGCTTCTGAAGGACTTCAAGTACCGGTCTTCCACCCGCTTTCAGAAGCTCCGCTGTAATTCCATCCTCGCCTGGGGCCTTACCGTTTTTAAGGTGCTGGAGAGCCATTCTAATCTCGCTCAGACTGACGTCCGGGATATCTTCGGAATATAATGTCTTTAATGTTCCGAAATATACATTTATTTAAACAAGAGTTTTTTGACCTCTGCCTTCAAAAAGGTCCAAAGCATCCATTTCTTTTATTATCCTCACCAGGTTGAAAATCTTCCTAGATTTTTATGAACACAAATTGATTTTGTTCTAATTGAACCTAAAGTTTAAATTATTTGCTTACAATGTATTCTATGAGTAAAATGAATGTCTGTAATACAAATAAGGTATGTAGGTAGTGCACAAAAACTTTAATTATATTGTCATTGACTTCTACATATAGGAATTTCTAAATTCTTCTGAACGAAAATTTCCTTCGCGGATTGTTCAAAGGCTAAATTTTACCCGTTTGTATCAGAAAAAGAGTTTCTTTTTGTAAGAAGTTTTGACAAACGAATTTACAGTCCATCTGATGGTAAGTGGCTACTGCAGTCCATTGACAACTTTTTATATCGTGGGGAAATCCTCATGGATGTCATCTGTTGCGGGGACAACAGATATGTTACGCCGGACCCCTACCGGCCAAAACTCCACGGTGGCCAGCATCAGCGTTTACTAGATTGGGCAGCAGTCTATGCATCACCCGCTACCCTTTCAATCTGGGGAACTAGGCGCTCGAAGTGTTCTTCGAAGGCCCATCTACTGTCCAGGTGGAGGCCTAGGTACTTCATGTACCGCCCCACTCTAACTTCAGACACACCCACGCAGATGCGCGATTCGGGTGGTTCCCTGCCGTGTCGTAATTTATGGAACCATGGAGCCTCGGTCATGTGAGGTACTATTTCCAATGCCAACTCGTGAATTTTGACGACGAAGACTTCCGCCCCAAGCTCGGCGAGTTCCTTGTCCCTCGCGAAGGTGAGCCCGGCAAGGCAATCACCAACGTGTCGTCAGCGATATCCACGCCAGCGAGAAGTTCAACTCGCAGAACCGCATCATAGGTGAGGTTCCACATTAGTAGCCTCAGCACCAAGTCTTGCGGAACCTCACGTCTGTTCTCCCTCTGGATCTTCCTACCATTTTGCCCCATGTACATAATATCCCTGTCGCGCAAGGAGTCCCCGATAACATCTTGCAGGTAGATGGGCATCTGATGGTGTGCCAGTGCGCCCCTGATTGCGTCGCAGGGTAGAAAATCAAAGGCGTTGACGATATCGAGTCATATCGCCAACGCTACACCACCTAGGAATACTGCTTGTTCCAACAGGGAGCATACGCGCATGATGGCATCTACTGTAGAACGCTTCCGCCGGAATCCAAACTGGCTATCAACCAAATCGGGACCGACACGCGACAGATGCCTGCTAAGCCAAGTGGCAATTATTCTCTCGAACAATTTGCCAATCTCGTTCAAAAGACATATTGGACGGTACGCTGAGGGAGAATCGGCGGCCCTGCTTTCCTTCTTCAAGACGATCAACCTTGCTTCTTTCCATGCGGTGGGTAACTTAGCAATCCGCAGACAACCGGTAAACAGCTGCCTAAGCCTGTCTCACAGGCTGTGTGCAGGCAGACTCAGGACTAGGGCTCGACCCGGGATACCGTCGGGTCCTGGTGAATTGTTCCGGGCTCTTAAGCGGCTAACGGCTCGGTCCAACTCCTCCAAGGTCACCTTGCCTTCACATCTTGCCACTGCCATGATGATGGCGGGTGGCTTGAGGGACTTGACCGGTCCTCTGGGAAGAGCGTGCTGATCGCCCTTCCCAGCAGGTCCGAATCATGCGTCTCCGTCAAGGGAGGTGACCAGAGCTGGATTTTACCCAGAATCATTCTGTATGGGCACCCACAGGGATCTTCGTTGAGTCTCTCCAGGAGCTCAATCCAGGACCGAAATATGGCGTTGCTAATGACGAATTTCAGCGCCTTTGTAGCCACGCGATATGTCCTGTAGAGTCTGTTTATCTTCTCAAGTGGAGCTCGTCTTCTCCTCCTTCGGGCACTGATGTACTGGACTCTGCAGACAGATCTCACGGAGCCGTGTGATTTCTGCCGATCACGAATACACCACCCTGGGCTTGGGGCGTATGGTTTAGGGAATCGACAAGTCGCCTATTTGCGTCATCGTACCTCGAAACCAGTTTGCTTCCTCTTCCGGATCTTGTCTCGGTATAGCCGCTTGAGACACCAACGCCGCAGTCCATTGACAGCGGAAGCCAGCCAACTTCAAACAAAGAAGTCTACAGATGTGTTTTCACATCTGAGGACCAAATTGTAATGCCTTACTGCCTGTTTTATTGTACTGGCTCTCCAGCAGGCCAGCAGGCCAGAGACACTAAGGTAGAAAAGTATTATTTTTTAACATTGGGAAATGCCTACACATACCCGCCTCGCAGGCAAGGACGGGTTAGGTCGGACTCGCACCGACTTTTTTTTTTACTTATTATAAGCCAGTGCTTGACCAGAATCCCACTAGATGGTAAATCGCACTGTCTTAGGATAACAAAAGCCTATTCACTCTTGGCTTGAAGACGCAGACAGATTGTATTCGGATGGAAAGACGCCGGCAAATTATTTCACTCTTTTGCTGTACGCATTACAAAAGATGAAGCAAACCTTTTGTTTCTAATGCGTGGAATATCGACAACAAAGGGGTGAAGACCCGCCGACTGCCTGGTTGTCCGATGGTGGAAAGGAGAGGGAAGCGTGTAATTCCTGCGTACACTCACCGAAATGCATCCTATGGAATATCGAGGGACTGGCTACTCAGCGCCTGTGCACGAGGCTAACAAGATTGGTTTCAACCAAATCAAGGTCTCCGATAAGCCTCTTAGCAGGTCTCTCGAGTCCAATGCTGCTAGGTGGCATTTTGCAGCACCAGCCCATATATGACAGCAGTACTCCATGCACGACCAGACTTGCTCTTTATATAAGGTAAGAAGCTGCGCCGGCGTGTAGTAACGCCGCACCCTTGCAAGGACACCAAGTTTTCTTGCGGCTGTTTTGGCTCTGAACTCAATGAACCGCCCATAGTTGAGGTTCGGAGAAAATTCAACCCCTAACAACTGAAGGCGGTCAGTGTACTCCAAAGATACATTCCGGAAAGTAAGAGCCAAGGTAATCGGGCTCCTTTTATTGGTGAAAAGACACGCTTATGTTTTGGACGAGTTAAATCTCACGAGATTAGCATTGCCCCATTCGGAGACTATCTGTAGTGTGAGACTCACACGCTCAACCATAGTCTCTTTTTCTGACTGGATTTAATCCTGACTGTTCCGGGCACTAAGTTGGTATCTCTCCACTACTGTGCTGTCGTCTGCATATCTATAGATACTGGGAATGAGCAGATCATCTATATGAAGCAGAAAGAAAGTTGCGAAGATATCGGACCCCTGAGGAACACTGGCGTTAGTCGCCACAGTACCGGATGAGCAGCCATCGACAACGACGCGGAGAGACCTTTCACTCAGAAAGTCCTTCACCCATACAATCAGGCCAGAGGATAAGCCGTACGCTGAAAGCTTGCCCAATAGACTAGCGTGCCAAACCCTGTCAAAGGCTTTCGAAACATCGAGGGAAACAGCAAGTGCTTCACCACTGTTGTCGAGGGCTTCGCCCCATATGTGAGTGGCAATCGCTAAAAGGTTCCCAGTTTAGCGATTTCGGCGTAACCCATACTGGCGATCACTGAGGAGATTATTTTGCTCTAGTTATGCCATTAGGTGGGCATTCAATATACGCTCCATAATTTTGCAGAGTATGGAGGTAATTGAAATTGGCCGATAGTTGGCAGGGTCGGTACGGCTACCTTTTTTAGGCACAGGCTGCAAAATAGCCAGCTTCCAAGATTTGGGCACTATTCCAGTCCTGAATGAGAGGTGGAACAAGCATGTCAACACAGGAGACCACTCAGGTGCACAGAGCTTTAGAACTATAGCTGGTATACCATCAGTTCAACTAGCTTTGTTCACGTCTAGACCTTGCCAGGTTTTAAGAACCTCCTTGTTAGTGATACGGACCTCTGACATAGAGGTACCGCAGTGAGGTGATTGAGATGGTACGCTGTTGCTACTATCCAAACCTGAATTGCAAGCAAAAAGAGAAACAAATAAGTCCGCTTTCTCCTCAGGCGCATGCGCCAGTGAGCCATCTGGTTTTACCAGCGGAGGCAATGTAAACCGACAGAAATTTGTCTCGACCACTTTGGCGCGAGACCAAAAAACTCTACTGCCAGATGGTTTGACAGAGAGCTTTGTACTGTTTAATGCGGTCGAAACTGGCTAGACGTAATGCCGCCTTTTTGCAGGACTTGGCGGCTTTCTTAAAGGCTCTCTTTTTAAGGCTAACATCCGGAGCTTTGCGGTCTCGAGCATCGACCGAGGATAAGTACGCCATATGATCGTGCATTTCAGCACGAGCGCACTCGGCGTTGAACCATGGGCGAGCTTTACCACCAATGGGCACGTCAGCAAAAGAGATGAAATACTCCATCGTTTGACGTATCATATCGGTTATGGCATCCGCGCTGCACGACGGATCCTCAGACGAGAAGCAGACCTGCCGCCAAGGGTAAGATGCAAAGAAATGCCGCATCTCATCCCAATCTGCTTACTTGTATCGTCACACTCGCCGCACACCGTGGAAATCGTAGTTAGGTCTGGAATATAACGACACAGATTTCGTTAGACAGTGTTCAGCAGTTCCCGAAGGTGAGGTAACCTGAACATTGTACCTCTCTGGATCGGTCGTCAGCAGAAGATCGAAGCAGTTGGCTGTGTGCCCATCCACATATGGTAGGTACCCTAGTCGCTTTTTGTACCAGCTGGGAGAACCCCAGCCTCTAGGCAAAATTCGACGCCTTTCTCTCAGCTTAGTCGGTCTTCTGGTATGGGAACAGCCACTCCTGAATTAAATCCTCATTAAAGTCCCCTAGAAAAACTAACTGTGCATTAGGGTACCGATTCAGAGCCACATCAAAGACTTCACTGAGATGTTCAAACAGCCTAGTTGTCTCCTGGTCACCGCTATGCGATCGGTAAACACAAGAATAAATAATTTTATCCATTCCTGTGTACATCAATACCCAGATTGTAGAGAAAGTTAAAGACCCCCTAAGGTGACGGAGACGCTTACAGCAGATGCCGTAGCGAATGTAAACACAGACTCCGGCGCGCTGATGGAAATTATGCTCCAATATGTACCCAGCGTAGTCTAGGTACGCCGCATCTAGAGGACATCTGATCTGCGTCTCAGTCAAGAAGAGTAAGTGCGGCATGTCAGTCTCAAAGTGGTAATGGACTGCATTGAGAATACAGTGGAGGTCTCGGATGTGTGTGAGTTGCACTTTGTTGGAGAGGGAGTGGAACCGCTATACAAACTTACTCTTCTTTTTCCTGTTTTTCATAAATGGTGGGAGTGAATAGGTTGAGATAATGGCAGTTCGACGAGGCGTTACACATATAACCTAGAGGCGCAAACAGAGTCACAGCATCGATGGTATCTAGCATGGAGATCCCGGGGACGCCCGAACCCGCCTATAAATCGCTACCAGGCCCTCTCCTCCGGTTGCCAACCGGCATGATGGAGCCATCCCAGGATTTTTCGTAAGATGGCGGAGCAGCCTTTCATGAGCGGCTGGCTCATTAATTGGGACCCCAACTATCTACGGTCGGCCAGCGGTGCAACCGTCCTTCGGATCCCGCTAACCTCCATATCCAGGCTTCGGATACTAAGAAACGGCCGCTTCGAAACCGGTTCGTATGCGCAACGCAACTGTCCAGACCCATTCTCCCTAAGAAATGGGTTTCACCTAACATCATACCGGAACACGATTTGCATCATTTGGCGTTATGTCTTTGCCAGGTGGGTGGTAACTAACCCTCGGCCGGACCTCTCACTAGTAGAGGACCAACCTGCCACCAGCATGTAGTGCTGATCGTTTAGCTTTACTCAGGGCATACGTATAGGGAATCAGGATTCAAGTAATTCCTATATATATCCCCCCCTAGAGTACGATACACGGCGGCCATGACGCCAGGAAAAATGAACACACGGAACCACTAGCTTTCCCGACCCAAGCAATCCAAGATTCGGCTGCGGAGAGTAGAGAGAGCGGCGCCTCGCAATAACGGCATTCCTCTCCCCCGCAGCCCCACCACCACCGCATCAACGATGCGGCCCCGTCAGAGTCGCGAAGGGTAGGATAGGGGGAGCGTCGCATCCTCTTCCTCCGCGACTCCGCTTCGGCTGCAGCGGAAGGGGGAGAGGACACCCCTCTTGCCGCAACCTACCAACACACATCCGAAGTGGGCTCGCCAAACCCAATCGGAGTGGCCACCTCGGTCTGGTCCTACACCTCAGGCCAGCCATGTGAGTTCCTCTTTTTTCACCGCGACCGCGGGTGACCAAGCCACGGCAACTAAGCTCCCCGCCATGACAAGGCGGGAACCCGTTCGGAGGTGGGGGAGGTGTCCCACCTACTAGTGTAAATCTTCTGTTATTTTGTGGTATCCAGTAGTATAAACGGGTAAACAAAGTTGAAGTGAGTGGTAGTAAATGTGTTAAGGCACATCTGCATATCCCACCTCCTCCCGTGGGTGTCGTAAAAGGCGACAAAGGGAAACAGGCAGGAGATGGACAGCAGCATCTTCTTGATAACAATAAACGAACAATAAAAAAAAACTGCGGTTGCCAACCCGCTCGCCAAGCGTGGCAACTATGGCAAATACCCCCCTATGAATGACAGTAACAAAGAAACGGCCCCCAGTCCCCGGCGGCCCCGCTATTCCTGGCTACGGTGGTGACCATGGTAACGGCGGGGCAGGGGGTGCTAAGAATCTCCGGTGGAGGTTCGGTTGCCACCTTAGACGACTCGACCTGGCAACGTACAACGCACGCACCCTGAGGACTGACGAGAAGATCGTGGAGCTGGAAGAAGAGATAGACAAGTTGCGCTGGCATATTATAGGATTATCCGAAGTCCGAAGAGAGGGGGAGGCCACGGTAATCCTCTAATCCGGCAACTTGCTCTATCACCGGGAGGGCGACCATCTGTCCCAAGGAGGTGTCGGATTTATCGTCCACAAGTCTCTCGTTAACAACGTTGTAAAGATCGGGAGTGTGTCGACGAGGGTTGCGTACCTTATACTCAGAATCACCAAACGGTATTCGCTGAAGGTCATACAGGTTTACGCACCAACCTCGGCACACCCCGATGAGGAGGTGGAGGAAATGTATGAGGATATCTCTAGAGCCATGCATTCCTCCAAAACCCAATATACGGTGTTAATGGGAGACTTCAATGCAAAACTAGGCACAAGAGAGAACGGTGAGCTGAAAGTAGGGAAATTTGGAATAGGGCAACGGAACCCAAGGGGCCAGCAGCTGGCCGACTTCATGGAGAAAGAGGGACTCTTCATGATGAACTCTTTCTTCCAGAAGCGGCCCCATAGGAAGTGGACCTGGTCGAGCCACGACGGTTCGACAAAAAATGAGATTGACTTCATTATGACGACCAGACGACAACTGTTCAGTGATGTCTCCGTGATCGCGAGGGTGAAAACTGGTAGCGATCACCGAATGGTTAGAGGCACACTGAACCTAAACGTTAAGTTGGAGAGGTCTCGTCTAATGAAGTTCCCCTCGTGCTTTGTTCCAAAGTTCCGAAACCTTTCAGCTCGAGTTACAAAACCATTTTCAGGGCCTAGAAGACTGCAATGAAGTGGACGATATGAATGACAAGCTCGTGGAAACTGTCCATGCGGTCGGAGCTAAGTTCTACAAGACCCGCCGCAGAAGAACACAAAAACTCTCCGATCACACTCTTAATCTCATGGCTGTTAGACGGGAGATGAAGCTACATTCTTCAACAGACTTGACAGCATACAGGCATCTGAACAGACAGATCTCCAAATGCATGCGGCGCGACTTACGCAACTTCAATACAGCTCGTATTGAAGAAGCGATCGAGCGGAACCAAGGCTCCAAAGTCTTTGCCAGAGATCTGCCTGCCAGAAAGAGCCAACTGTCCAAGCTGAAGACAGAGTGTGGCAGCATCGTTTCCGGGACACCTGAGATTTTGAGTGAGATTGAGAGGTTCTATGGGCAATTGTGCACGTCATCGTTGGAGCCACACGCAAATGTGAGTAACGATCCAAGAGCGAGTCTCATCCGACATTATTCCGATGATATCCCGGACGTCAGTCTGAGCGAGATTAGAATGGCTCTCCAGCACCTTAAAAACGGTAAGGCCCCAGGCAAGGATGGAATTACAGCGGAGCTTCTGAAAGCGGGTGGAAAACCGGTACTTGAAGTCCTTCAGAAGCTCTTTAATTCCGTCCTCCATGGTGGCATTACACCGGAGGCGTGGAGCAGAAGTGCGGTGGTCTTGTTCTTCAAGAAAGGTGACAACGCTCTCTTGAAGAACTACAGACCGATTTCCCTTCTGAGCCGCGTCTACGTGCTGTTTTCGAGAGTCATTACGAATCGTCTCGCGCGCAGACTTGACGACTTCCAGCCTCCCGAACAAGCCGGTGTCCGAAAGGGCTTTAGCACCATAGACCACATACATACCCTTCGGCATATTGTACAGAAGTCCGAAGAGTACAATTTGCCACTATGTCTGGCGTATGTGGACTATGAGAAAGCCTTTGATTCCGTCGAAATTTGGGCGGTGCTGCAGTCCCTTCAGCGGTGCCAAGTTGACTGTCGGTATATCGAAGTGTTGAAGTGCTTGTACAGTAGGGCTACGATGGCTATCCGAGTACAGAACCAGAGTACGAAACCTATCCAATTGCAAAGAGGTGTAAGACAGGGTGACGTCATATTCCCGAAACTGTTCACCGCTGCATTGGAAGACGTTTTCAAGCTTCTGGACTGGAAAGGATACGGTATCAACATCAATGGCGAGTACATCACTCACCTGCGATTTGCCGACGATATAGTCCTTATGGCAGAATCGCTGGAGGACCTAAGCACTATGCTCAATGACCTCAATAGTGTTTCCCAACGGATAGGTCTTAAGATGAACATGGACAAAACAAAGATCATGTTTAATGTCCATGTCACACCTATGCCGGTAGTTGTTGGGAACACTATGCTCGAAGTTGTTGACGAGTATGTTTACCTGGGACAAATAGTCCGACTAGGTAAGTCCAACTTCGACCGAGAGGTCAATCGACGGATTCAACTCGGCTGGGCAGCGTTCGGGAAGCTACGACACATCTTCTCGTCAGACATACCTCAAAACCTTAAAACGAAATTGTACAACCAGTGCGTGTTGCCAGTGATGACTTACGGAACTGAGACGTGGTCCTTCACTGCTGGCCGCATGAGAAAGCTCAAGGTAGCTCAGCGAGCTATGGAGAGGGCTATGCTCGGAGTTTCTCTGCGTGATAAACTTAGGAATGAGGATATCCGCAGTAGAACCAGAGTAACCGACATAGCCCAACGGATTAGTAAGCTGAAGTGGCAGTGGGCCGGCCATATAGCTCGAAGAACCGACAACCGATGGGGAAGAAAGGTTCTGGAGTGGCGGCATCGTACCGGTAGGCGAAGTGTAGGGCGTCCCCCCACGAGATGGAGTGACGACCTGGTAAGACATGCAGGAAGTCGATGGATGCAGGTGGCTCAGGACCGTGCTTTGTGGCATTCTTTGGGGGGGCCTATGTTCAGCAGTGGACTTGTGAAGGGCTGTAATGATGAATGATGATGACATCTGCATCGCAGATACGAAGTTCGTAACCAAACAGTATGGGTTGTTTATGAACTTCGTATTGTTGTTAAATTTGTAAAAATAAATATTTTGATTGTTAAATACAAATGTAAATATTTTTCCGTTAATACTGGTATCACCTAAAGTTAATACAGCACTGTATCCCGAACCCTCTCACGCAAAAGGTACGTTCATAAATATTTGACTTGTTAAGCTCGTTCCCCTTTAACAATGACATGTTTCATGACACTGTTAGTTAAAAGGAAGACGACACTTCAAAGAATTCATTACTAAAATATTTTCCTGTCTGCATTTGTCTACGTTAATGTTTTATATAATTGAAGCTTCAGTGCGCTCATTAGAAAACAACGGGAAAAGGATATTGCAATGCTATTTCTGTAATTATGTTTCATTTTGTCATTTTTTCTAAATAATTTAAGTTTTTTTTCGATCATATATTGTTATTATCATCATCATTAAAGACCTTCAAAAATCCACTGCTGAACATACGCCTCCCCAAGGAATGCCACAAAGCACGGTCCTGAGGTACTTGCATCCATCGACTTCCTGCATATCTTAACACGTCGCTACACCTCATCTGCCGATACGAGGCTGCCACTCGGGAACCTTTCTTCCCCATCCATTGTCGTTTCTATGAGCTATATTGCCAGTCCATTGCTATTGCTATTGTACTAGTATGCTGGGCTATGTCGATTACTCTGGTTCTACTGCGGATATCCTATTTTCTAAATTTATCATGCAGAGAAATCTCGAGCATAGCCCTCTCCATGGCTCGGTGAGCGACCTTTAGCTTTCTCATACGGCCAGAAGTGAAGTCTGAGATCTATATGTCCTCACTAGTATAACGCACTGGCTGTACGCGGTGTTGCAGTCCCTTCAGCGGTGCCAAGTTGACTATCGGTATATCGAAGTGTTGAAGTGCTTGTACAGTAGGGCTACGATGGCTATCCGAGTACAGAACCAGAGTACGAAACCTATCCAATTGCAGAGAGGTGTAAGACAGGGTGACGTCATATCCCCGAAACTCTTCACCGCTGCATTGGAAGACGTTTTCAAGCTTCTGGACTGGAAAGGATACGGTATCAACATCAATGGCGAGTACATCACTCACCTTCGATTTGCCGACGATATAGTCCTTATGGCAGAATCGCTGGAGGACCTAAGCACTATGCTCAATGACCTCGATAGTGTTTCCCAACGGATAGGTCTTAAGATGAACATGGACAAAACAAAGATCATGTTCAATGTCCATGTCACACCTATGCCGGTAGTTGTTGGGAGCACTAAGCTCGAAGTTGTTGACGAGTATGTTTACCTGGGACAAATAGTCCGACTAAGTAAGTCCAACTTCGACCGAGAGGTCAATCGACGGATTCAACTCGGCTGGGCAGCGTTCGGGAAGCTACGACACATCTTCTCGTCAGACATACCTCAAAACCTGAAAACGAAATTGTACAACCAGTGCGTGTTGCCAGTGATGACTTACGGAACTGAGACGTGGTCCTTCACTGCTGGCCGTATGAGGAGGCTCAAGGTCGCTCAGAGAGCTATGGAGAGGGCTATGCTCGGAGTTTCTCTGCGTGATAAACTTAGGAATAAGGATATCCGCAGTAGAACCAGAGTAACCGACATAGCCCAACGGATTAGTAAACTGAAGTGGCAGTGGGCCGGCCATATAGCTCGAAGAACCGACAACCGATGGGGAAGAAAGGTTCTCGAGTGGCAGCCTCGTACCGGTAGGCGAAGTGTAGGGCGTCCCCCCACGAGATGGAGTGACGACCTGGTAAGACATGCAGGAAGTCGATGGATGCAGGTGGCTCAGGACCGTGCTTTGTGGCATTCTTTGGGGGAGGCCTATGTTCAGCAGTGGACTTGTGAAGGGCTGTAATGATGATGATGAATGATGATGTATAATCTTGTTTTTAATTGTTGGTGTATCCTGACAAGAAGATGTGTCGTAATCTCCCAAACTCAGCCAACCAAGCTGAATCGTCGATTGACCCCTTACTTACTTAATCGGACTAATCGGATCCTCCAGCGATTCTGCCATAATGACCTACTGCACACAGTTACAATACTATAGGATATAATAGGTAATTACTATAAGAAATAATAGGTTTTCAAAAAGTATAGAATAGTTAGGGAATATGTTAAACGGATTACTAGAATTTTAGCTTCTTTTTTCGTGTATATATATATATATATATATATATATATATATATATAGATATATATATATATATATATATATATATATATATATATAGATATATATATATATATATATATATATATATATCCATTTATAAACCTAAATTGCACGTGGACAATCATCCAGACTTGCCGTCTTGTGGCGGCATAAGAGTATCCAATGGGTGATCACCTACCACGAGAAGGTGCGAAAACGATCATGGTCAAATGGTAGTCAAGCTCCATAGACTGTAGCGAATGTATGGTGGGATTGGAAAGGCATCGTTTATTATGAGATTTTACGGCAGGACAAAACCATCGATTCAGATCTCTACTGCCAAAAACTAATGAGACTCTGACTGCCAAAAACGAATGTTAGAGGCGACAGAAAGAGAAACTTAAACAGGAGGTGGTCAGCAGAATCTTCTCGATAACAATAAAACAATTTGCATGTGTAAATAGCCTACTAGGCGTGGCTACTCTGCCAAATACCGATCGTGATATTATAACAGCGATGAGATAATGATGTCTAGGATTATTAGTGTCAGATATTTGTCGCTTTTCGTCAGTTACCAGTCTTTGAATTTTACAATACATAATAAAATCATTATTAATGACATTAACTGTATTAACATTAAGCCATCATTTATATATATATATTTAAAATGCATTTATGTAAATATTATGTCAAAAATTTAATTTATATTGCTATTCCAAAATTTAAATTCATTAAGCATTAATTTGGTTATCTCGTAAATTTCTCGCAATAGTTTAATAATAAAGGTAGGAATGTCAAACATAAGTCACGTCTACACATTACCCTGGTACGAGATATGTGACGAGGTAATGCGTTGTTACGAGACTTGTATAAATTTGCCTTAACGCCCAATATGCTCGTCTCTGTATTAATTCAAGCAACCTGAGTAAGTAAGATAATCTGATAAATTATTCAGAATTACGCATACAATGCTTTAAGTTTTCAAAGATTATAACACAATCGTAAGTTTTTTCAAAATTAACATGTAATCTTTGAACAAGTAAGGTACACACCATGTTATGCTTCAAAAGCGTCGACGTAAAGATGAAAATATATATAAAACATAATATATTATACATAAAAAAGAATTATTTTCGGGGGCAGTCGGATAAAAACAAACAACTTCCGCTTTGCTCTTATCATTGTAACGTTTAGCACAATGTGCCGTATAGTGTCAACGCAAGAGAATCCAGCACCCGATTTCGCTTAGTGGGTGTCGTAACTTTCAATAAAAGACAATATAACCTTGTTTATATCTGATGTAAAATACCTAAATCTGACACGAGCAGAAGGGTCAAATATGCGAGACATCTGGCAATGCGATCACCAACCTTCCAAGCGCGACAATAAAGGCAAATCCTCCCTGAAACGGACAAAACCAATAGACATTCACAGGCTGATAAAGTAAAAGAAGAAGAATAAATTAGTTACGAAAGTAATGTGCATTTTGATTCGCAAACGAGGATAGATGTATATGTCTATGGGCCGCAGCAACCACTTACCATCAGGTGGACTGTGTGCTCGTTTGTCACCCTATTCTATAAAAAAAATGTAAAATCTCGGACATGTCGCTAATAATACGGAAAACGATACCACATGAGTAATGATACTCACCAAGGGCAAAGCTCCTAAGGAGCGTTAAAAATTCTTACCTATTTTGGTGTTTTTTTATAGGATCCAGATGAAAAGCGAGCACACAGTCCACCTGTTGGTAAATGGTTGCTGTGGCCCATAAACATCTCATCGTTTCCGAATCAAAATTCAGATGCAATATCAGCCGTGGGGACTAATATGGAATGCCTCTTTTCTAATAAAAAGGGTCTCCGGTTCTCTACACTCACCATGCGAAACACAGAAGCGTTGAGCTGCTATTTTACGCTGGTATTCTGTGAGAGCGTGGTCCTTCCTCGGTCGAGTCGACGCATTCGTGTAACAACTATACAATTAATATAGCTGCAACTTGGCTTTATCACGGTTGACACAGAAGGATAATATTAAATAATTATACACAACGTTTATTAGTTTTTTATTATATACCTGATATTAAGCCATTGTGCGCCTGAGTTGTCTCTTGTTCTAACGTTCCTGTACGGCCTCTTTCTTAAAACTCGAACGGTGTCCAAATCTTGGAAGCTTGCCAATGTGCAATCAGTACACAAGAAGGTTAGTCGTGCCGATACCTGTAACTATCGACCAATCACCATCACCTCCATACTCCGTATAGTTATGGAAAGGGCAAAGTCATGGAACAGTAAGCTACTGACATACCTTGAAACAAATTACCTCCTCAGTGATCATCAATATGACTTCCGCCGGGGCCGGTCCACTAGGGATCTTCTTGTCACGCACTTCTGGGGCGAGGCCATCGAGGAGATCGGTAAAGCTCTAGCAGTTTCTCTCGATATCTCTAAAGGCTTTTGACAGAGCTTGGCACGTAAATCTGCTTAGTAAGCTTCCTGCTTACGGCATCCCCGTCAAAGTTTGCTACTGGATATCTGACTTGACTGAGTGAACGTTCGATCAGAGTAGTCATAGATGGCTGCTCTTCTGACCTAATGCATGTTAATTTCGGGGTTCCTCAGGGCTCTTTTTTTGCGATACTTTTCCTGCTGCACATCAATGACGTACTTCTACCAGGTATTGTTGGGTATGCAGATGACAGCACAGTCACAAAGTGATTCATGAAAATTAGTCCCATTATCCGAATAAATAACCCGTGGCCACCCACGCCTAGCCGCCATGCGCCGCAATGCCGATATCGCCGAGTCCGCGGTCAGAGAATAAACTATCTCTAGATGTACTGCGCGCGTCGTTAGGCACGTGAACAGTGCCACCCACCGTTTTTCGTGCCGTCGTCCTATCGTAACCGTCAGAGGCCCGAAATAATCAATCCCAGTGTTCGTAAATGGTCGCGCAAACGTCCCTAACCGTTCAGGTGGTAAAACTCCTATAACCGCAGGTCGTGGTGTCGCCTTCCGTACTCTGCATCGTAGGCATTTACGCTTCGCTTCTCGCACTGTAGGTCGTAATCGGAGGATATGATACCTAGTGCGCAGGTCGTTCACCACTCTCTCTCTATTGGCGTGGCTTGCTTCCTGATGCGCCTTCTCCACAAGCAGCTTTACAAATTGGTGACGTCCATTCAGGATAATGGGTCTCTTCATTTGACCGTCCACGTCGGTGACGTCGATCCTTCCCCTGGCTCGTAGCACTCCATCCTCCAATATGGGGTCGAGCTTCCTTAGTGCGCTGCCGGTGGTCAAATTCTTTCCCCGCTGAAGGCGGCTGATGTCTTCAGCGAAGCTTTCCCGCTGGCTGTGTTGTATCCACATCCGTTCTGCTCTCTGGATGTGCTGCAATGTCAGTCCTCGTGCTCTTCCTCGTGCCGCATCGAGGAATTGTAGTACTCTTGCTGTGGCCCTGATTAACTTCTCGTAGGCAGAGAATCTCCCTATGTCTGGCAGGTGTGGAGCTTCCTGGGTGTCGCTCTGGTGCGCCACGATTTCCTCCAACTCTTCATCATCCCCCGCCTTCTCTTCCTGTCGGTGAGGCCATCTGTCTTCATGCTCGTAGAGGAAGGGTGGTCCTGTAAACCACTTGTCGCTCTCTTCCTTGGTCGTGAAATTCATACGCGTCGCTTGGTCCGCTACGTTTTCCGCAGTCGGTATCCTTCTCCATTGCTCGGGTGATGTCTTCTCAGCTATCTCCCCTAACCTGTGAGCCACGTATGGAGTGTATCGTTCTGTATCCAGTGGAGCGCCGTAGTAGAGTCCGTCCAATATACGACCCTATCTGCTACCACTCTGTGTTCGCCCTGTACGAACTCCGCGAGTCGCGCGCCTATTAAGTTCGCCTGCAACTCTAATCGCGGTATACTTTGCGCTTTAATTGGAGCGACTTTCGCCTTAGCCGCCACTAATCGTACCCTAATCGTTCCGTCGCGATATATAACACATGAAGTTGACGCTCTACTACTCCCCCCGTAGGAGCATAGCACCTTGGCAGTCGTAGTCGCGATACCTCCTCGACGACTCGCAGCCACCTCTGAAATTCCTCTGCTGCCTCCTCGGGTATCTCGTCGTCCCATCCGACCTTCTTCATACGCCATAGGTCTTGTAGCAGGATCTTGGCGGTGATGGTGAGGTAACTTAGCAGTCCAAGCGGGTCAAAAACGGACATGACCGCGCTTAATGCTTCCCTCTTGGTCGGTGGTCGCTGTAGCGCCTTTACTTCTTGCGGCACCCTATTCATTGACGTGTTGAATGTTAGGGCGTCTTCATCAGCCATCCATAATAACCCTAAGGTTCTGCCTGGGCTGTCTTGTCTTAAGCCTACTTCCTTAGGCTTACGCGCCAGTAAGTCCTCCGGCTTGTCCTCCAACAGGGCTGCGTGGTTAGAGTTCTCTTGGTCGGTGGTCGCTGTAGCGCCTTTACTTCTTGCGGCACCCTATTCATTGACGTGTTGAATGTTAGGGCGTCTTCATCAGCCATCCATAATAACCCTAAGGTTCTGCCTGGGCTGTCTTGTCTTAAGCCTACTTCCTTAGGCTTACGCGCCAGTAAGTCCTCCGGCTTGTCCTCCAACAGGGCTGCGTGGTTAGAGTTCCATCCTGCCAAGGTGAAACCGGCCTGCTGGTGCACTTCCGAAACCTGCTTCGCCGTATTTACCGCTTCCTCTACCGTGGCATAACTGTCTAAATAGTCGTCCATATAATGGCTACGTACGATAGCGCTAAGTGCCAACGGATGTGTCTCTGCGTGTGTGCGCGCGTTATGATCCCTAACACTATGTGCGAGAAACGGCGAGCTCCTCGCACCGAAAATCATAGACGTCATAACGTACTCCCGCGGTGGGCTGTGTCGCTCGTCTCCTCGCCAAAGAAACAACTGCGCGGGCTGATCGCGACGGTCGATCTTCACACGCAAGAACATTTCCCTAATATCCGCGGACACCGCTATCTCGTTCTCCCTAAATCGAAACAGTATGCCCGGTAAGTTCCTTAATAAGTCAGGGCCGTCAAGTAAATAATCGTTAAGGCATCTGCCGGATGCGCGCGTTGCCGCGTCGAACACTACTCTCGTCTTTCCCGGCTTGTTCGGATTCCGTACTGCGAAGTGTGGCAGGTACCAGCTCTTGGGATCCTCTCGCTCTGTCCCATCGGCTTCCCTTGCGTATCCCTTCGCCAGGAGGTTGTCTATCTGGGCTGTGTAGGCGTCACGAAACTCCGGCGACTGGTCCATCTTCCTTTCGATCGTCCGTAGTCTTCGCGCTGCCATCTCGTAGCTGGGTGGCATCCGCACGTTGTCGTCCTTCCATGGCAGTCCAACTTGGTATTGCTCGCCGACCTTCTTGACGGTGCGCTGGAATATGTCGACAGCGCGCTCCTCATCCCGTCGCGGCCTACTCTTCAGCGAGATACCTATAGAGTCTATCTCGTACTGCCGTTTGAGGAGTTCCGTTAGCTCCTCGTCCCGACTGGCAAACGTTCGGATGTCCCTATCTGACCGTCCGCTAGTGCTTTCTACGTGTAATACGGTCTCGCCGTCTTCCCTACACGTTAACCACGGCACGGTTCCCTGGATTACCCATCCTAATAACGTTCGTGCAGCTATAGGCTGCCTTCGACGTCCTATCCTTAAACCACGGGTAATTATCAAATGCCAACTGTCGGCGCCTAATAGCAATCTCGGCTTCGCGTCGTCGTAACACACCGAACTCGGTAAGTCACGTAAGTGCTTTAACCGTAAGCACTCCCTACTCACAGACTGCGAGCCTATCCTTAAGTCGGTTATTGTTCGCGCGTTTATGTTAAACATCTCGCTGCGCGTCTTGCCACGTATCCCTATATTGACTAATCTACTATTAGCCTCGCGTTGACTGTTACCTACGCCTTTAATATTGAGCGGCTTTACCGGTCCTTCCGCTCCTAACTCGCGAGCTAAGTCGTCGTCGATTAGCGATATCGTAGAGCCTTCGTCAAGTAGCGCGTACGTATTTACTTCCTTTCCGCGTGGTTCGCGCACGGTTATCGGACACACTTTTAACAGTACGGACGCACTACTGCTAACACTCGACGCGACGAGCACGGTTTCGTCCAGTTTAACCGACGCTGCAGGCGTACGGGCCTTGCGGGTGTGAAGGAGAGCGTGGTGGGGGGCGTTGCAGCCGTCGACGCCGCACTTCCTGGCTTTGCAGCGTATACGTCGGTGCTTGCTGCTCAAGCACTTGAAACATACACCATCTTCCCTTACCCACTTCCACCGGTCGTCCGAGCCCATTTGCTCTAACTTCTTACCCTTGACGATAGGGTGTTCACCCCCGCAACACATACATGAGGCACTACCGGTGTCCTCCTGGGCGGTGAACGTCTTTACGTCGCGGGCCCTATCTTCTACGCGGCGTGTTAACACTATTCTTTTCGACAGCGGCGTCTCTCGTCTTACGGGCGATTCCTTAGTCGACGTTACGGACGTATAGGCATGACTTAACGCACGGTCAGCCTCTCTCATCATGAACGGGGATAATGTAACGATGTCCGGTTCGTCCGCACTTCCGTAGTGCTCCGCATAATCGCACCAACGCGACCGTAAGTGAGGGCTAAGTTTGCTAGTAACCTCCCTAGTCAGCATTGGATTACGCTAATAACCCTTGCCGTCGACGTTCTGCATAATGCACACTATATTTTGTAACTTAATCGCGAACGAGTTTAATTCCTGGGCGGTTTGACCCGGGCGCGGAAGGCGTTTTAATTCTTCTAACGCACGATCTATAATTACTTCCGGGCGGCCGAAACACTGCTCCAGTGTCCGCATAATGTCTGCCGGATCCTTCGCGGTAAACAGCAGAGCCGATACTACCTCTCTAGCCTCACCGCGTAAACAGTTCCTTAATCTTGCCATATTTTCCGTATTTGTGAATCCATATAAACGCGTGGATTCATTCATCGCGGCTTTAAATGCTAACCATTCCGCGGCCGAGCCGTTAAAAATAGGCAAGTCCTGCGTCTGCTTCGCGGCGGCTGGTCTAACCCTAACTATGTTTTCTAAAGCTTCCGCTAGCCGTTCTATACCCCTATCCTTCCCTCGCGGGGTGAGCGACCTATCTCTATCCCTATTTTCTTCTAGCCTACGCTGTGGCGCCGGCGAACTATGTACACCTACATCCCTGTGATACGGTGACGGTAATCTACGATCCGCAAGGCGATGTGGCGATTTATCTCTGCCTACATCATTACACGGCGACGGTGATCTACGATCCGCGTGGTGATGTGGCGATGGCGATCTACGTGCACCTACATCCTTATGACACGGCGACGGTAATCTACGATCCGCGTGGCGATGTGGCGATCTACGTGTAGGCGATAGAGTGCGGCGTTGGACGCGCGACGGTGACGTAACCCGTACACGACGATCCACCTGGTTCATTTCTACGGCGACTCCATTGTCCCTCTGTATCGTATTTACGCGGCGCGGTTGAACGTCATTCGCAACCAACCTCCCCTGGGCATCTTCAGCGTGGTCATAACCGGTTCCCCTACTCGGCGGGGCCTGCTCTATCTCGATGCGGGGCGCGGGCTGAGACGGGCGGTAGGGCGGCTCCCCCCGCACAGTCTCTACGTTTTCTAACCACCTATTAACGCGTACCCTATTTTCGACTAATTCGTCCTAGTTTAGGCTTTCCCTATCTGTTTCTTCTTGCAGTTGCGCGATATCCCTAGCATACTTCTTCTTGATGAGATCTTCTTCGATTTGCAATTGCTTCCTCCTAATTGCAGCTAGTTCCTCCGCGGCATTATATTCGATTTGTTTTAATCTTGCTACTGCGCTAGCTGTCGACCGGGCTGAACGGACTGAACGGACCGACGGGGCGCGGGACGCGGGCCTATGTACAACGTCTGCTACAGGCGCGACGGTACGCACTATCGAACTAGTTTCTGTAGTCGGAAGATCTTCTATTATCGCGGCGAGCGTTTCTGTGCGCGGCGCGGATGTGCTAACTTCTCCCAAGCGATCGGTTGTAGACACGGACATAGCGGGGCGCGGCGGCGCGGGCGCGGGCGCGGGCATAGACGCGGGCGCGAGCGGGGGTGCGGCGCGGCGGAGGGCGCTTGTGCCAACGCGAGATAATCGGACGGGGACGCGGGTGCTTCCTCGAATATCCGCATTCCTACTGGCGTTTCGTCGTCGTTCCGTGTCTTCTGGCTTCTTGTCTTCCGCATGATGGTGTCCCTCGTTGCGACCTCCGATCGTCTTCAAAAAGATGCACGTATTGGACGCCGTTCCCGCCTCAAGGGCGTTACCAGATGGTCACAGTTTGGCACCGCTAGGGAGCAACCACCCGGCCGCGTAAACGCGGTTTAAGAAACAGGAATTGTCTGGAAACAGACAATATATATGACGTCGATGTAAGCAAGAAACGAGGAAGGAGTTAGCACCGACGATCTTCTCTCTTCGTCGACGTACTTCTTTCTTCCTCGAAGATCTTCTGTAATGATCTTCTTTCTTCTGTAATTATGTTCTCTCTTCTATAATTATGTTCTCTCTTCTATAATTATGTTCTTTCTTCTATAAATATGTTCTTTCTTCTATAATTATGTTCTTTCTTCAATAATTATGTTCTTTCTTCTATAAATATGTTCTTTCTTCTTTCTTCTGGCTTGAATCCGGCGACGATGGACCAAGAACTTGTTATGGATCGCAGTGGACTGTATTATTGACTACGCTAGGGAAACTGCTTAAAGAAAAGATGGTACTGGCGAACTATACTGTATTTAAACTATTTACAATATGGCACTATTAACTACACTATACAGAGGGGAGCCTTCTTAATTTCTATGGAGCCTTGATTCTTCTTGATTTCTCTTGCTGTTTCTTCTCTTCGAGTGCCGCTTCCGAAATGAACAGCTCACCGACCGAGACGCCCTTCTTATATGTCGCCAGAGAGCGTCTCGGTTCGTGAGTAGCGTCGTCCGCGATGCCGCGCGCTCATTGGTCGGCGACATCGCGTGATCTGCTGCCGGTGTGCGGGGTGCGCGGGGCGCACTGGGGTGTGAAGGGGCGACGGGGCGGCGGCCTCCTCGCTGTCCGCTACAGCAGTTATATGTTCACTAAGAGAGGCCATGGCGGAGCAGATAAATGCGACTCTAAGTCTTGTCTCCCAATGGGGTGATAATAAACTGGTGAATTTCAACGCCGCCAAAACTCAGACCTGTCTGTACCCCGCAAAACGGAGTCCGTTTGATCTGACTCCTACTTTCTGAGGTACATATGTCTAGAGGTTACTGATCATCTCGAGCTTCTTCGCATACAGTGCAGTGCTAACCTTAATTTTGGCGCTGATATTGAGTCGAAAGCACAAACTACGGCCAAAAAACAAGGTCAAATCTTAAAGAAAGAAGGAAAAGAAAGAAAAGAAGGTGAAGTAATACTTCACGCCTGGACAGCTACTAAATTTATACAATGCTCAAGTCCGAACATGCATGGAGTATTGCAGTCACTTTTGGGATGACTCAGCAAATTATCAACTTGCCGCACTCGATTCAGTGCAACGCAGACCCAAGTGGCTTATCCGTGAAAAAAAGCTGGTGAAAACTAAGCTTTCAGTATACCTCATTGCCGCCAAGTTGCTTTTTTGGCGGTCTTCTACAGATTGTACTTTAGGGAGTGTGACCATGAGCTTCATAAGCTCATACCGCCATCTCCATTCTCCTATCGGAGTATCAGACGTACTGCAAGTTAGCATTCACACTTGGTTGATTTCAGAATATTCGCACTAAGCGCTATAAGTCATCCTGCCGGTGTCTGTTTTTCCGAGTGCATATGACATGAACCTCTTCAAGGTGCGTGTTAATAAGCTTCTCATGGGTAAACTCGCTCCATCGTAGACCTTATCTTTGCCTTCGTACCAGACGAAGGTCAAGAGTAAGCCTATTTTTAATTAATAAAAAAACCTGTCATAAAATATATTTTTATAAACTACATAAACATTATTTCCATATTTTTTGTTTTTGTATAATTTGGTGCGCTTTTGATTCAGTAAATCATAAGTCAGTAATTCAATAAATTTTAAATATAATATAAAGTTTCTTTCTTTAATAATATGCCCCTCTGCTGGATAATGTAAGAGGACCTACATTTCTGAGATTGTTTAGGACAATGATGAGTCTGCTATCCTTTTCCTATACACGCAGGCATACACAACATGGCAAGTTTTCTCTATATATTTATTATACTGTTTCTTATATAAAATAAAAAAAACACAAATATATACAGATCTATATACGAGTACACACACACACACACACACACACACACATATGTATATATATGTATATATATATGTATATATATATATATGTGTGTGTGTATATATATATTATACATATGGTTATACGCCAAGTAAGAGGGATCATTAAAATGGGCTCTACACTGCTCGCGAAGTTGATCGAAGTTGGACGAGGAGAATAGTGTAGAAAAGTACTTCGATTCGCTTCGTGCAATAGAGCGAACACACTGCAACAGCAGCTGACTCTTAAAGGTTATTCATGGTTTTTGGGTTATGGTATTGGTTAGTGACTCGCGGCGACTGAGCTCTCCACGAAGTTGCACGAGTGTGTCTAATAAAACGACCGCGTTGTGATTCGAAAGAGAACTGTATTTTTTTATAGACATGACACGGATACATATATATATATATATATATATATATATATATATATATATATATATATATATTGTTCGCGCAAAACGTTGATGTCGGAGTCGACACCGCTCCACTTGAGGTTCGAGGCCTTTCGAGGTTATCCACAGTCACTTTCTTCTTTCGTCACGTTGCCAGTCAATTAACTCTATCGTACGATTTACTAACTTACAGAAGCCACTAACTATCGCTGGGTATATAATGGTTACCGCACAAACGCACACGGAGTTTAAAGGGTCAAAGGTCACTACCGTTTCGCGTAGCAATAGTTAATTCTAGAATCAGAGGCCGCACTATCTAATATTGCCGAATGCACTAATGCAGGTTTTGAGTCAGACACAATAAGTCCCGGGAAGCTCTCCAGTAGGAATGCGCGTCACAATGATAGACCGTATATTTACTGGCCGCGCCGAATTATTCCGAGTTCCCTAACAGAATGGACCGCGTGCTCACGTCAGCACCGGTTAAAGACGACTCACTATTCGCTCGCGACTCGCGCGCTCGTGCCACGCCCCAGCCGAAGTTCAAACCGGAATCGCGCCGAGCCGAGTGACATCTGGTGTCGACTCCGACATCAACGTTTTGCGCGAACATATATATATATATAGGGTATTTTTGAAACGCTCCCGAAAACTAAGACAGGCGACAGCACCAAGTATACCTTTGATCATGGGTCACAAATAAATTCGATCCTGATGAAAAAAAAATCATCTTTTAACAACGTTTTATTAGCTTTATTCACGCGCCATCATGTTAGTACAGCTAAATGAAACGATAATTTCATAAAAAATATCATGAAAATACTGAAACATAAAACCAGCAGTGGAATGACTGAATTGTATCACCTGACTAAAGGTCAATGTACTCGCGAACGCAAATTCGCGCGGCCCGCAACTAGCGAGCCATACCACTACATACGCTAATGAAAAAATACTTAAATGAAATGTAACCAAGGTTGGAGTCATGCGTTTTTATTCATCGTGTAGGTATGTTTATTATTCTCATGTATTCAGTTATGTACCTATTCAGATTAGTTCAGTACTAAGTTATTTAAAAAAAATAGTTATGAAACAGCTTACCGCTCTAAATCCTCCGTGGTCTTATGAGATGCAGCTCAAATTGTGCTCCATTCATTTCAAGGTAGATTTGGGTGCAGGCGGGGCATCATCGTGTGGTCTTCGACACAGTCCGTACATAGTTTCTCGAAAGCATCCACGATCCTTTGGCGCATTTTGTCAGCACTATCACACTCACGATTAAAAACCCTTTCTTTCACATACCAAAAAGAAGTCTAACGGGGTCAGATCTGGTGAGCGAGGTGGCCAAGCGTGTGATCCTAGTCTGCCGATCCAGCGATCATCAAATAGCTCATTGAGGCGCTCACGGACGAACCTCACGACATGGTATCGCTGTCTGTTCAGTCGCTGTGGCAGAAACACTGGTCCCAGTATGCGATCCTTAAATAAACCTGCCCATACGTTAACCGACCATCGGGTTTGGTGCCCGGTTTGTCGAACAGGGTGCGGGTTAACCTCTGAATACACGTGTGTATTTCTTCGGTTCCACAGGCCGTTTCTGGTAAATGTCGACTCATCCGTCCAGATAATGTGCTCAATGGCACATTATCTGGACGAACCAGGCACACGTTGTCGCTGGTATAATAACCAACGGCAGAAAACTCGTCGGCGGACGTGATCGCCGGGAACTAAAGCTTGCACTTTGTGCAATTTGTATGGGCGCATTCGGTTACGCTTCAACACTGTGTGCACTGCACAAACGCATCCCGACGTCTTAACAATTTATTTGGCGATACTTCGTGTACCTGGGTTCGGATAACATGTTGCTGTATTCACAATCACTATAAAAGTACGCGTTAAGCATTATTAAAACAAAAAACGTAACAACAGGAATAATACCAACACGTAATCACAAGTAATAACAATACGATTGAGCTGTCGCTCACGCACGCGTGTACAAAATCAACACGGAACTGTTTCAAAAACTACAATTAATAACGAACCCCAACAAAACTGAAACCTACTGCTAGGACAGTTATTATACTCTTTGTCTCACAGAATACTTTACTCCTTGCTTTGTCTACTGCGTCACAGCGTGAGGCGACACGAGCCGGCCGGGTTACATTCTGCCGTCGTCGGGTTACATAAAGAAGGACGCAACTAACAAAAACGTAAAATGGAAATAAAAAATAAATTGATGAATTTTTCTTTCAGACTCTGTGTCTAAAGTACCTATATTAAAAGGTATCTATATGAAAATACCTAGAGACATGAAGATTTTAAGGACGAACAAATTTTTTGATAATTTGTTTATTTATTTAAATAAAACGAATTTTCCTTTTCATCTTAGCTTAAAAAATACACCTGGCAACACAAAAACATCGAAGGAAAGACGCATATAACTATTTGCGTCTTTCCAACCTAATAAATTTAAAAAAAACTGCCATTCATTTAACAATTTTACATATTTTGGAAAGGTCATTTGAAGTTGAAAGGACGCTAATAGTAATTTACTACTTTTTTTTTTAATAAATATTATAAAAGCATTGGTAGTGAGACACAAAAAATAATAATTTTAAAAAGTAATGATTTTAAAGGGGATATCATACAAGACTTACTACGATAATAATTAAAAATTAAAAATTTTGTACAACCGACTTTAATATAAATAATTAAGGATAACTCAAACACTATTGGTCTGACCTCGATCAAATTTATATGGGACCACATGTGAAACACCAGCTCTTAACAATAAGATATAAGCTCTTAATAATAAGATATAGAATAATAAGACAAGACCAAGAATAATTGAAATTTAAGTAATCGATGCAAATATTGTTAAAGATGACGTAGCAACTGGTTAAATAAGTCTTTTCTTTTATGTTGAATTTGTATAAGTCTTTTCTACTAAAAGAGTCATCTGTGATCAACAGTTACGTCTAAAATTCTTACGATAATTTCTAAAATATTGATATTTGTGAATATTAAAAAAATTTAGTAGATGCGCCTTCTTATCATGAATCGAATGGTATATTTAACTCATTTATTCATAAATTGTTAGATGCGCCCTTTTTTCTTAAGACCGCGTGTTTCGTACCGAGCTAGATACAGGTCGATAGCGGAGGGGGTGTGGGTACAATCGCGTTCTAAAGTACTACATGGTATTGGGCTATTGTTTTATAATATTATAGTAATTAATTGTTTTAATGTAGAATCATAATAGGTGTTTTACTAGCTACTTAGAACTTTGGAAGAGGTGGGAATTAAAAATGGATAATGTTTATATGAGCATTATTTGTTATTTCTATCGTAAAATATAAAGTAGTTTGTAACAAGAAAACTTTAGCTAAGGGTAACACGCCGTCCATTATGACGTCTTGGGTCACATGGAAGCCAGATGTTAATGGTGTGTTGGTGTTACTGGATGCTACTTGATCATCACTTTCATCTTCGCTTGAGCTTCCGTCATCAGGTCGATCACATGGTAATTTTTTCGGTATTCTTCCTCCACACTTTTAACTTTACTGCACATCATCATCATCATCATTACAGCCCTTCACAAGTCCACTGCTGAACATAGGCCTTCCCCAAAGAATGCCACAAAGCACGGTCCTGAGCCACCTGCATCCATCGACTTCCTGCATATCTTACCAGGTCGTCACTCCATCTAGTGGGGGGACGCCCTACACTTCGCCTGCCGGTACGAAGCTGCCACTCGAGAACCTTTCTTCCCCATCGGTTGTCGGTTCTTCGAGCTATATGGCCGGCCCATTGCCACTTCAGCTTACTAATCCGTTGGGCTATGTCGGTCACTCTAGTTCTACTGCGGATATCCTCATTTCTGAGTTTATCACGCAGAGAAACTCCGAGCATAGCCCTCTCCATAGCTCGCTGAGCGACCTTGAGCTTCCTCATCCGGCCAGCAGTGAAGGACCACGTCTCAGTTCCGTATGTCATCACTGGCAACACGCACTTTACTGCACAATTTTCCCCATTCACCTTCTCCTATCATATATACCTTTTCGATCACTAGTTTAGTCATAAAACAATAGATATAAATAATTTTTCTTTCCTTCCTTTTTAAAACATCGTCGCGAGTCGCAAAGTAAGCTGTGTATGCGACTGTATTTTTGGAGCGAACAAAGCGCGGGAACCAATAGCATGCAGGCACACTAATACTGGCGGATTGTTCCCCCGTCGCGCGCCTTTCGTACCAATATGTGATAAATCGCTCAGTGCCCAAGTTCAAGGCCAGCGTTTGTTTTTCACCGTTCGCGCGTACATTAACCACCATTAGTCAGGTGATATCAATTCAGTTTCCACTGCTGGTTTTATGTTTCAGTATTTTCATGATATTTTTTATGAAATTATCGTTTCATTTAGCTGTACTAACATGATGGCGCGTGAGTAAAGCTAATAAAACGTTGTTAAAAGATGATTTTTTTTTCATCAGGATCGACTTTATTTGTAACCCATGATCAAAGGTATACTTGGTGCTGTCGCCTGTCTTAGTTTTCGGGAGCGTTCCAAAAATACCCTGTATATATATATATATATATATATATTAATACTAGCTTTATAGCCGCGGCTTCGGTCGCGTGGTCTTCAATTTAGAAGCATCATTTAATACTATTCCGTGCCAAATTTAGCACAATTCGATACACTTTTGATTTGGCTATGTTATATCATGACATGGTCAACAAACAGTGATAAATATCATGAAATGACACAATTTGACGAAATAATGATTTAAGGATAATTTAGCAATAATTGCAGGCAGACCAGTTTAAATCAGTTTACATACAGATATAGTATCAAACGTATGAAAACTGATGTTTTTAGTTCAAAAAAATATAAATTTTCATACGTTTGATAGATATCACTATTATCTATTATTTTTTGTTTTAATTATTGTTAGGATTTTAAATAACTTTATATATCTAATTATTAAAACGGGTAATTAGGTAATCTTAATAGCTTTGTTAGTATTTAAAAAATACATTTATTATATGTATAATATAGAAATAAATACATTCTTGTAACAAAAGCCAACGTCACGACACTATCGACAATATCGTCAATTAATAGGCTAACTTGAAAACATTCACGTACCAACCTCTTGAAAGATCCCTTAGTAGATATCTGCAAGCAAAAAGTTTCATGGTTGTGTAGCATGGTTCGTAAGTCAATATTTTTTATTATTTAAAAATTTAATTAAGGTTTAGTTAAAAGAGTGTCAATTTAAAACTTTATTTTAAATACTGTGTCATATATAGAAAGAGATAATTTAAGGTAAATTATCTCGTTCATTTACCTTAATGGTGATTACACACTTTTTTAACTAATGAAATGATTCGTGAAACACATTTCGAAGCACTTGGAAAATTGAATACTGTGAATCCGCTATCAATCTCAGAGCGAATGATTGACGTCACGTGAACCAATTTTCTGTAGCACCTGGCAAATCCTGACACATTGTAATTCCCCTGTTGTCGTCGTACCATGTTAACAATTTATTGCTTTTTGCTTCTAGCAATTGCCGTCGCTTTAATGTATTTTTCAGTTAACTAAAATGAGTCTAATATGTTCAATTTAATTTTTTATTCGTTTTTTAAAATACTTTATGTATCGTGTACGGGTTTTACGTAAATTCCACACGGACAAACATCGAGACCCAGCACTATTGCTTGTAGGCTAAGCAGACACTTTTTTAATACGCAAGTCGAACCCTAGCTTCACGGGTTACGGGACAGCAATAAGGCACGCAATTGAGGAGAAAGACGGGAAGGGTAAAACACTTCATTTTATATTATTAAGCAGACCTTAATTTGTTCTTTTTAACGTCTTTAGTGTAATGGATCTCCGCAAAGTAACGCCTGATTCTAATAATGAACTTTCAAAGTTTATTTGATGGCTTTTGGCTTTCTGTGGTAATAAATTAAGTAAACGTAGAGATATTGATTTTTAAGTAAAAAAGTTGGAAAATTAAGAATATCGTCCACTACATTTGAAAATGTTTAGTCTAGATAACAATAGAAAATTTAGAAATTCGCCTAAATGTAATGAAATTTTCAAAGACAAAGTCAAGTAACAAAGTGCTTACTCCTTTTTAAAAGGCTGGTAACGCACCCGCAATTCCCTTGGTATTGCAGTTGTTCATGGGTGGCGGTAGTCACTTACCAGTAGGTGAGCCGTATGCTCGTTTGCCCTCTCTCCTATAAAAAAATTAAAAAAAGTTCAAAATATATTTATTCAAAATTGGCCTTTTATGAAAGTCAAGCAATCTATGTCATCCATTCGCGGCAAGAAACTCACGAGTATCTCCCAACAGATAAAATTTTACATTATAAAAAACACTCATAGCACAAAAGTCTAAGTTAATTTTTAGTAAAATCCAAAAGTGCACACCTCGTACGCTCATGTAATGTTTTGAATAATCAATTTACTTTTAATAATTACCGAAACAAGTATATCGTTTAAAGCTACAAAAAATGTTTCTGTTCAATTAACACAAATTTTTTTGACTGCTTAATACCGATGTTTCGTATTTTGTTAGCGAAAAAAATTGTCAAATAATTAATAAAGTAAAAAAATATTGAAATAAAAAAAATATATAGTGAAAATCTAAAGGCTTCCTAAGGATTAAAATCAAAAGTTAATAAAAAAATCAAAGTGATAAGTTCAGTTTTTCAAAAGTTATCTTGTTGACATCCATGCCGACGAACTGACATACAAGTGATATTATTTTCAATTAAATTTTTTTTTTAATAATAATTGAAATAAATAATCTTATAACTACGTCATAGGTATTAACTGAAATCTCCTCTTGCTGTTGGTGTTCTTTTTTATTTTATAAATGTAATATAAAGCTGGTGGAAGTGATTTAAGTTGAGTGGTTCGCGATTTTTTGATTTGGTGGCAATAGAGCACTAAAAATTATGTCCACGAATTCCCTATCTTTCAAATCATTAACCTTGTTGTATTCCATAGGCTTTTAGTACTCTACGTGGTAAGTGGAAAAGGGTGGAACTAATATATTCTTTCTTCATAACAATGCTCCTTTTTTAGATACATCTTTTTTATTATATGTTGTTGAAACGACAGCCGACTGCTCAACGTAATTTAGTGTTCAAGAATTTATGATGCCAAATGCTATATATTGATATCACGACATGCATGACGAGATGTGTGACGACTTAGGCCGTTACGAGACTTGTGTAAATTTACCTTAGCGCCCAATATACCCGTCCATAATTCTTACGTAATGGTGTTTATCGTATAAATGTGTAGTACATGCACAAACTAAAGAGAATTATATTTCGTTGTTATTATTTTCTATTTAATTGTCTGCTGACTTCCAAAAAGGAGACGATACTCAATTCGACTTTATGTTTTTTTTTATTTTTTTTTTATGTGTGTTACCTCATAACTTTGTACTAGGCGAACCGATTTCGATGATTCTTTTTTTATATGAAAGCTGATAGTTCTCGTGTGGTCTCATATAAATTTGATTAAGGTCAGACCAATGGTTATTGATTTATTCTTAAATAACCTATATTGAAGTCGGCTGTACAAAATTTTTAATTTTAAATTATATCATTTCAATGCATTAATCCAAAAATAGTATTCTGATATTAAAGCCCATCATAGCTATTGGATGAGGAAAAGCAGCCATAGTTCTTGACACCATACAGCGAGGAAAAGGACTGTATCACGGATAATAAAATATTTATTAATGTACATAACAAATGCAAACTATGCCTTCAGCAGTTTACAACATCCACACAGAATATTTTAAATTATAATAACTTTGTAAAATTACAGGCGATTTTGTTTCTAATAAGTCCGAAATAACCAATTTTTATAAATGAAATCAATGAGCCGACAAAGCACACAACCCACGCTGCAATAAACATACGTCGATTCGGAGATATTTTGTGAAAGTGTAAACCGAGTAATCGACAGCAATTTGATCTGGCCTCATTTTTCTGGCAGACAATTAAACTGGGGCCAATCACCTACAGAAAATGATCTACCCGACATTTTCGACGAAGCATAACTGGAAACAGAAAGGCCAACCATCTTTCGACAATATAGTTGTCGTATATATTGGAGCCTCACCATGATCACTTGACTTAACTCCCGTCTCTCGTCTTAAAGTATGTAAAACAGAAGAAGAAGGGCTCGCGGATGTATATGGTAGTGCGGTTCACATCTTAAACATGAGACGTAAAGAACTATACTAAAATTTTATTAGAATATCATAATTTTTCACTCATTGAGGTTTAACATCATTACATATATTAACAAATCCACTGTTGAACATAGGTCTCTCCCAAGGAATGCCACAAAGCAGGATCCTGAGCCACCTGCATCCATCAACTTATCACTTACCAAGTCGTCACTCCATCTAGTGGGAGGAGGCGTCACGCCATATACTTTGCCTGCAGGTACGAGGTTGCTGTCGGTTCTTCGAGCTATATGGCTGGCCCATTGCCACTTCAGCTTACTAATCAGTTTTTAATTTTTGCCTCATTTAGGTTTGAACACTTTCATTCTGCGAATTGGTCACATATTTTTCTAAATGATACTTAAAACGAAAAGACAAAACTAAACCATGTTTTTAAAATGGTTGAACATCTGAGGTTATTAAATTTATTTCTTTAAAAGTAGGGCTTTTTATCTGATAAGGTAGACAGACAGACACTTGAAAACGTATGTCGTACTTGTATAAATAATAAATAAATAATGTACTAATGTAATTTTAAATCGGGAGAAACTGAGTCTTGTAGATACCACCATTTTTCTTGGAATCACACTAGACGCGAAGCTTCAATGGAGCCCCCATATATCAAAACTAGCAAGCAGACTTAGTTCGGCAGCATATGCTGTAAAAAAGATTAGAAGTCTAACCAGTGTTGAAACAACTAGACTAGTTTACTTCAGCTATTTCCATAGCATAATGTCATATGGTATTTTGCTATGGGAACACGCAGCTGACATTGAAATTATACGAGTATTTGTTTTACAGAAGAGGGCCATACGAGCAATTTATGATTTAAAGCCTAAAGAGTCGCTGCGCCAAAAATTTAAGGAAATTAATATATTAACTTTGGCCTCTCAATACATTTATGAAAATGTAATGTACGTACACAAAAATAAAAATAGTTTTACAAAAATAAGTGATATTCATTCTGTAAATACTAGGAACGGGCACAAGCTAGTAGTACCAGTTACTCGACTCCATCGAGTCAGTAATACATTCTTGGGACGATGTATACGCTTTTACAACAAAATTCCCGAAAATATACAAAGTTTGACCTGCTCAAAGTTCAAAAACTTTATTAAACTAAGTTTGTATAAAAAGGGTTATTATAATATTAAGGAATTTATGGATGATAATAACCCCTGGAAATGAGGTGATCGCTACCAAGCTATTTCTAATTTGTTGTGTTGTTAATTTGTGTAACATCATGATTGTAACGTGTTATTTTAAAAAAAAAGTCCCGCTGGGTTTCTTGCTGGTTCTTCCCAGGACAGAGGTTTTTTCCGAATCAGTGGTAATCAAACAAAAGAGTGACTTTCAATAAGTATTATTTATAATCTATATTGAATAAAAAAGTTTCTGTTTCTGTTATATAGGCTGGACATCGTACGTATAGAAATGAAAAAAAAATATGTTGTCATTGGTTCCGTCTAAAAAATCTGGCTAAAATAAACGGTCAAACTTTGAGGATTTTGAACAAAAAATTAAAAAAAAAATTATAAGGCTCCGCTCAAGACATGTAAGGCTGAATATAATCTAAATGAGCTCAGTTATCACTCTTTCAAGACCTAGCACCTAACTACCAAACACTTTATAATTCAAATGCTGCGGTATCACACATTGCGTAGACATTCGTGCGAGAAAACTTCATCTTCAGCCAATGGCGTACGTTCATAGCGACAGAACTTCGGAGATGCGTCGCTCTCGCCATATTCCTTCATAACAATAAACGCCAAAAAAATGGACGACACAGTTGCAATGTATTCAATGTCGTCAAATAGTGTAATTGTTCGCTATATTGGAAGCATATATTGATCCGTGGTAGCTCAGATGGTTAGCGCTCGCTGTAAGTTTCACAGTACGCGAAACCCGGGTTTGATCCCCGCCGGCACCAATGAAATTGTTAATTTTTAAGTGCAGATTTACCACGTGTTCGGCGGTGAAGGAAAACATCGTGAGGAAACCTGCATGTCTCATTTTACAATCTCAAGACTCACTATAAGGTTGACTGTGTACTCGTGATCCATCGCCTATAAAAAATTTACTACTTTTTACCCGGTTCTTTTTGGTTCCATTATACCAGTTCCGCCTCGTAACTTAATGTTAAAATTTTGTCATTACTCCAATTAATAATGAACGCACACCGAATATAGATACCTTATTTACGCCGACTCGCGCACTACATCAATCACCATAAAGATATCGGACGTATTTTATTATAATAAAAGATAGGGAATAATACTTCTCATTCGAAAAAAAAACATGTATATATTATGGTTTCTACGTGGTAGAGCCATGCTGCAGCTATATTAATAGTATAGTTGTACCACAATTGGGTCAGCTCGACCGGGGAAGGACCATGCTCTCACAGAATACCGACGTAAAATAGCAGCTTAGTGCTACTAGAGAACTTCAGCATTCTATTTTAGTCCTCACGGCTGACAACGCATCTGCATTTTAATTCGCAAACGAAGATAGATGTAGACGTCTATAGGCCACAGCAACCACTTACCATCAGGTGGATTATGTGCTCGTTTGTCACCCTTATTCTATAAAAAAATGATTTCTTATATTTACGCGAATACTACATATGGAATGAAACTAATTTTACTTGAAGTTTTGCTGTAGTATGCAGCACTGTGACGCAACTAGGGGTCTATGATAGTAAGCACCTGGCCACAAAGAGAAACTATTGCACGACAATAAGCTTCAGGTCCACCTCCGTCACAGTGACCGAGTAAAACAGGCCACAGTCGAGCGTTTGCCTGTTGTACTACCATACCTAGTCACAGACAAGATTAGCTACATCTTGAAGCGGGCTTCCATAAGAACATACTACAAGCCGCCGAAAAAGATTAGTCAGTTCTTACCATTCATCAAGTGTAATATCCATCTACAAGATGTAGGAGTGTACAAGTTTGATTATGAATGTAGTCTCTATTACATGGGACAAACAAAAAGATCCATAAAACCCTCGTGAAAAATCATATCGCAACCATTATGTTAGATTTCATACACCACAGATCCTCAAAAGAACACCGATTAAAATAAAATAAAATCCTAATTCCAATAGAAAAGATGGTGCTACCATCTGCTTGGGATCCCATAATTAATAAAGTTAAATCACAACCCAAGCATAGTACTACTAGTGCAAGACTTCGAGATACTGTTCTGCGTAAGACCAAAAACTAATAATTAAAAATTGTAGGTAGCTTTCGTTAACTATGACATCAGGACGTCAAATACCTCAGTGCTCCTCGTGACCTTGGTTTCCGTAAAGAACGCGAGACGTCGGGAACATAAAAAGTTAAAATTAAATGCGATAAAATCCGTAAAATAAGTTTTATTCCAACATATAGGTATATTTATGGTAATACGAGATAGGTTATAAATATTGAAATATATCATCATCATCATTATCATTATAGCCTTTTACAAGTCCATTGCTGAACATTGGCTTTCCCCAAGGAAAGCCACAGAGCCAAGTTCATTTTTTTTTCTGAATGTGTATGCTGTTGGCCCTGCGGCCTTGACAGTTTCATCTAATTAGGCTCGTAAGTGAGGACTTACGAACTATTGAGTGCAACGATTCTGCCGGCGGCTGCAGTCCCGAGGCACCCCGACCCTGCTTTCGGAGTGAGGCTCCTCGAGCTAGGGGGGGGCTCGATGCGATTCAAGGGCCCCTCAGAAGGAGGTACGAACCTCGGCTTGAATCACTATCGCAATTTTGTTAACGGGTCGCAAAAGTTAGAAACGCCCCTTATCACGGGTGTTAAACCTCGTGTACGGAGTGTGTCTGTGACGACACACGAGGGCACACCGCATTCGACGGCGAATGCGGTGTGCCCTAGTGTTCTGTACTAGAGTCTGAGTGTGTGTGAGTGTTTACGGTTACTAAAATAGTTCCCTCTCCAGTGGAGGGGGGGGGGAGAGGCGGGATCGACCTGTTCATGGAAGTGATCTCGTCGTCGGGATCAAGAAGAACGTTCTTGGGACGTCTCCTGCGGGGGGCAGCATCCAACGGATTTTCGTGTTCCTTTATCGAATCGAAGTATCTTAAGGATAGTTCCTTAAGATACGTGTGTATAGTGGGCATTTCGAAGTCGCGGTGAAGATCCGCGTTCCTCACATAGAAGGGAGCTCCTGTGATATGACGCAGGAATTTGTTTTGTACAACTTGAAGTTGTTTTAGATTCGTTTTGGAGGCGTGAGCAAAGGACACACCCGCGTATGTCATAATAGAACGTACGCAGGTTTTATAAAGATGCAGTTCGTGTCTTAGGGACAGCTTACTGCGTTTGTTGGTTAAGGCGAAGAGACGATACACAACGAATTTTGCCTTGTTTCTAACTGTTGTAATGTGCTGAGAGAAGCTCATTGCACAATCTAAGGTCACCCCCAGGTATTTTACCTCTCGGACCCATGGGATTGGGCTGCCGTAGAGGGAGATCGTACCTATTTTATATTTTTTAACCTGTGCCAATAAGATGTTACATTACCCAAGTTCATCCATCGACTTCCTGCATATCTTACCAGGTCGTCACTCCATCTAGTGGGTGGCCGCCCACTGCACTTCGGAGGTGAAACACCGCCTACTTCCAGACTCTGGGTTGCTACAAAGAATTTCTTGACAGAAGAACTGATTTTTGACCCGACTCGGGATTCGAACCCGTCTCGGGTTTCATGATTAGCAGTTGTGCTTAAGACCATTAAAGCAACGAGTCTGTCAAGGTAGGTATTAATAATAATATGGTAGTTTAAGTAAGTAAAATTCAACATATTTCATTTGTAAAATGTACGACTTATAAAAATATGAAATATTAACTAAAATTCATTGCGAAATAAGTTTAATTTTAATTCTCATTCATTCATTCAATCATGCTCACATAATGATTTCTCTCTTTTTTGTCGATTTACTGTGTGTAACTTACATAAATAAATACAGGAGAGCAAACAAGAACAAATGAGTATAGTTTAGTGAGAAACCGCGAAGGTACGGTGAGCAATTTGTGATCTCCGGTGCTGCCTTATGTTCGTTCATTTAAATCCTAATATTTTAATTAACAAATTTCTAAAATGTAATAAATAAATAACATTCATTATTCCACTTTCGGCATCAATAATAAATATATTGATCGCAAGAATATTGAAATCTTGTGGTTTAGTAATTAAATTACTATTATTATAATTATGTGTCGAGTATGTAGGTAGACTATGAGATGGAATTCGATTCAATCGAAATAGGGTGGTGCTATAGTGCCTTTTTCGTCACTAAGTCGACAGTTGTTATATAGAGGTTCTGAAATGCTTGTAACACTAATATGTCTATCCCAGTGCAGAACCAGTGTAAGAAACCTATCCAACTGCAAAGAGATGTAAGACACGGTGATATTACATCCCCGAAACTCTTCATGGAAGACGCATTGTAAGACATTTATAAGTTAGTGAACTGAAAAGTACTCAACTTTGACTTGTCGCTGATATAGTCACTTTTACACCTACAATTTTTAAGACTTCTAATTATTGCTGTAGTATTTAACTTTTTGCAAAGCTGAAGTTCCTTGTACCGGTGTGTGTGTGTGTGTGTGTGTGTGTGTGTGTGTGTGTGTGTGTGTGTGTGTGTGTGTGTGTGTGCGTGTGCGTGTGCGTGTGCGTGTGCGTGTGCGTGTGCGTGTGCGTGTGCGTGTGCGTGTGCGTGTGCGTGTGCGTGTGCGTGTGCGTGTGCGTGTGCGTGTGCGTGTGCGTGTGCGTGTGCGTGTGCGTGTGCGTGTGCGTGTGCGTGTGCGTGTGCGTGTGCGTGTGCGTGTGCGTGTGCGTGTGCGTGTGCGTGTGCGTGTGCGTGTGCGTGTGCGTGTGCGTGTGCGTGTGCGTGTGCGTGTGCGTGTGCGTGTGCGTGTGCGTGTGCGTGTGCGTGTGCGTGTGCGTGTGCGTGTGCGTGTGCGTGTGCGTGTGCGTGTGCGTGTGCGTGTGCGTGTGCGTGTGCGTGTGCGTGTGCGTGTGCGTGTGCGTGTGCGTGTGCGTGTGCGTGTGCGTGTGCGTGTGCGTGTGCGTGTGTGTGTGTGTGTGTGTGTGTGTGTGTGTATGTGTGCGTGTTTGTGTGGGTTTATATGTGTGTCTGGAAAAGTGATTCCTTCTACCCATGTAAGAAAATCCACTGCCCAATATCGTTATGTAAGTCTTGTAAGAGACAGAGGGAAACTGAAACAGCAGCTTCTTCCTGACAGCAACTCAAAATTATAAGACAACTGCGGTTGCCAACTGGTCTAGCGTGGTAACTACGGCAAAATCTCCCTATAAGACAATCTGTGAGGAAGGCCTTTGTTCAGGACTTTTATAGGTATGGAATGGAAAGCTTAAGTCTACCAATATGCTATATCGTGCTAGGTGGAATAATTGTTCTCAGAAAATTAGTGGAAGATTTTCCCCAACTGTGGGGCATTCATATACCTCAAAAGACAGAGGCTTAAGCGGTTATAAGTAAATAGAAACACTTTGTAGGATATCCTTATTTGAAGGCTATAGTCGAGTCCCTTATTGATATACGAGTATCTAATTTCTAGGAGTAGATGAAATACCAAGCTACGCATGACTACGCCAGTGTTTTTTCCGAAACAATATGACTTTAAATGTATAGAGGTAGGATATAACCCTGAGTAAAAGGTATTTGGCGGGGTGAGTCGCTGAGCTATAGGTCAGACACATATTTTGTGCGATCGCCAAAAGCTTGTCTTGCCAGAGCAACACTAGTTTGTCTTTTTTATGCCATTCATTTCTCAAAGGCCGACAATACGCCTATGACTCTTTTGTATTGGTGCTCGCTTACCTATTTTAAGAGATCCTCATGTGCCGTTACCTATTCTTATTAACAGCCTTTAATAATAACACAATGAAAGGAAAACGTCATGATCTCTTTAAATTGTTAAAACATTTTGTTTTACTTCACTTTTACTGAAGTTTGATATAGAAGAATGTAAATAACATTTCCCAAAGTTTCTTTGAAATATTTTTATCTACTTGTCACACATTTACTTCCCTCGTTTACTTATTTTTCCAGCAACTTGTCTCCCGTAAGTATGAAATATTACATGATGAGGCAACACTATTTGTAATATAGTCGTAACTTTTCTTGAATCTATTACTTACGATGCTTAATTTTCATAATTTTTTCTTTGCCATTTTATGCTTATATATCATATGTTCTTATTTATATTTATTCATTAGGCAAACTATAATTTCTCCATTCTTTTAAATGCATTTCTGTCTTAAACGTGTATCAGGATCACTCTCATCATTATAACCAACTACAAGTCAACTACTCACTACATAGGCTTGCCCCAAGAATGACGCAGTCCTGAGCTACCAATATTTATAGACTTTCAGCATCTTTTACCAGGTACGTCACTCAATATAATAGGCGCCCTCCTTACACTTCAGTACGAGGCTTCCAATCGAGAACCCTTTTCCCTCATCGGTTGTCGGTTCTTCAAACTATATTAAATAAATATGTTAAATATAAGTTTTTTTAAACTATCCCATGTGTCCGATAACTAATGTCTTATGTTCAAAACCAATATATTGTAAAACTTAAAATTGCTACCTATCCACATTTCAAGCTAGAAGTACTTACTACAGATATGTCCGTATTAAAAGAGCCTATTACATTGAAGGACACATAACCTTTTCGTTACTTGCCGAAAAAAAAAAGCAGAACAGAGGACAAGCGTGCGAAAGTATGATAATATAAAATGATTTTTAAAACCGACCCGGCAAACCGTAGTTTCATATTTATTTTCCCTTCATTTGCACTTTTGTTAAGAAGATAATGGCGAAATTTTACTTCCTCTAACACAACATTTTATAATTACTAGTTGTCGCAAAGAGATCACAATCCAACAGTAATTCGTTACAGTTTTATATTAATTTGTATATTCAGCAAGCTGCATTTCACTTTCGACTGTACATTGATAAACACAGATGTCCTGAGTGACTGACTCATCTATCAACGCACAGCTCAAACCGCTTGACGTAGAAATCCGAAATTTGGACAGTAGCTGCCTTTTATGACATAGGCATCCACTAAGAAAGGATTTTTGAAAATTCAACTCCTAAAGGGTTGAAAAAGGGTGATACAGATTAGAGGATTACTGAAAATACTCTGTAAATAACATAAATGAACACATAACATGTAGCGATAAGACGTTTCAAAACAAATTCCATGTGAGGCCGAACCTGCGCCTTGTAAGATTGCAGGCGTTGTGCTGGCATGAAATATTCTCCCGCTCTACTGAGCACACCAAGATTTTTGGAGGCCAATTTGGCCTTCTCTTCCAAGTGACCACGAAGCTGCACGTCACTCAATATGGCTAATAATGCCGAGGATTCCGATACTGGCTGAGGCAACAAGGGGAGTGCCTTGAAACTGAAGTGATGCGATAAAGAGGTTCTTTTTAGCGGTCTTAAAATTGCGCGGGCTTTCGCCAGTTGAGTAGTTTTAAAAAAATTATGTCTGTCTATAAAATAGTTAAAGCTATGTACTTAACTGTCGGTACAGTCAATAGCATAAAAGTTCCTGCATTGTTCAATAGATGGCATTTAACCAAAAAAACGTATTTATGCCGTATAATTTGCATTTGTCACACTACCCCACTGTCACACTTGCCTCAATTATAGGACAGTTACTATAACTCTTTGGCCTCAGTCTACCTTACACAATAATGGCAAAGAGTTCCATTTTCAAATTGTTGACTTATTTTTATTATATCGTTTACAAGTGGCCAGTTCTAAAAACTTTCAGTGTAGCCCTCGTATGTATTGGAATGATGGCTCACAAGTTGGCGCGAGATCCGTGTGGTGTCGGTTTTTTTACAAAAGAATAAAGCAGAGTATTGGCCACCTCGTCCACAGGTGGGGCGTACGTTTTGTTTGCTACGAGCTCTCAGAGTGATCGCACGCACTTAATTTAAATTTTATAATCACGCATCGTAACTGGTGTCTACAAAATAGCAGTAACAATGACCAATGAAGAAACTTTTCGCTTTATAGAGCTCTACCAAACCAAAAAGTATTTGTGGAAAACAATAAATAAAATTTCTTTTTTTGCATTTGTGTTTGACCACCCTTTTCTTATATACATTCACGTGGTAACGGTACGCTGTAAATAAATAAACCGCAGCAGCCGTTAGCGTCTCAATATCCATTTTAATAAATTCGTCCGCACATTGGCCTGAACCGAAGCAAATTGAACGAACTTTCAACGTGTGGACGCCATCACAAACCCTTGGCTAATATCTTTACCAACACATTCGCCACTAAGTTGGCCAACGTGATGAGCCGCCTTAAGGGAAAGGTGTGCTTACGAGACATTGGCAGGAATAAACGTCAACAAAGGACATATTTTGTTCAAACGACAATTATCTGATTATGCGTTTGATATTGGCAATTTAACATAGTGTGTTTAATTTAATGAATTTGTAACTTATATATTATACTAATACTATTAATATTAATTATACATTTTAACGATGTCAAGTCTCACACTGATATAAAGATTTTGTAATTAGTGACAACACATTTACATATGGCATGGTTCGCAAACCACATATTATAATATTTACCGAAATTTTCGAATAAGATTTTTGCCGTCTGTGGCAGAGTAGATACATCTAAACTCCCGCCGGGCAAGTTGTTTAGTCCGGGAAGCGGCCAATGTCCGAAGCTTGTTATATATCTACAGAATTATTCAAAAAGTTTGGTGTGAGAAAACTTCGGTTGTTGTTCGGTCCATTTACGCTATTGTGGCGTGATGACAGCATCGCCACAAATTTATTGTGACAAACGAGCATACAGTCCACCTGATTGTAAATGAATTACTAGAGACACCCGCATCCTTAAATAAAAATCAAAATGCAGATGCATTGTCACCTCCGAGGTCTAAAATTGATTTTTTTTTATAAAATAAGGGTGACTAACGAGCACACAGTCCACCCGATGGAAAGTGGATGCTGTGGCTTATAGACATCTATATTTACCGTCGATTAAGAATCAAAATGCAGATACTTGGCCACCCCTGAGAGCTAAGATGGAACGCCTCGTTTCCAGTAAAAAGCGTCTCAGGTTCTATACACTCACCATACAAAACACAGCAGCATTAAGTTGCTATTTTACGCTGGTATTCTGTGAAAACGCGGTCCTTCCCCGGTCCAGCCAACCCATTCATGCCACAATCATAACATAGCTGCAGCGTGGCTTTACCACATAGAATACTGCGTTGCCAGTGAAAATAATATTCATTATGCTGCTTTTTACGTTGGTATTCTCTTCGAACGTAGCTCGTCCTGCACCTAGCCGTATCAAACTGGTGAATGGCAGCATGGCAGGTGAGTGCATAACTTATGGTACTGTGATCATCAATCCACCTGCCAAGCGTGACAACCAACAAATCATCTTGCAGTAAAAACTTATTGGGAAAATAACTTAAATGATTCCAATAGCTGCCAAAATGCGGCTGAAACCTAGCTCTTGGGCAAATATCGGAAGCATTCATCATCAACGCTACAAAGTCGCAGCCGCTTGAAGATTTTCCTTATTTGTGCTCTCCTTTTTTATATACATATAATACTTGAAGAGAAAATTGGGATACAAAGTTTTTAAGTATATTGCGCGCCCAGTTATGTGTGAGATTTAGCACAGTTAAAGTTTATATGAAGGAGGAGTGCAGAAAGCTTATAATGACATATATAAAATATGTGTTACAAAACACATAAAATAAAATATACTATAACATTAATTGTTTACGTTTACCCTGTCAATCACATAACTATGTAATCAAACAGTCACACAAAGTAGAGATTCTTACCAAAGACTTTTAAAATGTTGCCAACAAATAATTACTTAGCAAACTAAGTAGTAATTATTTGTTGCCCTGATTTCAAATGCTCCTTTTGCAATGATTTAATTTCATCTCTTACAGCCACGTGGGATTGTGGTAAAAAGCACTGGCTTATGTTATCATAATATATTTGTAGTTAAAATATAGTCTGTGTAGGAAAAAACTGTTTGTGTAGTGTCAACGAAAAAAGCATTTATTTAATACTTTGTATATTACATATCTGTGTGCAGTTGAAAGTGAAATAGAGCTTGCTAAATATACAAACTTAAAAGAAAATTATAAATTATGGTTGAATTTCGACCTCTAGTATTTAGTGAATGCTACTTCGGCTTAATAATCCGTTAGGCTATGTCGGTTACTCTGGTTCTACTGCGGATATCCTCATTTCTAAGTTTATCACGCAGAGAAACCCCGAGCATAGCTCTCTCCATAGCTCGCTGAGTGACCTTGAGCTTCCTCATACGGCCAGCAGTGAAGGACCACGTCTCAGATCTGTAAGGCATCACTGGCAGCACGCACTGGTTGTACAATTTCGTTTTAAGGTTTTGAGGTATGTCTGACGAGAAGATGTGTCGTAGTTTCCCGAACGTTGCCCAGCCGAGTTGAATCCGTCGATTGACCTCTCGGTCGACTTACCTAGTCGGACTATTTGACTATTTAGGTAAACATACTCGTCAACAACTTCGATCTTAGTGCTCCTAACAACTACCGGCATAGGTGTGACATGGACATTAAAAATTATCTTTGTTTTGTCCATGTTCATCCTAAGACGTATTCGTTGGGAAATACAATTGAGGTCATTGAGCATGGTGCTTAGGTCCTCCAGCGATTCTGCCATAAGGACTATATCGTCGGCAAATCGAAGGTGAGTGATGTACTCGCCATTGATGTTAATACCGTATCCTTTCTAGTCCAGAAGCTTGAAAACGTCTTCCAATGCAGCGGTGAAGAATTTCGGGGATATAACATCACCCTGTCTTACACCTCTCTGCAATTGGATAGGTTTCGTACTCTGGTTCTGTGCTCGGATAGCCATCGTAGCCCTACTGTACAAGCACTTCAGCACTTCGATATACCGACAGTCAACTTGGCACCGCTGAAGGGACTGCAGCACCGCCTAAATTTCGACGGAATCAAAGGCTTTCTCATAGTCCACATACGCCAGACATAGTGGCAAATTGTACTCCTCGGACTTCTGTACAATTTGCCAAAGGGTATGTATGTGGTCTGTGGTGCTAAAGCCCTTTCGGAAACCGGCTTGTTCGGGAGGCTGGAAGTCGTCAAGTCTGCGCGCGAGACGATTCGTAATGACTCTCGAGAACAGCACGTAGACGCGGTTCAGAAGGGAAATCGGTCTAGGTAGTTCTTCAAGAGAGTGTTGTCACCTTTTTTGAAGAACAAGACCACCGCACTTCTGCTCCACGCCTCCGGTGTAATGCCACCATGGAGGACAGAATTAAAGAGCTTCTGAAGGACTTCAAGTACCGGTTTTCCACCCGATTTCAGAAGCTCCGCTGTAATTCCATCCTCGCCTGGGCCCTTGCCGTTTTTAAGGTGCTGGAGAGCCATTCTAATCTCGCTCAGACTGACGTCCGGGATATCTTCGGAATAGTGTCGGATAAGACTCGCTCTTGGATCGTTGCTCACACTTGCATGTGGCGCCAACGATGACGTGTACAGCTGCTCATAGAACCTCTCAATCTCACTCAAAATCTCAGGTGCCGCGGAAACGATGCTGCCACACTCGGTCTTCAGCTTTGACAGTTGGCTCTTACTGGCAGACAGATCTCCGGCAAAGGCTTTGGAGCCTTGGTTCCGCTCGATTGCTTCTTCAATACAAGCTGTATTGTAGTTGCGTAAGTCCCGCCGCATGCATTTGGAGATCTGTCTGTTTAGTTGCCTATATGCTGTCAAATCTGTTGAAGAATGTAGCTTCATCTCCCGTCTAACAGCCATGAGATTGAGAGTGTGAACGGAGAGTTTGTGTTCTTCTGCGGGGAGTTTTGCAGAACTTAGCTCCAACCGCATGGACAGTTTGCACGAGCTTGTCATTCATATCGTCCACTTCATTGCAGTCTTCTAGACACTGAAAACGGTTTTGTAACTCGAGTTGAAAGGTTTCGGGACTTTGGAACAGAGCACGAGGGGGACGGAGCGTTGACTTCATTAGACGAGACCTCTCCACATTAACGTTTAGGTTCAGTGTGCCTCTAACCATTCGGTGATCGCTACCAGTTTTCACCCTCGCGATCACGGAAACATCACTGACCGTCGGGGCTCGACCAGGTCCATCTCCTGTGGGGCCGCTTCTGGAAGAAAGAGTTCATCATAAAGAGTCCCTCTTTCTCCATGAAGTCGGCCAGCTCTTGCCCCTTGGGTTCCGTTGCCCTATTCCAAATTTCCCTACTTTCAGCTCACCGTTCTCTCTTGTGCCTAGTTTTGCATTGAAGTCTCCCATTAACACCGTATATGGGTTTTGGAGGAATACATGGCTCTAGAAATATCCTCATATATTTCCTCCACCTCCTCATCGGGGTGTGCCGAGGTTGGTGCGTAAACCTATATGACCTTCAGCGAAGTTTGGTGATTCTGAGTATAAGGTACGCAAACCTTGTCGACACACTCTCAATCTTTACAACGTTGTTAACGAGAGACTTGTGGACGATAAATCCGACACCTCCTTGGGACAAATGGTCGCCCTCCCGGTGATAGAACAAGTTGCCGGATTCGAGGATTACCGTGTCCTCCCACTCTCTTCGGACTTCGGATAATCCTATAATATGCCAGCGCAACTTGTTTATCTCTTCTTCCAGCTCCACAATCTTCTCGTCAGTCCTCAGGGTGCGTGCCTTGTATGTTACCAGATCGAGTCGTCTTAGGTGGCAACCGAACCTCCACCGCAGATTCTTAGCACCCCCTGCCCCACCGTTACCATGGTCGCCACCGAAGCCAAGAATAGCGGGGCCGCCGGGGACTGAGGGCTGTCTCTTTTTTACTCTCATCATAGGGGGGTATTTCCATAGTTGCCACGCTTAGCGAGCGGGTTGGCAACCGCAGTTTTTTAATGTAAGTTTGTTGTTATCAGGAAGATGCTGCTGCCCATCTCCTGCCTGTTTCACTTTGTCGCCTTTTACGACACCCACGGGAAGATATGGGGTAGTGGATATTCTTAACCGCCACTACACGCCACGGTATTTAGTTGTCAATTGATCTAATTATTTTGACAGAGCTCATTAAACTAAATCAAAACCAACCACGTTGACGGTGGGGTGACGAATAATAAGTTTACGCGGTCAGTAATGAGCTTATAATATAATAATATGTGCGCTTAATTCATGACACGCGGTTATATGCAATTGAAAATCTGCAGATAACAGCGTTTCAGTTTTTATAATGCAGAGAAAAGCTAAGCCAAGTCCTCTTCGTTGCTTAACTCGCTGCTTAACGCGACTTGAGCGATTTTCATTTCCATTAATGTTACATGTTTCATAAACGCACTGTTCGGTTTTAGGTTTCTTAGATAAACTAGACGAGAACATTTTTTTAGACTATTACATTTGTTTAGATGAGCCATGGTAGCTTAGATGGTTAGCGCTCGTTCTAAGCTTCACAGTACTCGAGCAACCCGGGTTCGATCCCCGCCGGCACCAATGAAATTGTTAATTCCAATTTGAAGTGCTGATTTACCACGTGCTCGGCGGTGAAGGAAAACATCCTGAGGAAACCTGCATGTCTGAGAAATAAGAAAAAAAATACTTCGAAGTCATGTGAAGTTCGCCAACACGCATTGGGGCAGCGCGGCGGACATTTCCTTGCCCTAAAACCCTCCCAGAAATGAGAGGAAGCCTGTGCCCAACAGTGGGACGTAACTAGGCTGCAACATTACTTTACTTTTACATTTGTCTATGTATATTTCGCTGTTGATGTCATCAAAATGGAACTATTATTGTTTTTTCTACATTAATCACCGACGATGCTTAAATGGTTTCGATAAAATTAAAAAATTAAACAAAATTTAAATAAAAAGGATTTGCTTTTCCTACCTTAAACAAATAAGCTTATTAGGACATCGTCGAGCGACCATGTCCGGAGGTATAAATACATTTTAAATTCAGTGTGTGAGTTCTAGTTGCACTGGACAAATGTTAAATTCCTTGCCCGTAGTTGCTGCATTGAATTCTAACTTTGCATAAGTAAGCTGCAAACGCGATTCATTTTTAACTTTGTGTTCCTGTCTCTGCCATAATTTAATATGAAATATAAAAACAAAAAAATAAAAAATATAAATAAGTAAAAATCAAAGTAACCGTTTTTTTACCTTGCCAATTTGACGCAAATGGACCAATATTGGTTTGATGCTAACGTCGAAAGCTGCTGCTAATTCAGCCGTAGATTTAGTATCATCACCTTCCACAATCGCCTTCAATTCGTCATTGTCGACCATAGTTTTCGGACGACCATGGTATTCAGGTCGAAATTTCCAGAACGGAGGCAGGCAAACCAATAAAAGGTGGTGCGTTCATTTGCAGTATTTGCTCAGTAAATGTCGTTGATGTTGCATGCCGGCTTGTGTCGTGTTGCTGCCACGACGGTATTCATATTCCATAATTAGTCGAATTTTTAACTTATCCATGATGACGGAAAATAATCAAATGCGATGAGCACAGTATGCTCATCAATAAACAAATGACAAATTTTGAAAAAAGAATTCCACGATTTTAAAATAAAATTAATTTGAAGTTAGATTTCTTAGCCAAACAAAAAATATTTTAATTTGAAATGGCCAGTACTGCAGAATGGCAATGAGGGCTAATAATGACACCAGATATCGCTAGTTGATACTGAGGTAAATTTTTGTTACGCAATGTAATTTAATTGAGAAGTTGGTTTTTAATAAGTTCATCATTCTTCAGACTCAGACCAGCCTAATCTTAAGATTCAGCCAGGGTTTCGCTTACCAGAAATTACAATTGCCCATTTTGATGGCAGTTATTATAAATGGCTTGAATTTAAGGAAATGTATGTCTCCTTAATACATGATAATGAAACTATAAATTTTATACATAAATTTCACTATCTTTCATCTTACCTGCAAGGTGAGGCATCCCAAGTTATTAGTAATTTGGAAGTAACTGAATGTAACTACAATGTGGCTTGGGCCCTCATCTGCAAGATATATGACAGTAAAAAACACACAGGTCTTATCACACATGATATCTTATCTCTGTCTTATCACACTAAGAGTTTAAGTATCAGATTCTAGACTACCATATTAATACACAAAACAATGCGTCAGTGCATTGCTCTTAAATTTTTCCACATTTTTAGCGTATTTTTTTTAATTTTACTACTTTTATTAATATCTGTGGTTTGGTTTATTTATTTTTAATCTTATTAATATAAAATATAGCCAATAGTACAGAAAGAAACAATAACCATTACATTTTCCGAACAAATTAATTTCCCTGCTATGAAATCTGTCAAATATTATACCTCACTTTCTAGTGGCGCCGCCCTGGTGGCAGAAAGAGTCGTGGATTGCCCTCATTACATAGATGAAGACCTATTATTAAGACGCACAGCCCAAATTGATCAGCTGAAAGATAATGTGATATTGGGACAATAGTTTTTGTATTACTAAGGTATTCACTGGGAAAGGATTTTGGATAATCGCGTGTATTTTATGCAATATATACAAAACTAGATCGATAAGCAGCGAGATGATGTGACCATGTTTAGAATTGGAATCTATTGCACTCGCAACTACTCGCAGAAAACGCTTGACAAACTGTCGCGAGTGCACTTGCTTCGTAGTTTACATCTGCAAGCTTTTGTCTGATAGTCTATTAGATACTCCTTGCAGAAGTTTTTTTGTAGGTGGAAACGCGGCATTTGACAGTCATCTTTTTTTTTGTTTTATAGAATAAGGGTGGGTAAGGGTAGAAATGATTTTTTAAATAAAAACTATTTCTATTTATACGTGGTAGAGCCATACTGCAGCTATATTAATAGTATAGTTGTAGCACGAATGGCTCGACTCGACCGGGGATGGACCTCGTTCTTCAGAGTACCAGCGTAAAATAGTAGCTTAATGCTGCTGTTTTTCGTATGGTAAGTGTAGAGAACCGGAGACCCATTTTACTGGAAAAGAGGCATTCTACCTTAGTCTACACGTCTGACAACGCATCTGCATTTTAATTCGCAAACGAAGATAGATGTAGATGTCAATGGGCCACAGCAACCACTTACTATCAGGTGGACTATGTGCTCTTTTGTCACCCAGTCCTATAAAAAAAAAAAGCTTAATCCTATTAAAAAACCCTAAGCGTATTAAAAAAAAATTACGTATACCATTATTTTCAATAATAACCTTATTATACATCCAAATTCTCAATAATTTTATGTCAAACTTCAATTTAAATAAAAGTTTGGAAAATTCAAAAGTGAAAAACTCATAATGCTCACAATATGATCATCATATCATTATTCAGGTCACTCCATAAAGTCCAAAACGTATTTAAGTATAAATATATACATCCCACTTACTTTTAGTACGTACTACTAATTATTCTGTGCTTTTAAAATATTTTAATAAAAATCTCTAATTCTTATAATAATCAAGTATGTATGAACTTTGGTTTTTCGAATATTTTGTATTTGTATAGCGATCTTTTTGAGCCACTGCCATCAACCGATACTGTATCCACTCACGACGGTGGTTGACGCCGACTTAACTGAGTAAGTGAGGCAGTCTGTTTAGTAAAATAAATTAATGCAAAAAAAATTTTCGACATTTCGCAGCCGAAAAAAATTTAATTATAACTAAACAAAACAAAATTAAACTGACATTTACATTCAATCGCTTTCCACATGATAGATGAAGAGATTAATAAGGAGATTGAGTTAAAAAAATGATATTCAGAAGTTATCGTGTTTACCACTCCTTGCGGACTCGATAAATCTACACCATAAGTCACTAAAACCACTTTTTTATGTAAAAATAGCAACCAATCGATTTAAAAAAATATTAACAAGAAGAAGAAGAAAAAAATATATAACCAACAATAACTTATCTTTCTGACAATGTGCTTTTTATATAATTTATATGATCAATATGATTGTTCCATATGATTTTATGCGACAAAATGTTGGAATCTTGATTTTTAGGACCTAGTAGAACATACCTACGCGCTTTGCGCTTAAGGCATGCTGTAATAGATTATTTACAATATTTAGATATTTTTGATGAAATCGACCGTGAGTACCCACCAAGACAAAGATTTTTGAATGAAATGTAGATTCAGTAAAATATATTTAATTAAAAAAATAGTTGAGTTAGTTCTGCGTGACATCGAATTACAAGCTAGTAGTGGCAGGCTAAGTAAAGAAAGTACAATTCCTCAAAATACTATAATAATCCTTTTAAGTCCCATTTCTATCAATATAATGCTTTGCATATTTGAGACGTTTCACATATTTAGTTTATTTCATAAGCCTAACTTTCATATGTCTTTTATTTATGGGACTTCAATCCCCAACTCTGTTATCATAATGCTTATGCATCGTAGATAGCTTCTATATTATTGATTTTGTATCATAAACCTTAATATCATAAGTCCTTAATATGGGACTATTACACTGTGCAACAGTACTTCGATAGTCAGTCGCGCCCGACCAAGACACATCTAATATGTCTGACTGCAAATAACTTATACATAGAAATATTTTGACCCATTTCCCAATTATAATATAAAACTTATAAATGCTATTTATCTTTATTGTTGTAATATAATCGGCTTGTATTTCTAGTATTTAATACCTTTTTAATAGTTTAAGCAGCTTAAGTAAATGTGATAAATTTTTAAGGACAATGATACGTCTTTACTTTACTATAATACTTAATGTTCAAAATAAATGTATTTTAACTTTATACTTATTAATGCATTTTAGTTGTTCCAAATATTACTTTTAAGATATTTTTAAATTCATGTATATAGAAATTCTTTATAAATTATCTATTTATTTTGTTTGTTCGTATTTTATGTTTCGCCATACCGTTCATCAGATTGCGCTAAAACTTTGTCAACCTATTGCTTACACTTGCGCGAAGATTATAGGCATAGTACAATTAACTTACACTAGGTGGCGAACATGTCGTACCGACAATTTAGAGTTTTAGATCATTCAATTTCAATGCTTGCATTATCATTCCTAATTAAAACAATATACTCTTCCAAATTTAAAACGATTTTTCAACAATTATTTCTATTGCGGCAGCAACGCGCCAGCTAGTTTTTAACAATAATACACCGTCACAGTATGTAAAGATACTTAGAAAATAAATAGTATCTGTATCTATATCCATGTCTGTGTATTTGCTTTATCTTTTATCTTTGCTGATAACAAACGCATCTATCTTCTATACATATAATGAAAATGTAAATTGCAGATGTGTGTACATTTTATATTTTTGTAACAAAAGTGTTTTTTTATAGAATAAGGGTGTCAAACGAGCACACAGTCCACCTGATGATAAGTGGTTGCTGTGGCCTATAGACATCTACATCTATCCTCAATTAAGAATCAAAATACGGATCGTTGTCACCCTTGAGGACTAAGATGGAATGCCGCTTTTCCAGTAAAAAGGGTCTCCGTTTCTCTACACTCACCATACGAAACACAGCAGCATTAAGCTGCTATTTTACGCTGGTATTCTGTTAGAGCGTGGCCCTTCCCCGTTCGAGCCAACCCATTCGTACTACAACTATACTATTAATATAGCTACAGCATGGCTCCACTACGTAAAAGAGTGAAAAAATGAGATAATTGATAGAATCAGGCGTTACTTTGCGGAAATCCATTATAATGGGGTTGTTATAAACTAATTTGCTTAATTCCGCGTAAAGAAAGGAAATGATGTGTCCTTAGCGGCCAGCCTCCGCAGAGTCTACTTCACCTGAGGATGCCTCGTGTAGAGGCGAAACACGTGTCGTATCTTCGAGAGTGGTGTGTCGTGTCTAGCGTGGTGTTACTGGGGGTGGTAGTGCTGCGATTAACGGCGACGGGTATAGTGCGCGGGATTAAGGGAGGGTGGGAGGTCCCCTTAAAACACATCAGGTAGGACACATCATTTTCTTTCTTTACGCGGAATTAAGCAAATTAGTTTATAACAACCCCATTGAAAAAATGAGAATTGAGAGGAAAAATTAAGTAATTAAATACATTTGCATCATTTATAGAATTCTCTTTCCGTCTATCTGCCTGTTTGTTAGTGAACGTAAATGGAATCGTTAAGAAAATCATAAAGCATATCTTCTTGTGACATAAGGCTGGACTCATACATCCGGAATACCTCTCTGAATTTAGAGTCGGAATTAATAATTTGAATTCTGGCAAGCTGCCTCACACATATCTTAAAAATTCAGATAAATCAGTCGTTTCGTGTTTCTCGGCTCAGGCACAAGTCTTGGATATGGAAGAGAAATTAGTACTCATCGCACTACTTTTAGCTTTAAATTATAATTAAATAGAGACGCAAACGAATACACTGGATTCATCCTCTTATGTTAACAGAATAAGATAAAATCAGTTCTACATTACATCTTCACAAGTCGCAACTCATCTAGCCGTTACCGCTCGCAGTGCCAACTGAAATAATTCATAATCTGATTCCTCACATCTGGGTAAGTGTGTATGTGTGTGTGTGTGTGTGCTCGCGTGTTCAGATGTATAGCAAAACGCGTGTTATGACATCATAATCTTAAATATTCCGATCCGGAAATCAGAACGCCAGTCAGTGTCATTCTTACAGATCGATCTGAGAAAATCATAATGTGAAAAATTCAAAAAGTGTGTCTGCATAGTTAAATTGTATGCAACTCCGGGCTTTCTTAACTAATATTATGAATTCAGAGAGGCATTCTGAAAATGTAAGTTCCGCATTAGTGTTGGTTTTATTTAAATCAGTTAATTCTATCAAAAGTTAAGATAATTATTTTGAATCATAGGTACGAAATTGTTCAATGATGTGTGTTTCATTAAGTGTATTTTGATCTTATGTCAGAAATCGTAATTATTCGATTTAATATGATCTAATATATAAAAATTTATGAACGTTTTTCAGTATTTCATGCGCTGCCATACCGTTAATAATATTGCTCTTAAACTTTGTCAATTTATTTCTTGCACTTGCGCGAAGGTTATAGGCATAGTATAATTAACTTACAATAGGAGACGCGCGATTAAATTCAACTTCAATAAATGTATTATTATTCCTAATTAAACAATGTAACTATTCCAAATTTGAAACGATATTTCAACGATTATTTATTCTGCAGCAGCAAGACGCCGGAACCTGTTGGTGTTCTATATTTATATACTTATTCCTAAAACATAGTAAAAAATAAAGGATATGTTTCTCACAAAAATTAACGTACTTTCTTTACTCGTGTGGTAGTATCATCATAATTAAAAAAGTTAGTAGTCAAGTTAGTAATTAAAAATAGCTCACCAGTTGGTGTTGTAACATGAGTATTGGGGCGTGCAGAATTTGATTTAACAAATTTATTTGTATTTATTTACGGTTGGAAATAATAATTAATTTTGAATTTTAGATGTTAAATAATTATTACCCTGCTTCCACGATACAGGAGAAAATTCTAGTGTGGGGATCCAGAGACACTTCTCACTGATAACAAGGCATTCCATTATAGTCCTTGAAATTGAAAAATCATCTGTATTTTGATTTTTAATCGAGAATAGCTGTATATAGGGTATCCGAACTCGGTATACCGAGATCTCGAAATACCGAGATTCCGCATCATTTTCTAGTCTCGCAGACACCGAGATTACGTGTGCGGTATCTGAATTCGATACATTGTTGAAGTTAGAAAAAATCACTTAAGCCGGAAAAGATCGCTGTCAAGATGCCAGTCTTAATACAGCAGAAGCTACTTAAAAATTAATGATCAAAAAATTAGAAGAAGTTAGTTCAACTTCGGCGTTGGCTTCAGACTTGGTAGTTTCATTACGGAAACGCGTATCGCACAAAGGCGAACCAACTTATTTATTTATATGTTAAGTACTATCAAAACGTCTGAATAAACGACAAAATCTTCAGTTTCATCGAAAATTGTGTTACGGAAAGAAATAAAGGAGTTTGTCCAGAAGATGCATTTCGTAAGCGTATCTTCTGATGATATTAATGAGGATACAGGCAACTTCCTATTGATGGGTTGGCGAATGATCAACACAATATGATGACTACAAAAATGACTAACCGCAAGTCCTGTCTTTGCAAGGAGAATTAGAACCCACTATGGCTTCAGTTTCATACTTGAGTTCTTTAGTTGATTCTGTAGTGTCCTGAGTTAATTTCGTAAAGTTTATAATTAAAAGGAAATGTCTCGGATTTAGTCGGGAGATTTGAAGGACAAGTTTATTTGACATTGACATATAATGCCCTTAAATCTATTCTGCCCACAAGTGTGGAAGCAAGCTATCTAGTGCCGAACATTCGAATTAGTCTGGAAGACGAGACTTTGGATACTTTATGTTTTCTTCGTAAATATTTTCAACAGAAGAAGTCTAAATTCATCATCATCATCATCATTACAGCCCTTCACAAGTCCACTGCTGAACATAGGCCTCCCCCAAAGAATGCCACAAAGCACTGTCCTGAGCCACCTGCATCCATCGACTTCCTGCATTTCTTACCAGGTCGTCACTCCATCTCGTGGGGGGACGCCCTACACTTCGCCTACCGGTACGAGGCTGCCACTCGAGAACCTTTCTTCCCCATCGGTTGTCGGTTCTTCGAGCTATATGTCCGGCCCACTGCCACTTCAGCTTACTAATCCGTTGGGCTATGTCGGTTACTCTGGTTCTACTGCGGATATCCTCATTTCTAAGTTTATCACGCAGAGAAACTCCGAGCATAGCCCTCTCCATAGCTCGCTGAGCGACCTTGAGCTTCCTCATACGGCCAGCAGTGAAGGACCACGTCTCAGTTCCGTAAGTCATCACTGGCAACACGCACTGGTTGTACAATTTCGTTTTCAGGTTTTGAGGTATGTCTGACGAGAAGATGTGTCGTAGCTTCCCGAACGCTGCCCAGCCGAGTTGAATCCGTCGATTGACCTCTAGGTCGAAGTTGGACTTACCTAGTCGGACTATTTGTCCCAGGTAAACATACTCGTCAACAACTTCGAGCTTAGTGCTCCCAACAACTACCGGCATAGGTGTGACATGGACATTAAACATGATCTTTGTTTTGTCCATGTTCATCTTAAGACCTATCCGTTGGGAAACACTATTGAGGTCATTGAGCATAGTGCTTAGGTCCTCCAGCGATTCTGCCATAAGGACTATATCGTCGGCAAATCGAAGGTGAGTGATGTACTCGCCATTGATGTCTAAATTAATAGAACAATTTTTTTTCACTGTTATGGTTCAATAGTTCATTATAATTTTTTTTATAGGATAAGGGTGACAAACGAGCACACAGTCCACCTGATGGTAAGTGGTTGCTGCGGCCCATAGTCGTCTACATCTATCCTCTATTACAAATCAAAATGTAGATGCGTTGTCACCCGTGAGGACTAAGATGGAATGCCTCATTTCCAGTAAAAAGGGCCTCCGGCCACCTGCACCAAGCGAAACGCAGAGGTAAACCTCTACATCGCGCTGGTTTTCTGTGAGGTCGTGGTACCACCCCGGTTCGAGCCGGCCGATTCGTGCGACAGCAAAAGCTGTCACGTGGCTCTACCACTGTTAGAAGAATTAAAGGTAATAAACGGCTGTCAAGAATAAATGCGCAAATTCCGATCGAAAATAATCTACCCCGCAAATACCGAGACGTGCGAGATTGCATGCTCTAGCTGTAGATGTCGAGTTCATCGGAGTAGTCACATGGTGATTGTTTTTTATCAAAAGTTGAAGATCGTGATATGTAGGAAAAATGAAATGAACGCAAAAAGATTTTAGTACGATTATAATTTTATGATCATAAAAGTTCACTATCTCCGCAAGATTGAACAGCTCGTCTTCAAAATTCTTTTGGAAGGGCAGCATCTCTTTTGAGCACTGCAAGACGTTGGTATGCAGAATTTGATGGAGGCCACATCTCTCCATGATGAAATTCGTGAAAGTTGACCCTTAACTGCGACACTTAAGAAGTTGAAAATATGGATATTGTAAGGTATGACAATAATCGTATATTGGTATGATATAATAAGCTCAGCTCGAGGCCACCTTAACAAGGTGGCCTCGAGCTGAGCTTCTTATATACGGAAATGGTTGTGAAGGTTTTGTTACCTTGTTTTATATCGCGATTGATTTACCTAATAAACTCAAGCATTCTGGTATGTAATTAAAGTTATTTACGGTTGTTTCTATTCAATTTTATTGGTAAGTTATTATTTCATTACAATAATTACACTCACACTATATTAGTTTAATCATAGTCTCTTTTTTATTTCTCTTCACTATGGTGAGACTTAAAATATTAATTGTAGTTTTTAGTCTGTAAAATTTTTGCAATGCAACCGTGAAACGGACGACGAAGAAGACATTTTCAAGCTACTGGACTGGAAAGGATACGGTATTAACATCAATGACGATTACATCACTTACCTTCGATTTGCCGACAATATAGTCCTTATGGCAGAATCGATGGAGGACCTAAGCACTATGCTCAATGACCTCAATAGTGTCTCTCAACGGATAGATCTTAAGATGAGCACGGAGAAAACAAAGATCATGTTTAATGTACTTACCTATGCCGGTAGTTGAAGGGAGCACTAAGCTCGAAGTTGTTGACGAGTATGTTTACCTGGGACAAATAGTCCGACTAGATAAGTCCAACTTCGACCGAGAGGTCAATCTACGGATTTAATTCGGCTGGACAGCATTCGGGAATGACACTATGACATGACTATGATACATCTTCCCGTCAGATATACTCAAAACCTGAAAACTAGTGCATGTTGCCAGTGATGACTTACGGATCTGAGACGTGGTCTTTCACTTCTAGCCGTATGAGAACGTTTCACGCTCAAGGTCGCTCAGCGAGCTGTGGAGAGGGCTATGCTCGGGGTTTTTCTGCGTGATAAACTTAGAAATAAGGATATCCACAGTAGAACCAGAGTAACCGACATAGCCTAACGGATTAGTAAGCTGAAGTGGCAATGGTCCGGCCATATAGCTCGAAGAAATGTCTGAATGAAGAGATGTCGCTTCTTCGAGTTGAAGAAACGACAACCGATGGAGAAAAAAGGTCCTCTAGTAGCAGCTTCGTACCGGTAGGCGACGTGTAGGGTGACCCTCCACTAGATGGAGTGACGACCTGGTAAGATGCAGGAAGTCGATGGATGCAGGTGGCTCAGGACCGTGCTTTGTGGCATTCTTTGGGGGAGGCCTATGTTCAGCAGTGGACTTGTGAAGGGCTGTACTGATGATGATGATGAAAGGTTTATGCTTAACGCCCTGCCCGAGGTAGAGTGTCAGTTAGGAGAATGCATTGTAGTGGATTCCTTTATCTTAATTATTCTATCATTCTTTTCTTGTTTCCCTTAAGCATTGATCTACTAATGTGAACTATAGTGCAAAGGTAAGGTACTCCGCTTCCTAGCATAAATCTAGGGAAGCTGGTGCTCTCCCCTCTCTCTCCGTCTCCGTTTTGTGACAAGCACGAAATGGAGTCCGAAGCAGGACCAGCTAGCCCAGGCCCTATTACGCCAGTGAATTCAGGGGTGAATGTGACCTTACTGGCCGCCCAGTAAGGTCACATTCACAAGGGATAGCACGCAGAACGTGTCGAATTCCCCCTCCCCCTGTCAGACCTCCTCCAGGGCTCCCTCTAGGCCATCAAGTGCAGGTGAAAACTTGGGAGTTATCGACTCAGTTTAAGGGCATCTTGGTTTCGACCAATTCGGTAGAGGGCCCTCAAAAAACATCTCAGGGTAAAACAATTATCACACTTACTCTCTAGAGGAGAACTAGCGTATCTGCGTGATCATCCGAGCTATCCTGAAAGAGTTCGAGACCTTCTTCTTAAAGGAGGATCTCAAACTTCAGGGCTATCCGTTGCAGGAGGTGCACCGCATTTTCAATAAGACTACCAACAACCTGGTGTTTTTTATCCTCGATTATTATTTTCAACATACGCACAATATGTCATCTCTCCGGGGTATCAATAAAGCCCCTACCCCTCCACAAGACAATAGATTATGTGGAGCGGAGGGGCATACCGCGAACTTTCGCGGATGCTCTTAAGCCCCCAAAGCACCAAAGCAGAGGGGTAAGGGCGTGGGAGGTCGCAAAGCGAATTCAAAAAATATTCCTCTAAAACAAACTCCCAAGCAGAAGCGAGCAAAGGGTCCTCAAAATCCAGACCATCTTTCCTCCCCCTGTATTTGTTCCGGCTACAGCCTCTAAGCAAAATGTTTGGGCGAAGCCTTTAAACATAGTTAGTGCGGCAACTAAACAGGTGTCCGCATGTTCATCACGTCGAGACACCACCCCCCTCCCCAGCTCCAGGAGCCTCCCTCCAAAAGCAGGGGCTGGGATCCCTTGCAGTCGGTGGTCGGTGGGGTGTCTTACACTTAATAGCTCGCAAATCCTCGCTTATGAGTCTATTTCGATGAAGCTGTAAAGGCAGCAGGGGCACCGGCATACACTTTTCGAAAAAAAAAACGGTCCGCTCTTTTCCAATAACTCGCTAAAAAGGGGCCGCTTTTTGAAAAAGAGATTATCATAAGAGTCCTATCTTTTGTATGAAGTCGGCTAGTTTTTGACCCAGCTAGGAATAGCGAGCCCGCTTTCTAGCCACGCTTGGCAGGCGGAGTTACAACCGATGTTTTTATAACAACTAGTCTCAAAATTTACTTTTCAAATTAAAATACAAGTAAATGGTATGTTACATTTTCTTATCAATTATTTAATCAAGTGTTAGAATGGTCTCAAAAGTATATAAAGATTAAGGTGATAAGCCAGATACCTATAAAGAACAGTTTCAGAATGATTGGTACGTAGACATACGCCGACAAAGTTAAACGTTTCTAGTCTCATTGACCAAATAAGATGTAAAATATATTATTTAAATCGAGAGTATCGTATTGACAATGTGGTTTGTACATTTTATTACTTTATTTGTTTCTTTATTAAAAAAAACATGTTTTCACTATATCGATTAGATTTACTAGTTATCTCTTTTTCAAAAGTTTTTTGGCATTTATATATAAACATGTTTATCATCAAAATGTGATATTTTGATTTTAAATCGCCTCTAGTATTAACTGAAACACGTGTCACAAAATCCACAGTGGTGTGTTTTTCGTAGTCAGATTGGTGATGTGTTTATTGGTGGCAAGCGATAAGGCACACCATTTTGGAAAGGAGGTATCTTACAAACTGGGTAATATATTACAAGTTTAAATTATTTTTTCACATTTGATAAACTTTACGGCGTGATTTTAGGCTGAATGTCCTTTAATTATTATTAATTTTTAATTATTAAATATAAAGATGTTGTGCAAAGCAGAGTTCATCTACATATTATGTTACCACAATATTATTTTTCCTATATTTATTTCTGTAATAGAACCGAGGTAGCTCAGGGCTTTCAACTTCAAAATTGCAATTAATAATTTTAGCAATTCTGGTGGGCAATCGGTTTGTTCGCATTCTATTTAGGTATCAGAGCGCGTCATAGTACAAAAATCTAACAGGGCATTCGATTGTAACTGATAACGCCAAAATATCTAACGCATACCGAAACAGCTTATTGTATTGTTATGACCTATTTGATATTTCTGAACGTTAAAAATAGAACATATTGCACAAACGATGTTCTACGTGCTGAAGCAGTCACGAGTAAGTTATTTCTAAATATTGCTCTTAAATGATACGAACGTTCGTATATATAACTATTAAATATGAACTATTACTAAATAATGTGCAAAAAAGAATTTAGGTGTGATTTACTACATAAAACTGAGTTACCTATATTTTGAGTATTTTAACACAGCCTGTAGCATTATGTGTAAAATTATAAAATTACCTAGTTGATTATGGTTACTGCCATGCATTGTGTATGATATTTAAGGTATAGTATTATATTGGAAACATTAAGTTCCTAATATATCTGTTTAAACATATTTAAAACATTGGTAAATGAGTGTGAACTACTTTCACAAAAATGTCAAATGCAAAGAATGTACGCTTTTGCGAAAGTAATATTAGAATAACTTAAATTGAAAAAATTTAAAACCCCCGAAACAAAAAGAGCTGATGATCTTCAAACGACTGAACTGGTATTGATAAAACATGTCAAAGAGCCACCACTAGAAAACCTGATATTAAATTTAAAAAACCGCACCCAAATAGGTTCCGTTTCGTACCCGTTTATGAACTATGGTCCCACAGACAGATACACATACAGACAGGCAAACACAAATAGCAGTGAAACTTATAATACCCCTCTTTTTGTGTCGGCGGTAAAAATAGAAGAATTTCTTTTACATTCTGACCCAAAAACCACAATCTAATTTTACGATGAACTAATTTCGAATACAAATTTAACACCCACAACTCAGCAGTCCATTATAACTACTATCATTATCGTCATCATCATTATTAGAGTCTTTTAAATGTCAACTGCAAAATATAGGAAAGAAGTGCCACAAAACACGATCCTGACCCACCTGCATCCACTGAATTCCAGGTTGTCACTTCAACTAGCACCCTACATTTCACAAATCGGTATGAGGCTGCCACTTGAGAACGGTTCTTCCGCATCGGTTGTGGTTTTCCGAGCTATATGGCCGTACCTAGTATGCAGGTCATCGATTGAAAGTATAGTTATGACTACGTGATTTTAGATAACCTTACGATTATCTAAGATTATTTGCTTCTCTGCCAAATTATACGACGCCAGTAATCAGTAGCCATATTTTAACATTAGGTGTTACATTTTACTCCAATTTGTGAGTATTTAAATCTCATAAAGATATGATATTTCTTTATAAGGACTTTATCCGACTCAATAAACACGCTATTTTTAATATAATATCTTATAAAAGTATAATTAGTAAGAAAGGTTTTGAGTTGAATAAAATAAAATAATGAATAATACGTTATTTTTGATATTTTTTTTCTTTCAGTAATTTTTAGTCTGCAGTCACAATTAACTGTCTTACAAAACATCAAAATTGCCTATCAAGTAATTTTAATAACAAGTAATTACTTTAAATTATGAAAATAAAACAATAAAGGAATCACGTTATTTTTTCAATAACAGAAGTGTTGAAAAAAAAATAGAATCTTTAACTCCATCTAAATCAATGACAAAGAAATGGACAAAGGTAATAGTGAGACAGTACCAAAAATGGAATTCGAGGAGGTTCTAAACCAACAAGTAGGTGAATTTGGAAAATATCAATTAAGAAATATATTGCTCGTGTTGCTACCAGCTATATTTATGGGTTTTGTGGCAGGAGATTATATCTTTACAGCCGGTAAACTTCCGCATCGATGTGCAGTGCCAATATGTGACGATCTCGCACATGAATATGCACCAGAGTGGATTCTTAATGCCGTCCCCGAAACTTCAACTGGGTTCGATGATTGTTTTAGATATGCTAATAAAACTGACCTTCCAGACTCCCTTCCAAGTGGGACATGCCCTGCATCACTGTTTAATAGAAATATTGTTATAAATTGCGAGAGTTACATCTATGAGAGGACGAACACCGTCGTTTACGATTTCGGATTGGAGTGCCAGGAATGGCTAAGAGCTCTTGCAGGAACGTTAAACAGCTTAGGCGGAATGATCGCGCTTCCACTAGCTGGACTTATATCCGATTATTTCGGCAGACGTATTTCAGTAGTAATTTTTGGCTTCAATGTTGCGATTGTTGGTTGTCTTAAAGCTTTTTCAATAAATTACACAATGTATGCAACACTTCAATTTATGCACACCGCTATCGGAGGAGGACTGTACAGCGCTGGTTATATATTAGCCACAGAAATTGTTGGCTCAAGATTTCGTATTTATATCAGTGCAGTAATGTCATCTGCATTTGCTTTTGGACAGGCGCTATTAGGCCTAATTGCTTCAGCTGAATTGGAATGGCGACATCTTACTTTAATATTATTTGTACCAGTATTTATTACTGGTTCTTATTACTGGTTGCTTATGGAAAGTCATCGTTGGTTGTTAAGTAAAAATGAAACTAAAAAAGCAAAAGATACTTTACAACGCGCAGCAAAGTTGAATGGCAAAGAGATATCCGAATCATCTCTGAATTTTCTTCTGACAGCCATACCCAAACAAAATAAGACTGGAAAGAATATTCAAAATAGAAATCTCATCTATCGTGTTCTGAAATCACGAGTAATGTTGCAACGGTGCTGTACTACACCAGTATATTGGATAACAACAACATTTATATACTATGGGCTTTCCATTAACGCCGTGAATCTATCAGGAAGTATTTACCTTAATTACATACTAACAACTCTTATAGAAATACCCGGCTATTGGACGGCAGTCCTCATCTTAGACAGAGTGGGTAGAAAAGCAACATTATTTTCAGGTTACATAATCTGTGGAATATGTTGCATTGCTTTCGCGTTTACTCCAAAAAGTTTTTATGGACTGTCACTATTTTTATATTTATTAGGCAAGTATTGTACTGGTTTGATTTTTACATCTCTGTATTTATATACTACTGAGTTGTACCCAACGCGACATCGGCATTCATTTTTGGGATTTTCTTCGATGTTAGGAAGAATTGGATCTGTGTTAGCACCGCTCACTCCTCCTCTTATGGTGTATTGGGCTGGTATACCGTCTGTTTTATTTGGTGCAATGTCAACAATAGCAGCTCTTTTGATTCTCACGCAACCAGAAACAAGGGGTAGGAAAATTCCTGATACCTTTGAAGATGCTGAAAATATAACTTAAAGAATTTTACTAGTTCTTACAGAGTGTAATATCTCAATGTTAATAAAACTAATTGAATTTATTTTTAATATTTTATTTTATATTATTTAAATCTTTAGTCTTTCCTGTCTCCACTTATACACACTAATGATTTGTCATGTTTGGTGGAGATGCACATAAATTGCATATTTGCAACATCCTAGAACTGGAACAATTATTTGTAGGCCGTACATACACTTGTCCCTTGCGGAATGGAACCCGAGGCCCACAGAACCGTAACATAACAAGAAAATAACATCCAACAAAAGTCAAAACGCACTTTAACTACGAGTAACTCGTAAGACGTACTCAGTTTCAATAATCTATGCCTGCATGCATTGCTGCAACCATCTGTTTGTTTGTTACGAGTATTTACTTTTTAGTACTTTAAATATTTAAGAAAATTGTGTTTTTTTTTCATTAAAAATATATTAGTGCACATAATAAGTACGATGTAAAAAAAATTATAAGTTATGCTGATTTTGAAACCGTTGCGAGATTGTTATATATGTTACTGTAAAAGCCCGAATTTTGGTGAATCTTAGGTTTTACTTTTAAATCCTAGGATTTAACAACATGAGCTGGTAAATGTAAGGATTGATATAAAATGCGACGATTTTTCGCGCTTTTACCGTTAGAGTTTGGTACATCCTAGGTTTAACCAAAGACTACCAGTAAGTGTTGGTTTTGGACATGAAACAATATATATTTATATAAGTAGAAAGTATTTACTAAACATTGAATCATATTACCTGCATAATTTTAAAACATTTTTATGGTGATTTCTGAAAGTAGAATATAGAAATAAAAAGATGATGTATCGATTCACAACAAATCGATTTCTAAAATATCAATATTTTTTCACAGACTGGCTCATTGAATATTCTTGGCGAAGAAAAAATAAAAATAGCGCATAAAGATGTTTTCGAAGAATTAATTAAAGCAATACAATGTGTATAAAATTGATTAATAAATTATTTCAAAGAACCGAATTGATTGATCCCGACTTCACCTGGTACGAATCTGTCCTACCCATAGTGTTTTTATAGAGCCGGAGGCGCGTAGAAAGGTCTTTTTTTTTAATTATTATTATCAATAAACAGTTTATCTTGTCTGCTTAAGCTATATGATAGAATTCATCAGCAAATCATATCAAAATACACAAAAAACAATGATGGAATTTTATAATAGTAATAATATTATAAAGAAAAAAGATTTATTTTTAGTTTGTAATGGCTAAACTCTAAAACTACTAAATCAATTCTATAAATTCTTACACCTACAGTGAGTTACATTGGTTATATTTTATTAAAAACAAAATATGGATCCCTAAGAAAATTGCAATATGGTAAGTCAAGGTATTAAAAATTGCCTATAAAAGTTATACTTGTCGTGCGCTGCAAAAACTATTGGTAGTAGAATAAAATAATGTACCAGACGTTATAAACCTATCAATATTTACAAAAATGTCCGCAAGACAACTGATATAGTTAAGTGACTATAAATGCTTTTGTGTTACGAAAGCTGATTACATTTGCATCTTGGCATTAATCCTTTTCCCGATAAATAATTTTTCCATTTTAAATTATTAGAATAGAATAGAATAGAATCATTTTTATTTAACCTAGATTACAGTAATACTTATTGAATATAATTTTTATATTATTGAATATATATAGATGAAGCGGATACTATCACTTCTCACTAGAATTGTTGAATTTAAATCCGGAAGGTCTGCCATCAAATGTTCTGAAGTTAAATGTTTATAAGTCTGTACGGTAAAAGTAAGTGGCAACAAAACTTAATCACAATCAACAACTAAACGACAATGTGATTATTACAACCATCTTCACTGGACATGAAGCCGGACTACCTAAAGCTTCAGCGGCTTCAATTCCCTGTTAAAGTATAATTTGTACTCACTATAAATAACTCCCAGGGCCAAACTTTCTCGCTGGTAGACATCGACGTGAGAAAAAAGTGCTTTTCTCATTTCAATTATATGTTGGTTTATCTCGAGTGGGATCTTTTGAAAATCAATATATTCTGCTACCAAATACTAACGCTACTGAATATATAGTACACAAAGAAGCTTTGAGCTAATTTAAGATTTTATAGTCCATACTAAGTATGGACTATAAAATCTTAAATCATCTTCTCGTCAGACATACCTCAAAACCTGAAAACGAAATTGTACAACCAGTGCGTGTTGCCAGTGATGACTTATGGAACTGAGACGTGGTCCTTCACTGCTGGCCGTATGAGGAAGCTCAAGGTCGCTCAGCGAGCTATGGAGAGGGCTATGCTCGGAGTTTCTCTGCGTGATAAACTTAGGAATGAGGATATCCGCAGTAGAACCAGAGTAACCGACATAGCCCAACGGATTAGTAAGCTGAAGTGGCAGTGGGCCGGCCATATAGCTCGAAGAACCGACAACCGATGGGGAAGAAAGGTTCTCGAGTGGCAGCCTCGTACCGGTAGGCGAAGTGTAGGGCGTCCCCCCACGAGATGGAGTGACGACCTGGTAAGACATGCAGGAAGTCGATGGATGCAGGTGGCTCAGGACCGTGCTTTGTGGCATTCTTTGGGGGAGGCCTATGTTCAGCAGTGGACTTGTGAAGGGCTGTAATGATGATGATGATGATGATGATGATGACTAAGTATGTTCATAATATTTTTTTATATTATTATAAATAGGCTCACGTTTGACCACTATCTCACCTGATGGTAAGCCATGATGCGGTCGAGGATAGAGCATGCTTACCTAGAAGTAACCTATTTATTATTCCTGTTTGAAATACTATAAAAACATACCACTTCGGCAACAAAAGCAATTAAAATAGTTAATTATATAATCAAATAACTTTTATTAATTACCGAAATACGTATTTCCTCTAACACGATATTTTTTGACTGCTTGATACCGGTGATTTGTATTTTGTTTTCGAAAATAATTGTCAAACAAATGATAAAATCAAAAAGGAAATACATATTAATGAACGGGACGGTTTATAATAGTGAAATTCCAAAGGCTTCTTAAGGATTAAAATCTAAAGCTACTAAAAAAACCCAATGTGATAAGTTCCGTTTTTCGAACGACATCTTGTTCTCATCCATACCGACCAACTGACGTCCAAGTGAAATTATTGTCAATTAACTTTTTTTTTAATTATAATCGAAATAATTAATCTAATGGTGTACTTTTTTATTATATAAGTGCAATATAAAGCTGGTGGAAGTGATTTAAATCGAGTGGATGGCGATTTTTGGAAAGAAATTCCTTATTGGACGGTACGGGTTTGGCGGATGGGAACTAGGCGACAAAAAGTGTTTTTTTTTTATATAAAATTTGGGTGACAAACGAGCATACAGTCCACCTGATGTTAAGTGGATGCTGTGGCCCATAGACTTCTACATTTATCCTCGATTAAGAATCAAAACGAAGATACGTCGTCACCCCTGGGGTCTAAGATGGAATGCCTCGTTTCCAGTAAAAAGAGTCTCCGGTTCTCTACACTCACCATACGAAACACAGCAGCATTAAGCTGCTATTTGACGCTGGTATTCTGCGAGAACGTGGTCCTACCCCGGTCGAGCCGACCCATTCGTGCTACAACCATAATGAAGTTGCAGCGTGGCTCTACCACGTAAAACGAAAAAGTGTAAGTGCTAAAAATAAAGTTAAAAGTGTAAGATTTTTTCGTCACCACCCCTTGTGTCATAGTGTATTTTATTTTAAACTAGCTGTTCCCCGCGACTTCGCACGCGTGTAATTTAGGGTTTTAATTATAGTTGCGCGGAACCCTAATTCTTTTTCTAAACTATAAGTAGCCTAAGTTACTCCTTATAACATCAGCTATCTGCCAGTGAAAGTCCCGTCGAAATCGGTCCAGCCGTTTCGGAGATTAGCCGGAACAAACAGACAGACAGACAGACGGACAGACAGACAAAAATTTTGAAAATTCTGTTTTTGTTATAAGTACCGTATATACTTTCATATGCATTTAGTAAAAAGCTGCTATTTTGACATTACAAACAGACACTTCATTTTTATTTATTTGTATTGTCTAGATGACGCTTCATTTTAATAGACGCTAGTAATACATTTATTTGTATTTGTTAATCAATAATATAATACGTTTATCAATGATCAGGAACCTCGTTCCAACCGAGTGTTCCACGACACTCACGCATGTTTTGTTTTGATTTGGTGACGTCACACAAAAACACACACACCGAATTCAATATTGCATCTTGTTATAATTATTGTTGACCGAATTCAATATTGCATCTTGTTATAATTATTGTTGATTTAATTTTTTATCAACAGATATTGAGGCATAATGTTCAAAATAGTAGAATACATATAATGTAATAAGTACAAGCAAGTAATATCAATGATTAATTGAAAAAGTTGCCATCTATTGTAATTTTATAAAACGCATAGGAAAACAGGTATAGTAAGTACCATAAATTGAACATCAAGTGTGGTAGAGGGCGCAAAACTATTATTAGGTATTTATAGATGAGGCGATAGTGTCTTACTTTTGTTGTTTATAAAATATACCGAAGTTTTGGATAAATAACTGTATACACGATTTGGTTTTAATAACCGGCACACTATACTCTAAATCTTTAAAAAATAATATTACAATGTATGTAAAATTATCTGCGCCTCTCATGTCGCACGTTGTGTGTTAAAGTTAGGCAGAAATTACATTTTAAATGTGTGCAGAAACAAATCGTATTTTAGACCAGGCGTTAAAATTGACATGAAGGCCTTATCGCACATTCAAACAGCAGAATTCTACACATATAAATCCAATGGAAGTGTCTGTCTGGAATATTGAAAAGACTGGCTTTTCTTAAGTTCAGGGAGTTATTTGCATGCTATTAAGACAAAAATAACCATTTCAAAAACTTTTTGTCTGTCTGTGTATACGGGCTAATCTTCGTAATGGCTGTACCTAAACTAATTGTGATAAACTTTGCGAACAGATAAAGAGCAATACCAGGAGACATCTAGTCTGTATTTTTTCCATTTTATATAATTTTATATAAAGTTTTTATATAAAGTGTGTGTATATTTTTATTTATATACAATTCAGCAAACCCGCGATAAATTATGGTTTTGATGGGGCTTCATCACCAAATGCAGAAATCATCCCGTCAACACACTGTTTTTGTGTTAAACCACTTCGAAAGTCATAATAAATCATCGCTCTTGAATTTTCTCGAGTCAATTCCATTTTCTCAACGACTAAACAAGTTTGACAAAACCTTGTGACAAGACCGAGAATCTTTTTTTAAATAAATAAATGGTATTCGATTTTTAAAACCAAGGACTTTTCAATTAAAAAGATTTTAATATGACAGGAACAGTGGAAATATTCCATTCCCGATACTTTTAGTGCAGCCTATGTATACTTACATGTTTTACTTAGAAACATAATCTAAACGTCTTAAACGATCTAAATTGAGCATACACAAAATAAATTAGTTCATTTCCTAGAGTTGATGTTTTACATCCTGTTATAATCCAAATTGCAAATAGGACGAACTCCACTGAGGAAATAAAGCAATCTCAGATTTGCTTTACACAGAAGTTTGTATTACAAATGCCTGCTATGAAGTGTATTATTTCAACATGCATTTCTCCGGTCACATAATTTTCACCTAGATTAGAAAAAAAACATCCATAGTGATTATCAGGTTTTTCAGGCTGGTTGGTAGTATATTATATACACTGACAAGTAAACATATTCAAATATAGACCCATAATAATAATGTACTTCATAAGGTTTTTCCCAGAATGTCCGGAATCAACTGAGACTAGGTACTAGCTACTATCTTTTTTATAGGATAGGGTGACAAACAAGCACACAGTCCACCTGATGGTAAATGGTTACTGTGACCCATAGACATCTACATCTATCCTCAATAAAGACTCAAAATGCAGATGCGTTGTCACCCGTGAGACCTAAGATTCAATGACTCTTGTCCAGTAAAAAGGGTCTCCGGTTCTCTACACTCACCATACGAAACACAGCAGCATTAAGCTGCTATTTTACGCTGGTATTCTGTGAGAGCGTGGTCCTTCCCCGATCGAGCTGACCCATTCGTGCTACAACTATACTACCAATATAGCTGCAGCATGGCTCTATCACGTAAATAATCTCTATATACGATATGCTATCTTTCTCGCACTTTGTCTACGCATAATACTTTTTTGTCGTATTTATTTGTAATCTTTATTTACGTCTGGGAATTGTTTAAAACCGCTAAATATGTCAGGCGATTTGCAGGTATTATTAAAATTACTCAATGAATACGTGACTAAAATTTGAGATTGCCAATAGTATATTTTTTTGGGAATTTTAATAAAATATTTCTGGAAAAATCTGATAATACTTTATAACCGACAAAATGTCTGGGATCTTTTTTAAATTATATAAAAACTAAGTTAAAGGATAAAAAAATGAAGTTACCAAAAAAAAAACTTCTTTTTTTTTTGCAAATGTTATGTTATGCTACGCAGTAACGAAATAACCGCAAACGCTCTCCCCAAATCGCGGGACTGGATTCGCCAATTGACGAAATTATATTTTTTAACAATTTTAACTTGCCAAAAGACCTTCCCAAAATTCATCGCCAGCTCTTTGACTAATAATATTACATTTTTTCTCACTATTGCATGCATTAAGCGAAAGCAAAAGGTATGTTCTACTATAGCCTAAAAATTAAAATTCCAACGTTTTATCGAATAAAGTCGTTTCATATTATACATATAAATAATATAAAAAGCACATTGTTAGAAAGATAAATGATTGTTGAACTTATTAATATTTTTTTAAAATCGATTAATTGCTATTTTTAAATAAAAAAAGGGGTTTTTGTGGCTTATGGTGTGGATTTATTATGTCCCCGAGGCTTGTAAACACGATAACTTTCGAAAATATCTATTGTTTAACTCAATCTATTTTTTAATCTCTTCATCTATCATGTAGGAAGCCACTGAATGTAAATAGCAGTGTAATTTTGTTTTGTTTAACTATAATTAATTTTTTTCGACTACAAAATGGCGAAGTTTTCGTTGATTTGGTAGCCTTGTATGTAAATTATTTCTGTAAATGGGGAGCTACAGCCACAGAGTAGTTTACTCACTCACTCAGTTCAGCGTCAGTCGCCAGTTGTGTATCGCTAGCAACGCAAAGTCGGGAATTTGTATTTGGAAAAATCCAAAATTAGTGGCTTTTTAGGTGCTAATTAGGTGCCAAGTTTAAAAATTAGGTGCTCTAAAATTTTCACCGCAACGAACTGTTGAAATTTGCGTTGCTAGCAAAACGTCTCGCTAGCAACGCAATGAAGTTATTAGATATACGATAAATATTAATAGCAAGGAATTAAGTGCTAATTAGGTGCTGCAAGTATACGCAATAACAAGGCGCCCCTAATAAAAATAAAGTCATTATTCAGAACATAGCAGATGCAAAATTCAGATTTCCTGAAAATCAAACAATAATCAAAAATTCTTTTAGAAAAAGCCCAAATTAGGGGCTTTTTAGGTGCTAATTAAGTGCCAAGTATAAAAATTAGGTGCTCTAAAATTTTCACCGTAACGATCGATTGAAATTTACGTTGCTGGCAAAACGTAAGTATCGCTAGCAACGCAATGAAGTTATTAGATATACGATAAATATTAATAGCAAGGAATTAAGTGCTAATTAGGAGCTGCAAGTATACGTAATGACAAGGCGCCCTATAAAGTCGTTATTCCAAACAAAGCAGATGCAAAATTCAGATTTTCTGAAAATCAGAAAATAATCAAAAATGCTTTTAGAAAAAGCCCAATTTAGGGGCTTTTTAGGTGCTAATTAAGTACCAAGTTTAAAAATTAGGTGCTCTAAAATTTTCACCGTAACGATCGATTGAAATTTGCGTTGCTGGCAAAACGTATCGCTGGCAACGCAATGAAGTTATTAGATATACGATAAATATTACTAGCAAGGAATTAAGTGCTAATTAGGTGCAGCAAGTATACGCAATGACAAGGCGCCCCAGATAAAAATAAAATCGTTATTCAGAAAATTATTCAATAAACCAAATGCAAAAATCAGGTCTTTGTGTTTGTGCCATCTAGCGTCTATTGTACTTACCACCTTGATAGTCCATCGATTTTGATTCGATAAAATGACTAGAACTATAGAACGTTGTAGATGGCGCTATTTATTACAAAGCAATTTACTGGAAAGAAAATATCCTTTCGATTTAGTACCCTAAAGTTTAGGCTTCACCTGTCTAAAAATAAGAATAGTAACATTTATTTAGTTGAAAATTATATTAAATAATATTATAGATTATATTAAATCTGAAAAACATAAAATGCCGTTCATACCTTATAGTAATTGTGGTTTTGAATCCGATAATTTCCAGAATATTACCGTCATTTACATGCGACCTCAATAATCTTTCAGCACCTAATTAGCATTTAATTTTTAGGTACTGACAAATAACAAAAAATACCGTTCATACATTATGGTAAGGTAATGGCGGTCGTGCACCCCATAATTCCCAGAATAATATCTTAATTTGTATCGGGTTTCGATAATCGCTCAGCACTTAATCAACACTTAATTCCTTGCTATTAATGTTTATCGTATATCTAGTATATCTTGCTAGCGATACGTTTTGCCAGCAACGCAAATTTCAATCGATCGTTACGGTGAAAATTTAAGAGCACCTAATTTTTAAACTTGGTACTTATTTAGCACCTAAAAAGCCCCTAATTTGGGCTTTTTCTAAAAGCATTTTTGATTATTTTTTGATTTTCAGATAATCTGAATTTTGCATCTGCTTTGTTTGGCATAATGACTTTATAGGGCGCCTTGTCATTGCATATACTTGCAGCACCTAATTAGCACTTAATTCCTTGCTATTAATATTTATCGTATATCTAATAACTTCAATGCGTTGCCAGCGATACGTTTTGCCAGCAACGCAAATTTTAATGGTTCGTTGCGGTGAAAATTTTGGAGCAACTAATTTTTAAACTTGGTACTTAAGGCCTTAACAGTGGTTGAAATGCCTAAATCTAGGATATTTAAGTAAAAAAATCTCAATAACTGTTCATTTAATCCACAAAGAAAAAATACAGGGTAACAGAAGAAGATTTGGTAAATGTTTTTAATTTAACAAAATTGTATTTTTGTCAACCCCTTATTAGAAAAAAAATCCCCAAAGAGTACCTATCTTTGTCATATTTTGCAAAATTTCTCCAAAACGGCACAAGCTTTTTAAATAGTTCTTACACTAAAAAAAAGGTCTTAAAAATATTAATATTTTTAATTGAGAGTTTTATTTTTATTACCCGTTTTATAAGAGAATATATCATTTTTCCCTGAAATTGCATATATTTACGCGAGCGCGCATGCTCCGTCGCCATGTGAGCTCTGTCACAGTCCGTTTTCGGACATCGTCGAGGGTGGACCGCACGCCGGTGTTGGAGCGACTTCGTTCAAATATATATTAGTTTTTTAAAAGTTTATACTCAATTATAAATATTTTTATGACTAGAAATACTTAATTTAGTTAATATCTGTATACTGGTAACTGTAAATATTATTTTCTAAATAAATGAATTTTTAAAGTGCCCAAAGAAGAAGAAATTTTTGCGGCGACGTTGATTAGTGAAATTGAAAAATGCATTTTTATATAATTTAGATGTGGAACGACGAACATGCTCTCGTTACTTAGATTTCGATAGTTTTTAATACCTATGTAATTTTATTGTTGCATATTTTTATTAATTAGTTGATACTGAATTTTATAATTATGTATTACAATAAAACGCTGTTTATATAAGTATGACTTTATAAAATATTATTGGGGAGGGAAATATAGGTAAAGATACTAACATTTAGGTACACTGTTATCAAATTAAATCAAACAATTTAAATAAATAAAAAAATGGTGTTTCCCTAACTATAAATACCTATATAAAGACATTCTTGGTTTTATGGTTTTTTTTATGTTAGACAAACTATCATCTAAAAAATGTTAAAATTATTAAATGTTAAAAAATGTTAAATGGTAAATATTCTCATACGCTTTTCTTCACACATACACACAAACACACACACACACACACACAAATAGGTCGCAAATAATACTTATCTAGTACTATTAGGCAAGAGTGAATAGGTTTTTGTTAAGTCAGTGCAATTCACCATCTTAGGCTACATAACCACTTACCGATGGGATTGTAGTTGCTTTACTACTTGCTGGGTAAAAATAGTAAAAAAAATGTACCCTGTGAAAGTATGCATTTAGATATTATTTTTCTAACCAGCCTTAAAAATTTGATGAGAATATGTATATAAGTATAAAGGTTGCCTCACACGGGACAGTAATAATATAATATTATATCTTGCATTATCTACGCATGAAAACTTTTAAAATTTCTAAATCCCGAGGTATGTTCATATTAAGAGGCTGAATATAGCCACATTGAAATGCATGGGGATCGTTTTCTAATTTCACGTCATTATCGTATAAAATTGTACGTATTTCAGGTGGCGGTTTGCAAAACACGATTCCACAAAAATTAACTCAATAGAAAATAATTGCAAAGTTGCTTCTAAAAATACTTAAATTTTCAACGTCAATTTTTTTTACGTGGTAGAGCCATGCTGCAGCTATATTAGTAGTAGGTATATTTGTAGCACGAATGGGTCGGCTCGACCGGGGAAGGGTCACGCTCTCACGGAATAACATGTAAAATAGCAGTTTAACCCTGCTGTGTTTCGTATGGTGAGTGTAGAGACCGGAGAACCTTTTTACTGGAAACGAGGCATTACATCTTAGTCCTCACGGGTTACAACGCATCTACATTTTGATACGTAATCGAGAATAGATGTAGATGTGTATGGGCCGTAGCAACCACTTACCATCAGGTGGAGTGTGTGCTCGATTGTCACCCTTATTCTATTTAAAAAAAATCTGAGATTTCAGTAAAATAATGTTAAGTATTGTAAGCACTCGTACAATTATGTCTCATGTTAATAAAGCTATTGGGCTATTTTGATTTGTAATAAAGTAATTTTATTTTATAGGTTAAATAATTTATTTACCTTTCTATATAGAACCGTTTTTCTGTCACTCCTATTGAATTTGACAGTGCTTGCTGAAATTTAGCATCTTTAGATGGATCAGAATCGCCCGCTGATCCGGCTGTTAGATATTGCAAAAATAATCGAAAATATTTATTTTTACTTTCATGCCCAAGACTACCTTGTTTTATTTTATTACGGTCAAATAATATTTATTAGGTTATAAAGCAAGTATTTTTGTAAATGTTTTGTATGTAAATGTAAATGTTTTCATTATTTTGTTATTCTATTGTTTACAGTTATTATCACGTCTTAGCTTTACACCAAGAATTACATTAGAAATTCTTGATGGGATGCGATGTAACGCGCATACATTATTTTCATCAAGAACTATAATATATATATTTGTTTTTTTTTTACCAGTAGAGTTTCAACAAAATCTTAAAAAAGTTCAATGAATTAAAAAAATGCCAATAATTATATAATTTCAAGTCAGTATTTTACATTTAAAGATCAGTTATAAAGAGCCAATGTTATTATTTTAATTTTGATTAATTTAATTCGATACTAAAATAAATGTGAAAGGGCTTTTATCTGTAATAATAATTTTCATCAAAAATAACTTAGACTTATAAAAGTCATATACATGGACAATCATACTGAAGATTATCAATTGTACTACAATATATTTAAAAGACTATTTCCAGCATAATGACCCGAATATCATCATTAATGTTTGACTGGCACACTTAAAAGTTTTATCACATGGCTAAATGATTGACTTTTATATTATGATAAGGTCATGCTTTTCTATAAAAAGTTGCAAGAAATTTTAATTCACGGCCCCATTGGTTTGTTTTACTTTTTACTTAATTAGTGAAAAACAAAATGGACTGATCTAAAAGTTTACTTTCTTGTGTAAAAAGTGCTATTTAGAATTTTATGCAAATGATAATTAAAGTTTCTATTTAAATAAGTGTAACATAGCGGGTATTATATTCAATGGTAGCGTCCATCCATATATGCAAAACCAGCATCATTTTCTGTACAGAAACCGTCAGTGTTGCTCAAGGCACTATAAACAAAGCAGCTGATAAAATGTTACACTCATAACTGTTAACAAAAACTGTTTTCGCAAATGGTCTTATATATAATAATAACTATTCCGCCGTGTTAGGTGCAGGAGCTATTATTAGAAGGAGAAGAGGTAAAATTTTGTTTTAGAAATGCACAATCAATATTGTTTTGTCTGCAATTGAGCATAAAATAAAAAATAACTTCAGCCAAAGAGCATAACTGGCATTATACTCAGACCCATCAATTGGTATGGAAAAAAATAATTTTACCAGGTTTCAAAAAATCAATCAAAATTCAAAAAACATAAATATTAAAATCAAAAAATGTATATATGTATGTCTATACATACATATAATGATTTATGGCCGCTTAGTATCAAAAAATGTATATATGTATGTCTATACATACATATAATGATTTATGGCCGCTTAGTAACTGACGGTGACTCACTATAACATCCTACAGTCACGCCGAAACTAAGAGGAGAGAATCACTGTAGAAAAGGTAATAATTTATTGCGGAAATGTTGTGATAAAATTAAAAAAATATAAACTTATCCAAGTTAATCTAACTTAGTCTAACTTATCCTTATGCGTTACAAAAAAATTCAAATAATAAAATAGTGAGACGGCGTCAGTTTTTAAGAAGATATAACAAAAATAAACAAAAAAATAAATTTAAAAAAATTCAGTATTTAATTGATTATATACCGCTGACACTTAATCACGCTTTTAGAAACCACGCCAGTTGTAAACAATACTTGTGTGAAAAGACAAAATCTTCTTTTCAAATTTCCGCCGAGTTGTAAGTAGAAGGCCAAATAGGTCACGTGTCAATTTTAATTAAATATATTTTATATGAAGTGATCTTGACTACGTTTCATTAATTAACCATTGGTAAAAATTAAAACAGGAATTTTACGATTGTGTTTACAAAAAAACATTATTAGTTGAACCTTGCAGCTTGTTCATTATTTTTATTATAAATACCTATAAATGTATATATTATTAATAAATAGTTCCCATAATATATTGGATTATTTTTTATTTTGCCTTATCTGCAATGTTCTACGCTCTATAGTAAATGTGGCGTATGACATGACTGACAATCTTTCGAACGTTTTATCTAGGTACAAAGATGTTTTACGTTTTCGTCGCCTCCACATGATATTTTTGTCAACATAAGGTACCCTTCTATATCTGAAACGAATATAAATATTGCTACAAAGTGAAGTAATAGGCTATACAAATCCCTCTACTGGGCACAGGACTCTTTTTATATTTCTGAGAGGGTTTTAGGGCAAGGAAATGCCCGCCGTGCTTCCCCAATGCGTGTTGACGAAAATTGCAATTACGAATTTCATTCGTGCTGTCGGGGATCAAACCCGGGAAAATTTACAGCGAACGCTTTGACGACATATTTTTAATACGACACAAGTAAATACGATTTAACATATATAATAAAAATTCTTACGTACTTAAAACTTGAACACTTGATAGCTCGTGATGCCTACCGGACAAAGCTACAGCACCACATCGTGCGATGTAATCGAAGATGCGTAACCGCGACATAATTCTCAGTGATGCGCAAGCATAACAGGCAGTATGTCACTTATATAATTGTCATCTCTACAGTCTATTAATCTTTGCACTTTTATAAGTAATACAGAACGTAGTTGCTAGACGATGTTGACATCGGCTAAAATCTCTGCGATCGCCGTTTCGTCAAGGTCATTCAGGCTAGTCAAAGCCTTAATTAGCACCTAAAAAGCCCCTAATTTGGACTTTTTCTGAAAGCAATTTTGATTGTTTTTTGATTTTCAGGAAATCTGAATTTTGCATCTGCAATGTTCTGAATAATGACTTTATTTTTATTAGGGGCGCCTTGTTATTGCGTATACTTGCAGCACCTAATTAGCACTTAATTCCTTGCTATTAATATTTATCATATATCTTATAACTTCATTGCGTTGCTAGCGAAACGTTTTGCTAGCAACGCAAATTTCAACAGTTCGTTGCGGTGAAAATTTTAGAGCACCTAATTTTTAAACTTGGCACCTAATTAGCACCTAAAAAGCCCCTAATTTTGGATTTTTCCAAATACAAATTCCCGACTTTGCGTTGCTAGCGATACACAACTTCAGTCGCCGTCGTGAGTGGACATTGTATCCGTTGTTTGCAGCGGCTCAAAAAAATCACTGTACAAATACACAATATTCGAATAACCAAATTACTTGATTATAATAATAATAAAAGATTTTTTTTTATTACAATATTTTAAAGGCACAAAACAAATAATAGTAGTACGTACTAAAAGTAAGTAGTATCAATTTTTTTGTCATGGGAGACATTTTCATGGTTTTCGAGGGTGTTGAAACCGATAGGGTTGTCGATATGTAAATCCAAGATGGCAGCCGCTATAGGTATCAATTTTTTCATCATGCGTGTAATTTTCATGGTTTTCGAGGTGCTGAAGCCGATAGTGCTATCGAAATGTAAATCCAAGGTGGCGACTGCAACAGATATCAATGTTTTCATCATGGGTGTCATTTTCATGGTTTTCGAGGGTGTTAAAGCCAATAGCGCTGTCGAAATGTAAATCCAAGATGGCGGCTGAATTAAGTACTAATTTTTTATCATGGGTGTCACTTTCATGGTTTCCGAGAGAGTTGAAGCCGATAGTGCTGTCGAAATGTAAATCCAAGGTTGCGGCTGCAATGGGTATCAATTTTTTCATCATGGGTGTCATTTTCATGGGTTTCGAGGGTGTTGAAGTCGACAGTGCTGTCGAAATGTAAATCCAAGGTGGCGGCTGAAGTAGGTACCAATTTTTTCATCATGGGTGTCATTTTCATGATTTTCGAGAGAGTTGAAGCCGATAGGGTTGACGAAAAGTAATTCCAAGATGGCGGCTGCAATAGATATCAATTTTTTCATCATGGGTGTCATTTTCATGGGTTTCGAGGGTGTTGAAGCCGACAGAGCTGTCGAAATGTAAATCCAAGATGGCGGCTGAATTAGGTACTAATTTTTTCATCATGGGTGTCATTTTCATGGTTTTCGAGAGAGTTGAAGCCGATAGTGCTGTCGAAATGTAAATCCAAGGTGGCGGCTGCAATGGGTATCAATTTTTTCATTATGGGTGTCATTTTCATGGGTTTCGAGGGTGTTGAAGCCGACAGTGCTGTCAAAATGTAAATCCAAGGTGGTGGCTGAAGTAGGTACCAATTTTTTCATCATGGGTGTCATTGTCATGGTTTTCGAGGGTGTTGAAGCCGATAGTGCTGTCGAAATATAAATGCAAGGAGGCGGCTGCAATAGGTATCAATTTTTTCATCATGGGTGTCATTTTCATGGTTTTCGAGGGTGCTGAAGCCGATAATGCTGTCGAAATGTAAATCCAAAGTGGTGGCTGCAATAGATATCAATTTTTTTCATCATGGGTGTAATTTTCATGGTTTTCGAGGTGCTGAAGCCGATAGTGCTGTCGAAATGTATTTAAACTACTTTAAAAAATTCCGTATAATCATGTTATACGTAATTTTTTAATGCGCTTAAGGCATGCCCTTTTGGATTTACATATTGTATCTTTTATGTTAATACTTACTTACTTATCTTCACGCACAATCCCTGACGGGGTAGCCAGAGAGAACAGATCGCCAAGTGTCACGATCCTTACATATCTCTTTCGCTTCTTTCAGATTCATTATCTTCTTCATACATGCACGTCTAGGTATCCGAGTACTCTTGACCCTACCCTCTTCGAGCAATTTGCTCACATGGTCTTCGAAAGTTAGTCTCGGTCTACCTCGACACCTTTTAATATTAACTTTCGCGCTATATATTTTCTTCACCATTCGGTCTTCACTCATTCGCTCAACGTGCCCAAACCACCGAAGCACGCCCTTATCAATTTTTGTGATAAGGACATCTTTCAAACCTGCCATATTGCGAATCTCTTCGTTTCGCTTTCGGTCGGCCATAGTAACGCCGCACATTTTACGAAGAGATCGCATCTCCACTGCATTCAACTTACTTTTATGCTTCTTCTGGCATACCCAGGTTTCGCTGCCATATAACAAAGTCGGTACCAACACTGCGTTATGTATTGCAAGGCGTGCACTCTTCGCTACGCCTTGCCTTTTGACTAACGCAGTCAGGGCACCATTGACTTTGTTCCCGGCAGCGACACGCCTGTCCACATCTAAATCACATCTTCCATCCCGGCTAAAAGCACTCCCCAAGTATACAATTTCATTTACCTGTTCTAGACATTCCTGATTTACCCATATTTCACACTTCGTTCTCTCTTCGTCCCTTTCAAATCTTTTATGTTAATATATTTAGTAATATCACATGATTAAAGAAACCATACCGTACAGAGGAAAAGCACAACCGCGCTATGATAATAATACTACTACAAGCTTGAGGCGCGTGTGTGCGTGAGCAAAGTCGGCTCGTCACGTACAGAGAGAAACTGCTTTAAACCGGCTCGGTCTGTGCTCAAACTCAGGGTTGTGTAAAAAATAGTAAGTGTAAAATTTTATTTTTTAAATTTCTGTCACATGAAATATAAAAAGTGTTATTATGGTTTACTGTACTTATGTACAAACATAATTATTTATATATATATATATATATATATATATATATATATATATATATATATATATATATATTAGTTATCCCTAAGACACCACTAGGTAAGTAGGTAATTGAACATAATTTATTATTTTTAATGTGGTAGATAGATAACTCACCCATAAGTGACCTACCTACCTATAAGTGATTGAATAGTTATTTTTATAATGTATTTAAAATACGTAGGTTCATATCATTTAAAAGTTGTTGGAGGAGAAGATCTCCTTTCAAATCTTTTTCATTACAAATAGACTCTGTGAGGATCACATTGTAAAATCCTGTATATTTAAAAAAAATCCTGTAAAATATTTATTTGAAAATGCTTTTCCAACACTCTTTTTGTTGACAAATGAGTGTGCTTGTTTGATTTCCAGCTAATGTGAGAAGTAAAATAAATGTATGAATTGCTTGATCAAAAACTTTGCGAATATTTTGATCTCGAAAGAATCATTTGTAATGAAATATTAAAACGTGTACAAGATTCTTTCTCGATATAAGGCCATATCTCAATTTCGCCACATAAAATTGTTTTTATACTTTTAGCTATGCATCAAATCCATATTATTATTAAAGTTACAATAACGACAGAAATTGAATTATAAGATTAGTTTATTTACTAATTGATAAACTTTAATTCTAACTAAAATCTAATTAAAAAATATATGAAGTACCGTCCATTGGTCTATGCGTCAGTGAGTCTTCTTGCTTAATAGAAATGCAAGTAATAGATTGAGATATATATAGTATTAAATAAGATTCCTATTGATAGCATAGTATTAAATAAGTCCTAAGGAGGATCCCAATTTGTTATTGAACTCAACACCGTTTAAAAGTTATTAATGAAAGTTGATCAGCTTCTCTGTTTTTGTTTCTTGTAAAAATTATATTTACTATTTTTACCTTTTTAATCAAAATTTAATGAAATAACGCTCATGGGGCGTTTGGGGTTTTATAAACTATATTTTTATGCCATGCGAGTGCTTTCCAATAGATTATTTAAAAAATCTTTACATTAGAATTATAATTTACCATTTAATTAAAAGCAACAACAAATTGTTGAAGCACAAAAATTTTAAAATTAAATATTTAGAATTTTCAGCAGAAGAATTTTCAGAAGTTTATATAAATATCTTAAGTATATAATAAAAGCTGATAAACGTTTTGTTTATTTAATTTTATCCTCTTTTGCCAACCCTACCAAAATAGGTAAAATTTTTGACAGCTCATTAGAAGTTTTGCCTCTGTATGGTACGATTTCTTTACTCATGTGGTAATACTGGCTTGGAAATTTGGAAATATTTTTTTATTCCTTTATTAGAAAATGTCAAAATGACTACATGTTTGTTCATTTAAAGTAAAACATTTTTTCATTTATTACTTTACAATGGAATATAATATTATCACAACTAACAATGATCGTGAAATAATCGGAAGTATATATGCCGATTTGTACACAAATTATAGTAGTGAAAGAGTTAAAAAACATGATGAATGGAAGGCACAAAGTAAAGGAAAATGTTTTCAAAGAGATGAATCAAATCTTTTCGAAGATTCTTGGAAGTCGCCAAGTGATCTGCTTATTGGAAAAATACAGCTTAAGCCACCGTTCACTTCAAAAATAACTAGGGGCATAGCCCATGAAGGCATTCTTAACATGGGAGATGATGTATTGTGTAAAAAGCATGAGAAATTTCTTGCCTCACTTACAGAAAAATTGCAAGAAAACGATGATTGTTGGAGATTCATTTTGAAAAATGAAAAAGAAGCTATTTTAAAAAATGTGAAATGTAAATTCGAAAATATTTTTAAAACTAAAATTAGTATAATGACTAAAGAAATTGCCAAATTTTATGAAGATACTCTTAAAGAACTGGAACTGCATATAAAAACAGAAGTCCAAATGGTAACAAACAGTTTACATGCAAGCATGATTAGCTCTTTAAACAACCAAATACTTTTAAAATTACTGAATGAAAGAAAAATACTTGAACAACATTTATATAAAACATATGTGAACGAAATTAATAAAATTGAAGAATATTACGATCTACTCTTGAAACATGAATATGAAAGGTCACATAGACTGAACAATTATGCGCTTAGTGAAAGAAATGATGCATTAAACGTTTTTTACAAACAAATGTTATGTGAAAGACTAACAAGCACAATGTATGTAATGTGCACAGAAAGAAAGAAATGTAAAGTTAAAAAAATATTATTAGAAAAATATCATAATAAAGAAATAACTGATATGATGGAAAAAATCAAAAAAGGAATAGATTTATTAAATTCATTTAAAAAAAAGGAAGTAGATGTATCGGTGCTAAATAAACATTGGGAAGAGAAAATTAAAAAAGTAATACAAATATTTTTGAAATTTATCACTTTTTCTCTAAAACTTATTCCAGAACAAACACAGTTTTTACTTGATTTAGAAAAAATGGTACACTTACAGCTTGACGATGTGAAAAGTAATGCAAAATCTGCATCATCACTATTGTTAGAAGAGGACGATATTAAAAATGTATTTAATTTTGAACACCTTGAGTCAAGTCACTCCTCACACGATGTGTGTGAAAAGGGACCATTTGTCATTGAAGGAAAATTATATGACACACCACCAATAATTTATGGCAGTAGAGAAACATTACCTTCGGAAGTTGATCTTACCTACCTTACCTCTCTACCTTTAATCAGAGTACAGAGAAAATTCATTTACGCTAAATGTCACGGTTTTGAAACTGTCAAACAATTTTTAGAATCCACACGATGTAAATGTCATTCACCGCCAGTAAAGACGGAATCACAACCATCAGTATCAACAATAAAAACGGGATTGACGAAATCAAGTACAACAAAAAGTTCAGATCCAGAACTTCTTTTATTTGAAGATATTCACCGCCTAACTGATTGCCCTGAACAAAAATGTATTAACATGTTTACCGAATCTTCTTTCCCTTATTTAAATGCTTATTTAGATTTTTCAGAAGAGAATTACAAAATGGTAAAATCAAATTGTAGTGCACAAACTGAAGTGCACAAAGAGCCCATTCTAATAGATGCAAAACGCATCGCTAATTTTGACTTACCGTTCTCCGCGACAAAGGAAAAATATCATAATGTGGAGACACAGTATAGCAGTGACGAAAGCATAAGACTACCAAATCATGTATGTCCTTGTATAGAAAATTTATTAAGCAAGGAAACAACGAGCGATTCTGTGAATAAATTTGCTACAAAATCTACATTGGATATTTTAATAAAACGCAACGAAATGGTAAACAAAATTAAAAAGCGATATCCTAAATTAATTAAATTATTTAATGAGTATAACATCATCTTCGAGACGTTTCCTGGCAATGATAAAGTATAAAAGTGTTTTATATCAAGAGTTGAATCATCTTAAGCTGTGTTATTGGATTTGATGGTGGATGAATAAAATATAACGAATTAAGTCTTATTATGTCTTACCTATTAGGTATTTGGTTTATTAAAATATGTAAATTGCAATATAAAACCTTGAGTTATGATAATTTTAGGACTTAATGAAATTATTCAAAACTTATTTAGTACCACAACAATCACGACAACAACTTTCGAATACTGTGGCAGCTGCTTTTTATTTCTGGCGAAATGTCCAACACATGTATGTATCATGGGAGACTATCGACTAAAATGATTTTGTCATGTCAGCATAGTGGCTGACTTACCACTGCCACCAGCGTCAGCTTTTTCGGTTTCCATTTCCGCCTGCGGTATGGAACTCTTCGATTTCGCCACATGTGGGTAATGGGGTCAGGAAAAAACCACTCGGAATTAGCAGTCTTTCTCGTCCTAGCGGTGGATCCGATCTATAGCACAGCCGCTGGCCACATTTTGACCCCTTAAGGTGGAAAGAACGGTGTATTGTAATAGACACTCCTCACTCTCTGTAGACTTAAACAACTGCATCAGCAGTGCGACTCACCAGAACCCTCCACTCCACCTAGGTTCTTCTTAGTTCACTGTGCTGACTAAAAAGTGGGAATCAAATTAAAATTACGTTACGTTATTACTGGTGGATAAAGTAAGTCCCTCTACGCGGAGGATATACCAAAAGTAAAGAAGTGAAGTTGCAGCTTATTTACGTTCAACTCGTCTCATTTCTACGAGAGTTTTAGGGAAAGGAAGTGTCCGCCGCGCTGCCCCAGTACATGTTGCCGGACTTCACATGTCTTAGAATTTTATTTTTGCTTTCTCAGACGTGCAGGTTTCCCCCACTATGTTTTCCTTCACCGCCGAGCACGTGATAGATTAGCACTTAAAATTAAAATTAAAGATTCCATTGGTGCCGGCGGGAATCTAAGCCCCGTAGCCGTATACTTATACGTGTATATATATGATAGATGTATGCCTTTTATGTATTCGTAAAATAGCACAGATGGTGAAATCAAAGTCATGGTGTATAGGTTTTTGAATAGTTTATTTATTTATTTTTTAAGGTAAACATACAGTACAATAATAACTTACATTATAAAACATATATAAGTAATCCTAAAAACTAATGAAGTTTCCACAGATATCTAATACATAATAAAAGCTTGTCACCACAATATTATGTTGTATAAAAATAAAAAAAAATATAAAAATATAAAAGAATAAAACTAACTAAATGGTATTTATAAATTATACATTAAGTAGCAAGGATTTAAAAGTAATATTATAGTAGGTTTACATATACTTAGAAGAGTATACTATATGTAGTATACTATATAAGACATACATGTCTTCTTAATTGAATCCCACTGCTAGATAAGGGCTGCACTCGTTAAAGGGATGATTTGACATGATCGTTTCACTTGGTAAGCTTTTATCGACGCTGTCTTCGCTCCACAAGGGAAATACACCAAATCCTAAATTACGCTATCGAAGTTTCCGATTTACACAGGAGCTGTCATATACATATATGATATCAATTGTGATTTTAGCAATTCTTTTAGAACGTGACGATACGGATAAATGTGCAGTCCATATTCAAAGAGGTAGGGTTGCTAACTAGGAGGGCATATACTTACCTATGCCGGTTAACATAAGTACACTTTCCGAGGCTGAAACATACCTACACCTGGGTGTGTCACACAACATAGGTATCAATAAGATGTAAGTACATTAAGCAATTAGTTTGCGATCTGTTATTTTTTTGTACGATTGACAAAAGTGCTTAACAGGCTTTTGTCGGGCGTGAATAAGGCAGGCGCATAATATAACGGTTGGGCCATGCCAATCCTCATAACCTATCCTTTGGAATACTCCGATGGACTCAAACCAAACTTAACTAGTACGCACTATTATGCCGTCCCGTAGAATGCATCATCCGAGGCTGTACTTACCGCGGTTATCGATGGTGCCATCTTGTTAAGATGGCACCATCGATATCTGTTGAGCTCGTTGCCATCCCGGTGAGTAACTTAAGTATGTCATCTCGGGTTCTTCCACACTTTTTAACACTGAACAAGTTGGGAAACCCCAATAGTATCTTGAATTCATTGTTATACTGAACTATACATACATAACATATACATAAACACTTACGCCTGTCACCCAGAGGGGTAGGCAGAGACTACGGACTTCCATTGGCGCGATCCTGACACACCTATCTCGCCTCCTCTACATCCATATATCTACGCATACACAATCGTCGGTTAAGGGTACTCCTAATCTGGCCCATTTTTAATGTATCGCCGATTTGGTCGATAAACCTTCGTCTAGGGCGTCCCTTCCCGACCCTGCCGTTCACTTCTACAACATAATTTTTTTTGGTCTTTGTCACTCTTTCCGCGTTTATTCTTTCTACATGACCAAACCACCGAAGCATTTCTTTCTTAATCCTTGTCACAACGTCATCTTGCAGACCACACTTTTCTCTTATCACACTATTTCTCACCCTGTCATTCAGATTCAGCCCTAGCATACTCCTTAAGGACCGCATTTGTACAGCATTTATTCTACTCTCATGTTTCTTCTGCCAGACCCAACTTTCACTACCATACATTAAAGTAGGGACTAATACAGCATTATGAATAGCCATACGTGCCTTATTTGACACATTCTGACTCCTCATAATAGCGTGGAGAGCCCCATTCACTCTATTTCCTGCGTTCACTCGTCGTTCTATATCCTTATCATATCTACCATCCCTGCTAAATAAACATCCCAAATATACAAACTCATCCACTTGCTCAATCAACTTCCCTTCTATTCTTATTTCACATAACGTTTTACTTTCTTCTCTTTCAAAGACCATCACTTTCATCTTACTTGCGTTCACTTTCATACCCCTTTCTTTTAATGAACAGTTCATTAAAGTAACCATCATTTGCAACTCGGCCGCCGATGGTGCAAATATGACTTGATCATCGGCGTACAAAAGGCATTTGACGGTTAACTCACCCATTCTCAACCAACATTCTTCAACTTTCAAAGTTTGCAAACAACTGTCCATAAATAGGTCAAACAGCTACGGGGAAGCTACACAGCCCTGTCTGACACTTTTTGAATGCCAAACCAGTCCGAGTAGACCCCGTTGTTCCTGATACAAGTACTAGAGTTCCTATAAAGTGACCTTAATGTCTCTATCAAACCAGCGCTCAACCCAAATGAGGCCAGCGTTTGCCATAATGCGTTCCTCTCCACTCTGTCATAAGCCTTTTCCAAATTTATGAACGCACAAAAACTTTCTGGTTTTTTGCCAAAAACTTCTCCGCAATCATGCGCATGGAAAAGACTTGATCCGTACACCCCATCCCCTTTCTAAATCCAGCTTGCACATCCCAAATTTTTCCATCAGTTTCTTCCATAACTCTTTCAATTAACACCTTAGCATACAATTTACCCACAATGCTAAGCAAGCTGATACCACGGTAGTTTTTACAGTCCTGCTGTGACCCCTTTCCCTTATATATTGGGACTATAACGGCTTTGCACCAGTCTTCCGGTACCCGATTCAGTTCCCAACATAAATTAAACAAGGTGTACAGCTGGTCTGCAACCATACTCCCTCCAGCGCTTAGCATTTCGAGTGATACTCTATCACGTCCAGCTGTCTTACCTGCTCTCATGCTTTTCATTGCTTTCATTATTTCATCTACACTTATCTCTCTACCTCTCTCCATTTCTCTCGGAATTTTTATTTCACTTAATTCATACGACTTTTTACTCTTAAACACGCTGTCAAAGTATTCCTTCCATCTCTTTAAATTCGAAACTTCATCATTCAGCATGCAGCCATTCTCGTCTCGTATAGCATTAATTATAGGCTGTTTTGAATTTCCCCTGGCAGTTTTTACGAGCTTCCAGAACATTTTAATATTTTCCTGGAAGTTATCAGATATCTTTCTATCATTCTTATCTATCCTTTCTTGCCTTTTCCTTTCAACGTTATACTGAACTCTGAGAGAGTTATGTCTTTTGAGTTAACCCTCAGGCTTTTAGTACAAAATACCTGACAAAAAGCTTTAAACAGAGTTACTTTAACTTCTTTAATACAACGAGCAAATATGCGAGCCATCATGTTACCCCTGACCGCCAACGCTTTCCTTTCACGTTCTATATCTAGGTCGTCGGACTACTCGTTACAATATGCCTTAAGAATTTAAATTTAGGAACCACATTTAACACATTCCCATGAAGTGGTACAGGTGAAACACTGCTTCGTTTTTATCTCACGATTCTAACACAATAAAGTAAATTTTCTTTGAATTATATGCGTATACTTCATATATGGCCAACGTCACCTTAAGCCAATAATTGAGGAGTTCAGCAGCCCCATAGCATCTGCATAACTAATAATGTTTATATTAATTACGTCAATATAACAATCTTCATGCATGCTACTAAGCCTCTCAATCAGACCATTCAATTTTAAATATTTTACGCTATTAGTTTGAATGCTGTACCAATATCTAAGAAGCTCTGTAATATCTTTGGGTAATATTGTGCTCTCAAAAACCTTAATCGAGGCATATAATATGTAATCAAAGAAGCACAAATAGAAGTGGATCTATCTGTATAGTACTTGATGGTACGCTTGAGACACAATTTGAGACACAAATTTTAGGTAGGGAATATCTCCCTGCATAAAACCTAACTGCAGATCATGAAGGTCTAAGTATTTCCTGAGTTGCGACTCGCGTGTGATAGCGTAAGTGATATTTGTCTATAATTGCTGTTTGCGCCCAAATGCTGGTTTCAAGATTTGACGCCAGAGGGCGCTCAGCTCGATACGGCGCGTTCATAACCGGTTAGACGTGTGGGCGGTCGGCGGGAGTTAGTTGCTACCGGCCGTGGGGTCGAGTCAGCAGTAGCTCGCTGGCAGCGGTACGGATAATCCGCGTATCTCGGTTATCGCTGCAGAAGTTTCACGCGACCGGAGTGCGGTCTAGATTGTTAGATTTAGCGCGTGTGACTTCGCTACGTAATTTAATTTCGTTGGAAAGTAATTGCTCCAATTATATAGTGATGGCACGATGAAGTGCATTTTACAATATTTAATCCTTGATCCGATGAATCCTTTATCGAGGGCGTCTCCCGGTTGATTGTTTGGAAATCATCGTTTAATTATACCGTCGCGTTAAGAGCCTTTTGTGTGTTGATTCGGTAGCTAGTTTACGTGTCAGGTAGGTTAATTTTGAATTCTTATTGCGTCGTGGTGTTTAATATCGAACGAAGGAACTTAGTTATGTTTAACGCTGAACCGTGTGACTCATGAAGAGATCGCGTTAGTTCCCTATTTGTAATTTTGGTGATAAATGAATCCGGGATATTGAATGTTGAACTTTGAACTACTGTCCGTTACTGTGTCGGGTATTACGTGTTCGATTCTACGATGAATATTGAATTAGTCGAGTTGGAGTCAGTTAAATGTACAATAGAGTTAATAGACTGAAATAGTGACACGAAGAAAGAAATGGTCCAGCGGGGAAGCCTGCTGGAGTGATGCAGCATTGTGGGGCAGCCTGGAAATCGGCCGCTGCCGGTCACCTCAGCTGGTCCAGGTCTCATACACATACACATCACTAAACACTACTTTCCATGCACCTTACACCCACCTACGGCCTGACCGAGCCTTGGGGCGGACTTAGATTCGGATACAGGTACGTACTATATTTTTTCTAGCCTTCTCCCTACAGTTTATTATGATAGGACATTTTTCCATAAGGCCATTTGGGCTCGAACCCGCGGCTGCCCGTTGAATCTTCCACTCATGGGCCCCGGGATATTTGACCTTTGCAGTGGCAACTGTGGGCCGTAACAATTGCATCGGCAATTATAGACATATCTGAGATATAACCCGTTTAATTCTTAGCTATTGGCACCACAATGATTGCTAATAACTTTCTGCTCACCAGATGTCGCTAGTTAACATTGAGGTAAAGTTTTTTTGTTACACAGTATCATTTAATTGAGAAATTGGTTTTTAATAAAAGTTTATCAGTTTCTAGAGTATTATATTATTACACAAAATAATTCGTCTGTGGTTTGCTCTTTAATTTTTTTGCACATTTTTAAATTTTTTTTTAATTTTTCTCCTTTTATCAATGTCTGTGGTTTGGTTTATTTATTTTTAATCTTATTAATATAAAATGTAGCTAATAGTACAGAAAGAAACAATAACCTTAACATTTTGCGAACGAACTAACTTCCCGGCTATGAAATCGGTCAAATATTATACCTCACTTTTTAGTGGCGCCGCCCTGGTGGCAGAAAATTTCGTGGCCCTCATTGTATCCATCATTTCCCGGTGCAAATATGTATGTCTTATGTAGATGTTATAAAGCATATAGAGCACTCTGGATGAATGATTACATGCTGCTTGAAAATGCTCAATGCTGAGACTATCATGCCCAGGTGATTCACCCCTGGTCATATTACAAATGGCATATGTCCACTGCTTTGGTGGTAAATTTGTAGTTTGGCTGTTCGATAGCTTCAACATGTGCTCTGTAAGCTACGTAAATATGCAGAATATGAGAAGTATAGTTAAATATGCACTGTACTGCGCAAAACTAGGAAATCTACCTACATATTGACATAATTGTATAAAGATAAAAGTCGTAAAGTTACATTCTTATAATATGTCGATTGGGGCTACTACGGTCCCTACGGCGATACGATTTGCATAGATTTTGACAAGATACGCCGAAAAGTAAGAATAAAATTTTTCGATATCTCGCTTAGTTCCCGAGATATCGATACTCAAAAATCGAATGCTAAAACCGAATCAGCACGCCCCGAATCCACGTAGTTTTGTCTGCCCTACCCATAGAGTGTTTTGTAAAGCCATAGGCGTGAAGCGCAGCCCTCACCCGTGTAGCAAATAGCAGGCACCTGTGCGAGCCGTAGGGACTTGGGCTAGTCTGAATTAAACCAAAGCTGCGGAGGTGAGCAGGGGTACCTTCGATTTGCTACGCAAGAACGAAAGGGCTGCACTTCCCGCAGCGCCGAAGCCAATGCAGAAGTAACTTCGAGTCAATATTCCTGTGCCAAAAAAAAATTTTTGTGTGGCGATCTAGGAAACTAAGTGACATATCGATTAATTTTATTCTTACTTTTCGGCGTATCTTATCGAAATCGTTAAATAATGGGGCTGTAAGAACCGTAGTCTTGCCTGTCAATTGTCTTAAATATTGTATTATATTGAGACACTATTACGGATCGCCGTAATGCCGTGCGAAAAATGGAATAAAACGCGCTGGTCTTGCTTTTAACTGGAGGCAAGCGGCGGTGAGGAGGAACTTGTACTTTTTCTTTTCTTGCTGGTGCCTTTTCGGTGGCTGGAGAGCGACTGCTGACCCTAGCGGCCGGCCCGTCTTTTATATGATTTGGCCGCTGCTGGCCAGCGGACCCTTGCCTCACCCCCGCGCCTATCTTTATTTATTTAATAACCTTACAAACTAATAAACATAATTCACTATATAATATTCTTATAACTACTTGTTAGACTAGGGTGTACATATCAATATTTTTACTTATTTACAGGTTTACATTATAATTTTCAGCTGCTTTAGGCGGAGAATCCTTCCCCCCGCCTCAGCACTATAAATATAAAACGTCGTGGCGCGGTGCGCGTGGCTTCATTTGCTCCGCGGCCGCGTCACGATAACATGCTCTTTGGTTACACTACTACTATTATTTTATGTGCCTAACGGCCTAATATATTTATTATATAATAAAGCAAACATTTATTATATTTAACAATTACAGTTTTCATTAGAAGACTATGCTAACTCTCCCTGTTCATACGGTGCCTTTATTTGGGAGAGTTATTGCACAGTTACAACTCAACCTTAAACTTAGTTATAATACAATCATTATTTTTTATCGTTCGATACAAGTAATACAATTATTTACACAAATTATAATTTAAATTCAACATAAGGTTGCGCTAGTCCCGCCGTATAACCCTTGCTAGTTGTCGAACCAGAGGCGTGGCCTGATAATTACACCGTCGTCATGGCTCCGCCCACCGCTCCTAGGTTGTTCAACTAGCGCCGGTTACAATAAGCATTTTCTTTCGTTTGTTTAATATTGTTGCGTCGTGCACATTCTCCCGCCGTCGCCACGCTGCGATCCCTCTGGTAGCACGACGATCTTCTTCGTTGGTCTTCTTAGTATGTGCCCACTGCCGGTGGTTACGTCCACTACTCGTACCTCTCCGTCGACGCCAGGATATACCTTACTTATTTTCCCTCTGGGCCAGGTGTTGCGTGGTAGATTGGAGTCACAAATGATGACTAGGTCTCCAATCTTCGGCGATACTCCTATGCTGCTGGGCTCCCGCCGGTGTTGGAGTAGGGGCAGGTATTCTTTAACCCATCTTCTCCAAAACACGTCGGCTAGGGCTTGAGCTCGTTTCCATTGCTGGCGGGCCGTCACGTCATTCTTGCTGAAGTGTCCCGGCGCAGGTACGTGCGAGTTGGGACCGATGAGGATGTGATTCGGCGTGATGGCTTCAGGGTCTCCTGGGTCGACTGAGACGTGTGTGAGAGGTCTGGAGTTTACAGTATTTTCGACCTCGGCGAGCAGGGTCCCCAATGTTTCGTCGCTGGGATAGCGCTCGTTGAGGGTGACGCGTAGGGCTTCTTTTACGGAGCGAACCATTCGCTCCCATACGCCGCCCATGAACGGTGCTGATGGCGGTATGTACTTCCACACAATCTGTTGACACGTGGTTTCGTGCTCGAGGGCTGCAAGTGCTGCTTCGGCCATCTCCTTGTCTGCTGCCTTGAAGCACGTAGCGTTGTCACTCCATATTTCTTTTGGGCATCCTCTTCTGCTCATAAAACGCCTAAGTGCCGACACGGCTGAGTCTGCGCTCAACGAGTGGGCTACTTCTATGTGTATTGCTCGCGACGTCATGCAGGTAAATAACGCGCCATAGCGCTTTTCGCGATGTCGTCCCACTGTGACTTCTATTGGCCCGAAGTAGTCTAGTCCGGTGTATGTGAACGGACGTGCGTGATGAGCGAGGCGTGCGGACGGCAGGTTTCCTGTAGACGGTGATGCAGGCTTGGCTTTTCTTAGACGGCACGGCAGGCATCCTTTGACGACAGTTTTCACTACTGGACGTATTTTTCTTACGTACAATCTCTGTCTTAATTCATTCACAACTGTTTCTACGCCTCCGTGATGCAGCCTCTCGTGTACGTGTGCTATGTACAGGCGAGTGTATGCGTGCTTCCCGTCTAATATGGGAGGGTCGTACATGTCGTCCTCCACTTCTGATGCCGCTTTTATTCGACCTCTGAGGCGTAGGGTCCCCTCTTCATCAATGTATGTGCTCAGGTGGCCTAGTTTGTCGTCGCCTCCCGGAACATTTCCGCTGGTGATTCTCTTGAGCTCCTTCGTGAAGCTTTCCCGCTGACTGGCTTGCACCCACAGTTGTTCGGCTCTCATATGATAAGCGGCCGGTATTCCTACAAGCGATGAGGCAGTAGGAGTCGCCTTTTTCTCCTTGGCGGGGGTGTTGCGTTTGTTTGTTCTCTGCCAGCCAGGGTCGCTACCTTGTCTTGCTTTGTTGCGTTTACGCCCAGCCTTCACTACGTGCTTGTTTGGTCTGCACATGTCGATGAATAGGAGGACTCTCGCTGTCGCCCTTATGAGCCGAATCCATTTAGAAAATCTTCCTATCTGTGGAAGATGTGTTGTTGTCGAGTCTTCACTTTTAACAGCGATGTTACATATTTCTCGCTCTTCCCCGGTGTCATATTGTGTCGTTTTCTCTTCCTGCGGCCATTCTGCCGGTGGACGCTGCAGAAACGGGGGCCCTCGGAACCATCGGTGCGACTCGTCGAACCCTTCTGGTGTGGCTCGGGTTGCGTCGTCTGCCACGTTTTCTTTAGACGGTAGCCAACGCCATTCGTTCTTTTTGGTCGTATCTTCTATCTCCGCCAGGCGATGAGCGACGAAAGCTTTGTACGCGCGAGGCTCCGATCTTATCCACACCAGTGCAGTACGGGAGTCGCACCAGTATGTCTTGCCTGCTATGTCGCCATCGTGTTCATCGATCACGGTCTGCGCAAGACGAGCTCCCAGCAGTGCCGCTTGTAACTCGAGCCGTGGTATGGAAACTGGTTTCAGTGGTGTTACGCGGCTCTTGGCGGCGGCCAATGATATGTTAACGCTGCCGTCTGCTCGCTCCGTTCTCCAATACACTGCTGCTGCGTAGGCCTCCTCGCTTGCGTCGACGAATGTGTGTAGTTGGCGCGTCGACACCGGGTTGTAATCGTAGCATCGCGGTATTCTTAGTTGTTCTATGGCGTTAAGTGAAGTAATCCAGCCTTCCCATTTTTCTTTTAATTCTGTTGGCAGAGGGTCGTCCCAGTCCGCCTTGTAACGCCATGTGTCTTGAAATATTCTCTTCGCTGGGGTGGTCACCGGTGATATTAACCCCAGCGGATCAAATAATGCCATTATGACGCTCAACGCTTCTCGTTTAGTTGGCAAGCGTTGTTTTTCTTTTACGTCGGCAGGCATCTTCATATTGTTAGTATTGAATCCAATATGATCGCTTTGTACATGCCAGAGCAGCCCTAGCGTCTTCTCAGTTTCTTTTCCGCCCAGGCACACGGTCGCGTCGTGTTGTCTATGCTCTGTCGTTATTTCTTCTAATGTTTTTTCTTCGTTCGATGTCCACCCGCTGAGTACGAATCCCGCTTGTTTGTGGACGTGATCGACTGCTTTTACTGTTTGCTGAGCTTCCGTGACAGAGTGGAAGCTCTGCAAGTAGTCGTCCATATAATGGTTTCTTTTTATGGCGACCGCAGCTTCTGGGTACGCTTCTGCATGTTCTTCAGCATTTTTATTTTTGATGTATAATGCTGTGCATGGTGATGATGTCGCTCCAAAGATGATTGACGTCATCCTATATTCCTCCGGTTGGTCCTCCCGCCGCTTGCCTCTCCACAAGAAACGTAAAACGTCTCTATCTTCTTTGCGCACTTTAATCTGCATGAACATTTCTTTTATATCGGCGCTCACTGCATACGGATACTGTCGGAACCTCATGATCACTCCGGGCAGTGATTGTAATAAGTCGGGCCCCGAGTGAAGCATATCGTTGAGACATATTCCAGCTGTCTTCGCTGCGGCGTCGTGTACCAATCTCGGCGGCTTGTTCGGTTTCGCAGGGTTGATGACTGGGAAGTGTGGCAGATACCATGTCCTTCCTTGCGGCGGTGGCATTGGCGCGCGCTCTGCGTAACCCGAGTTGAAGAGGTTCTCGATGCGTTCTTCGTACTGTAGCTTGAGATTGCTGTCTCGGTCGAGCCTCTTCTCTAAGGTGTGCAGGCGCCTTTCCGCTTCTTTATAATTATTTGGTATTTGGAAGTCCTTTTGTTTCCACAACAACCCTGTCTCGAATCTGCCGTCCGCTGACCTCTGGCTGGTTTCGTCCAATATTTGCATGGCTCGCTGCTCGGGATCTTCTTTCGGTCTTCTCGGCTCGATGCACAGCGACTCCAATTTGAAATAATTTTTTATTTCTTCTTCTATCGGTGGTGCATCTTCCCTCTGATGTAGTCTGCCGCAGAAGGTGACCGTCGACGTCAATGAGCTATGACAGCCATGCAGAACCCAGCCCAGGTTGGTGTATGAGGCGACTGGTTGGTCTCGACGGCCGACGCGCAGTTTTCTAGACACTATGAGGTGCCAGTTATCTTGCCCGATTAGTACTTTCGGTGAGGCGCGTTCGTAGGTGATATCCTCTTTGATATCCAACAGATGTGGGCAATTCCCCAAGTGATCTTCATTCACGGATTCTGGCGCGAAGTCCAACCGCTCTACAGTACGCGCTGCTTCTATGTTGTGTTCTTCTTGCGCGTACGTTCCTCTTATTTTAAAGCTGACGATCTTGCTCTTCTCGTGTTTCACCTCCGAGCCGACCCCTTGTATCCACATTGTGTGGGCTGGGCCGTCGGCGCCGATGACGTCGGCGATTGAGGCATCGACTAAGGTGACCGTGCTCCCTTCATCCAATAATGCGTATGTTTCGACGCAGCTTAGCGGCCCCCTTATTGTTACGGGCGCAATCTTTAGGTAAGCGCGGCGGTGCTTGTACGGTCGAGTCGCTGTGTTGACCTCCTTTGCCGATGTTGCGGTTTCCATAGCGGGTTCTTTTTCCATTACTGCTGTTCTGTCGTGATGCAACAATTTATGGTGTTTCATCATGCATCCGCCTTTTCCGCACGTGGAGCTTTGCACAGTAATCGACGATGTTTGCCTCGCAGACAGCGGTAGCAGATATTGTACTTCTTTGCTACTTCCCATCTGTCATTTGTGGACAGAGCGGCGTATGACTTGCAATCGGGCAGTTTGTGTTCTTGTTTGCATTGAGGGCAGCGTTCTTCATATGGTTTCTTGCTTGTGGCGAAGGCACGTTCTATTTTTCTCGGTCTTCGCTCTCTCGTTTCGCTGTCCTCTGCGATGAACTCCGGCAAGGCATACGCGCTGCATTTATCCGCTTCTTCGTTTAAGAACATTGATATCTTCTTAAGCTCTGGGATATCTTCTTTCTTTCTGGCTGCATAGTCGTACCATTTGCTTTTCAATATGGGCGTGAGTTTGTCTGTGATAACTCGCGTCATTTCTGGACTATGCAGATAGTGTGCTTTCTTGAGTGCTTCCACGGTGCCCACTACGTTCGCTATGCGATTTGCGAATATGCATAGCTCCCTGGGATTGTCCGTAACTTTGTTCAGCAGCTTCAGCTTCTCTATTTCCAAGTGAATTAACGCTTCTGGTCGTCCGAATCTCCTTTCCAAAGCTTCTATTATAATTCTGGGATCTGGTTGGCTTATAAGTAGGCAACCTGCGGCTTCTTTTGCTGTCCCTTTTAAGCTTCGGCGTATTCTCGCTATGTTTTCGTTCGCCGTGAAGTACTTTGAAGATTCTTCGTACATTGTCTTGAAGCTGAGCCACTCCTTGCTGCTACCATTGAATGAGGGCAGCTCTTGTATATATTTCGGCGGCTCCCTTGTGCTTCGTACTGCTTGTGATAGAGCAGCGGCTAAGGTAGCGACGTCGATTTGCTGCTGCGCCTGTCCATAGTCTTCTTTCTGCGGCGCGGTATGTTGCGGAGCGTATTGCGGCGCACACTGTTGAAGTACGGGTGGTGCGATCTGCAGTGCTGGTTGCGGCGCGAAGTACGACGTGGGTTGCGGCGCGGGCTGCGGCGCGGGTTGTGGCGCGGGTTGTGGCGCGGGCTGAGGCGCGGGTTGCGATGTAGGTTTTTCTTGCAACCATGTACTAATGCGCACTGATGCCAAATCGTCTTCTATTTCTTCATCTTCATCGGTTGATCCGGCTTCTGCTTGTAGTCGCTGCACGTGTATTTCTTGCAATTCTGTTCTTGCTTGCAACTGAGCCTGCTCGAGCCTGAGTTCGGCTAACCGCTCTTTCGCCTCTAACTCCGCGAGGAGTCTCTTGCGTGAGGCTACGGAGCGGCGTGACCTAGTCTCGCCGGGCTTCAATGTGCACTGCGATCTTTGATCACCCTCTTGCTGGGTTTCTTCCGTTGCGGTTGTTCTATCGGTTGCCGAGGTAGCGGTCGTATCGCTGACCGTTGTGGTTTCGCTAGTGGTGTTTGTTGAACCACTAGCGGCTGAGTCGCCCCCGGAGGCCTCTTCTGTGGCCCCCTGGGTTGTTTGTTCATCCTTGCGACGCTTCGATGATTCTCCGTTGTTACTACGCGTAATCACCATTTTTCTTCACAATAATATTTTTTCGTTCTTGCGGTTTGCTTCTTTCTTCCGGCAATACCAAGACCGATATTGTCTTTTTCTTCTAGTAATCCGGCTTCTCGAAGGACCATTAATATTACGGATCGCCGTAATGCCGTGCGAAAAATGGAATAAAACGCGCTGGTCTTGCTTTTAACTGGAGGCAAGCGGCGGTGAGGAGGAACTTGTACTTTTTCTTTTCTTGCTGGTGCCTTTTCGGTGGCTGGAGAGCGACTGCTGACCCTAGCGGCCGGCCCGTCTTTTATATGATTTGGCCGCTGCTGGCCAGCGGACCCTTGCCTCACCCCCGCGCCTATCTTTATTTATTTAATAACCTTACAAACTAATAAACATAATTCACTATATAATATTCTTATAACTACTTGTTAGACTAGGGTGTACATATCAATATTTTTACTTATTTACAGGTTTACATTATAATTTTCAGCTGCTTTAGGCGGAGAATCCTTCCCCCCGCCTCAGCACTATAAATATAAAACGTCGTGGCGCGGTGCGCGTGGCTTCATTTGCTCCGCGGCCGCGTCACGATAACATGCTCTTTGGTTACACTACTACTATTATTTTATGTGCCTAACGGCCTAATATATTTATTATATAATAAAGTAAACATTTATTATATTTAACAATTACAGTTTTCATTAGAAGACTATGCTAACTCTCCCTGTTCATACGGTGCCTTTATTTGGGAGAGTTATTGCACAGTTACAACTCAACCTTAAACTTAGTTATAATACAATCATTATTTTTTATCGTTCGATACAAGTAATACAATTATTTACACAAATTATAATTTAAATTCAACATAAGGTTGCGCTAGTCCCGCCGTATAACCCTTGCTAGTTGTCGAACCAGAGGCGTGGCCTGATAATTACACCGTCGTCATGGCTCCGCCCACCGCTCCTAGGTTGTTCAACTAGCGCCGGTTACAATAAGCATTTTCTTTCGTTTGTTTAATATTGTTGCGTCGTGCACAGACACATTACAAGTAAATAACAGTAATCACCAACCACTTCGGAAAAGTCGACTAATAAAGTACAAACCCGTTTTTAGTTATAACATATTTTCCTTACCTAAAACCGGTTTACCATGTAGTGGCGACGTAAGAGAATACAGAACTCGTACACTACTTCATATCATTCTCTGGGTGTCCTGAAAGGCAACTGAGGAAAGTTGAAGTAGGTGAAATAGGTTATATTTCCCTTTTAAGAGCCCAAAATAATAAAAAATGCGTTTTCCAACCCGCCCGTCAAGAGTAGAAATTATGGGAAATATCCCCCTATGAGGCAATGTATGGTGGAAACCAGTGTTCAGCGGTGGAGTTTGGTAGACTGTAATGTAAACCAATTTATACTGGATGCTTTTGTTACAACTGAATATCACGCGAATACAGCACAATACCAATTAACTTTGTCGAAACAACGAAAAATCAACATATCAAGTAAATTTTTAGCAAAATTAAATTGTTTTTAGGAATAAATTCTTGTTATTGCTAAGGTATTTTAGTTTGTAGCCAAGTCATTCAATAAAATTTAGTTTTAACTGATCCAGACGCGATTTTCATCAATTATATAACTATACGTTAACATAACATCCGAATTCTAAAATACAAAATTATTTCTTTAATGAAGCAATTAATTTAAATATATTAATTATATTTAATTATGTACTTATATAATATATTAATTATATTTTTATATTATAAAATGACTGATTATTATAAGGTTAATATACTTTTGTAACCAAGTGCTAATTCAGGGACCATCTGGTTTTTTCCATTACCTTAGTTTGTTTATAAACGTATCAACAGTGTCCATGGCAATAACCACGGATGTAAATAGTTCCGTGACTACATTTCTGTGTGAAAGTGCAATTCTCGACTCCGCGCCTTGGTAGAGAACGAAACTGAACAGATTTTTTATAGTTTAATTTATTTTATTCAACTTTTAAGGACTGCTAACATTAGTCAGCAATTATATTTATATATATGTATATAATAATATATAATTATAATTAAAGGTTTCTATTTGTGTTGATACAACAAAAAAATGTGTATGGATTAAATTTTTTTCAATGTGTAGTAGAATTCGCGTAAAAATAAGAAATTATTAGTGTTACAAAAATCACCTTCTCCTTAATTATTATCGTTCGTGTAAAGATTTTAAATGAACTGAACAAAGTGAAAAATTATTGCACTATCGTTTGTTTTACTTTAGTTTTTGTTGATAGTTTGTGATATTTTACCAACGTATAAACATATTGAGATTTGTTTATATCTTACTTGATTATTATTATTATTTAGAATACTTTAATAATTAAAATGACAACAAGTGTTTGCAAAGTAAAAGAAAAGCGTAACATCATGGTTATCAAACCTTCGAAATATGAAGGATTGGAAGCGGTACGACATAATAAAAAATATTGGAAAAACACTTTATCACAATTGCATGAAAATAAAAATCAACCTGTAAGTATAGCAGGCTTTGCAATATTTCTGTATACATAAAACATTTTTAATATTATTACTGATGGGTAATTTGGTTTTAGATGGATAGAAACGAAATGAAGGATCTGTCAGAAGTTAAAATGCCTAATGAACTTTGCGAAAGTGTTTGTAGCATTTTGGATTTTGATGTCTTAAGACAACCTAATGCACATAAATTACACTTACCTGGTAATTGTTTTTACTTTTTGTAAATATAAAAGCATTATATGTAATATTATATATAATAGTTTTAATCTTACTTACCTATACCTTACACAAAAACTTAACATTCATTCGGATCACTTCGCAATGTGCTTGGCTGTCAGTGATTATTTCAAGTAGTTAAAATTCCGCATAATCATAATAACATATTCATATGCAATTAGTTCCATGCACGTAAGGATTTTATATCAACTTTTTACTAAGCTGTTAAAAAGCTGCTGTAAATGAGGCAATATGAAATATACTACTTATTGAAATCGTTTCGTGGGATTAATTAAAGGGAAATAACTTATTCTAGCATTGTTCTTAATTTTATTTAATAATACATAGGTGCAACTGAAAACGGCTAAGAAAACTTTTGAAACGTCTTGGAAACTTGTTTACATTGTAAATGTTATTAACAACAACCCACAAAAACATAAATGTGAAGAAGGGAACAAGTTCAGACCCAGTTTTCGTTTGTCGCCTCTTACGACACATATAAGCAACTTATTTTATTTTAATCAATTAAAGTAAGTTGAAAATTCGTTGAAAAAGATGGAACTTAGCAATTGTTGAAAGTTACCTCTTTTATCGACGAAGCCGATAACGCCGCCCATTTTTTGGAACAACTTGGCCCCTTTTTAACACTCATGTATACTTTTATTAATTTTAAATAAATAATAACTTTTACAATTGCATTTTACGATTCACAGTTTTCTGTTTTTTTTTTTAATTTAAATTATAAGAATCAAATTATGTTGACAAAAATATAGTGTCGATAAAATTATTGGTGTGGTCAATTTTTAATACAGTACTTAGAACTAATCGCATCTATAACTTTGTCGACATTTTTTTTAACACCGAATATCGATAATTTGTAGTTTCAGATCGAATGTAGCTTAAATTGGTTCATTTAAATATACACACTGCCGTTGCGTCGACCTTTTCTTTGCCTAACTTAACTGACACACTGCCGTACGTACACCTTGATCTTTTTCAGAACAGGCTTACCGTAAATTAAGAAAAGAACCTTTGCTGTCATATAGAAAATCAATAATAATTGAGAGAGAATTAGATTCTGATACCGACGTCGAAATTTGCAGCAGGTAAAGATTAATTTACGAAGGAGCAATTGGAATCATTTTTACAATACATTTCTTAAATAAGAGTAAATATTCATCATCAGACGTGGTAGAGCCGTGCTGCAGCTATATTAGTAGTCTAGTTGTAGCACGAACGAGTCGGCTCGACCGGAGAAGGACCACGCTCTCACAGAATACCAGCGTAAAATAGTAGCTTAACGCTGCTGTGTTTCGTATGGTGAGTGTAGAGAACCGGAGACCTTTTTTACTGGAAAAGAGGCATTCCATCTTAATCCTCACGGATGATAACGCATCTGCATTTTGATTCTTTATTGAGATAGATGTAGATGTCTATGAGTCACAGCAACCACTTACCATCAGGTGGACTGTGTGCTCGTTTGTCACCCTAACCTATAAAAAAATCATCACCACAGCCCTCCACAAGTTCACAGCTGAGCATAGGCCACCCGTTTATATTATAATTACCTATGGGGAATTAATACCAAGGAATGCTTCTGCTACTTCCTGCACGTTTTTCCACGCAGTACCCCATTGTCACTTCATCAAGTTGGGGGCTGCCCTACACTCGAGAACCTTTCTTACCCATCGATTCAGCTTACTGATCCGTTGCTGCGGATACCTTCATTACGGATTGTATCATGCACAAACATTCTGAGGATAATCACCGAGTAAACTTGAGCTTCACGGTGAAGAACCACATCTCAGATTCATATCACTGGCAACACACACTGGTTGGCATTCTTGTATTCAAAGTTAAGAAATATTTTCTTGTGATTGACATCTCGGTCGAAGTTGGATTTAACTAGCGGATAATTTTTCCTAGATAATACTAGGACGTTAATTAATATTTGGACGATACACACTATGATATACGTGGTAGAGCCACGCTACAGCTATGTAATAGTTTTAGCGCGAATGGCACGGGTCGTCCGGGGTAGGACCACGCTCTCACAGAATAGCAGCGATAGATAGCGAGTTATTGCTGCTGTACTCCATATGGTTAGTGTAGAGAACCAGAGACCCTTTTTACTTTAAACGAGACTTTCCATCTTCCTCATCATCGTCCTCAGGGGTGACAACGCATCTGCTTTTTGATTTTTGATCGACGATAGATGTAGATGTCTATGGGCCACAACACTCACTCACCATCAGGTGGACTGTGTGTTCGTTTGTCATCTTATTCTACAAAAAAAAACATTGACTAATATTGGTAGATATTATTCTACCTTAAAGAGATATATAAATAGTGTGAACTTTTGTTATGATAAACAATTCCGCCCTACTTTTGTCCGCAATAGGGACATACTATAATATTATAATAAATATTGCGAAGTTTCGTTACTCCAGAATTAAAACATTTTTATACTATTACAGCGAAGATGAGAAGGACATTTCGAATATCCACCAACAATTTTTACGTAAACCTGAGCGAAGCCAAATTACATGGAATACTCGCTTCCTTCAACCGGAGAGAGAAGATGAGAAAAGTCTTGAAAAAAAAGCTAACGATCTCACAGAAAGGGTATACACCTACTACTAATATTAATAATTAGTTCTCCTCACTAATATAATATTAAGGATAGATTTTATTTTTATTTATTCATTAATAATCTTCTAATTCTGCCGAGTGGTGGAGTAAAGAAGAACTTTATTCCCACTTTTTTCTTAGATTTTATAGCTTCCAACAGATGGCGCTGCAACCGTCCCGTATATACCAGACGTAAAATACTGGACTGGAATTACTATCGTCAATTCACATACTAAACATGGTGATAATGGCAAATCCTCTCCACGTGGTAGAAGCCCATGTCCAACAATGCAATTTTACGGGCTAATGAAGAAAAATTATTTAATAATAAAACTTCTTTGGAGATTCATAATTCTTACTATCATAATTATGAATACAGCTGCCTGTATGTAACTGTGACTGTCTAATTGGTCTAGAGGTAATAAGTGCGTCTGCTGATTATGTAGTCTCGGAATCTTATCCCGTCTCGGGTCAAAATCAGTTAATATTTTTTTCTGTTAAAAAAGTAAAAAGTTAAGAAGTTGGTGTTTTTAGATGAAACAACACCCATACTTCGAAAAGTACGTAAAACTGGTGGGCCTGTGCTTGATCTCCATTCAGCCGTGTCAATTGCTATCCCATCGGAATATTACATTGAAGAAATAGAGTGGAACTGTGTCTGAGCACACACTCGTACAATATAATCCTGATCTGTGCTCTAGGAGACGGAAACTAGGCATCTTTTTTATCGTGGAGAAATTCTCGTGGATACCTTTCTTTCTACCTCTCCCGTCACCGCTCAGCAGCCTCCTTTTGGACCATAACGAATTCACAGAAGGTGGCTAGGGCCCTCCACGCCGAGTCCCTGCTCAGCATCGCTGACACAACTGCTGGCATGGAGAGGTTCTGAACGATTCGACTTACCAGGACCGTCCGCTCCCGTTCCCACGCTGGACATATTGCCAGCGTATGGGATGCGGAGACCTGGTCCTGCCCATCACAGCGGAAACAGTTTGCCGTCGCTTCGCGTCTGATCTTATACAAATAATCACCGAAGTACCCGTGCCCGGTCATTATCTATGTAAGTCTGTAGGTGAGTATTTCTGTTCGTCGATGCATGCAGGCTTCGATGTGCGGCAAGATTGCTACAACAACACGCGTTTGCGCGCATAGCGCTCTTCAAAGAGACGAGCGCGCCACGTTCCGAAAGCGTTAATCGTTCCTAACGCTTAACTTCTTCGAACACCTCATATGGCTCACTCCCACCGCTCTGGTGAAGGACACGCGTCCGGTCGTACACTCTTGCATCTATGACTGCCAGTATGTCCAGAGGTGGAAAGCAAGCCAGGACTGTCACCACTTGAAAAAATATCGTGCGATATTCTCGCACGATTCGTATGGCCATCCTCAGATACACACTGTAGATTTTAAAACTACAGCGCCGGATGGCCAGACTTTTTACCCAATCATGTGCCCCGTATAAGGCTACGGATTGCACCTAATGGTGTGCGCTCCTCATTGCTTCCCAGGGTAGAGAATTAAAGGCGTTGACGATATCGAGACTTATCGCCAACGCTACACCACCCTGATATACTACTTGTTCCAACAAGGTGCGGACGCGCATGATAGCATCTACTGTAGAACGCTTCCATCGGAATCCAATCTGGCTATCAGCCAAATCGGGACAGAAGCGAGGCAGATGCCTGTTGAGCCAAGTGGAAACTATTCTCTCGGACAATTTGCTAATCTCGTCCAAAAGGCATATGGTACAGTATGGCGACTATGAATAGAATAGAATAGAATACAATGATTTTTATTATTATATATTGATTATTACATAATACTTATTGAAAGTCATTTTTTATTTACCACTGGTTCGGAAAATACCTATATCCTGGGATGAACCAGCAAGAAACCCAAAGTTACTTTTTTTAAACATAATTTCACTTAACAATAATTTTGTTTATACAATTTTAAATGTTTTTTCATATAACCAGCATGGTGGCGATCACCATGAGTTATTTTGCCATGTTATGATCCCAGGGGTTATTTTCATTCATGTATTCCTTGATATTATAATAATCCTTTTTGTACAGTTTGTCTTTAATAAAACTTTTAAAGTTGAACATGTTCTGGAATTAAAAATAAAAGCGTATACATTGCCTTATAAACGAAATATTAATTCTGTGGAGGCTAGTAACTGGTATTACAAGTTTATGTTTGTTCCTAGTGTTTAAGGTATAAACATCCTTATTCTTATTAAAGCTATTTATATTTTTATGTACATACATTACATTTTCATAAATATATTGCGATGCCAACGTTAATATGTTTATTTCTTTAAATTTTTCTCTGAGAGACTCTTTAAAATTTAGGTTATAAATCGCCCGAACGGCTCTCTTTTGCAAAACAAATATAGCTTCAATATCAGTCACATTTTTTGTCAAGCCTGTCCAACGGAACTTCTATCAGCCACATCTGCCATCTCTGCACAGGGAGGAGGACTCGTTGGCCCATGCTGCAAAAGAGAAAGCCGATCTGCTAGGTTCTCTCTTTGCGTCCAACTCGACTCAAAATGACGGGGGAACACACCGCCGTTCATCCCGCGGTGTGAGTCCTCCATGCAGGATGTGCTGTTTACAGTGCTCGGTGTACAAAGAACTCCTCTTCCTTGACGTCACCACGTTGAGTGTACCTAATGGCGTCCCTCCTATTGTGCTGAAGACGTGTGCTCTGGAGTTTGTACCGGTTTTAATGCGTCTTTTTCGGTACTCTTACTCCCTAAGTGTAGTCCTGAACTCATGGAAGACAGCTTTGGTGCACCCAATCCGTGACCGCTCAGATCCATCTAACTACAGGCCTATCCCCATCACTTCCTTGTTCTTCAAAATAATGGAAACCATCATAAACTGCTCATGAGGTACCTTGAGGATCACCAGCTGATTATTGACCGCCACTACGGTTTCCGTCAGATCGCTCAGCTGGTGATCTTTTGGCTTACCTAACTCATAGATGGTGGGAGGCAGTAGAGTCGAAGGAGGAGGTCCTGGCCGTTAGTTTGGAAAATGCGAAGGCCGTTGATCGGATTCGACACAAAGCACTTCTTTCGAAGCATCCTTGCTATGGGCTTCCCGAGAAATTATGTAATTGGATCACCAGTGCATGCTCCGATTGATGTTATTACCTAAACTGTTTCTTCTGCATATCAAAGATATGTTGCAAACCGGTAACATTCATTGCTATGCAGACGACAGCACTGGTGATGCTTCTTACAACGGCCACGCCAATATTTCTCGGAAAAACGTCGCCGAGTACGGAAACAAACTTGTGTTTGTAGTCGAGTCTTTGCTGAACTAAGTCTCGGATTGGGGGCGAAAAATTTAGTCCAGTTCAATAGAATAGAATAGAATGATTTTTTTTATTCAATATTGATTATTACATAATACTTATTGAAAGTCATTTTTATTTACCACTGGTTCGGAAAATACCTCTATCCTGGGAAGATCCAGCAAGACACCCAGCTGGATTTTTTTAAGCATATTTCATTTAACCATAATTTTGTTTATACAATTTTTAAATGAATTTTCATAGAACCAGCATGGTGGCGATCACCTTATTCCCAGGGGTTATTTTCATTCATGTATTCCTTGATATTATAATAACCCCTTTTGTACAGTTTTTCTTTAATATAACTTTTAAAGTTATTTATCGACAAACTTTGAACATGTTCTGGGATTTTGTTGCAAAAGCGTATAAATTGCCCCATAAATGAATTACTGATTCTGTGGAGTCTAGTAACTGGCGTTACAAGCTTATGTTTTCTCTCAGTGTTTAAGGTACGAACATCCTTATTCTTATTAAAGCTTTTTATGTTTTTATGTATATACATTACATATTCATAAATATATTGCGATGCCAAAGTTAATATGTTAATTTCTTTAAATTTTTCTGTAAGGGACTCTTTCCAATTTAGGTTATATATCGCCCGTACGGCTCGCTTTTGCAAAACAAATATAACTTCAATATCAGTCGCATTACCCCATAGCAAAATTCCATAAGACATTACGCTATGAAAGTATTTAAAATACACTAAGCTGTCTCAACATCTGTGAGACTTCTAATTTTTCTGACAGCATATGCTGCAGAACTAAGTCTGCTTGCTAATTTAAATATATGGGGGCCCCATTGAAGTTTCGCTTCAATAGTAATACCAAGAAAAACAGTGGTATCCAGAAGACTTAACTCCTCCCCAATTAAGAGCACATTGGTTTTCGACTGTTTTACATTAGGTATTGTAAATTTAATACATTTTGTCTTATTGCCGTTTAAGAGCAAATTGTCGGCGTTAAACCAATGTACTAATTTTAATAGAGCATTATTTACATCGTCATAATTAATTGACTGCCGTTTTAATTTGAAAATTAAAGAGGTATCGTCAGCAAATAATACTATATCGTGATTGTCCCCTAAAAGATAAGTTAAGTCATTAATATAGATTAAGAACAGGAATGGGCCAAGAATCGAGTCCTGAGGAACGCCCATTGATACTACCGGGCCGGAGTTTATCTAGCACCATTCTGTATGGTCGCCCCCAGGCATGGCGACTAGGCATGTAGTCTGCGTTGAGAACTGCCGCTGTGTCAGAAATTTCGTCAACAGGACATTATTATTGCATCCTTATGTATCTATCTATTTAACTATTTCAGATTACACAAGAGTTTTGTGAATACATGAAAGCTTTAGGCGGGGATCAACAATCGAAATTGTTTACAGCTAAAACTATTAAAGAGTTATTTCAAGTGAGTACAAAATAACTGACATATAAGACGTCATTCATAAAAAGTAAAGATCACACATTTCAGGTCAACTTTTGCAACATGATCTCAAAAATGTGTATTGAGAATATTTTCGTCATGCTTTATTTGTGTCCTTTCAGTAATTTTAGCCAACTTCGAAAATAAGAGAACGTTATTTATAATTCGACTGTATGTTTTTTTTTATGTGAATTCCATATAAATATAGAAAAAATATTCCACCTCTGAAGGTGGTAAAATAAGGAATTAAGATTTTAATGTACTTAGTCCTTTTCCTCAAAAGATCATTAAAAAAAATTACATAAAAAGTTAAAGCGGACTTTACAGAAGTAGGAAGAATAAAATTATTTCATATTCTAGATTCGGGTTTTTAACTCTTCTATACACTATGTCTTAGCTCGAACTTCAGAATGTGAAATTGGTCTTTTTTATTTCTTCGAAGTCTGCCTTTGCTTCTTATGTCTTCTAAGTTTTTTAACTGGATCGATCTTGATCGAAATTGGGACTAAAACTTTAGATGTGGACGTTTAAACCAAAGATAATACACACTTATTTAAACGCACATATTCGTATAATACTACAAATTTTGTTCAAGGTGCCACAGTAATTTTTATGTTTTTATTTACAGGTTGAATTTGACACTCATGTCACCCGCAGTATTCAAATAGTACCTAAAGAAATGCCTACCGTTATTGACAATATAGCTGCAGCGACTGGAAATTTGGAGGTTTATTCAAATTATTCTTTATAATCAGATTTCTTGCTGTATAGTGATGGCAAAAGAGGATAGACTACTCCATATTTTCAACCCCTGGGTGTCGTAAGAGGCGACAAAAGAAACTAAAAGAGGAGATGAGCAGCAACGTCTTCCTAATATCAACTCAAAAAAATAAAACACTACTTGAAAATATCCTGTATGAGGCTAGCTATAGGGGAGACCTTTGTTCAGCTGGCTTATATGCTGTAATGTTAAAGATAATGATGATGATGATGATGAATGGGTTTGCTACCGCTAGCAATACAGTTTTATTTTTGATATAGAAAAACAAAAATATTAAAAATTATATTTTATTAAATTAATAGACATAATAATAATATAGCTATCGCGCAATGCTGCATTAGCAAGAGAAATATCAAAAGATATTAAAGCAGAAAGTCGCCCAGATAATGTCCGGGCTTTTGGACGAAGTCTTCCCAAACGAGATCAGTGGCGTGCCCCGAAGAATGATACGAAGAACCAGTGGCATTCCGCTAGACATGTGCCCAATGATTTGGTTACGTTAAAGACTGTGTGGGAAGGCATCACTAATTTAAGGTATAAAAAATTTATGTTTGTGTAATAACTATATATATAATTTGGTTTAAGGTATAAAAACTAATATCTATATATTAATACGTGACGAGAAAACTTTGTACCCTTTCTAAGCATATACTTTTTGTAGTTATAGGTTATTAACTATTTATGTTACTAACTATATTAATATCCGCTAAAATCTATCTAAGTATACATTTAATACAAATGTAACTTGCATGTGTCTGTACATTATATATTTTTGTGACAAAAATGATTGAGGAGGACTAAAAAGAAGCAATTCAACACGTTTATATCATTTTTAGAATTGCCTGTCTGTTTGTTTTTTTTTATGAACGCATCACCAATCAAACAAATCAAAAAATCAAAATACTGATGTCTTTTTGAAGATTCGTTAAAAAAATCATAAAACGTATTTTCGAGCTACATTTGGTATTTGTTTTATCAAAATCAGTTCATTATATCAAAAATTATTAATATTCTGAAATATGGCTACGAAGTACAGGTACGAATTTTTTCAATGGTAGCGTTGAGTTATTGAGTGCATTTTAATCTAATCTCAGAAATCGTAATTAAATTATAATATAAAATAATGTTCTATATGGATATACATATACCTAAAAATATAGTAAACTTAAGAAAGCATAAGTTTTTTTTAGAAAAATTTACTTTCATCCATCAATTGTTAAGCAGTGTCATCGATAGATGATGTTGTGCAAATGTAATTCAAAAAAGCGAGCTGTATTTTTCTATCCCATAGAAAGTGCCTTCATATTCATATAGCTAAGAATACACCAGTGCGATTTCCTGTTCATCTTGCGTCTTCCTCTAATGCATACCTGAGCAATCATAGCGCATGCAATAGCGCATGCGCTAAAACTAGTTCAAAAACAGTTCATGCGCTAAAACTAGTCGCTGATCCGTCACCGGTGGGTTCGCATGCAACTAGACATGGGCATGCAACATTTCGTGCATTTTAGTAAACAAAATGGCGGAAGACAAAATTAAAATATTAGAATTTATCGACGATTATCGAACATATCAAGTATTGTGACAACACAAGAACATACATATATTACACAAATAAAATATAAAAAGAAACTACAGGTAGATTTCTCTGAGCCAAAAATATAATTACGAGTATGATGTAAAAACGGTTAAAAACAAGATAAAGAGCTTGAGGTCATACTTTTCAAAGGAACATCAAAAAGTTACGACGAAAAAGAGTGGGTCCGGAATAGAAGATATTTAGGAATCTTCGATCTTCTTGGTTTGCCTACAAGTCCCGCCAAACCCTGTTCGGACAGCCGCTAGATAACTCTTCCATGTTATGTTAATGTGATCACTGAACTGAACACAATTTTATCCCACGCCTCGAAGATTATCGATTTTAGTGCAACGTCGCGCTCTTTATATTACTCATAGGCAGAATAGCTCATATACTCGTATTAATGTAAACTTTATTATGTAGTTCGTAAATATATTAACGGTAAAACGTAATGTAGAGCTAGTATGCCAATCTAATCAAAGATTTGAATTGTATTTACTTTTAAATAGTGCCTATCTATTATATGGACAAAAAGTAACATAGAATAAAACAAATTTTACTGTGCATAGAAAAAAGAACCATACAGATAGATATTTAAACGGTGATTCTCAACTCCATCCTTCACAGTTAACTACTATGGGTAGTGTTTGTTTCAGAGAGCACGAGGGATCTATGACAGTAAACACCTGGCCGCCGAGCTCCAACATCCTAATTTCAATCTAAAATCTAAAAACATCCTAATTTCAATAGATAAGATGGCTGGGTGCTACCATCTGCTTGGAATCCTATAATTAATAAAATTAAATCCCAACCCAAGTATACAGCAACAAGATTTCAAGATACTATAAGTTCATATTGCGTAGATCAGAACAAAAATTAATAATTTTTAATCTGGAAGTAGCCGTGGTTAACTATGACGTTGGGACGTCAAACACCTCAGTGCCCCCCGTGACTACGGGTGCTGTAAATTGCTCGAAACGTCGGTAATCTATAATATAAAAATGAATCGCTGAATATGTTGCTAAGCGCAAATCTCGAGAGCAGCTGAACCGATTTCGCTAATTCTTTTTTTATAATATTCCTTGAAGTACGAAGATGGTTCCTACGAAGAGAAAAATTTAAAAAATTGCCTGAAAAAGTCTAAAAACAACACTTTTCTATATTCCCATACAAAAGATTCGTAATAATACTTAAAAGTCAATTTGAACTTTAAGTTACCCCTCCATTATAAATTAAATAAAATTTAAAACGATATTACCACAATTATTTCTTCTGCGGCTGTAACGCGCCGGGTACCAGCTAGTATAAAATAAGTTAATATACGCGAAAAAATCCGTAAAATCTAGTTTGATTCAAAAGCAACCATGGTCACGGGCAGGACTTTTGATGACATAGTTAACGTAAGCTACCGCCAACGTTTAAGTTTTTTTTGGGTCCGGTCTACGCACAACGAGCTTACAGTATCTTGAAGTCTCGCAGTAGTACTCGTATGATGCTTAGGTTTGGATTTAATTTAATTAACTATGGGAGCCCAAACAGACAGACAATTCTAATAATGTCAGAAATATGTTTAATTACTTATTTTTAGTCTCTCAATAATTTTTGTCACAAACATATAAAATGTACAGACACCTGTAATTTACATATACACCCATATTTACATATATATACTAGCTCACCAGGCAGACGTTCTGCCCTTTTCGACGACCCTTCCTATAAAAATCTCTAAATTCGCAATAAAAAATTTTGAGGGTCACTTATCGGGATAAAAACTATCCTATCTCTCAATTTGGACTAAACTGCATACAGTGTGCAAAATTTCATTGAAATCAGTTCAGTAGTTTAGGAGTTCTTCGCGGACAAACAACGTGACACGTAATTTTTATATATAAAGATAATTTTAGTTTCATAAGCTCTTAAATTAAGCTAAAATTTCAAAGTTGATACATTTGTTGATATTGTGGCACCTATATTTTTCCAGAAGTGTGAAAGAATACTGCCGATGGATGATCCAGCATCCAGAACATAGGCGAGCTCCTTATCTAAATAGCTTGGGTATGTTCGACCCCACTGTGCTCAACTCTAGACTTACAATGGAATTGCAATTAAGCGCTTCTCCACCACTCCCCTCTAACGACAATGTGCCGGCGCCCATCGAACATATTCGACGTAGACTGTCGGAACTAGTAGACGCTAATCAAACCCTACAATGAAATAGAAAGCCAATTTTTTTCTCAATTTTAAAATGCTTAAAGCATTACTAGAAGATTTAATTTTAACAGTATATATTCGTTTAAGTTAGTATAACTTTAATAATGTATGTAGCAGTATTACAACAAAATCTCTAAGTATTTAATTAATGACGTTGTTTCATTTATTTATCATTTTATGTTTATTCCTGTTTATTCCCCTCTTCCTGTGTATCCTACCTTAATCGTTTCCTCAGTTGTGAGGAACTAGAAATCATCACTATCATCATTACAATTTCTTAAATGTCAACTGCTGAATATAGATCATCCTCCTAGAAATACGACAGAACAAGGTCCTGAGCTCCCTGCATACATAGACTTCCTGTAGCAAATCTTATCAGGCTCTCACTCCATTTAGCAGACCACCCTCAAAGAATTTCACAAAATACGTTCCTAAGCCACCTGCATCCATCGGATTCCTGTAAGAGTTATCAGGTCTTCATACCATCTTGTAGAAGTCTGACACTCTCGAAACTTTATCTTCAATTACGTAGAGAAACTAACTCAATTAAACGTATTTGTTTTACAGAAGAGGGCCATAAGAGCAATTTATGATTTAAAGCCTAAAGAGTCACTGCGACAAAAATTTAAGGAAATTAATATATTAACTTTGGCCTCTGAATACATTTTTGAAAATGTAATGTACGTACACAAAAATAAAAGTAGTTTTACAATAATAAGTGATATTCATTCTGTAAATACTAGGAACAGACACAAGCTAGTAGTACCAGTTACTCGACACCATCGAGTCAGTAATTCATTCTTGGGGCGATGTATACGCTTTTACAACAAAATTCCAGTAAATATACAAAATTTGACCTGCTCAAAGTTCAAAAACTTTATTAAACTAAGTTTGTATAAAAAGGGTTATTATAATATTAATGAATTTATAGATGATAATAACCCTTGGAAATGAGGTGATCGCTACCAAGCTATTTCTAATTTATTGTGTTGTTGATTTATGTAACATACATGATTGTAAGCTGTTATTTAAAAAAAACAGTCCCGCTGGGTTTCTTGCTGGTTCTTCCCAGGACAGAGGTTTTCTTTTTCGAACCAGTGGTAATCATACAAAAGAGTGACTTTCAATATGTATTATTTATAATCTATATTGAATAAAAAAGTTTCTGTTTCTGTTTCCGTATGTAAGATACTAAAAACATCATCAACATCATCATCATCATTACAGCCCTTCAAGTCCACTGCTCAACAAAGGCCTCCCCCAAGGAATGCCACAAAGCACGGTCCCGAACCACCTGCACCATCGACTGCATATCTTACCAGATCGTCACTCCATCTAGTAGGGGGACGCCCTACACTTCGTACGCCGGTACGAGGCCGCCACTCGAGAGCCTTTCTCCCCATCGGTTGTCAGTTCTTCGAGCTATATGGCCGGCCCGATGCCACTTCAGCTTGCTAATCCGTTGGGCTATGTCGGTCACTCTGGTTTTACTGCGGATATCCCCATTTCTAAGTTTATCACGCAGAGAAACTCTGAACATAGCCCTCTCCATAGTTCGCTGAGCGACCTTGAGCTTCCTCATCTGGCCGGCAGTGAAGGACCAAGTCTCAGTTCCATAGGTCATCACTGGCAACACGCACTGGTTGTACAGTCTCGTTTTCAAGTTTTGAGGTATATATACCTGACGAGAAGATGTGCCGTAATTTCCCAAACGCTGCCCAACCGAGTTGAATTTGAGCAGATTATACTCCTATGTCTTCTGTACAATCTGCCGCAGGATATGTATGTGGTCTATGGTACTAAAGCCTTTTCGGAAACCGGCTTGTTCGGGAGGCTGGAAGTCATCAAGTCTGCGTCCGTGTTAAGGTGCTGGAGAGCCATTCTTATCTCGCTCAGACTGACGTTCTGGATATCACCGGAATAGTGTCGGATAAGACTCGCTCTTGGACCGTTACTCACACATACGTGTGGGTCCAACGACGATGTGTACAGCTGCCCATAGAACCTCTCAATCTCACTCAAAATCTCAGGTGTCGCGGAAACGACGCTGCCACACTCGGTCTTCAGCTTTGAGAGTTAGCTCTTTCTAGCAGAGAGATCTCTAGCAAAGACTTTAGAGCCCTGATTTCGCTCGATCACTTCTTCAATACGAGGAGTATTAAAGTTGCGTAAGTCCCGCCGCATGCATTTGGAGATCTGTCTGTTCAGTTGCCTGTATGCTGTCAAATCTACTGAAGACTGCAGTTTCATATCCCGTCTAACAGCCATGAGATTAAGAGTGTGATCAGAGAGGTTTTGTGTTCTTCTGCGGCGCGTCTTGCAAAACTTAGCTGCTACCGCATGGACAGTTTCCACGAGCTTGTCATTCATATCGCCCACTGCATTGCAATCTTCTAAGCACTGAAAACGGTTTTGTAGCTCGAGCTGAAAGGTTTCTGGATTTTGAATTAGAGCACGAGGGGGACGGAGTGTTGACTTCATTAGACGTGACCTCTCCAACTTAACGTTTAGGTTTAGTGTGTCTGTCACCAATCGGTGATCGCTGCCGGTTTTCACCCTCGCGATCACTGAGACATCACTGAACAGTTTTTGTCTGGTCGTCATAATGAAGTCAATCTCATTTTTTGTTGAACCGTCGGCGATCGACCAGGTCCACTTCCTGTGGGACCGCTTCCGGAAGAAAGGGTTCATCATAAAGAGTCCCTTTTTCTCCATGAAGTCGGCCAGCTGCTTGCCCCTTCGGTTCCGTTGCCCTATTCCGAATTTCCCTACTACTTTCAGCTCACCGTTCTCTCTTGTGCCTAGTTTTGCGTTGAAGTCTCCCATTAACACCGTATAGTGGGTTTTGGAGGAATGCATGGCTCTAGAGATATCCTCATACATTTCCTCCACCTCCTCATCGGGGTGTGCCGAGGTTGGTGCGTAAACCTGTATGACCTTCAGCGAATACCATTTGGTAATTCTGAGTATAAGGTACGCAACCCTCGTCGATACACTCCCAATCTTTACAACGTTGTTAACGATAGACTTGTGGACGATAAATCCTACACCTCCTTGGGACAGATGGTCGCCCTCCCGATAATAGAGCAAGTTGCCCGACTCGAGGATTACCGTGTCCACCCCCTCTCTTCAGACCTCGGATATTCCTATGATATTCCAGCGCAACATGTCTATCTCTTCTTCCAGCTCCAGGATCTTCTCGTTAGTCCTCAGGGTGCGTACGTTATAAGTTGCCAGTCGTAGGTGGCAACCGAACCTCCACCGGAGATTCTTATCACCCCCTGCCCCGCCGTTACTATGGTTGCCACCGTAGCCAGTGGTCACGCTTTGCGAGCGGGTTGGCAACCGCAGTTTTTTTATTGTTTTCTTTTGCTCTTATCAGAAAGTTGCTGCTGCCCATCCTCTGCCTCAGTTTCCCTATGTCGCCTTTTACGACAACCACGGGAAGATATGGGGTAGCGAGTATTCTTACCCGTCACTACACGGGTAATAAATATAATATGGATTTTTTTAAAAGAACGCCAATAAAAATTCTAACAATAAGTTGACTTAGTTAACAAATGCAACTCTGAAACTTAATATATTACAGACTTTGAAACAAAAAGCAAATAAAATCCTCCTTTTTAAAATTTTGTATTATACGGGTACATAGGTATAGTTATTCTATTTGACGTCGAAGGTTTGACTTTGGTTGTGTGTCGTGCACATTGTGTTAGTGTGCGTAGCCTTCGGGAGCGTTCAGTTGTGAAAAGAATAACTTCAGAAAAAGTCACCGTGATCAGCCTAAAAGCACAGAATAAATAATATTACTAAAAGTCAGAATAACTAACTACGTTCCAAAATAACGTTGTTCCTTCGCGCCGTTACTCCTGTCACTGATTTAACCAAACAAAAGGAACTACGCGTACCTTGCCACTGTGTAACTAGGTACGTGTACTGTGTACTGGAACGAAACACCGACTGATCGGTTAGGTTAGGTAAAATTCGTATATTTCAAAAATAATAATTAGAATGGTTCTCATGACATAGCCACGTAGCTTAGGTAAAGAAGGTATTAAAAAATCGACTACTGAAATAAAACCTAATACTAAATCTAAACTGCTTATTTAAAGTCACGTTATGAGTCGTTCTAATATTCCAAGTAGTTATCCAACATTGTTAACGTTACAAAGTCACAATGATTTTTTACTGTGACTTTTTAATAACTGGAACGACGTTCACGGTTATTTAAAAATAAAACTTTTCCCCTAGTCTAGTCGCGGAATGATATGAATATTCAGACACTGCCACTACAAAGTAATTGACAATTTCTAAAAAACATTTTATTTATCGACAACAATCGTCGTTTCTCTAGCGTTCACTTGATCTTCATACAAATTAATTATTAAACTATAAGTTATACTAACTTCATTTAAAAAAAATATTGTCATTGGTCTGACCTATTATACTTTTTGGCTTGACTATAGGTCTGACTAAGTTGGTCCATCAAAATGTCAGGCCCTAAGAGGTTAAACTAAATTAAAAAATTATGCATCAACAGATTCAGTTTTCAAAACGATTTTTAAAATTAAAAAGTAACATGAATCTCCAGTATATGTATTATACATACATTAAATGACAAATATTTTAAAATCGCTCTGTACATGAATGATTAAAAGAAAAATGTTATGAGAAAAGAAAATACTCATGATATAAAATATGAAATTTGTTTTATTAGAATACAATATTTAACATTTTTTTAATTAACAATTATAACTAATTAATAACTATAAATAATGGCCATATAGATCGAACAACTGACAACTGATGAAGAAGGAAGGATCTCGAGTGGAAGCCTTGCACTGATAAGTGAAGTGCAGGATGGCTTTCCACTAGATGGAGTGACATCCTAGTTAGAGATGCAGAAAAGCGATGGGTGCAGGTAACCCAAGACCGTACTTTGTGGCATTATTTGGGGAAGCATATGTTCAGCAGCGGACTTGTGATGGGCTGTAATGATGATGATGATGATGATGATTATGAATAGGAAAAAGAGGTTTATTTCTCCGATATATGGTGAATTACAGTTAAAAATGTCGATATGAAATATAAGAATAATATTTTTTTAATTTAAATATAAAACTGACCATTACATGCCAACAAAGGCAAAATAATATCAAATCTAAATAAACATTGTGACGCCATTTAATGTACTATATTATCTCATGTAAATAAATAAATACGTAAGTGAATTTATAAAAAGACTAGCGACCCGCCCGGCTGCGCACGGTTGATTTCTGGATCTCGACAACAGCACCACCTACCGGGTCCAAATGAAATGTATTTAAACAATCCAGGGTCCCACTCAAACATACACAAAAAATGCATCAAAATCATTCCAGCCTTTTTCGAGTTTTTGCGAGACTAACGGACAGCCAAAGAGATTTAAATGTATAGGTGTATACTTTAGAGCGGACATAGGGAATATTTGCATACAAAAACATTGAGCTCGCGCGTGTGCGATGCCCTCTAGCTAAACATAGCAAAACTACGCTGAATATTTATTAGAAAAACATTTGAGCTCTTCTCCAGTAGGTGACGCTAATAAATGTAAGGTAAAAACCCGTTTTAGGAATGTTACCATTTCGACATCAAAGTATCGATAATGTTGTTGAAGTTTAATAAGTTTGTAATGTTTTACGATATAATAATAGGGAATATGTATGCTTTTTTATTATATACATCTATTTCTTATAACTTCTATCGCACAAAAAAAACCATATAAACTTTTTAAGTCATGAATAACGTCATGAATTGAATGAAATGTCATGAAATAAAATATTTAATTTCCAATAACAACTTTCAACTCACATTAGTGGCATCTTGCATGCCGTGACTAGGTCTATTAGATGCTATAGTAATAAATACGCACATTACGGAACGTCAAATACAATAAAAGAGCGCCTCCATGTTTTTCAAATTCGTTTCTTTTACAAAATTAAACTTTAAATCTAACATATTTTAGGAAAGCACTGAACTTAAAAGTCGTTACACGAAAAATTAAGATACAAATTCACAAGTTTGCGCGTTTACCGATAAAAAGAACACCTTTGTCGTACCTTCTCAATTTCAGAGCACTTCTCTTGTTGCCGCAGCCAGTAGCGAAATCTTTAGCGGCGACATATCGATTGACTTGCAGTAGTAGATTACTTGGAAGAAAAAGCTAAATTGGTTTCTAAAAAGCTTGGCGTACTCAGTAGAGCGGGACAGTATTTCGTATAAACGTTATCAATCACTAATTCATTTGGTGAGTTACTGGATAACAGAGGGCGCTTATTACTATAATGATAAATATTCTAGAACAATCTTACAGAAATAATAAAGTTTTAAAATTATGGGGTAAACATAAGTTTTTGCTACATATCGGGACTTACAATACCTTAATACACAATCGGGCATATTTTCTTAAAATTTTTTTTTTTTAATTTAGGAAACGAATGCTTCTTTAGCTTTTGAAGATGTAACTGACACTAAATGACACAAATCCGAAATATATCATATAGGACATAAGTAAGAGGTGACCATTTTGTTGCTGATGTCCGGTCTATTACTACTACATAAATGTCTTTGCAGACAGCAATTGACTAAAGAAATAGTGATAATGTAAAAATTAAAATACATTCTGACACGCAACAATATCATTATAGCGCCATCTACAGTCTCATGTTACTACTACGTCTTTGAAGGTCTCAGCTGAAATTTTAATTTTCCTCGGTTTACCCACTAAACTTGCATTATCTTACTACACCCAACTTACAGATGGCGCTGTAATGTTTATTTTATTATTAACAATTTTATAGTCCGTGTATGTATAATGTTTAACACAGGAGTAATTCAGTTACTTTAAAATGAAAAAAAAAATAAGTTCACGGCTCAATATCGGCCTTTTCACGCACATAACTTAACACGCCATCTGCAGAGCGATTACAAACTTTGGTGGAAATCATTTGTGTGTCATTCCGCAACTTCGTTATGTTTTTCAGGGTTCCGTAGTTACACAATAAAGAATTTTACCATGTCCGTCCGTCCGTCCATCCGCGCTTTTGCTCAGACCCTAGATGCTACAAATATGCTATTTGGCATAGTTATAGATATTAATCACGCCTAGAAAACTGTGAAATAAAATCTAAAAAAAAAACCTTTTTTTTTGTATTTCCCATACAAATAAATGGAGGATGATTTTTGTTTTACCCGTCTATACCATCATATGGGATATCGTTGGATAGGCTTTTAAAAACACTGGGTGTGTGACCAACATCTTCTCGATTCAGGGGTCCCGAGTAATAGTCAACCAACTTATAAAATGCACTTAAATTAGTAAAAATTTCGTTATAACTCCATAGAAAATTGCCTAAAACTAGCTGCATTAATTACTTTGTAATGTTATTGTAAACTGTTAAAAATTAACATAATAAGAAAACAACTTATATGCATTACTACTATTAGCTTTACTTTTTCATTTGCGGGATGGATGGGGTACTATTATCAAAATCGAAAACTTTTTTTATCTTTTTTGAATACCACATCTCCTATAAGGCTGATTTAAAATAAGTCATTCAGTTACGATCTTCCTATTTAGGCCCCTTTTAGTCATTACAGCGGTCAAACCGCGACCTCACTTATTATGCTCGTTATCAAGGAAGCCCGCGTATTGTGACGGACAACTACCCTTCCCATACATTGTGCGTGGCTCGATACGCACCTTGCCAGTTTTTTTTATTATAAATATATTTTGTATCCAGTAATAAGATATTAATCTTCCGTTTTGTAATAGTTTTATAACTGACACTGATACAATAGCTATATAATTGAAAAATGTACATGATTCAACAATACCAAACGTCTACCGTCAAAACGGAGCCAACCACGATTCTCAAACGTACACAATCGAACTGCTTATTTGCATCACTTCAAAATTATCCCGAAGATATATCCGCCAACAATTTGATAAGCACCGAGCTGATACCCTCAGATACCCTGCTACCCCTATGCCCACACTGGTGTGTGTGAAATTTGAGTTTATCGTTTGACGGAAAAAAACACCCAAGATATTTCTGCCATCACCAAAGCTGCATTCGTCTATCAGCATTAGTAGAAATACTTGGTGAGAATACAGGGGTGACCACAAGTTTGTGGGGCCTCAAGCTAGCACTACTTTGGGGGACCACTTAACTAATCAAACTAATGGCCATTTTGTCAAAAAAACTATTTTCTTTATGATGTACACCGATGTATCTCTTTTAGATAATTAACTTTCTCATCCTCATTTTCACTAAAACTTATAAAATTTTCGTAATATCATTATAATTATTTTACAGCTTTGATAGTCATTGTCTTCAATGGCTGGGGGCTCTTTACATCCATGGGTCCCTGGGCAGCCCAAGAAGCCCATATATTGTAGATCCGCCCCTGGGAATATACCAATTTCAGATATATTTGCGTGGATTGTGGACTTACATTAAATTACATATTTACGTGGATTAGTCAAATCCGATGTTTATTATGATGATTAAAAAACATCGACGCTAGTGAACAAAAAGACATCATAACGATTTCTTACATTTACACGAATACTTGACATTGAATAAAACTAATTTTAAGGATTATATCGCGTTTAATTTTCTTCCTTCCCCTCGTGACCACGGTTGTTGTAAAGCACCTCAAAAGTCGGAAATTAAAAATAAGTAAAATAAAACGCCATAAAATCCGTAAAATTAGTTTTTTTTTAAAGAAAGATATCATCGTATCGACTACCCACAACGTCCTGCTACTTTGTCCAGCGTCGACATCGGCAATTTACGAAGAGAACATACATATGTAAAGAAAATCCCTGTTCGATCCGAAAGGGAAAAGCGGCGCATAGTTACAGTAATGATATTTTCGAAAAAATAATAAAACATCATTGCATTATTACAAACGAATGTAAAAGGGTTATTGTTATTAATAATGAATTTTTAATTTCCTAAAATTTTGCAAAGTTTTAAATCTCAAGACACCGACTTCGCCGACGGTATGATTTCAAAGAGATTGATTGGTTAAGTACAACACCAAATTCATCCCTTACGCTATTCCACGCAGCCGGTCTGAATATTTTACTTCTAGTGTAAAATTATAATATAATATTACAAAACTATTTCTATTAAAACTATTGTTGCTTTTGTGTATACTTATTCATCATCATTGTCATTATAATCATCCAAACTAACGGCCAATGCCTCCCCCTTGGACTCTACTGCCTTCGCCCATCTGTGAGTCAGGTAGACCAGGAGAGAGCTTAAAAGATTGGCTTTCTCCTTTGCGGCATGGGCCAGTGAGTTGTCCTCTCTGTGCAGAGATGGAAGAGATGGCTGGCAGATGTTCCCTTGGACAGCCTTGGCGAGAGACCAGAAGCACGGGTTCTTGAAGACAGGCGAACTAGCTTCTCGCCAATTCTGCCGATGTGCTCAGACCTTGCCTTGGCAATGACGCTTTTGAAGGACCTGGAGGCGGAATTATACTTCTTTTTAAGAGCGCTGGTGTTTACATCCCGAGAGGTTGATGCGTCAGCTCAGGCCCGGTAGCACTCCTGCTTATGGCGTCATTTATATGTCTTTATATATATATATATATCGCTATTTTACAGGAGCAACCAAACCATGACTGGGATCTGCCTCCGATGGTCACCACATCAGCAACAGAATCGGCAACAACGCTGGGATCTTCCGGCGAGAAGCAAACCCGGCCCCAAGGGTAGGATGCAAAAAAAGACCGCATCCTGTCCCAATCGGCCGACCTATAGTGCCAAACACGGCGGCAAGCTGTAGATCGCAACTGTGATGGGAGCGTGAACCTACCTTGGCAGAATAACTTAACTGTTTTAACGCTAGTGAGATCACTAATCTTTTTTACAGCACACGCTGCAGGACTAACAAGTATTAATCTTATCTAAATAAAACTGACAATATATCTTTTATAACTGACATATGAATTGTTTACAACGCAAATCTTTCCTGAGCATACTAAACGGCTGGATCGATTTTGATGAGATTTTGTGTGTATGTGATTCAGTTGATTCGAGAAGGGTTTAGATTCACGATTATACTCAATAGGTGGCGCTGTTGTCAAGATATAGAAATCACCTATGCGAAACCGGGGCGGACCGCTGATAAAATCATATACACGGAAGGACAAAATAACACACCGAATGACTATATATTATCTTATTAGATAAAATAATCTTTTGATAACTATAAAACTACTTTAACTAGTACATTGACAATCCTAATCACATTTTTAACAGTAGAAACGAATCGTTGTGTCAATTTAATTTATGTGTTAACTTGGTGTATACCTATTATCAGCGCATAGAATATATGAATTTTCAATAAAGTGTTTGAATATTGTGATTATAATATAAGTAAATACAAATATGACAGATTCAGAAGCCGCTCACAAAGAAACTTTATTGTTGAATGAAGTTAATAAGGAAGAAGAACTTATTGCGGATCCAGAGGTACGTACTTTAAAAGTCAATTAAGTACAAGTCGGACCTCGCCCGTTTAAGGGACAAATTATGACCAAATTAATTATAGTTTCCGAGCTAGATATCGCAACAAACTATGAAAGAAAAATACCCTGAAAATGTTGTTTTTTCTTTTGTTGCAACTATAAACTGCATTATGTATCGGTGTTTTTTGAAGTAAGAAAAACGATCTTAAAGTGACAACCTTGACGGCCATGTGTATGGGAAAATAGTTTATTTTTAAATTGCATTTATAACGTAATATTTCGTTGTGGGTCAACATTCTAGACCAAATATCCAAGTTTCAGGTTGGATACGAGATAGAGATCCATGAAATACGGACAGACAAACAGACAAACAGCAAAGTAACATTAATAAGGTTTCTTCTTAGTTCCTACTTTGGGTAAGAAATCCTACCTTTTTTTTTTCTTGCGGATGGAAAATCATCAAATGACCCCTTTCGCTCTGGGTGGAGCGGAAGGGAGTGTCAGACTTTTACTGACTAAAAACCATCCGTGTTCCTTCAGTGCCCTTACGTTCCGGAGCCGCGGTATCTCTTTCGAACAGCCCGCAGCCCCGGCAGGCGTCGGCCCTTGCGGGCCCCTTCACGCTGCTGACAGCTCTTTGAGGCGCGCGTGGAACAAAACGCGCCGTCGACACGGCCTGTCGTCGTTAGACGGACGGACGGCGAGCTACCCATTGCTCGCCGTCCACAGGCCCGCATCTACGGTGGCCGGGGGCCACGACGTAGCCCCCGACGCCCGGGGCGTCTCCCGCGGCGGCCGGGAAGGAAAGCTGCTGCTCTCTCCTTCTCCCGCTCGGCCACCTCCTTCGCTAGCATCACTGCTTCGCAGAAGGTGGTGACGGCATCCCATTCCGTCTCGCTCCGGACCATGGCTTCGACCAGGGCCTGACGCGAGAGGTCGCCGCCGCCTATCGCCGCTACGAGGACACGGCGGTGCTCCGCCCAGGCAGGGCACACCTCCACGGTGTGCTCCACCGTGTCCTCCGGTCGATACTCGCAGTGGGAGCACCCGGGCGTTTCCTCCCGCCCGATTCGGTGCAGGAACCTCCCGAACACACCGTGTCCGGTGAGGACGCCGTGGCGTCTCTCAAGCCACTCCTCAAAGAGGGGTCTTATCGCCGCTATAGTGGCGTGCCCAGCACGGGGTTGCGACAGTCGCTCTCTCCATGTCGCCATGAGATCATGCGGAAGTCTGTCCGCTGCACGACAACTTGCCGCGGCAGCGGGGTTTCCCCCCGTCATAGTGCCTCCGCGCGCCATTCGTGCAGGCGCGCGAGGACTATTGCCTCCAGATCCCATGGCGGCAATCCGGCAAGGAGGCACGCTGCCTCGCGGGAGATCGTGCGGTAGCCGCGATTCCAGTAGAACCATTCTCACGGCAACCACCTTTTGGGGCGCGTTCAGGTGGTGGACGGCAAGCCGCGCCAAACCACGCGCCCACACCGGGGCCCCGTAAAGGGCCATGGACCGCACAATCCCCGCGTAGAGCCTCCGGCAGGCGGCGTTTGGCCCCCCCAGGTTCGGCAGGAGCCGCCTGAAGGCAGCCCCGGTCCGTTCCAGTTTGGGAGCCAAACGTCGGAAGTGCTCAACGAAGTTCCATCGGCCGTCGAGGACGAGTCCTAGGTACTTCAACGTCGACTCGACGCCGATGGATACCCCTCCTACCATCGCTGAGGATCCCGGTGGTGGCCTGTTCCGAGGACCATGGAAGTGCATGGCCTCGGACTTGTGCAGAGCCACCTCAAGACCCAGCTGCCGGATCCTCTCAACGACTATCGCAACCCCGCGTGTCATAGTTTCCGCCGCCGCCTCGTACGACCCCCCCTGTGCCAGTACCAGCGTGTCGTCAGCGTAGCAAACTACGCTGACGCCGGTAGGGAGGTCGGCGCGCAGCACCCAGTCGTAACCGATGTTCCACAGGGGCGGCCCCAGAACCGAACCCTGTGGCACATCGCACGACATCTCTCACCGGTTCCACTCACCGTTGCGATCGGGGTAGATGACGGCCCTATCCGTCAGATAGTCCCCGACTATACGACGGAGATAGTGCAGCTCCAGGGCATGGAGTTGAAGGCGTTGGCGATGTCGAGAGACACCGCCAAAACAACCCCCCCCCTGGCCACTGCATCCCCCGTCGTGAGGGCTCTCACGCGCATGATGGCGTCCACCGTAGAGCGCCTCTTGCGGAAACCAAACTGGTGTTCCGCAAGATCCGGCCCCGTCCCCGCAAGGTGCTCGGCGAGGCGGTTTACAATGACTCTTTCAAAGAGTTTGCCCACCTCGTCGAGCAGCACCACGGGCCGGTATGCGGACGGAGAGTCCGCAGGGCGCCCCGGCTTCCGAATGAGGACCAGCTTCCCCGCCTTCCAACGAAGCGGGAATTGGCCTCTCTCCAAGCATGCGCTTAGGAGCCCCTCCAGTCGGGGCCCGAGAGCCTCCGAGGCCAGGACCCAGGCTTTGCCAGGCAAGCCATCGGGTCCTGGGGCGTTATTCCTGGCCTTGAGCCTACGTACCGCCACTCTCAGGTCTACCCCGGTCCCTTCCAGGATGCCATCGTCGTCGTCCTGGTGGTCCGCTTCCGGCACCGCAGGTGGCGGAGCCATAGGCGGGGGCGGATGTTCCCCTCGCGTAGGAAACAGAGCGCTCACCACGTCCTCCACGAGCTGAGGCCGGAGACTCTGCGTCAGCGGGGGGGCCCAGGTGCGGAGTTTATCCCGCACCATCTTGTAAGGGCGCCCCCACGGATCTCTGTCGAGAGTCTCCAGCATCTCCTCACGGTCCCGATCCCGGGCCCGCATGACAGCCTCCCGGAGGGCGGTCTTCGCCGCTTTGTATTCCTCGTACAGCTCCGCCTCAATGGCTGCCGCATTCGGTGGACGAATGCGGAGCCTGCGATGCCTGGCGTACAGGTGCCGCGCGGCGACACACGCCTCGCGCAGAGACGTCAGCTCACGCGACCACCAATACACCTGACGCCGGGCGCTTCCTGGCCGGACGCGGGGCATTGCCACGTCACATATCTCGGACATGGCCTCCTGGAACCACCCTGCCTCATCATTGACGTCGGCAGGCCTATCCGGTGATGACACCCAGGCCTGCACGATCGAGGCTTCCAGGAGGAGCTCCCGGTCCAGCTGCTTCAGCGCCCAACGCGGACCACTCGGGGCCTGTTGGACTGGCGCGCTCGAGGGCTGGGTGGAGACGTCAAACCGGATGTACCGGTGGTCGGAGTAGGTCTCCACCCCCTCCATGACTCGCCAGTCAATGGCACGCGGCGACAGAGCGGGGCTAGCGAACGAAATGTCCATCACCGACTCGCCCCGCATCCGCACACACGTGGGGACAGAACCCCGATTTAGGACGACCAGGCCTGTCTCCAGAGCCCAGTCTTCCACCATCCTACCCCGCACATCTGTACGACGAGAACCCCAAGCCAAGTTCTTGGCATTGAAGTCCCCGAGGACAAGCACGGGGAGGGGATAGCTTCCGACGACGACTGCTCTCAGCTCTGCAAGAGAGTTGTGGAGCTCGGCGAGAGATCGGTTCGGGGAGAAGTACACCCCCACAACGACGAACTCCCCGAACCGTGCTGCTACGCACCCCTGACCCCTCCTGACACCTTCAAGGGTCGGGGTACCGGCGGCGGCCGAAGAAATGATGGCCACTGAGCCGTTAAGGTCCGCCACCCAGTCCTTCCTAGGCCAGACAAAATACGGCTCAGCGACCACAGCGATGTTAATCGACCACTGTGCCATGCTCTGGAGCAACAGATCCTGAGCGCAGGCGCAGTGGTTGATATTCGCCTGGAGGAAGCTTAATGGGGCCGTTATAGGCATTCCATTTCAGCTTCCTCCACGGGGCGCCCCTCTGCAGGTGACGGTGTCGCGGCGGCGGCGGCGGCGACAGTGACAGCGGCGGCGGTGGCAGTTGCAGCTGCGGCGGTAGCCATAGAGGCGGTGGCGGCGGAGGAGGGCCCTCCCCTACCCGCGGCCTTGGCCTTGGCGGGTGACACGCAGGCCCTGCTTCCGGCTCAGTGATCGGCTGGCTTGCCGGTTGCCGCACATGCATCACAGTGCGGCGTGGCGCAGCAGGTCGCCGATATGTGTCCGGGCTGACAGCAGCGGAAGTAGAGGCCACTGCGGTCAACCTCCGAGGCGCATTTCACTGATACGTGATGCCCCACGAGACAGCGGTAGCACCTCAGAGGTCTGGGCTCCAGCAGCTTAACCTGCGCTGAGACCCAGCCCACCAGAAGCCTTCGCCCTCCACTATGGTTTTGGCCGCCGTTACAGGGCAGCACACCGTGGCGGCATGCATACCCCGTTTATCCGGGCGTATGGTGCCTGACCTGATCTGGTCAGTAGTGCACCCCCCGGACCTGGCGACGACGGCCACCAACTCCTCCTCCGATACCGAGTCGTCCAGACACATGATGCGCAGGTCTGCGCATCTGACGGGCCTGGACACTCGGGCCTCGTCCGCGTTCAGGGACGCTCTGAGCTTCGCAGCCAGAGCGTCCGCAGTCGCGCCACAGGATTCCCCGGGGATCTACAGCATACGGGCCCCCGTCTGGGTGACTTTGAGCCGGAGGCCCCCAGTGATCCCGAGCTCCCCGAGATCCACCGCCTCTTTCGCCTTCGCGAGCAGATCGCGGTAGGTAACGCCCTTCTTTTCCGCGTCCGGCTGTAGTGTAATCACTACAGCTGCGGTCTTCGGGGCGCGGAGCCTAACCGCGATCTTGCGCGCCCTGAACTGGCGCTGCCGCTCCTGCACTTTGGCCTTTTTGGCTACCTTCTTCCCCTTCTGTTTGTCCCCGACCACCTGCCAACCGGCTTCTGCCACGGGAGGTGTAGGGAGCTGGGGGGGCGGTGGCGGCGGCGGCAGCTGGCTTGCCGCTGGCGCTGGCCCATTTGCCGCAGGCACTGGGGCTGGCGCAGCCATCACCTGTGCTGCCGCCTTGCCCTTTTTCGCCTTCGCCTTGCCTCTCTTTCCCGTCGCCGGCTTAGCCAGAGCCGGTTCAGCCGGTATCGGTTTTGCCGGAGCCGGCTTTTCAGGGGGGGGGAGGGGCAACTGCAGCCCCACCCGATGGCTGGCTGGACCGCCCCGGCCTGGATGCGGCAGCCGTGGCCGTCGCGTAAGAAGCCGTTGCCGGCCTCACCGCCGTCTTGTTTGCCCCTAGGGGGGGGCGCAGGACGATGCCCTCCAGCACGGAGAACCGGTGCTGGAAGGCAGCCAGCTCCTGCCGGACCAGGTTCAAAACCTGGTTCTCCACCGGCACGGGCTGGCTTGGGCGCTGCGTCTGGGGCGCCGCGAGAGGCAGGCTCATGTAGACTGGCCAGGTCTGCGCGGAGCTTCTCATTCTCCTTCTGGAGAGTCTCCATGGCGGACGTCAGGCGGGCCACGTCCGCCCGCAGCTTCGCCACCTCGTCCGCATTAGGCCCAGCCCCAGCAAAGTTGGCCTCCGCAGCCGCCATGATGGAGGCGGAGGCCGCGGGAATGGCCTTGAATTTCGAGGAGGACTTTTGCTTGTTGGCCACGACCTTGATCGCGGCCTCCACCTCCTTTACGAATCTGGCCTTACGCTCCACCTCGGAGCCGCCAGTCGCATCTGTTTCTTCGCCTGATTCCCGAGCCGTATCGTCCGGGTGGCGCCCCTTCTCGGCAAGTTTTGCCGCTCGTTCGGCCCTCTGATTGGTAGAGAGCTCCCTCCCCTTGCCTCAGCCCGCCCCGCCTGTTGGTGGGGATTTTCCGGGCCGAAACCTGCTCTTCACCGGATGCCGACCCCTGGTCGCCATCCCGCCTGGAGCGCTTGCGGAAGGACTTGCTGGTCTCCGCGGTCCCAGGCTCCACTTGTCGGGAGCTCTCTGAGCCTCCCTCGCTGCTCGATGCGGCGTCGGACTCTGTCCCCGCATCGTTCCTCCTCTCCTCTACGTTGCCGTTGCCGGCGGTTTTGGTTTTTTTTTTGTTTTGGTTTTCCATTTTTTGTACCCACGAGTATGGGGGAATTAAAGGTCCACCTTGGCAGAGACCCCTTACCAAGGTAAGCAGATTTAGAGGATTTATTACTCGCCAGGGGGTCTGCAGGTACCCTGGCGAGGAGCGCACTAACGACTTATTTGTTCATAGAACCCCGTCAGCCATCCATCCCCTCGCGGTGCGTCGCCGCTTGAGATTTGGGGTAACTTTTTATAGAGGTTTTCTCCCTCGCGGTCCGGGCGGTTAAGCCAAGACCCTCGGTCCCTATCAAAGCCGCGAGACGTGATCCACGACACTTCGATACTGGGATTACGAGACCGGCGGTGACAGCAAAGGATGAATCCTTCACTGTCTGCCCGGAGGCAGGGTAAGTGCACACCGAGCCCGCCCTCACTCCTCTGCTATGCCCTCTGCTGATCAGAGGGTCACGCAGTGGAACGCACCGTTGGTCCGGGACGGACCCCCCCATGTCAGAATAATTAGCCGCAGCAGTACCATTCCCCAAGGAGTAAGAATTTCTTCTCATTTCTCGAGGAAGATTACTGCCGCGCCAGGGTGCACCGGCCCAGTATCTGCTCTTCCCTCCAGACGTATCGAGAGGGACCCGCAACTACCAGGCACACGTGGAGGACTTCTGACTTCGCACCCCAAGAAATCCTACCCTGAGTAGATGACTATAGTACAAGTCGGTTAGTCAAATAGAAGAACAACTATTAGAAGTGTTGGTATCGAAAGCATCAATTTATGTTTGTACACGAATAAGATGCTCCCTCGTTTTTCTCATTAAACTTATAGTTTTACTTTCTTCTGTTTCGAAACCTTCATTTTATTTGCGTTCACTTTTATTTTCCTTTATTTTAAAGAACTTCATTTGCAACTCGTCCGCCGATACATTCTGACGACTACGCAAACTCATGATCAAGTATATAAAATACTAGCTTTTACCCGCGGCTCCACTCGCATTTTTTATTACTGAAATTATTTCAACTAAAAATTGTGGAAAGCTCTACTGTAATACACTTCTAGAGATTACATTAAATTATTTGATTTTTCAATTCATTTGCTCAGCAATACTTTGCAGATTTTAGACATACGTGAACTCCCTATTTTCAAGGTTTGAATTTCCCGAGATTTTTGTTAATTGTCATTGAAAATGGAAACTTATAATGGGAATTATAATCCATTAAATTAAAATATAAATTGGTTGCTTGTTATAAAAGTAACAGCACAGTCTTCTCTTAGGTTTTACCGATAAAATTGTGGCGTCTTATGCAAGATATCTTAATTACGAGTAATCGGGCTACATACAGCTATTCTATTTATATCTATTGTAGTCAACGTAAGTCTTTTGCTTCTTTTAGAAATTTTATTTCTGAAGAGGAAATACGATCAAACCTTAAAACTCAGATCACACAGAGGTGGTAAAGCGGGAAAAGTGGTCCAGAAGCGGACCTACGGTGCGTAGCACACAAAAGTCCCGCCCAAAGTCCGCAACCAAAGAACTGTCGGCGACCAGTTTGTCAGCAAAAGCAGCCACGTTTTGTTTTTGTTTTGATCAGTTGCTTTGACTACAAAGGAAAACAGGGCCCGCGCCCGCAAACTCCGAGTGGTCAGCCTAGCGTCCACCTATTTGTCATAGCATTCACCCCGGTAGCGGCACCAGACCGCAGTAGTCCTGACCGATCTCTGTGTGACATAATATAAAACTCTAACTGCAAAGTTTCCTGCTCCCCGCACCTTTACCAGACCGCCTCAGTGTAGCATGAACTTTAATTATATAGATACATTAAAAAACTTTTATGTGCTAATTATAATGTACATACCTCAATCTTTTTTGCGATTTTTAGCATTACGGATTTTTAGTTATATAGAAACATTAAAATACTTTTATGTGCAAATTATAATTTACATACCGCAATCTTTTTGCGATTTTTAGCATTATAGATTTAACAATACTGCCATTTTGGTATAGACTAAAACTTTTATTTACAAAAATATAGCCTATGCCCTATTTTGGGCTGTAATATGTTATTGGCAAGTATCATCGAAATCCATTCGGTATGTTTTGCGTGATTGAGCCATAATCATACAAACATCCAAACATAATGTATGAAATGAAATATATAAAATAAAAACAATAATTTCTTGTTCAATGTTTAACCAGACCTTTAATTGACCAGACTGGTGATGATGTGCTGTATTCAAAGTGTCTGTCACTGCCTATTGTATTTCACTTACTTTTAAAGAAAATCTATCCATCTTAGACAAGGTTTATGTTCAGCAGAAGATTGTTGAATTCTGATAACGGTGACTAATGCTCTACCAAAATAGTTTTTCAGATAAATAAAAATTGTGTAAAAATGTCGTACTAAATATGACACTGATTCTTTATTATCGTTATGGTTATCAAACTAATCTTATCGTCGTATGTGTGAAAAGAAACGGAATTACAAATTTATAGAAGTTCGTGACTTCTAGTACAAATTCTGGATAGTTAAAACTATACTTGGGAGAAAATTTTCAGTTTCCTCTGTTTATTTTTTTCTTAGTATAATATGTTCATTTGTTTTCATTTTCTTCTAAAACCCGGTTGCAAATAAATTTATAACTATGCTAGATGAAATATTTTACAAACTTCAAGCATTAACATTTATAGCCACACGATTTTAAGTCGTTTTAAGTTAATACAAACTTGTTAAGAATAATGATAGATGTAATTAAAATAAATATACTTCAACATCAATTCCTAGGAAACATTTATTTGTTCACAGGAATCAAGAAAAAAGACAATTAACACAGATGAAGAATGGAGATTGGGAATACGTATTGGTAATACATTTTTATTTTAAAAGTCAAAGTCAAAACATTTTAGTAAATTTAAGCTTGTTCGTACTGGTACAACACATACCCTCAGCAGCTTGGCGGCTTCCTGCAAGTTATACGGGGCATTTTGCGGGCGGGCGACCAACAGAAATTAGAATTCTTATTAACGTCAAATGTACACCGTTTCGGCAAACAAGACCCAGAGAAGAACAGGCAAGAAACTTTGGTGCATATATTATTATAATATATAATAGAAAAATTTGGGGACTTTTATCCAAATCCACGTGGTATTCGGTAATCATGACATCCTATTTTAACTGAGCTTTGTCGTGCTGCAGAACCAAGGTGTCCCAAGTGGCAGCTTTGGTTCTGCACAGCATCTGCTAGACACCTTCAAGCTGAAAACATCCTGCACTTCGTGTTAGAACAAAGCCAATGCCGCATAGAGGATCCATATATCAATCCTACGTACTCCAGGTTCCTGCAAAACACAAAGAGATATTCCTCGCTCCCGATTACTGGCCCTCTGGGGTATACTACCCAATACAGGGACGTGCTAAGGAAGAATGTTCCTTAAATATTGCTATGCTGTTCTTAATTTTTAAGTGCTCGATGCTTAAAATGAATATATTTTATTGTATTACAAACAACCATGTGCAAGTACCTCATATCCTTGGTTCGTGGGGTTCAGAGTAGCTCAAATAGCATTCGGAGTCTATTTTTTGAGTATTTTATTTTCACCTCCCCCATAGATTGCCACAAATTACGGTCTTAAGCCACCGGCATTCATCGGTCACCAGCGTGCTTCATCAGTTCGTCACTCCGTCCTGATGGTCAATTCATCTTGGGGTCATCCTACACAGCGCTTGCAGTCACTCCGGAAACTTTCTTTCCCATCGGTTGACTGTTCTTGGAGCTATATGACCAGCCCATTGCCACTTTAGATTACTGATCCTCTGGGCTATGTAAGGTACTCTTGTTCTTCTGCGGATATCCTCGTTTCGGATTTAATGCATCAGAGAATTTTTAGCGTAGGCTCATACAGCCAACAGTGAAGGACTACGTTTCAATTTCGTAAGTCATCACTGGCAACACTTTTATCTATCTTGGTTTTGACGATTATCGAACAAGAAGATTTACCGCAGACGACTCCGTGGCGCAGTGGCTTAGCAATGAGTTGCTGCGCTGGGGGGCGCGGGTTCGAATCCCGCACGGAACAAGTATTTGTATGGCCTACAAATGATTGTTCCGGGTCTGGATGTTTGTCCTTGTGAAATTTGTGTTTGTAAACTGCCTCCACGATACAGGAGAAAATCCTAGTGGGGGTAACGTTTTTTAAAGAAAAAAAAATGAAATAAGTTTCCCAAAGGCAGCCCAGTCGAATTGAGTTTGTCGCTTGACGACTTTAAAGTAGGACTTATTTTATCGAACTTTTTGCCCAATTACATATACTCATCAAAAACTTCGAACATAATGTTCCCAACAGCAACCGGAATAGGTGTAACATTAGACGTTAGAAATGATTTCTGTGTTGGCCTAGATTTACCTGCTACTACTACTTACTTACTACTGTAACTGAGGTCGTTGAGCACAGTGCTGGTTTCTGTTATTATTTTTTTTTTATTCGATTTAAATTTTAATAACCATATCAATTCTTAATTAAATACATTAATTTATGAATTTATAATCAATGAATATTTTATGATACTTGGTGTTTGAAATCATCCACATCATCATAACAGCCTATCACAAGTCAACCGCTAAACATAGTCCTCCCCTTTAAATTTATAAGGGGTATATTTGCCATGGGTAGGTGGGTTGTCAACTAAAGTTTTAATAGTTCTGTTCTTTTCTCAGGAAGATGCTGTTGCCCATCTCCTGGTTAAGAATCCCACTGTTACCCCTTACGACACCCACGGGTACCTTTGAGGTAGTGAATTCTTTAGCCGCCACTACATGGCGGTGCTCGTAATAAATTAATAATTTAATAAATTGTCCACCGCTTATACTTAGAAATATATTATGGAACTCAATATTCTATTGATTTTTGTAATCTTGCAATGGACCCGATGCGACAAATGGACCAAAGCCTTTTCATGACATTGGAATCTGCAAACCAGACAATACTTCGAGAGATTAAGTTATTTACAAATAAATCGGATACATTCTACCAATATTTTTTTATGCGTAGTATAGAAAACTATTATAATGCTGGAGGTAATATCGTATCTCTTTCAAATATTGGGCGCCTGTTTGTAATCTTCGCCCAAAACAAAATCCCTACGAGCTGCGAGATAGCTTTTTCATTATAGAGTAAGGGTGCTAAACTAGCACACAGTCCACCTGATGGTAAGTGGTTGCTGTGGCCCATAGACATCGACATCTATCTTCGTTTGCGAATTAAAACGCAGATGCGTAGTCAGCCGTGAGGACTAAAATAGAATGCCTCTTTTCCAGTAAAAAGGGTCGCCGATTCTCTACACTCACCATACGAAACACAGCAGCATTAAGTTGCTATTTTAGGCTGGTAATATGTGAGAGCGTGGTCATTCCCCAGTCTAGCTGACCCATTCGTGCTACAACTATAATATTAATATAGCTGCAGCATAGCTCTACCAAAAGCTATAATCAAAGTAATAGTAATTTTTGATAGATGAATAATATATTATATATTATATGTACCTTGTTTCCAGATAACACTCGCATGTACACGTCAATGAATAACGTACGTGGTGGTGCAAATCGAAAGCGCCATGGATCCACCTCCACCTTGAATACACTGGACACTCATGCGCCACCACCAACTAATCCAAAAGACAAAAAACGTCTCACTTTGTAAGATATACGTTTTTTTCTTTTTTACGTCGATATAAGTGTGAACTATATATACGATACGAGAGTAGCCTAGCAATTAAGGATAGTAAGTAAGGTGTCTGTCACGTTGAACCAATGCGTATTGCGGAGGAGTTCACGTCTTCGAAATATTTTTATTTATTTTTACAAATGTTCTTAAAATTTTTTTCCTTCACCGCAATCAGTACTTGTAGTTGCTATTAATAATTTCATTCGGCGGAGGCCATATTTGTGTCATAATTCTTTAAATACAAAATACAAAAACAAAATACAAAAACTCTTTAAATACTGTCGAAAGCTAACAACTACTTATCAAGTAGCAATATCAATACACACACTATTACTAATGAATACGATCTTATTCATAAGCATACGTTTGTCCTAACCTAACTATCGCATGCACTCTAACAGGTTAACAATTAAATACGTATTATTAAGAAAAACTCAAAATAGTCGTCAGTCAAATAGTCGAAAAACCATTGGTCAGATCGACTGACCAATGGTTTTTGAGACTATTTGACTGATACTATATATACTAATTGGACTGATTGACTAACGGTTCCGTGGCGCAGTGGCTTAGCAATGAGTTGCTGCGATGGGGGCCGCTGGTTCGAATCCCGCACGGAACAAGTATTTGTATGGCCTGCAAATAACTGTTCCGGGTCTGGATGTTTGTGCAATTTGTGTCTGTTAACTGCCTTCACGATACAGGAGAAAATCCTAGTTGTATGGGTAACGTTTTTATAAAAAGAAATAAAAATAGATCTTGATCACATTTATATGGGACCACGTGAGAAGCATCAACTTTCAATCAATAATAATGTCCTCCAGACCGTATTTTGGTCACGGCGGCCAGCCTCAACGGACACAAGCCATCGGCACAGGACACAATTACAGTGCCCTAGTGTATGCGCAAGCACAGGTGTACTGTCTATTCCCTCACTCTCATAGTCCGATGGGACGGTAAACCAACAAAACCGAAGAGAGATCAGGCGCAGACCAACCTTTCCGAGGCACGGGGGTAAGACACCGCCAACTTTCTGACTCCGGGCAGCTGCTGAGAATTTCCTGGCGGAAAACCCAATAACTGAATATTTCGCCCGACCCGGGTTTCGAACCCAGGTCCTCGTGATCAGCAGTCGCACTACTACAACCACTACACCAACGACACAGACAGCTTTCAAATAAAAAAAAAACATCAAAATCGGTTCACATAGAAAATACTTCTGAGGTAATACACATAAAAAATACAGTCAAATTGAGAACCTCGCCCTGTTTTTGAAGTCGGTTGGAAAATGTTTTTGCACGTACATTTTTCTCGACTGGAATTCAAACCCAAGACCAGTATAGCATCCAGATACTCAAACTACTAGACCATGCGATCGCATACTTGATATAGACTTCAAAATTCCTATAGTAATAAAGGAACGTGATATCGTACTCCGCAGCTTGCATTGCTTTCAATTGTTTTGGAAATAAAAACAATCAAGGTTAATAATGTTTAAAAAAAACTAATAATACCCTAAATACGATAATATAAGAACTTTATTACAGCTTTAGTATAAGTTGTGAACGAGAATGGTCGCTAGCCAAATTTGAATCTTTATGGATCCTAAATAGCCATTCAAAATGATAAATGATTAGAGAAACTTAAATATGATTTTCAAAGACCTAATCAGTGATACCCCACTTGACATAGTTCGTCTACTTATTTTTTTTGTTTTAAGTAATATGACGTCTGGTCTTCGCAATATTGAATGTTGATTACTTTCATGTCTTTAGTGACACTCACAAGATTAAGACAAACCGATTGACGTAACAATCATCAAAATAGGCTCACGCGTTTGGTCTCTAGAGTGCCACAAAGAAACAAACATACATACATAGGCTGATAAGCACATTTCCCTAGCAGTCGGGTAATGAATATACGTTGAATCTATATTTTAGTTAATTTAATATGTTATAACGTTTCAGGAAATATATGACCCTGGTTTTTAGTGGAATGTATGCCATACTATTAGTCACTTTAGGTTTGATATTCATCCTATCAGGTTCCTTTTTCGCAAGCTCACTTTATTCGGTAACTATATTATAAGTAATAAATATTAAATCTTATTATATGTACATTTAATTTATAACTTTAAATATTTCTTTCAGATATATTCAGTCATTCTAACGCTCATTGGCTTTGGGTATGTTTTGTTTTTATTATTTGACATTAACAGATATAAGACCGCCGCTTTAAAGAATCAAGAAATTGAAAAATTGCACGCGGCAAATATATCCGAATACCATAATAGTCAAGAAGTAAGTACAAAAGTCATTTGCATAGTTAATTTGTACAGCCTTCTTGTTTATTCTCACACTATAACTTTTATCTTAACAGGGTAGAAAGTATTCCACTTAATACAGGATATGGTCTATCTGTGTACTAGTTACCTATATCGCAAACTATACGCGATAGAATTGAAAATCAACGTCCAAAAATCATCACAAAATTTAACTTAGTCAATATTGTAATACAAATATACCGTATGAGTAACCCTAAAAATCTGACAATCCGTCACTGTATTATTGTTATTTGCAAAAAAAGAAAAACAAATTATTTTTAAGAATTATCAAGAAATCCTCGTCACCACTCACTGATTTGAACAGAACAGTATAAGAAACAACTGCTTGATGACTAATAAACGAAAATAAAATGCCAAATGCAAATCTCTCAGACTAGTAAGCTCGCGAGTCGCCTTATGTGGTTCCGGCAGATTTTTTGACGGCCCCGTTGTGCAGTGGACACATGAGTAAATGAGTTAGCATTGAGATACAACGCTAAGGGTCGTGGGTGGAACAAACAATAATTTGTATGGCCTACAAATAATTGTTCTAGGTATAATTAATAGAATCAGGCGTTACTTTGCGGAAGTCCATTATAACGCGGATATTTGCGAAGTAAATTTTTGTAAAAGCTTTTGAAGTCCATTATATTAAATTTAACAAAAAATTACTTTGCGTACATCCACTAGATAAAATAAAATGATGTGTCTTACCTAGTTTGAAGAGCACCTCCCGCCCTCCCTCAATTGCGTGCACTATCCCCATCACCACTAATCCCAACACCACTACACTAGGAAAGACACACCACTGACGACAATACGACACGTGTTTCGCCTCTACACGAGGCATCCTCAGGTGATATAGACTCTACGGTGGCTAACCGCTAAGTGAGCGGCGAGCCAAAACAACTGCCTTTTATACAGACCGCTGACGCAACCGCTCCCTGCTTAAGGAGCGTGCGACTGCGTCATGCGATAAAACATGCGACTAATCACCGCCGGACTTACGCAGCCATTTGTAAAATTAAAAACAAACCGTCGCGCAACGCCCGCCTACCCTCCAACCACGCAACCAATCGCCGATCACCGTGAGGGTGACAAACGATCATATTGCGAGGCTGTCTACTATTAGAGAGCAGGCTTAAAGATATTTATATGTTATATTCGATAAGTTTGGCTCGACTTAACAATAACAAGAAAAGAATCGTCACATGTTTTCCAAATTTATCGAAAGTCAACTCATACTGACACGGTCATCCCCGCGTCATCGTGTCATCCGTGGCAACATAAAGTAGCCGCTTTTTATTGTTACATTAACCGTTTGTTCACTATCCCATTAAGTAAAGAAAATTATTTAAAAGAACTTAATATAATTTATCTAATAGCGGTCTCTAACGGTTTTTCAAAAAATCTCATTAACAATTTAATTAAAAAGAAACAAAAGCATGTTGTTCGCAATTCTCTGTACGCGGTTCAAGCTCAAAGTGTTCATCGATATGTGAGCAGTTTGACCTACTTAGGCTCCATATCTGAAAAAATAGCTAAGACTCTTCGACAAAACGGCGTTTATGTGGCGTTCAAAACAAACAATTCTCTTAGAAATATCTGTAATAATAAAGATAAGTTGTGTATATAAACTGACTCCAAGAAACAGGGGAAAATCCTAGTTTTAAAGTAACGTTTAAAAAAAAACAAAGAATTCAGCACCAAGGTCAATTGCTGTAGCATTATGCTGAGTCCATAGATTTTTGTTGCTGCATTTCAATGTGAACTTTGTTACGTAGGTCACTCAATAAGTTTTGAGATATCCAAAAAGTATTATAGATCCATCATGCTCTATACAAATTTTCATTCGCCTAAACCAACTCTGAAAACACTTTTGCCAGTCTTGATCTGACAGGTTGGAAATCGCTTCTTCGTAGGCAGCCACAGCTTTTTCGGCGCTTGAAAAAAACTTGCCTTTTATTTCTTCTTTGACTCTTGGAAACAATAAGAAATCACAAGGAGCTAAGTCAGGGCTGTAGGGTGGGTGACTTAGAGTTTCAATACCAGATTCCTCAATAAATGCTTTTGTTGTGAGGGAGGTATGGAAAGAGGCGTTATCGTGATGCAGCATGATTTCCCGAAGCCCGGTTTTTGGTCTTCTCACCCGCACAGCTTGAAAAGCTTTAGGTAATGCAACTGTAGTATACCATTCAGAGTTAACTGAACTACAATTTTCCAGCATTGACACCGAGAAAAGTCCGCTCCAGGAAAAAAACTAGCCACCAATTTTTTGCCGACGTTGCGAGTTCTTTGCAGTTTTGTCGGTAGCTGTCCTTCTGAGTAGACCCATACCAATGATTGCCTTTTATTTTTGGGATCATATTGATAGATCCATGTCTCGTCACCGGTAACAATTTCTGAAACATGCCTAGATGCCGCGTTTTCAAAACGTAGACGCATTTCATGGCACCAATCCACACGAGGCTGTTTATCGTTTTCGGAGAGCAAGCGAGGGATCCATCGACAATAAAGCTTTCTTACTCCAAGATGTTGATGTAGGATGATATTAACGCTCCCCGAACTAATCTCTACAATCTTTTCGATGTCCGTATATGTGATTCGTGTGTCTTCTCGCACCAACATTTCAGTAGTCCATACGTTTTCTGCCGTTACTGCTGTTTGTGGGGCCCCGGTTCTTTGGTCATCTTTAAGATTAATTTACCCGTTTGAATTCAGCAAACCACCTAAAAATTGTTGCACGTGATGGAGCTGAGTCCCCTAATGCTGACTGTAACCGTTGTAAACTTAATTGTTCGGTAAGACCAAATTTTAAATCATAATATATCATAGCGCAAAAATGTTCACGGTTAAGATCCATCTTTTTAAATGAAAAGCGCGGGAAGCGTTGCAGGAAAATTAATAGAACTTTGTTTTTTTTTTTTAATATTGAGCAATTGGCTTACAGAGTTCTATTTTATTTTAAATAAATTTGCTTTTTAGAAACATATAACACTGGTGCGTTCCATTTTTAATTTTCGTGCATCTCAAAACTTATTGAGTGACCTACGTATTTTTGGGTTATTATTTTGTTATAATTTTTTATTAAGTATATTTTTATTTTATTGTGTTAAAATTGAGCAACGGAAAAAATGATTCTTCCTTTCTTTCTGTCTTTCTTTTTAGTAAGCAGACTAGCGTGAGAGCTTTTCGCTCACCGACTCGCTGGACCGGCGGCACGATGAATAACGCCAACTGACGCATTTTTAAAAGATTTATATTCCAAAAGCGAATTAAGTAAAAACATAAAATCTCCTCTCGGGTCCGATATGTTGCTTTTAAGCAGAATAAATATTTATAGGCCATACAAATACTTGTATATGACTGAAATGAATGTGTATTTAACACTATTTGTTGACCATGTCATGATATAGCTTGACCAAATCAATGAATAGAAATTGTTTGAAGATATTAGTAACTAAACATAACATTGCTATTTCATAATATGGTCATATGACGATATCATTTTCGTCTTTCACCGCTAGCGGCACTGATAGTTTATTTTTTAACAGAAACAGAACTTTTAAGAGAATGGACATCACTTTATCCCTTATTTATTTGACCCTTTATTATTTGACAAACTGAACAAGAGCTATCGTATCCATAGTATGGTATCGTATCCGTAGTGACCATAATAACCGCATGACCATATTACCCTCACATACTATAGTTAGTTTTTTTTAAGTTGATTTTTCGAAGTGTTGCTAATTATTGCCAAGGCTTATTGTTATTTTTTTCTATATTAGTTATAGTATACGACATTGTGTATTTGTCTCTCTCCTCCTCCTGGTTTTGGTTTTATAAGGCGGCAAAGCTTAAGGTGACCATATTACCCTCACGTACCTTATATCTTTTTATGGTGCCAATCAATATTAAATAGGACCAATGATATGAATAAAATGTCTCAAATAAACATTATATTACGTGGTTAAAGCTAAATTTACTTTAACTACGAATAAATGTAAAGAGTACAATGTAAATAATAATAATACATTTTGATTTCAAAACTATTTACCTTTCTTACGGATACATCGGAATCGGAAGACACGCCATATATAAAAAATAGTAGGTGTTTCAAGACATATATATTCACGTGTTTCTGTAACATGTTACCAATCTACGTCTAGTAGTATTTTAGAATGAAAAAAATCTCTGACAGATATAGAGACATAGACACCAAGGTGACTCTAAAAGTGATCGAATATTTCTAAATTTGGCACGGAACTGCATTTAATGATGTCCCTAAATTCTACCGCACGCGAGCGAAGCCGCTGGTAAAAAGCTAGTTATGAATAAATGTTTATAGCGTAAAATTTGATGTATATTTAGAGTATAATATATGGACTGACATTCGGATAGATAGCAGAGTAACATTAATAGGAATAACCTTTTGGTAGGGAACTTTAATACTTGTAAAATGAAGACCGTATAAAAATATCTATAAGTAAATCCTATTGAGCATGCCATAAACGCATTAAAAAATGACGTAAAACATGATTATACGGATCTTTTTAAAGTAGTTTAAATACACACAAGTTTTCACTAATAACCTTATTATACTTCCAATTTTTCGATAATTTTATGTCAAACTTCAATTTTAAAAAGTTTGGAAAATCCAAAAGTACACGACTCATAATGCTCATATAATCATCATTCATGTCACTCCATAAAGTCCAAGACGTATTAAAGTATAAATATTACATCCTACTTACTTTAAGTACGAACTACTATTATTTATTCTGTGCTTTTAAAATATTGTAATAAAAATCTCTGAATATTATAATAATCAAGTATGTATGAAATTTGTTTTCCGAATATTTTGTATTTATTTGTACAGCGATCTTTTTGAGCCGCTGCAAACAACCGATACAGTATCCACTCACAATGGCCTCTGTTTACTAAAAATGAATTTACACAAGGCTGCTAAATCACCGAAAATTTCAACATATAGCAGCCAAAAAAAAAATTAATTATAACTAAACAAAACAAAATTAAACTGCCATTTACATTCAATGACTTCCCACATGATAGATGAAGAGTTTTAAAAATAGATTGAGTTGAACAATTGATATTTTCAAAAGTTAATGTGTTTACGAAGCCTAAGGACATGATAAATCCACACCATACGAAACTAAAACCCCTTTTATGTAAAAATAGCAATTAATCGATTTAAAAAAATATATTAATAAGTTCAACAATCATTTATCTTTCTGACAATGTGCTTTTTATATCATTTATATGTATAATATGATTGCTAGATACGATTTCATGCGACAAAACGTTAGAATCTTGATTTTTAGGCGGTAGTAGAACATACCTAAGCGCGTTGCGCTTACGGCATGCAAAATAAATAGGTGTTTAAAAATAACGTTAAAATATTTCACAGGAAGAAATTAGAAACAGTGAATCAGTTATCCGTAGGACTGAAAGTGACAATATTCTTGGAGTACCTTCTAAGTCGCTTATTATTTTGAATCACGACTATTGCTTTAGTGAGGGTCGACATTCAGGCAGTTTTTATCTTAAAATGGGTGCAGCTGGTAAGTGAATCCACATTTTAGAAATGTAATTTTTGTACGAGTGAAGTTGTTCACACGTATGTAAAATATGTATAGAGAGGGTATTGCGAACTAACCTAATCCAAAAATTGATAAGTTTTTGGATTAGGTTTGGTGAGGTTGAAAAGGTAGGACCGTAAAGTGCCACTTATCTAAAACCCTTCAAACTTACCTGACCATACATAACTTAAAATTAAAAATTTTGTACCACCAACTTCAATATAAATTATTAAGAATAACTCAATAACTATTGGTCAAACTTTGATCAAATTTATATGAGACCACATGTGAAGCACCAGCTTTTTTTATAGGATAGGGTGACAAACAAGCACACAGTTCACCTGATGGTAAGCTTTCAAATAAAAAAAGAAACATCGAAATCAGTTCACCCAGTAAGAAGTTATGAGGTAACACACATAAAAAAAAACATTCAGCCGAATTGAGTACCGGCTTTTGAAGTCGGTAGAAAATACAACAGACGATAGGTCGGCTGTCTGCTCGGCCCCCAACAGAGAACCCGGGCGGGGATGGTAGCGGTGGTAACTGCGGAAATGATCGCTGAAGTGTTTTATCACCTGGAATAATTCAGTGAAAGGAGACAGTTTCTTTTTGTATGGAGATTGGGCCCACCACAAATTTTAGGGAACCTTAATGAAATGCATGTCGATTTATTAATTATAATCTATAGATTACAATAGTAATATTAGTTTTACCGTATCTAATGGGAATACTGAGTAATTAGCAAATAAAATATGTATCTTACTATAACCTAAAAACAAACTAAAAGCTATTGTCTATTAGCTTTCACCGGTATTATAAGTTAAAATAGTGCACTGTTCAATAAATAATAGTATAAAACAAAGTTGTAGTTACATTCAGCATTTATAGGTACTTTAAAATTGATGGAAAACCTTTTTAGTAGTTCCGGCAAAATAATATAGTGCATGTCTGTGCATGAATATGGTATGGACACTATTTTTTACATGTATTGTTTGTGAGTATACAACCCAAACACCGTTTAAGTAATATGATTAAAGCCAAGATGAGTCAGGGATAATATGTATGTACATTTATAATATTACCTGCACACGCTATACTATAGTAAGAAAGATGTTTTGAACTGGTTGTATAAGGATAAAAACACAAGTTATAATGCATCTACATTTATTATAGTAAATCATAATTTCCAAAGTAGTCTATTAACAGTAGAACAAATAGACAGGCACGGTGTCAAAACTTTGTTTGAAAATATATTAACTGATTAGTTAGGTTAGATAACATTGCAAATGTTCTTCGAATTCCTGCCAATGATAAATGGACATGTTACCATCTATTTATTTAGAAAAAATCTTTTGAAATGATTTACAATAACAAATACAATTAAAATATACATGTGTTTTATTATCCTTCCATAAACAATTTAAAACATCTTACTTCCTCACTATTTATCAGTGTGTAATAACAGATAAAAATGTTTGAGTTATCTAACCTAACCTAATCAGTTAATATATTTTCAAACAAAGTTTTGACACCGTGCCTCTCTATTTGTTCTACTGTTAATAGACTACTTTGGAAATTATGATTTACTGTAATGAATGTAGATGCATTATAACTTGTGTTTTTATCCTTATACAACCAGTTCAAAACATCTTTCTTACTATAGTATAGCGTGTGCAGGTAATATTATAAATGTACATACATATTATCCCTGACTCATCTTGGCTTTAATCATGTTACTTAAACTGTGTTTGGGTTGTATACTCACAAACAATACATGTAAAATATAGTATCCATACCATATTCATGCACAGACATGCACTATATTATTTTGCCGGAACTACTAAAAAGATTTTCCATCAATTTTAAAGTACCCATAAATGCTGAATGTAACTACAACTTTGTTTTATACTATTATTTATTGAACAGTGCACTATTTTAACTTATAATACCGGTGAAAGCTAATAGACAATAACTTTTAGTTTGTTTTTAGGTTATAGTAAGATACATATTTTATTTGCTAATTACTCAGTATTCCCATTAGATACGGTAAAACTAATATCATTATTGTAATCTATAGATTATAATAAATAAATCGACGTGCATTTCATTAAGGTTCCCTAAAATTTGTGGTGAGCCCAATCTCCATACAAAAAGAAACTGTCTCCTTTGATATTTTGAGTTATTGTTTCTTCTTTAGGGCTTGAGGTCCTACGAGCAATATTTAGCTATATTTTTGTGCTCCCAATATTATATCGATTGGGTTCTTATTTGTAACAATTCAGATATGCCAATATAAATGATCAAATTGGTAATTTGTTATAATTTTTATATTGGCGTTAAATCTTCACGGTAGCACTATTAGGAAGTTGCTGTAAAAATGTGGTTTCAAAGTAGGTAGCTTTTGTTACATAATTATATTATTAGAGATTTTAGGAGTTTCATCTCCAAGATTTTTTATTTCAGCCTGTATTTTTGTTAAGGGTGGGACACCATTTGCGCTACTTCTTCAGTACAGAAGCACACTTCTGATCCTTATTCGCTTAGGAAATGTAATGTGCCATTGATTGTGGTACTTTTTACAAGATCTGTAATTGTGGTTCATTTGTTTGTGTTGTCCGTATGGATAGTGCAAGTTTTGATAACGAAGGTAAAGAAAAGAGGCAGGAAATGTGCACCTCCCCACCCTAACTGAAAAGTTAGAAAAATAAAACATTTTGAAATATCACTTTAGCATATTCTTAAAAAAATATTAAACATATCCTACTCAGATTAAAGCCCTAACCTAAGTGAGTTAAATGTTTTGTAATAAAACAACTACTTATGCAGTTTTAAACATAATTAAAAACAATGGAATATTTTTTTCAGGTTTTGCTGTTGGCCACCTTGTACATTCTATCTTATTAATAACCTTACAAATAAATTATTATTTAGATGAAAATATTGATAATCAAGACTGTGTCGAAATATTTCAACTAATATTTGACATTATAAATCCGTTATATTCATTTGTGCAGCTATATTTTATTTTTCAATATTCTAATGTAATCATTTTGCGAGCGCAGGTAATATGATATGACGGTGTTCGTTTTATTACTTGCTTCTATGTACTGTAGTAACGTACAGTTTACTTTCTAACAGGGCTTGGCGCAGTTCGGTTTTATGCATTTGATTGGCAGTAGTCTTTGCTTCTGGACTTCGACAATTACACGTGAAACTAAATTGGCGTTGACTCTCTATGCCAATTCTAAGTACAAAAATTCAACACATGGTGATGAATCAGTACATAATTTTGGGTCAGGTATTATAATTTATTGCAGCATATTCTAAAAAGTATATTAATGTACGAAAATTTCAATGAGTAAGCAAATTACTATACTACTTTGCTATTTTTTTTTTCAGAGTACAAAAGTGAAGATCAATTGAAGGATATTAGTGACTTTTATAACAAACGCTGTGAAGGGTCATCTGCAATTTTTTCAGTGTTTCAAAACTTATCTCCATACTTATACCCATTTAGTGTAGAATTCAACATCCTCATTGGTAAATTGTGTTTTAATGTTTTTATTTCTTACTAGCAGACCCACCCGCAACTTAGTTCTTTGGACAAATGCCGATTCTTAAAATTATTTTACTAATAAATAGCTACTCTATCCCTGAGCGAGTCTAAAGTTTTGAGTCAATCTATTTGGATAATACTTACATTGTACGTGGAGGAGCTATGACCTGAAGGTCTTTAAGTCAAGAGTGAATAGGTTACTTCTAGGCAAGCGTACTGCATCGTCGACCGCATTATCGTTTATCTACCATTAGGTGAGACAGTGGTCAAATACGAACCTATCAATAGTAATAAAAAGTTATATTAAAAGTTAAAAGTTATACTTAGTATAGAATTGTAAAATCTTAAATTACTGTAAAGCTTCTCTGTATACACACATTGCAGTGGTGTTGGTTTCCGGTAACAGAATATATTGATTTTCAGAAGATCCATCTCGAGATAGACTAACATATAATTGTCCATGAGAAGAACACTTCTTTCTCAGGTCTTGCCATTGCACATACTGGGTTGGTTTAAATTCCTCAATTAGTATAATGCGGGTACTTTTAAATTCAGGGCATATTATAGCAGTCCCGCGTGATAAATAACTGTGTCTTCAATGGTTTCTTATTCTTTAAGCCGTATTTTATACTATGTACATTTACTTTTCATATAAATGACGTCACATTTTTTCATAGAATAAAGGTAACAAGTGAGTACAGAGCCCGTGCGATGGTAAGTGGATGGCCCAAGGACGTCTACATCTATCCCTGATTAAGAATCCAAATGCAGATGTGTTGTCGCCCCTGAGGACTAAGATGGAATCCTATCCAGTAAAAACTCCGGGTCTCCGGTTCTCTACACTCACCATACGAAACACAGCAGCATTGTTCTACAACTATACCAGTAATACGTAGGTCACTCAATAAGTTTTGAGATATGCAAAAAGTATTCTAGACTATTAATATTTATTTTATACCTTTTCAAAATATTCTCCATCATGCTCTATACAAAGTTCCATTCACCTAAACCAACTCTGAAAACACTTTTGCCAGTCTTGATCTGACAGGTCGTAAATCGCTTCTTCGTAGGCAGCCACGGCTTTTTCGGCGCTTGAAACAAACTTGCCTTTTACTTTTTTTCTTTGACTCTTGGGAACAAAAAGAAATAACAAGGAGCTAAGTCAAGGCTGTAGGTTGGGTAACTTAGAGTTTCAACACCAGATTCCTTAATAAATGCTTTTGTTCTAAGGTAAGGTATGTGAAGAGGCGTTATCGTGATGCAGCATGATTCCCCGCAGCCCGGTCTTTGGTCTTCTCTCCAGCACAGCTTGAAAAGCTTTGGGTAATGCAACTGTAGTATACTATTCACAGTAGTCAACTGTGAATAGTATACTACAATTTTCCAGCATTGACGTGGACAAATATGCGCTCCGCGAAAAAAAACTAGCCACCATTTTTTTGCCGACGTCGCGAGGTCTTTGCAGTATTGTCGGTAACTGTCCTTCTAAGTAGATCCATAACGATGATTGCCTTTTATTTTCGGATTATATTGATAGATCCTTGTCTCGTCACCAGTAATGATTTCTAAAACACGCCTAGATGCCCCGTTTTCAAAACGTAGATGCATTTCATGGCACCAATCCACACAAGTCTGTTTTTCGCTTTCGGAGAGCAAACGAGGGAAACATCGACAACAAAGCTTCCTCACTCCAAGATTGATGTAGGATGATATGAATGCTCCTCGAACTAATACTAACAATATTTTCGATGTACATATATGTGATTCGTGGGTCTTCTCGCACCAACATTTCAGTAGTCCATACATCTTCTCTCGTTACTACTGTTTGCGGGGCTCTGGTTCTTTGGTGATCTTTAAGATTAATTTTACCCCTTTTGAAATCAGAAAACCATCTAAAATTGAGTTCCTTTATGCTGATTGTAAACTTAATTGTTCGGTTAAACCATGAAGCAAATACAAAGAGGAGACGTTGTAATTAAATTTCACTATGTAACAACGCGTGACAATTTCCGGGGTGAGGGGATACAAAGCCCCGCCCACTTTACACTATCTACATCTACCGATAAATAGTAAAACTACTCCAATCTTTCCATATCGATGTTGCAATGTAGCTTAGCTACCTTGACGGTAGATGGCGGCATGTCCACAAAATGTTATAAAGTATAAAAATAATATTTTGCGATTATAATTTCTTTATGTCTGAATGCAAAACAAATTTCAGCACCTTCGTATGATTATTTTACCAATACTGAGCTCTACGGACCTTTATATTTTTAGTTCCCAGGACGCAAAGTGTCGCCATCTAGTGTCGAATATATTTAATTATATTTGAAAGCCGACGCAAAAATATTTTTCTAGAACTATTTTAATAAATTAGGTGTAAAATTATTTACAAATGAAATGTGATGCCATCCATAACATCAGAGCATCTATCTGAGTAGTTTTTACACAATAAAACACAACACTTCATCCTTTTCTTCTTAATACTACGAAAATACATCGATTTGCGATTTTTTCAACACATAAGCGCACAGTACGAATGCTGACAGTATACTAACTAAAGCCACGCCTACTATGATGACGTCAGGACCTACTTAGAATCACAGTGCACAGTTGCTTATGCCGTCTACCCTTTGTATTAGCTTCATGGGTTAAACCAAATTTAAAATCATAATATATCATAGCGCGCAAATGTTCTCAGCTAAGGTCCATCGTTTTAAATGAAAAGCGCGGGAAGCGTTGCAGGAAAATTAATAGAACTTTTTTTTTAATATTGAGCAATTGGCTTATGGAGTTCTATTTTTATATAAATTTGCCTTTTAGAAACATATAACACGGGTGCGTTCCATTTCTAAATTTCGAGCATTTCAAAACTTATTGAGTGACCTACGTATAGCTGCAGCGTGGCTCTACCACGTATATATATCACATGCTATAATATAGCTTTAAAGTAGGTAAAAAATCATAATTTGAATAGTGTAGTGCAAAAAGGGTAATTCAAATCTTACTGCACCTAGATCCAGATATGAGAGCTTTCAAATAAAAACGCTTTCTGCTTCGTTCTCTAAGAAGAATGTGGCACACTGCGGCATTTTCCTTGCGTTTAACATTTTTATATTCGTGGTAACTTCTAAACGAAGTGTCCAATTCAAATAATTTAAAGTGGAATTTACATCTACATAAACAATCTTCTACCACATGTTAATAAAATTTTAGAACACAAAAGCTGTTATTGTTACTTAACTATATTATTTAGACATATTGTCCCTAGGGCTTTTTTGTAGATATTGATAAGTTCTATAAACGCATAGTACATTATTTTATTCTTCTACCAATAGTTTTCTTAGCGCACGCCAAGTAATGACTTTTATGGACAAGGTTTTGATACCTTAGGTTACAATAATGAAATTTCTTAAGGTTTACTATTTTATTAAGTAAAATGTAGCCTATGTTACTCACTAATACGAGTAACGTAGCTTTTTTAAAGAAATAGGGTGACAAACGAGCACACAGTCCCAGGTGGACTGTGGATGGTAAATGGTTGCCGAGGCCCATATACATCTACATCTATCCTCGTTTGCGAATCAAAATACAGATGCGTTGTCCACCTTGAGGATTAATATGGAATGCCTCTTTTCTAGTCAAAAGGTTCTCCGATTCTCTACACTCACCATATGAAACACAGCTGCTATTTTACGCTGGTATTCTGTGAGAGCGTGGTCCTTCCCCGGTCGAGGCAAAACATTCGTGCTACAACTATACTCTAAATATAGCTGCAGCTTAGTTCTACCATGTCCAAAAAAACAGCTTTCTTTAAGCGTAAGAATTTCAAAAATCGGTTTAGTTGTTTTGGAGTTTATTCATTACAAACAAAATACTTTTTTTTTTCACTGTATAATATTAATATTGATGATACTCATTTCAAATACCTCCATAATGTATTTGACGGCACCTGCACCGTTGTAGATGCGGTGGCGTCGGTCTAGCAAGACAAAATTCTTGTAAACGACACGTGTACCGCACACCTGCGGCATCGCACCTGCGTTACCGCCCGTCCTGCTTGTATAAAACGGACTGAGCGGCCGCCGTTAAGACAGTCTTGGCTCTGACGTGGAACGGTACACTTGTCGTATTCCGTTACTAGTTTATCCTCGACTCATTGGATAATTAATTCGTGTAAACGAATTAATTATTATTCCTAACTACAAAATTAGTCTCTGTACTATACCCACTATACTTCCGACATATTCACACTTTCAGTGGCTGTGTTATATATCATATGGAGCAACATTGGCAATTGTAGTAAAGTATCAGATAACAGAGAAACTAATTATGCTTTAGAGGAGAAACATTCCGTATGCAAGTACGTTCAATTTGTTGATTGTTAGTTTCAGATATTATACAAACATTTTTTAATATATTTTAATCTTTCTAATATAATAATATTATATTTAACTTTTCGCGGTGCTATTTTAGGATACGGTCACCAAACGAAGATACGAGCAGTATGGTGATCCATGTCGATTGTCAAGGTTCAAATCGAGGACTCTTCATGGGATTAATTCTAATTGTAATCGTCATTGGAATGCTCGTAATCGGGTTTGTGTTTAGCAGCGTTGGCGAGTAAGTGGTCTTACTTTTTAACATTTTCAAATAAATATTTCTCCGACTAAAATGATAATTAAAAATATATTTAGTTAAATTTTATAGAAATATGATAGAATATCGGAATCATAAACAAGTTAACAAAACACCTAATATTAAGCGGGTACTGAAATATTGAAATCTATACATATAATAAAATTGTAAATAGCAGATGTCTGTACATTTTATATTTTTGTAATAAAAGTGATTGAGGGGTACTAAAAATAAGTAATTAAATACATTTCTACCATTTTTAGAATTTTCTGTCTGTCTGTCTGTCTGTCTGTCTGTCTGTTTGTTTGTTAACGTATCACGTTTAAAGTACTAATTTATATCATAAAAATTGTTAAGGAAATTATAAAGTAAACCTTCGGGTTACATTTAGTCTTTATTTCATTAAAATCGGTTCATTCCATCAAAAGTTATGATAAATATTCTGAAGTATGGGTAGGGAATTTGCTCAACGGTGGCTTTGTTGGAGTCATCAAGTTGATGTTAGCAGCGCCATCTCTCTTTAAATATATACATATAATAAAAATGATGATAACATGTTGTGTCTCTTTCTGTACATTGTATATATTATATATTATCTATACATATAATAAAATTGTAAATAGCAGATGTCTGTACATTTTATATTTTTGTAATAAAAGTGATTGAGGGGTACTAAAAATAAGTAATTAAATACATTTCTACCATTTTTAGAATTTTCTGTCTGTCTGTCTGTCTGTCTGTCTGTCTGTTTGTTTGTTAACGTATCACGTTTAAAGTACTAATTTATATCATAAAAATTGTTAAGGAAATTATAAAGTAAACCTTCGGGTTACATTTAGTCTTTATTTCATTAAAATCGGTTCATTCCATCAAAAGTTATGATAAATATTCTGAAGTATGGGTAGGGAATTTGCTCAACGGTGGCTTTGTTGGAGTCATCAAGTTGATGTTAGCAGCGCCATCTCTCTTTAAATATATACATATAATAAAAATGATGATAACATGTTGTGTCTCTTTCTGTACATTGTATATATTATATATTATGGTGACTAAAATCATTATGGGGAACTAAAAATAATTAAATAAGTACATTTTTATAATTTTTAGAATTGTCTTTCTGTCTGTTTGTCTGTTTTTATATGAAAGCATCACGTCTAAAGTAAACATCTTTTTTTTTCAAAGAAATCGTTAAGAAAATCATAAAGCGTATCTTCGAGTTACATTTAATCTTTGTTTTATTAAAATTGGTTAATTCTATCGAAAGTTATGATTATTATTTTGAAATGTAGGTTCGAATTTGTTTAATGGCGCCACAAAATCTCAGAAATATTAATAAAAAGATACGTGTGAAAAATGATGATAACATGTGTCTCTTTCTGTACATTGAATATATTATATATTATGGTGACTAAAATCATTATGGGGAACTAAAAATAATTAAATAAGTACATTTTTATAATTTTTAGAATTGTCTTTCTGTCTGTTTGTCTGTTTTTATATGAAAGCATCACGTCTAAAGTAAACATCTTTTTTTTTTCAAGGAAACCGTTAAGAAAATCATAAAGCGTATCTTCGAGTTACATTTAATCTTTGTTTTATTAAAATTGGTTAATTCTATCGAAAGTTATGATTATTATTTTGAAATGTAGGTTCGAATTTGTTTAATGGCGCCACAAAATCTCAGAAATAGTAATAAAAAGATACGTGTGTAAAAAAAAACGTTCTATTATAATATATTTATACTTAAAACACAGTAAAAAAAATATGTTTTCCTTAAATTAAAAAAGGATGTTTTCTCACAAAGAACGTAATAGATGGCGTTGTACAAATTACAACCTTTTCTGAATTGCGGTGTTAAGATTTTTCGCAGGTGAATCGTATTGACACTCACTGAAAAAATTTATGTTCATGAGTCCGGCGAAGCTGCAAGACTGTTAGAGTCGTGTAGGCTAACAACACAAAGCACAAACACCGACAGAAACAGAAAAAAGAGACGTACCGCGTACGTCGAAATTATTCAACAAAACTCGAAAACTCGACTAAAAGTAGTAAATTTGCAATAAATGTCGTGATATTGTTTTATACCCAGAATCCCTCTAAACCTCTAATACCAAATAACTTTCCTTACAGTTTTAAGATAGGGATAATAACATCGATGATGACATCGATGTTGGCATCGATAGCTCAACATCGATGTTCGATGTTTAGGCTACTCAAAACATCGATGATGACCATTATCGATGGTTTTTGTATATGTGTAGATACTTACACATTGTTTCAAAATTATGTGGGTATACACATCAAGGGAAAAGTAACTATTAACTTGAATATCAATTTACGTAGAATAGTTATTATGCGACAACCGACAACGACACTACAAAATAAAGCGAAAGCAGTGACCATTGTGACATCACAGGTGACACTTGACAATTAAGTTTGACTCACCATACTGACATTTTTTTAGGTTAACGATTTGTTCAGGAATTCTGAATTATTCAAAATTTTTAATCTTCAGAGCAGATGCAAGATTTAGTTGATATTGATTTCGCGAGTTCGCATTGTTTGCAAGTTCCCAATTATCGATTATGGGTTCATTGACGTCGATGTTTCGATGTTTGACATGTGTCAACATCGATGTTAAAATATCGAAGTTTTAATTTTTAACATCGATGATCATCTAACATCCCTATTTTAAGTGTGTTTCCCACTCAGCGTGTGTTATGCGACGATCGTAAATAAAGCGCAAGGTCAAACTTTACGCGTTGTAGGAGTGGACCCCAGTACTGATTGTTTTGCACATGGCCAACTCTATGCCAACCTTTTTCTGTACGCCCCGGCTAAGTCTACTTCTATCGTCGTTTACACGGAAGCTCTATCATAAACGACTTAGAACTTTGAGCGTATCGATTTATTTTGTTACCACTTATTCATACAGTAATGATATAAATCGTTTAATATTCTCTTACCCTAAACGTCAAATTCTTTAAGTAAAACCTATATTCGCGAGCTACGCCGCGGGCACAGCTAGTATCAAATAATCTTTTAACAAAGAAGCTATGGATGAGTTGTCACGCTTGATTACGAAAATGCTTTACAACCTGTTATCGTTCTCGCCCTCTAAACCTTCAAAACGAAACGCAGTTGTGCATACATTGCGGCAGGAATAGATAAGGGAATAGAATGTACTAATCTAGTCGGGCACCTAAGAATAAAAAAGAATGGCAAAGAAAAAATTTCATTGCACACACCAAAACATATATGATAGATGGTAGTCCAATAGGCGGTCCTATTCTTAAACACGATATAGTGCGATGGTTATGCATTAAGATTACAGATATATTATTAACTAGCTATTCCCCGCGACTTCGCCCGCGTGTTATTTAGGGTTTTAATTATGTAGCGTGGAACCTATTTTTTTTTTCTCATATATAAGTAGCCTAAGTTACTCCTTATAACATCAGCTATCTCCCAGTGTGAAAGTCCCGTCGAAATTGGTCCAGCCGTTTCGGAGATTAGCCCAAACAAACAGACGGACAGACAGACAAAAATTTAAAAAATTGTGTTTTTGTTATAAGTATCGTATATACTTTCATAAGCATTTAATAAAAAGCTTTTATTTTAACATTACAAACAGACACTTCAATTTTATTTATTTGTATAGATTTGTATATTTATATCTAAGTGACAGATTAGTAATTTTAACGAGTTCATACGTTTTGGTTGACAGGCACGTAGTTTGAAGATTACTTTGACCCTACCAAACCCAGAATTATGTGTAATATTTTTTCTAGAAATATTCTAACTAGACATTGCCATACTCATAGTAAGAATGAAAAAAATGTAATCGACAAAAAATCTAGCATGCTACGTAATAAAACGCAGAAACGCATGCTAGGCTTTATATATAAGTATATTATGGCTGCGGTACGAATTGGTCGACTCACAGACTACCACCGTGAAAAATCACAATAATGGTGTTTTGTATGGTGAGTGCAGAGAACCGGAGACCCTTTTTACTCCTAACGACCCTTACTTTGAAGACCCTTTTACTGGCAAGAAGGCATTACAGATTAGAATATCGGGGTGACAGCGCGTCTGCATTTTGATTTTGAATCACGGGTAGATGTAAATTTCTAAAGGCCACATTATCCACTTATCATCAGGTGTGTTGCGCGCTCGCTTAGCCATCATTATCCTTTAAATAACGAAGAAACAGAAACAAACTAACGTTAATGAGAAATAAAATAAATAAAATAGCCTTTATTTCTACTACAATGCAAACTTGACATATGATTTCATATATTCAAATTATATACAATATTAAAAACTATAATAATAATAAAAAAAAAACTAAAACTAGAAACTTAATTATAATTATCATATAGTCCTAATCCCCGCGGTATCGTGCCAAGAACGCTGGCCGCGTTTCCCCGCTGAATGGCTATACTTAGCCTTTGAGCGAGAAAAGAACCAGTCCTCTTATCACTAGCAGCAACGACCAGCCGCGGATGGAGTTTCTTTAAGAACTTCACCGCACGTGGACCCCACGGACCGATAGTCTCTACAGCAAATGGCACAAATATGTAGTCATCTCTCAGAGACTCATATTTGCGCCACTTAGTTCAGCTGCCTCTGATGCTGCCCCGGCTCTAAACGAGGTACCCCTGAGATGAGAGGCCGCCAGAGTGTCTACACAAGTAGCATCCTACACTAGGGCTTTACCTCTCTCCCAAGGGACCAATGTCATACCGTCGGGTCTCCTGCCATCATCTCTAAATATTCCACAAAGCTCTAAAACCGAGGGAACATTTATAGATACAAGGGCCCTTCGGATGACACTATTTAAAGAACTGTGTCGTGAAAACCTACCAGCGCTTTTCTTACATGAAAGTCCGTGGAGCCCAAACTTGTCGACGCTGCTACCACAGGGGCACTCATGGGGTTGACAAAGCGCCGCTCCTAGTCGGATTCCTACGGCAATACGCAAGCTTTCCTCATCAAGTAATGTGCCGAGATTACTTGATGGTAAAGCGTGTAACCAGTGACTGGATTCCTTAGTCGAAACTACTAGAAGGCGTGCCTTATCTTGGTCATTATGGAAATTATGAAACAAATCTTTCTGCACGCTCTGTACCAACGGAATCTCCCACTGTTTTTGTTGGTTAACTTCCAGTGGAACATTTTCGCCGGGACAGAGTGTTTGCCATGTCTACCTTGCCTCCGTAGCAAAGCATAGGTCTGCTTTGTTATTTAAAATTATGTTTCATAAATTTCTGACACTATTAACGGAATCAAAGAAAGCAGGCATTGCAACGCTAGAAAGATTCCTCACACCAATGCCACCAAATTTTATAGGTAAAGTAGCTTGAGTCCAGGCTGTTGTCCTGAGAAGGTTTGACCGAAGGATGCTTCTGACGAAGGCTTTCAAGAGTTTCGACATTACGAGGAGCCAGGATGTCGTCTGAGAATAAAATACGGGATGCATTTTTTAAGTCGCCATCCATTATTTTCGACTCAACTATTTCTTTTAAATAAAATTTAGGCCGTGGTTGAGATAAATGGCTATTAATTGGGTAATCTAAATTTTGAAAAGATGTCTCTTTTAGTTGAGACGTAATTGATTTATTTATTGTTTTATCAAAATGAAAACGGGAATATGCGAAAGTAAATAATTTTTGCTAACTATTTTCACTATTTGTTAAACAAATTTGAATAGTGCATGACAATGCTTTAGCAAGCTGCATCCTCGCACCTCTAGGAATTCTTTTAATCACTGGTACATTACGATGATAATTGTAAATTTGCTCCGAAAAAAGGGAAAAATTTGTGTCATTAGTTGAATTGTTAATAGAGTTATGAATTTCTACGGTAGGCTGTGAAGCCGAAATACTTTTACCTTTAAACAGCCTACCGTCGGCACAATTTTGACACTGTAGGAAATCCGGCTGTGAATATAGCGGAGCAGAGATATTCATTAAAAAGTCTAAACAAATCTCTACAGCACTCGAAAGTCTTTATATTACATAACTTCATATTTGATTGCTGCTGTACCCCGCATCTTTCCCTGAAACAATCATTTACGGCCTAAATTAAAGCACTTTACTCTATAAATAAAATATTATCACATTAGTTCCCTGGATTTATTCCATATTGATAAAAAATTGTTTCTAGTCGTTATGTTTTGACAGTTGACAACGACGCAGCAGAAATATTTTCCTTTATAAATGAGAATTACAACTGAAATCAAAAAATAATTACTATAACAACTCTCTTATATATTTACTGATCTTTTTATTGAAATTTATAAGCCAGAATTGGCCTCTAAATAACAAAATAAAATAAGTTACATATACGTTGCTTATGACAGTGAAAAATTTTGTAAAAATGAAAAATAAATATAATTACATACATAAAGAATTATAAGTGATCAACGTGGTTAAATTATACCAAATTCAGCCATGTTTATTTCTATATAGAAATGTATACATGTGTAATACGAATATATCCACGTCACAGAGAAAAAGATTTTTCTTTTACGAACCCAATACCTTTGCATCTTAACATTTTTGTTAAAATTTGAAGATATTGGGCCTATGAAATAAATTAACAGAGGAGTTTGGAGAAAACACTACTTAATGAATTGGGAAAGTGATGACGATCGATTTTTTTTCTCTACTTTTTATGTCAAACTTTTAGATATTTTGCGAGAAAACACATTATATTTTACATATTCACGGATTCGTTTTCCTTTTAAATCATAACATTAAACAGTATTTCTATCAAGTTTTCTAAAATAGGAATTTTGGACGTTTAGCTAATAACTAGGTTAAAACGTGTTTTATAATGCAATCATGAATACGTTGAATGCAATGTATTATTTTTGCAACACATAAAATAATGTCCTATATCTAATCGTTACTATACAGATACTTCTGCATGTGAATATATTGAATGAAAACACACCTCAAATGTCGATCAGTTTGCCCGATTCAGGCAAACGAACGTGTTTTTATTTTCATATTCAATTATATCTTAATGAAAAAATTATTTCTAGAACGTTTTTCCAGAAAATTCGCAAAAGTGGCTTATCATCTAAATGACCTTACTAAATTATTTATGCACGTCATGATGCTAGTTGCCGCCGTTATAGCTTACAAGCAATCACTTAAGCTAGACATAAATGAGCATCCTGTATCCTTATTAGATGACGTCCTCCTCTTTATATGCTTGCCAGCGTTCTTTATGGATACAGTTTTTTCAATGGCCGCTACAATAAGTTTGCTGAATATCGTTAAAACCATTGATTTCGCAGTTATGGTAAGAACTTTTTTAATTATTTTTAAGGATAATAATTAATTTTATGTTAGAAATTTACACGATATAACTAAAATAACAAACATCATCATCATCATTATTACAGCCCTTCACAAGTCCACTGTTGAACATAGGACTCCCCCAAAGAATGCCACAAAGCACGGTCCTGAGCCACCTGCATCCATCGACTTCCTGCATATCTTACCAGGTCGTCACTCAATCTAGTGGGGGGACGCCCTACACTTCGCCTGCCGGTACGAGGCTGCCACTCGAGAACCTTTCTGCCCCATCGGTTGTCGGTTCTTCGAGCTATATGGCCGGCCCATTGCCACTTCAGCTTACTAATCCGTTGGGCTATGTCGGTCACTCTGGTTCTACTGCGGATATCCTCATTTCTGAGTTTATCACGCAGAGAAACTCCGAGCATAGCCCTCTCCATAGCTCGTTGAGCGACCTTGAGCTTCCTCATCCGGCCAGCAGTGAAGGACCACGTCTCAGTTCCGTATGTCATCACTGGCAACACGCACTGGGTGTGCAGTCTCGTTTTCAAGTTTTGAGGTATACCTGACGAGAAGATGTGTCGTAATTTCCCGAACGCTGCCCAACCGAGTTAAATCCGTCGATTGACCTCTCGGTCGAAGTTGGACTTACCTAGTCGGACTATTTGTCCCAGGCAAACATACTCGTCAACAACTTCGAGCTTAGTGTTCCCAACAACTACCGGCATAGGTGTGACATGGACATTAAACATGATCTTTGTTTTGTCCATGTTCATCTTAAGACCTATCCGTTGGGAAACACTATTGAGGTCATTGAGCATAGTGCTTAGATCCTCCAGCGATTCTGCCATAAGGACAATATCGTCGGCAAATCGAAGGTGAGTGATGTACTCGCCATTGATGTTGATACCGTATCCTTTTCAGTCCAGAAGCTTGAAAACATCTTCCAATGCAGCGGTAAAGAGTTTCGGGGATATGACGTAACCCTGTCTTACACCTCTCTGCAATTGGATAGGTTTCGTACTCTGGTTCTGTACTCGGATAGCAATCGTAGCCCTACTGTACAAGCACTTTAACACTTCGATATACCGACAGTCAACTTGGCATCGCTGAAGGGACTGCAGCACCGCCCAAATTTCGACGGAATCAAAGGCTTTTTTTTTGCGCGCGAGACGATTCGTAATGACACTCAAAAACAGCACGTAGACGCGGCTCAGAAGGGAAATCGGTCTGTAGTTCTTCAAGAGAGCGTTGTCGCCTTTCTTGAAGACCAAGACCACCGCACTTCTGCTCCACGCCTCCGGAGTAGTGCCACCATGGAGGACGGAATTAAAGAGCTTCTGAAGGACTTCAAGTACCGGTTTTCCACCCGCTTTCAGAAGCTCCGCTGTAATTCCATCCTTGCCTGGGGCCTTGCCGTTTTTAAGGTGCTGGAGAGCCATTCTAATCTCGCTCAGACTGACGTCCGGGATATCCTCGGAATAATGTCGGATAAGACTAGCTCTTGAATCGTTACTCATACTTGCGTGCGGCTCCAACGATGACGTGTACAGCTGCCCATAGAACCTCTCAATCTCACTCAAAATCTCAGGTGCCCCGGAAACGATGCTGCCACATTCGGTCTTCAGCTTTGACAGTTGGCTCTTACTGGCAGACATATCTCTGGCAAAGACTTTGGAGCCTTGATTCCGCTCGATCGCTTCTTCAATACGAGCTATATTGAAGTTGCATAAATCCCGTCGCATGCACTTGGAGATCTGTCTGTTCAGTTGCCTGTATGCTGTCAAATCTGTTGAATAATGTAGCTTCATCTCCCGTCTAACAGCCATGAGATTAAGAGTGTGATCGGAGAGTTTTTGTGTTCTTCTGCGGCGGGTCTTGCAGAACTTAGCTCCGACCGCATGGACAGTTTCCACGAGCTTGTCATTCAAATCGTCCACTTCATTGCAGTCTTCTAGGCACTTAAAACGGTTTTGTAACTCGAGCTGAAAGGTTTCGGGACTTTGGATTAGAGCACGAGGGGGACGGAGCGTTGACTTCATTAGACGAGACCTCTCCAACTTAACGTTTAGGTTCAGTGTGCCTCTAACCATTCGGTGAACGCTGCCGATTTTCACCCTCGCGATCACTGAGACATCACTGAACAGTTGTCGTCTGGTCGTCATGAATGAAGTCAATCTCATTTTTTGTCAACCCGTCGGGGCTCGACCAGGTCCACTTCCTGTGGGGCCGCTTCTGAAAGAAAGAGTTCATCATAAAGAGTCCCTCTTTCTTCATGAAGTCGGCCAGCTGCTGGCCCCTTGGGTTCCGTTGCCCTATTCCAAATTTTCCCACTTTCAGCTCACCGTTCTCTCTTGTGCCTTGTTTTGCATTGAAGTCTCCCATTAACACCGTATATTGGGTTTTTGAGGAATGCATGGCTCTAGCGATATCCTCATACATTTCCTCCACCTCCTGATCGGGGTGTGCCGAGGTTGGTGCGTAAACCTGTATGACCTTCAGCGAATACCGTTTGGTGATTTTGAGTATAAGGTACGCAACCCTCGTCGACACACTCTCAATCTTTACAACTTTGTTAACGAGAGACTTGTGGACGATAAATCCGACACCTCCTTGGGACAGATGGTTGCCCTCCCGGTAATAGATCAAGTTGCCGGATTCGAGGATTACCGTGTCCTCCCCCTCTCTTCGGACTTCGGATAATCTTATAATATGCCAGCGTAACTTGTCTATCTCTTCTTCCAGCTCCACAATCTTCTCGTCAGTCCTCAGGGTGCGTGCGTTGTATGTTGCCAGGTCGAGTCGTCGTAGGTGGCAACCGAACCTCCACCGGAGATTCTTAGCACCCCCTGCCCCGCCGTTACCATGGTCGCCACCGTAGCCAGGAATAGCGGGGCCGCCGGGGACTGGGGGCCGTCTCTTCGTAACTTTCATCATGGGGGGTATATTGCCATAGTTGCCACGCTTGGCGAGCGGGTTGGCAACCGCAGTTTTTTTATTGTATTTTTGCCGTTACCAGGAAGATGCTGCTGCCCATCTCCTGGCTGTTTCCCTTTGTCGCCTTTTACGACACCCACGGGATCTTCCCGTAGTGGATATTCTTAACCGCCACTACACGGCTATAAAATAACGAACGGTTAGACATAACCCTTGGCCCCGAAATAATGACGATTAAGGGTGGCAAACGAGCACACACTGATGGTAAGTGATTGCTTTGGCCCATAGACATCTATATCTATCATCGATTACGTATTAAAATGCAAATGCGTTGTCACCCCTGTGAACTAAGATGGAATGCATCTTTTCCAGTAAAAGGGGTCTCCGGTTCTCTACACTTACCATACGAAACACAGCAGCGTTAGGCTGCTATTTTACGCTGGTATTCTGTGAGATTGTGATCATTCCCCGGTCGAGCCGATCCATTCGAGCTACAACTATACTACTAATATAGCTGCAGCATGACTCTACCACGTAAAAAATTCGCTTTGGACACGTAACAAGTTTGTAAGGCCTCGAATCGAGATCATATTTTGGGTCTAAATGTTAGCCAATGTGCATTGTATGAATTTAAAGCGCCCTCCATTATACAGGGGAAAATTCTAGTACTAGGCAACGATTTTCGAAAAAGAGGAATCTCTTCAAAATTAGGACGAATAATAGTAAACCGCATTTCAAGAAGATTTACAATTATAACTCTTTTAAGTTAAGTCGCCTCTAGATTATCCTCTTATTTGTAATAGTTAATCACAACTACAATATTAGATTTGCATCAATTTTTACCGAAATTGAAAGCAAAAAATTATTTTATAAAGATTTTTATTTTTATTTAATACAGTAATCCACCATGTAAGAATTTCTCTTTAGTTATGATAACGAATAACGATTAACTTATGTAAATTACATATGGCTAAACGCCTAGACTAGAACAATGTTTTTGTAATTCAAAACATTGCAAAAGCATAAGCGGTGCTGACAAACGCTTGAATACTACTTTAAAGACCGAAGTTATTTATTAGGAGACCAACATGTGAATATACCTAACAGGCCTTTTGTCCTTAGAAGAATATGGTTGGTGTAAATACTCAATACACACTCAGCAATACGAGTGCTGTCACACACCTTCATAATTGTGTTTATTGCAAAGGTTATCGTATACCTAAACTCAAATCTTTATCATAACACGTTATATTAAAATAAATATAATATATATTTGGTTTTTCAGATAATACAGGTGATTATTCAAACACCTCTATTGGTTGATGGTCTACGTCGTTGCAGTAACAGCAGAAAACTGCGACGCACAAAGCCCGGACGAGATCTTTTTATGTTCCTTATTATAGCAAATGTGGGGATGTGGTTGTTATACACATTCTCTTACAAATCGCCTGATAGCCAAGACGAGAGATACGAGTACTACGGCAAAGTACTTTGGACTAAACTCGGTCATGTCTCTTTACCATTTGTCATGTTTTATAGATTCCATTCTAGTGTATGTTTCGCAGACATCTGGTATTCGGCTTATAAGCCTAGTTCTGAACATTAAAATTTAAATATTTATGTTATTTTATTACATTACTTTATTTAAAAAATATTACCTTATAACGTTTCAAATTTTAAATCAACAAGATGAAGACTAGAGTGAGTATCCTGTCAATAAAAAAATAACTTTTGTAAAAAAGTAAAAGTCGACTTCAAACGACTAAAAATAATAAAATAAATTCATATTATGAAATCGCTATGTTACGCGATATCTTCGTCTTTTGTGAATTGATTTTGCTAATTCTTTTTTTATCAAATAAACTACAACTTCACAAGTGGCTCCATATAAATTTGAAAATCAAACTCAGCTCGTAGGGTTGGCATAATAGGGGGTGAAATTTTGAATGAAACTATTTAGACATTTAGATTTTGTAGCCCACTCTAACGCGTAAAAAAATTAATAAAATGCATAAAAACCGACTTCAAACACCTAAGAAGTATAAAATAATTACATATTCTGAAATTGGGGTTTTAAATCTTCAATAAATACAATATGTTTTAATACTAACTTCAGTATGTAAAATTATTTTATTCTTTTAATTGTCTCCAATCTGCCGTGTAGTGGCGGTCAAGAATATCCACTACCCCATATCCTCCCGTGGGTGTCGTAAAAGGCGACAAAGGGAAACAGCCAGGAGATGGGCAGCAGCATCTTCCTGATAATAGCCAAATTACAATAAAAAAACTGCGGTTGCCAACCCGCTCGCCAAGCGTGGCAACTATGGCAAATACCCCCCAATGATGAGAGCAACAAAAAAACGGCCCCCAGTCCCCGGCGGCCCCGCTATTCCTGGCTACGGTGGCGACCATGGTAACGGCGGGGCAGGGGGTGCTAAGAATCTCCGGTGGAGGTTCGGTTGCCACCTTAGACGACTCGACCTGGCAACGTACAACGCACGCACCCTGAGGACTGACGAGAAGATCGTGGAGCTGGAAGAAGAGATAGACAAGTTGCGCTGGCATATTATAGGATTATCTGAAGTCCGAAGAGAGGGGGAGGACACGGTAATCCTCGAATCCGGCAACTTGCTCTATCACCGGGAGGGCGACCATCTGTCCCAAGGAGGTGTCGGATTTATCGTCCACAAGTCTCTCGTTAACAACGTTGTAAAAATCGGGAGTGTGTCGACGAGGGTTGCGTACCTTATACTCAGAATCACCAAACGGTATTCGCTGAAGGTCATACAGGTTTACGCACCAACCTCGGCACACCCCGATGAGGAGGTGGAGGAAATGTATGAGGATATCTCTAGAGCCATGCATTCCTCCAAAACCCAATATACGGTGTTAATGGGAGACTTCAATGCAAAACTAGGCACAAGAGAGAACGGTGAGCTGAAAGTAGGGAAATTTGGAATAGGGCAACGGAACCCAAGGGGCCAGCAGCTGGCCGACTTCATGGAGAAAGCGGGACTCTTTATGATGAACTCTTTCTTCCAGAAGCGGCCCCACAGGAAGTGGACCTGGTCGAGCCCCGACGGTTCCACAAAAAATGAGATTGACTTCATTATGACGACCAGACGACAACTGTTCAGTGATGTCTCAGTGATCGCGAGGGTGAAAACTGGTAGCGATCACCGAATGGTTAGAGGCACACTGAACCTAAACGTTAAGTTGGAGAGGTCTCGTCTAATGAAGTCAACGCTCCGTCCCCCTCGTGCTCTGTTTCAAAGTCCCGAAACCTTTCAGCTCGAGTTACAAAACCGTTTTCAGTGCCTAGAAGACTGCAATGAAGTGGACGATATGAATGACAAGCTCGTGGAAACTGTCCATGCGGTTGGAGCTAAGTTCTGCAAGACCCGCCGCAGAAGAACACAAAAACTCTCCGATCACACTCTTAATCTCATGGCTGTTAGACGGGAGATGAAGCTACATTCTTCAACAGACTTGACAGCATACAGGCATCTGAACAGACAGATCTCCAAATGCATGCGGCGGGACCTACGCAACTTCAATACAGCTCGTATTGAAGAAGCGATCGAGCGGAACCAAGGCTCCAAAGTCTTTGCCAGAGATCTGTCTGCCAGAAAGAGCCAACTGTCAAAGCTGAAGACGGAATGTGGCAGCATCGTTTCCGGGACACCTGAGATTTTGAGTGAGATTGAGAGGTTCTATGGGCAGCTGTACACATCATCGTTGGAGCCACACGCAAGTGTGAGTAACGATCCAAGAGCGAGTCTCATCCGACACTATTCCGAAGATATCCCGGATGTCAGTCTGAGCGAGATTAGGATGGCTCTCCAGCACCTTAGAAACGGTAAGGCCCCAGGCGAGGATGGAATTACAGCGGAGCTTCTGAAAGCGGGTGGAAGACCGGTACTTGAAGTCCTTCAGAAGCTCTTTAATTCCGTCCTCCATGGTGGCATTACACCGGAGGCGTGAAGCAGAAGTGCGGTGGTCTTGTTCTTCAAGAAAGGTGACAACGCTCTCTTGAAGAACTACAGACCGATTTCCCTTCTGAGCCGCGTCTACGTGCTGTTTTCGAGAGTCATTACGAATCGTCTCGCGCGCAGACTTGACGACTTCCAGCCTCCCGAACAAGCCGGTTTCCGAAAGGGCTTTAGCACCATAGACCACATACATACCCTTCGGCAAGTTGTACAGAAGTCCGAAGAGTACAATTTGCCACTATGTCTGGCGTATGTGGACTATGAGAAAGCCTTTGATTCCGTCGAAATTTGGGCGGTGCTGCAGTCCCTTCAGCGGTGCCAAGTTGACTGTCGGTATATCGAAGTGTTGAAGTGCTTGTACAGTAGGGCTACGATGGCTATCCGAGTACAGAACCAGAGTACGAAACCTATCCAATTGCAGAGAGGTGTAAGACAGGGTGACGTCATATCCCCGAAACTCTTCACCGCTGCATTGGAAGACGTTTTCAAGCTTCTGGACTGAAAAGGATACGGTATCAACATCAATGGCGAGTACATCACTCACCTTCGATTTGCCGACGATATAGTCCTTATGGCAGAATCGCTGGAGGACCTAAGCACTATGCTCAATGACCTCAATAGTGTTTCCCAACGGATAGGTCTTAAGATGAACATGGACAAAACTAAGATCATGTTTAATGTCCATGTCACACCTATGCCGATAGTTGTTGGGAACACTAAGCTCGAAGTTGTTGACGAGTATGTTTACCTGGGACAAATAGTCCGACTGGGTAAGTCCAACTTCGACCGAGAGGTCAATCGACGGATTCAACTCGGCTGGGCAGCGTTCGGGAAGCTACGACACATCTTCGCGTCAGACATACCTCAAAACCTTAAAACGAAATTGTACAACCAGTGCGTGTTGCCAGTGATGACTTACGGAACTGAGACGAGGTCCTTCACTGCTGGCCGTATGAGGAAGCTCAAGGTCGCTCAGCGAGCTATGGAGAGGGCTATGCTCGGAGTTTCTCTGCGTGATAAACTTAGGAATGAGGATATCCGCAGTAGAACCAGAGTGACCGACATAGCCCAACGGATTAGTAAGCTGAAGTGGCAGTGGGCCGGCCATATAGCTCGAAGAACCGACAACCGATGGGGAAGAAAGGTTCTCGAGTGGCAGCCTCGTACCGGTAGGCGAAGTGTAGGGCGTCCCCCCACGAGATGGAGTGACGACCTGGTAAGACATGCAGGAAGTCGATGGATGCAGGTGGCTCAGGACCGTGTTTTGTGGCATTCTTTGGGGGAGGCCTATGTTCAGCAGTGGACTTGTGAAGGGCTGTAATGATGATGATGATGATGAATTGTCTCCAATAAAGTTAATTTTTCATTTGAAGCACAGTTTAACAGAATTGGTTCTAATCAAATTCCTGCTAAGAGGTGTGTTGCTGGAAACACTTGTCAAATCTATATTTATATAAAAGATTGCAAATATGTTAAATTATAATTCTAAACGGTACGAAAATAGGACTGTAAAGGTCTTTTTATAGTTTCCAGGAAAGCAATATAATATTGATAATAGACAACAATAAAAAACTATAAAAGCAACGTTTTAATATAGAAATATAAATCTTTTAAAAAAAGTTGCAATACTGCACATCCACCCCATTTCTCCATAATAAAGTTTGTTAATTTGGGTTGGCAGCTTAACTAGCTTTTTAATTCTTAGAAGCCAAAGTTACAGGAAGTGGAACCCATATCACGCCATATTCACCAGGGAAAACTGCAGATACCTAGACCATATAGACCAAGTACCTCTTGGTAGATTGCAGTTCATAATATCTTTTAAAAGGCTTGAATTGACAAGAGCCTCCCCTTCATAAAGAAAAGTAGTTAATGCTTCTTCATTCGACGTTATTTCATTAGTAATCTTAAAGCTGATTTCACCAAGCGCTCAAAAAATCCTCCCATGAACAAAGCGGATGGTGGTATGATTTTCCAATGAATTTGTTCACTGGTTGCAAAGTCAGATATAGTCTGTAAAATGCCTTGAGCTGTCTGCTTATTCCAACGAAGGCTGTACATTTGTCTGAATAAGCCTTACTGCTGTTTCTCGTCTAGATATGAAATTGTATAAGGCCATAATAGTAGAGTCTGTAGAAAGAAAGAGTATACTATTTCTAAGTGAACAGCTGTTATAGTAAGGCAAGTAAATATAGAGCTTAACTCTTCTACTTCCGACTGTATTTATAATAGGTTCAAAATAGTCTAAGATTTTGCAAAACGATCCCTTTGCGGGAGACCAGAGACTGTTCAAATTTGTACGAAGTAAATATATAAAAGCTATTATAAAAGGTACACTACTTTGATGCAGTTTAAATCAACAAATGAATCAATCATCAGACTTAAATGCTCGAACCGGCGACAAGGAGTAGCATCTAGGTAATAAATGGATATATATCAAATCCTTGTACCATGCCATGGACGAGGCCGATGCCTACAAATAAACATTTAAGAGCTGTTAATATTTAATTAACCTTGAGAGCTGTGATTGGTCAGGGGCTCAGCGCTCGCCACAATTTCAGAATGCGCGAGTAACCCCAGCTTCAGTCGCGCCGGCACCAAAGAAAATGCTCATTAAAATTTGAAATCCTAATTTACCTATGTTTGTTAGAAGAAGATAGCTAGTGAACTTGCGCTTAGCTAAGAAGGAAAACATCGTGAGAAAACCTGCATGTCTGAGAAATATAAATATTTCGAAGACATGTAAAGTCCATCAACACGCCCCTGAGCAGCGTGGCGATACTATCAATAACCTTCTAAGAAATTAGAGAAATGAATGAGCTGTTAACTTTACTTTTTACTTTAATATGACCCTATTTTTGTAGTGCTTTTAGTGAGTGAAAACATGATGTATATTTGAGGAATAAAAGATATTAAGTGATATGTTGAGTCCACCAACTCATATCTGTGTAATACTTTAGAATAACAAACTCATTCGGTAGCACTCAGAACTATTTATAACCTGTAACTATATTTTTTTACTGTCGTAGGCTGATGATGATGAAGATAATTTTTCCACTGCAACTAAACTTTGAACAGAGTTCGTAAGTGTTTTGAAGTCAGCAATTACATTTTATTAAAAAAATTAGTTCTTTGACCCTTTTGAGTGCACTGAGGAATACCACAAGCTAAAGTTAGAAAGAAAAAGAGAGAAACTTATATTAAAAAAGAATCATTATAATTGGTTCACGATAAAGGAAGATAGTATTGCGTAACATACATACAAAAAATGAACATATCGGCTCAAAATAAATTATTCACCCTTAGCAGTTGTACTGACTACCAACCCACCTGTATATCCCTATACCATATATGAATGTGAGCCTCGTCCACCGTTGTTTAAAATTTGCCATGTGTTGGCAGCTTCAATATTTTCTACACTTTCTTGTCTAATCCATGCCAGTATAATTCATAATAATGTGCAAGTTGTTAAATAGGAATATTCTAGGCTAATAATATGAAACATCGCATATTGCGCTCGAATATTTTATTTTGTTAGGAAAATATCTAATTTAAAATGCCTTCTGATTCTCAGTAATGACATGATAGCATCATCTATATTCAACTGATGTAGCTATCGAGTCTGAAACGGTGTTTCGCGAGCTTTAGATGGTATTCGCATTACACGACTACACGTAGTTGATGTTAAATATAAAAGATGTCGTTGTAATAAGTACACTTATTTATTAATTAATAGTGTCTATTTTTCATTTATTGTAAATCCATGTGTTGTTTTATTTTATAATGATATTATATAAAAGATAATATGAACATTTTAACAGCCCATATATATATAGTCCATAACATCCATATTAAAATGTTTTAACGTTTCAAATTAGGGTAATAATTAATAATATAAGTATTTAAAGTTAGCTATATAGATAGTGACGCTCTATAGTTGCATGTACACCCCATAGACGCTGTCACCTAGTTGAGTTTTTTTTATATAATAAGGATAACAAACGAGTTTACAATCCACCTTATGGTAAGTGGATGCTGTGACCCATAAACATCTACATTTATCCTCGATTAAAAATAAAGATGCAGATGCGTTGTCACCCCTGAGGGCTAAGATATAATGCCCTGTTTCAATAAAAAGGGTCTCCCATTTCTCTATACTCACAATACGAAACACAGCAGAATTAAGGTGTTATTTTACGCTGGTATTCCGCTTCGACCTACCCCAGTCGTGCTACAATCATAAGATAGCTGCCGCGTAGCTCTACTGCGTAAAGAGTATACAGAGATTATGGACTTCCATTTATCACGATCCTGGCGCATATGCTCCTTTCTCCTTTCACATCGATATATTATCTACGCATAAATGTCGGTTAAGGGTACTCTTAATACGGACCATCTATAATATATTTCCAAATGTTGTTGATCTACTTCCGTCTAGGACGCCCCTTACTGATTTTCCCACTGACTTGCACTCACTCCAACATAAATTCATTATTTCTAAGTTTCCACACCACCGAAGCATTTTTTCTTAATCCTGGTCACATTATCTTCTTAAAAATCACACTGTTCTCTTATCACACAATCTTTCACCCTATCATTCAGAGCCACCTTCACATAGCATACTTCTTAATAATTGCATTTGTACGGCATTAATGTTATTTTCGTGTTTTTAACGCTACACCCAACTTTTACTGCTATACATTTAGGTATGGACTTACACATAATTGTAGATTGACAAACATGCCTTTATAACACATTCTGAGTTCCACCAACAAAGGGAAGAGCCTTATTTACTCAAACTGAAAGTACTAAAAGGTCACTAAGGTACTGTATGCACTTTTTTGTACAGTGAACACCCCGTTATTGTCTGTAGCTTGATAAAGAAAGTCAAAACCAATAGACATTTGGTATTATTCAATATAAAAGATTACATCGCTATATATTAAAATCAATTGTTATCCATTAGTCTCGCTAAAACTAGAAAATGACTCGACCGTTTTTGATGTTTTTTTTGTGTGCTATTAAAATTTGTAAATTCACTTCGAATAGTGAGCTAACATACCCAAAATAACTCGTAATGAGGCTGCCTTTGTTGGAGTATGGAGATCCAATAATCAAATCAAATAAAGGCTTGAAAGCGAACGATAAAAAGAGCCTAAAAGACTTTTTGAGCCAAAAGTGCGTTCCTTCTCATTCAATGTAACTTTGTATTCCTTCACAGTATTCATAAATTGCTATAAATTTTAACATGTTCTTTCTTATTTTTGCCACGCGTTATATAAATAACAGAAAGTACCTCTTAGGTTTTCAGCCTCAATTATGAACTTTAGCGTTCTTTGAAACGTAGTCACACCATTAGTGACTTTTTATGGTATACGAGTGAACTGATAAATATCCGCACATGCTTCAAATGCTGTAGATTTTTTTTCAGTCCTTAAAATGGGCACTTGGTGATAAGCGATTTTTAAACCAATTTGACTGAAATAGTTGTATTTTCCAACGTTGTTAACTTCAATGTTGGGTTCACTACCCAGCATTGTATCTATGGTTGGGGAATCTATTAGTTGTTAAGGAATAATCAATGATCAGACGTTTTTGATGTGTATTGCCTTCTGTTACAAGTACTTGTGCTCGCCAAGGAGAGTTATTTGGTTCAATCACTTTATTTTCCAGCAATTTAGAAACTTCTTCATCTAATAAATTCTTCACCAATTTGCATATAACGTCTAGACTTTATTGCAATTGGCTTTATGTTTGGAGAAAAATTCGCAAACAACGATACAGGAGGTACTGAGACTTCCATAACACATATTTTTAAGGAATCCTTTGAACCTCCAAAGTTGAATTCTAATGTCTTGTGACTTTTTTAATAAATCATGTCCTAGGATATCTGCACAGGTTATTGACAATTAGTAAAGATTGATGTGAATATGTATGCTTGTCAAAATTTATCGTTGCATATGTAATGCCTTCAACAAAAGAAACATGACTAAGAGAAGCCAAGATATAGCCTGTTTGTGAGATCTCATCTTCAAGTTCATAATTTGGGCAATTTCTTATTTATAAAACTGACAAAACTTCCGGTGTCAATCAGAGCTTCAGCGTGGAATTCATTGAGCATAATAGGATCTGTCGCTTTTCTTAAACTAGATGGAGATGCAGCAGATACACATGTGGTTTTAGTAGCATCCGCAACTACAGTAAAATTTATCTACCGCTTTTTCAAACAGTAGCGAAGTGCCCTTTCTTTGAACATAATTCACAAATTGCGTTAAAAGCAGGGAATTTTATGCGTTGATGTAGACTTTTAATACCACAAAAAAAAACATCGCTTACATTGATTTGCTGCAGTGGCTATGCTTTAATTATCTATGTTACTTTCTGGGTTTTCATTGTAAGTATCAGTTACATCATGCGATTGCATTCGAAGATTATTGCAGTTTGCTATTATATTTTGCATAAGCTAAAAATTTTTGTTAGCAGTTTCTAAATATGAAGCTTGATTTTGAGCTTCGTCCAATTTCAAAGTTATGTTTTCTAAATATCTTTGCCATATTTTAATGAATGATAGAATATAGGTATTCTTATTTTGCTCTGCCGTTACGTTTTTGAAATTACAATCGTATACTAATTGCCTGAGAACTCGGATATATTCAAAAATAGACTCCTCAGGCTTTTGTTTTCTGATTGCTAGTGCATGAATCGTGCATGAATCACATTTTTAGCCATTATATAAATGCTATCAAGCAAATAAATGGCAGTTGCGTAACATACATACAAAAAATGAATATATCGGCTAAAAATAAATTGTTCATCCTTAACATATATACTGACTACTGACTACAAACCTACCTGTATATTCCTGTACCACATATGGGCGTGGGCCTCACCCACCGTTGTTTAAAATTTGCCATTTGTTGGTGGCTTCAATATTTTCTACACTTTCTTGTCTTATCCATGCCTGTCTAATTCATAATAACGTGCAAGTTGTTAAATAGGATTATTCCAGGCTAATAATATGAAACGTCGCATATTTCGCTCTAAGATTTTATTTTGTTAGTAAAATATCTAATTTAAAATGCCTTCTGATTCCCAGTAATGACTTGATAGCGTCATCTATGTTCAACTGATATATCTATCGAGTCTGAAATGGTGTTTAGCGGACTTTAGATGGTATTCGCATTACACAACTAAACGTAGTTGATGTTAAATATAAAAGATGTCGTTGTAATAAGTAAACTTATTTATTGATTAATTGCGTATATTTTTTATTTATTGTAAAGGGACGTGTTGTTTTATTTTATGATGATATTATATAAAACACAAGATCAACATTTTAACAATCCATTTAATATCCATATTAAAACGATCGTTTCAAGTAAGGATAATAATTAATAATATAAGTATTTAAAGTTAGCTATAAAGATAGTGACGCTCTATAGTTGCATGTACACCCCATAGACGCTGTTGTATATAATAAGGATCACAAACGAGTACACAATCCACCTTATGGTGTGTGGATGTTGTGACCCATAAACATCTACATTTATCCTCGATTAAGAATCAAGATGCAGATGCGTTGTCACCCCTGAGGACTAAGATAGAATGCCCTGTTTCCATAAAAAGGTTCTCCATTTCTCTACACTCACAATACGAAACACAGCAGTATTAAGGTGTTATTTTACGCTGGTATTCCGCTTCGTCCTACCCCAGTCGAGCCTACCCATTCGTGCTACAGTCATAAGATAGCTGCAGCGTAGCTCTTCTACGTAAAGAGTATACAGAGATTATGGACTTCCATCACGATCCTGACGCATATGCTCCTTTCTCCTTTCACATCGATGTATTATTTACGCATACCTACATGCTTGTCGGTTAAGGGTACTCTTAATACGGACCATCATTAATATATTTCCTAATGTTTTTGATCTACTTCCGTCTAGGGCGTTCCTTACTGATTTTCCCAATAACTTGCACTCACTGCAACATAAATTCATTATTTCTAAGTGTCCAAACCACCGAAGCATTTTTTCTTAATCCTGGTCACATTATCTTCATAAAAATCACACTGTTCTCTTATCCCACAATCTTTCACCCTATCATTCAGAGCCACCTTGACATAACATACTTCTTGATAATTGCATTTTTACGGCAATAACGCTATTCTTATGTCTTTTATGCTACACCCAACTTTTACTACTATACATTTAGGCATGGACTTACCCATAATTGTAGATTGACAAACGTGCCTTTATTGACACATTCTGAGTTTCACCAATAAAGTGAAGAGCCCTATTTACTCAAATTGAAGTGCGGTATGAACTTTTTTGTACAGTGAACACCCAGTTATTGTTTGTAGCTTGATGAAGAAAGTCAAAACCAATAGACATTTGGTATTATTCAATATAAAAGATTACATCGCTATATATTAAAATCAATTGTTATCCGTTAGTCTCGCTAAAACTAGAAAATGGCTCGACCGTTTTTGATGTTTTTTTTTTACCAGAAGGAAGTTAGCGTAGAACACTATTTTTTTAAATTAAATTGTATACCAATTAATTGCTTCTTAAATGCTCCAGCAAAATCCGAAATTGCTCCACCTCTATTGTTGTTAGTTATTTTATAATTAATTTTTAATAAAATTAAGTATCAAAAATTTAATTTTGCTATAAAGTATAACATATCTACTTTTTTAAATTAAACTGTACGCCAATTAATTGCTCCTTAAATGCTCCAGCAGAATCCGAAATTGCTCCACCTCTATTGTAATTAGTTAATTAATAATAAATTAAAAAAAATTAATTATCGACAATTCAATTTTGCTATAAAACATAAAATATCTACGTTTTAAAATTAAACTGTATGCCAATTATTTCCTCCTTAAATGCTCCAGCAGAATCCGAACTTGCTCCACCTCTATTGCTATTAGTTAATTTATAAATAATTTTAAGAAAGAGTGATCCCATTTGAGTAATAGCGCCATCATCAATAGAATGTAGTAACATTCTATAGTAAAAGTCATTTTATCGAATAAAAATTGATTGACTCAAAAGTGGTAGATAGATGCTAAATGGCATAAACCCAAAAAAATAATATTGATGGGTGAGTTTTGATATTATGGATTCTTAGGAATGGATTAGACAACCATCTTAATAATTTTTTTGTGTTAGTGCCATCTAGAGTCTTTTCTACGTACCACCATGAGAGTTAACCAATATTGATTTAATAAAATGACTACTTATAGAAAAAAAGAAATAGATGGTGCTATTAAAAAAATACGTATATAATAAATAGTAATTACCTAATTAACAAACAAACAGATATGTATCTTCTTAAGATCGAAGAAGATGATGCACTGTGACACATCTGTATATAATTTTATGTAAATAAATGAATGATACACACCATCTATGTTATTCAAAAGTCTTTGATGAATAATTGAAATGTTTCCCTGTAATACAAAAGTTTCACTTCTGTCGTGTGTCTTCACGATACACACTGTTTTCTGTAACGCTTTTGTAATATATTTATACAAGTAACTAGCTGTGCCTCGCGGTTTCATCCGCGTCATCACATGTTGGAGGTGCGCGACATGACCTAGTTCAAGCATTTTATAATTGCAATTAAATATTTTATTTGATAGCAATGGATGGAAAATTTGGCATAATTAATGGAGTACTTTTATCTGTCGGCATATTATGTATGATGTAGAGCGAAGTTAAATAGAAGAAGAATAGAAGAAATTAATTATAAATTAACTAATTACAATAGAGCTGGAGCAATTTCGGATTCTGCTGGAGTATTTAAGGAGCAATTAATTGGCATACAGTTTAATTTAAAAAAGTAGATATTTTATACTTTATAGCAAAATTAAATTTTTGATACTTATTTTTTTTTAAATTAATTATAAAATAACTAATAACAATAGAGATGGAGCAATTTCGGATTCTGCTGGAGCATTTATGGAGCAATTAATTGTCACACAGTTTAGTTAAAAAAAAGAATGTTCTACGCTAACTTCCATCTGGTTTTTTTTGTGTGGTATTAAAATTGGTAAATTCACTTCGAATAGTGAGCTAACATACCCAAAATAACTCGTAATGAGGCTGCTTTTGTTGGAGTATGGAGATCCAATAATCAAATCAAATAAAGGCTTGATAGCGAACGATAAAAAGAGCCTAAAAGACTTTTTGAGCCAAAAGTGCGTTCCTTCTCATTCAATGAAACTTTGTATTCCTTCACAATATTCATAAATTGCTATAAAATTTATCGCTGCATATGTAATGCCTTCAACAAAAGAAACATGACTAAGGGAAGCCAAGATATAGCCTGCTTGTGAGATGTCATCCTCAAGTTCATAATTTGGGCAATTTCTTATTTATAAAACTGGCAAAACTTTCGGTGTCAATCAGAGCTTCAGCGTGGAATTCGTTGAGCCTAATAGGATCTGTCGCTTTTCTTAAACTAGATGGAGATGCAGCAGATACACATGTGGTTTTAGTAGCATCCGCAACTATAGTAAAATTTATCTACCGCTTTTTCAAACAGTAGCGAAGTGCCCTTTCTTTGAACATAATTCACAAATTGCGTTAAAAGCAGGGAATTTTATGCGTTGATGTAGACTTTTAATACCACAAAAAAAAACATCGCTTACATTGATTTGCTGCAGTGGCTATGCTTTATTTATCTATGTTACTTTCTGGTTTTTCATTGTAAGTATCAGTTACATCATGCGATTGCATTCGAGGATTATTGCAGTTTGCATAAGCTAAAAATTTTTGTTAGCAGTTTCTAAATATGAAGCTTGATTTTGAGCTTCGTCCAGTGTCAAAGTTATGTTTTCTAAATATCTTTGCCATATTTTTAACTTGCGATACCCGATATGAAGGATTCATCAATATAGTCATTCTTATTTTGCTCTGCCATTACGTTTTTGAAATTACAATCGTATGCTAATTGCCTGAGAACTCGGATATATTCAGAAATAGACTCCTCAGGCTTTTGTTTTCTGATTGCTAGAGTATATCGTGCATGAATCACATTTTTAGCCTTTGTATAAATGCTATCAAGCAATTAAATGGCAGTCATATAAGGAGAATAGTCACGTATAAGCGAATAGACTGTCAGCGACAGATGGTTGACAAACAGTTTTAACTTGGTTGAATCAGAAATTTCATTTGATTATCCCTGGTTTAAAACGTTTGAAAATATATTCCGCCAGTGACTCCATTTTAGTTCTGCTGCTGGTGTATCAGGCTTGACTTCAAACCAGTTGGGTCGAAGAAACCGCGGCATCGTGTTTATTTCCGACGAAGAACAGCTTGTATTTTTTGTCAACATTTAAAGCAATTATGTTGAATAAATTGAAAAAAGAAGTCAAAACCAATAAATATTTGGTTTACATCTGTTCATCCGTTAAAACCTATATAATTCGACTGCTGAACATAGATATCCCTTATAGAGTGCCTCATACGGATGGGTTTTGTTATAGTTACTTCGCTTGGCAGGCGGGTTTGCAACCGCAGTTTTATATTATTTTAAGCTGTAATCAGGACTACGCTACTGCCCATCTCCTGTTTCAGTTTCTCTGTGTCGCTTCTTACGGCACCCACTTGAATATATGGAGTAGTGGATATTATTACACTGGGACGATATGGGGCAGTGGATATTACAACGCCACTACACGCTTTCTTTATTAACTACTAAATAATTTACTTTTCACCATTCGACAATTGACACAATAAGGCTGTTACATCTAGCTAAATAACTGTGCAACTGTCGGCAATAAACAATTATAGTAAAACCATTTGTCGCTTTTATTATATATAGTATATATAAAATCTAATTATACCCTTTCCGATGTATTGAGCGATGAGTATAAAATAAAATTTATTAAGAAAAAACTCGACCACAGTGCCACCTATTGCGTCCAGATTTTGATTAATTTTTAGGCACTTTTAAAAAAAGGTTACGATGCTAACATGACCTTTTTTTTAAATAAGTCGTTTTGGTCTTATTTAACTTGTTATAACTGGATTACAGCGCCACATAGCTATAAACCATCTCCTAAAAAAAAAACATGCGTGAGTGTCGTGGAACACTCAGTTAGAACGAAATTCCTTTCGTAGTATTATTATTAACATATTATATTATTGATTAACGTCTATTAAAATGAAGCATCATTTAAAATAATATTTCTTTCAAGGCAAGATTATAAAATGTGTGAGGGAGATGTATATTATTATATATCGCTCGCACTATAGAAAGGGGGTCGTGACGGAAAAATCTCACACTTTTTCTCGCCTAGGGAGCCCCCAACCCTAAAATTCGTACCGTGCGATATAGAACTTCGTTCCAAAAAAAAACAAATGTCTATATGAACATATCATTAATTGGTCATATGATTTCTTAGAAGCTTATGCCTGTTATTTTATGCCAAATTTGTCATTCATTTTGGAGTTGATTTTACAACAAAATCGGTAAATTTTCATGAAAATTCATCATGTTCAATACCTAAGAAAATGATATAGGATATTAGACGTAAATATATTTGAATATCTTAGTACAGATACCTTAATAACCAGTGCTGTTTGTGTTTCTTAGTATAATATATTGTAAATGTTATTAAATTTATCGCAAACTATGATATCATTAAAGTTAAGGTTAAAAACAAAGTCTTTATAAAAGAATTTTCTAAAACAAACTGTATTTTTTTTTTCAAAACTTCTAGAGGTAGTCTGTAGTATGTAATATCAACCATATTGAACATTCATTTAATGAAACAATAATTTGACTTAATAAAAATCTCTACACATTCAAAGTTTACGTTCCTATTTGATTGCTTTACAAATTTTATGAAAAAGTTTTTATTAAATTCGTACAACTTTCCTATACAGATTTTTCCTCCAATACAAAGAAATGATGGTAACGTAAACTGTATCGATTTACATAAAATACAACTTTTTTTGGTTCCAATATTTATTCCTTGTTATATACGGAGGAGTTTTAGCAAACTGATTTCATAAAAAGGCTTTAATGGTACTCAGGACAATTTCCATACAACTTCTATGGTTTCTATTCTCCGCAAATTATAATTTTTAAATACGATGATTACGCATTAAAGACTGTCTGCTTCAAAAGTCTATAAACAAATCTACTATAACACGTCATTAATATTTATGAGGAGTAAATAGCAGAATCGTTGGATAGACAGACACGAACAATATATACAAGTAACGTCTTTGTGATATGTTCCCAGCCACTACCGGTAATTTGGTTACCGGTAGTGTCTGGGAACACTTCTTAACAAAATAGACGTACCCTATCTAGGTTCCTCGTGCAGCAAATGTGCAGCTTGTGGTAGTACCTAGAAGATAAACTGAACCGCAGACAAACGTAGTGTTGCGTGTAACGTGATGGCAGCGAGGACTGTGCTAAATTGTTTGTACTTTATAGAATTCTTGAAAATATACGTTACACCATAAACTGCAATTACCAACTACCTGCGTGTTTCTTACACTGTCGTCTCCACATGTAGTGGTGGGTCACCCAACACTGCTCTTGCCTACGAGTACGAGCTTACTGATCCGATGAGCTATGTCAGTCACTCATTTTCTTCTGAGAATATCCTCGACTTGGTTTTTCCCGCAGAGAATTTTCGAGCAATCCGAGAATTGCATCGCACATTGGGTGACTTTGAGTTTTCCCATACAGCCATAACTGAATGACAACGTTTTATTTCCGCAAGTTATCATTGGCAACACGTACTCGTTGTACATTTTCATCTTATGGTTCTGTAAATATTTTCTATAAGCTACTGCTATTTAAAGTCTATCACGCAGGAAAACCCCAAGCATAGCCCTTTCCATAGCTCGCTGAGCGACTTTGAGGTTCCTCATATGGCCAGCAGTGAGGGACCGCGTCTCAGATCCATAGGTCATGATAGACTTAAAAACGGGGATATCCGCAGTTGAACAAGAGTAACTGACATTGCCCAACGAGTTAGCAAGCTGAAGTGGCAATGGGCCGGCCATACAGCTCGAAGAACCGACAACCGATGGGGAAGAAAGTTTCTCTAGTGGCAGCCTCGTAACAACAGACGATGTAAGTAAGACACGATGAGATGCAGGTGGTGCGGAACCGTGCATTGTGGCGTTCCTTGGGAGAGGCCTATGTTCAGCAGTGAACTTGTGAGGGGCTGTAATGATGATGATGATGATGACTGATATTTAAAACCTGCACACTACATCGCGTAAATCGCATCCGTCTCGGTAAAGGCTAACTCTTAGGCACTTGATTAAAAAATCGTATTAGATTTATTTATCAGCTATCAAGAAATCTGCTCTTTGAATTTGATAGTTTGTGTTTGTAAAATGAAGTGATTATATCTTTGACAATGTAACATACTCATCACAGAATACTTTTACTTCTAGCGGAGAATACTCATACTGAACGGTCTCATAAGATGTTGCCACTCTTATATCTGTGTATATAACTTGTAATCATGTATCTTTGTCTATTCCATAGAGCCTAGCTACGAGTAAAACAGATATTTCCAAGGATATTTCATATAAGTTGACAACAACGCACTGTCTATGTAAGTTTTATATGAAAACGTGAAAATATGTCGAATTCAGCTGTGTGTGGTCAACAACAAAAGGAGGAGTAAAAGATCCGGAAATATTATTTTAATACGTAAATCTTAATAACATTTTCTATAATTTTAAATGCTTAAAGAATAAGTTTTTACCAGAAAACTTGTGATAATTACTTTTTATTAGTAATATGTCGTATATTCCTATGTGATAATGATAAAAATTAAGTGTAAAACTATTAATTATTCTAAGACTAAATGCATTGTTTTAACCATAACCAATTTTGCTAGTGATGTACCTACTAATTTAGCTTTCCGATAATATTTTAATTACCTTTTTTTCATTGTAACAATTATGTTTTAGTTTCCCAACACCGAAAATATTATGCCCAGAAATAACATGTGAGTGGATTAACGCTGTCACACGCGATAATTGAAAGCCCAATAAATATTGAAGGGCCAAGGAATAACAAGAAGAAATTTCCAACGATTCATTCCAAACATTTCGATAAATCCTGTTTTATTACTGGCTTATCGTTAAAAAAATGATAAATGATATAGTTCTAATAATTTTTGAAGAATGTCTAGTATACTATCAACTTATATCTTAATCGAAGATAGATGTAGATGTCTATGGACCACAGCAACCACTTACCATAAGGTGGACTGTGTGCTCGTTTGTCATCCTTATCCTATAAAAAAAATCTACCATCCTATATTATCCCGTGGGCGGCGTAAAAGGCGGCAGAGGAAAACTGAAACGGAAGATAAGCAGCACCATCTTTCTGATAACATTGCAATTCACATGCAATTCATTCACACAGTCTCCATCCTAAAGTAGTATTGACAACAAACCCCATTGTCTACAATTCTAAGTAAAATACAGTTTCACAGTCTTTCATATCCGCAGCAAGAACATCTATAACCAAAATCAGAAACAGCTTCAAGCCGTGAGGTACACTTTTCTTATTAAGTTGCTAAAGATTGTAATCCTTGCGATAAGCTCCTTTTTGGCAGAATGTGCGAACCAAAGATGAAAATATATATAACCTATAATTAATTATAATATAAAAATGAATCGCTGAATGTGTTGCTAAGCGCAAATCTCGAAAGCAGCTGAACCGATTTCGCTAATTCTTTTTTATAATATTCCTTGAAGTACGAGGATGGTTCTTACGGAGAGAAAAATTTAAAAAATTGCCTGAAAAAGTCTAAAAACAACACTTTTCTATATTTCCATACAAAACATTCGTAATAATACTTAAAAATCAATTTGAACTTTAATACCATACCATAAACTTTAAGTGTTAGTGGAGGGATTCCGGGAAGGCAAAACAATTGAGTGACGTAAGTATCGTATAAATATTAATGTCAATATTTGTCAATATTTATACACACTAGCAGATACCTGATGTTATAAGGAGTAACTTGGGTTCTCTCGCGAAAAATAACTCCACGCGGGCGAAGTCGCGGGGATCAGCTAGTATATTATATAATAATAAAGATGGTCCATATTAAGATTACTCTTAACCGACAAGCATGTATGCGTAGATAATAATTATATCGAGGTGAAAGAACCATATGCGTCAGGATCGTGATAAATAGAAGTCCGTAATCTTTAAATACTCCTTACGTAGTTGAGCCACGCTGCAGCTATATTGTGGTTGTAGCACGGATGGGTCGGCTTGTCCGAGGTAGGGTCACGCTCTCACAGAATACCAGCGTAAAATCGAAGCTTAATGCTGTTTTGTTTTGTATGGTGAGTTTAGAGAAATGGAGATATTTTTTACTGGAAAAGAGGCATTCCATCTTAGTCTCCAGGGGTGACAACGCATCTGCATTTTGATTCTAAATCGGATACGAGAATAAGTGTAGATCTCTATGGTCCATAGCATCCACTTATCATTAGGTGGACTGTATGCTTGTTTGTCACCCTTATTCTCAATTCGAGCACATGGTTTTTTTGTATGTAGGTTACCGATTTTGTGAATTCTTTTTTACTAAATAAGTAATTCTTTAGGGGTAGTCTTGTGAAATTTGCAGAAAATGTTCCTTAACCGTAAGGGTGATAAAAAGAGGGGAAGAAAGTTTAATACGACTATTTATTTAAACGACATTCGAGCTTTTTAAATATTTTAGTCCACTGAAAAGGGTCAAAAATAGACTTCTAATAAAAAGTATATGTCGAACTCAAAGAAACAAAAAGAATAAAATTATTTCCGCATGATAGCTTCAGAAGAGAGAGAGAGAGTGAGAGAGAAAGAGAGAGAGAGAGAGAGAGAAAGAAAGAAAGAGAGAGAGATAGATTTAATATTTTTATACTCTATGTCTTGGCACCAACTTTATAGGATACTCAAGGAATGGTTACTCCAAATTTCAAATCTAGGCCCACCGGCTTAGTTTGTTCTTTGTCTGTCAGTCAGTCATTCAATCACGGTAGATTTCTGTTTTCCTTGTATGGTGTTTGAATTTTATATTCGTATTCAATTGTACGTGCAAAAATTATATTAAATATTCGATTTTCAATTTAAACGCGTTTTCTTAATTTTACAATTATTTAATCAGTAATCTAGATAACATATTCACTTGTGCGGCCCGGAGGGGAGTAGCCATAGCGTTTTTTCTGTCTGTCATTTTTTGCGGGGGGAAATCTGCACACATAAAAATATTTACCTTTCACTACGACATCACAACTCACTGATTACAATTAAAACAATGTACTAACAATTTCATACACAAATAGATACATTATAATACTATCACGCGGTGATAGTAATATAATGTATGTCGACCGATCCGATATTGTATAAGAGCGAGCGGCCTGTGTTCATCCGAAACAACCCGACCTTTATTATTGTAATTTAAAGTTTAAATAAACTTGACGTAGCAGATTTCTTTTTGCAGAAAAAAACTGAATAATTTGGTATTTTTGTAGGACGTAGATTAAGCCATGCAACTAGATTTAGTTTTACGCACAAGACCGCGTGGACTTGTACTTTGTCAGAGGGGAACACCTCCGGTCCGCCGGTGGCCTGTGTTGCCCTATGTCTATAACTGACAACTGACAAAAACAAGCACGCTAAAAACGAAATGGCTCTACCTTACCAGTATGATTATTTATCCAAGGATTATACATTTATAATATACTGTTATATAGTTTGACTTTGAAATGTAGGTTCTCTTTGGAATGCATCTATGTAGATAACCAAAGCGCATATCAAAAATACACATAATAATCTATGGAGTATATAGTAATCTACATACTAGTTAGCCTGTGGTATATAGATTAGCTTGCTACATATATATTTATCTATGATATAGATCACTATGCAATCACTACCACAGATCACTACGCTTAACGATAAATGATTGAAATGCGTCATACATTACATTAGTTTTTAAATATTTATATAATAATCTATGTTATTGAGGGCACTGTGATTTTTACAACCTTTCATTCATAATTGATATTTAAATTAATTTAACCTACTTATAGATTTGAGAACAAATTCATACAACCAAAAAATTTGACATGTCCTGCGGCCAGCGACCTCCTAAAAAAACTTGGGACAAGCCAAAGCATACCAGAGTAATCAAGCCATCTCCATATGAAAAAAATGAAGCATCCGTCAAACTTCATTGGAGAAATGTAGTGCGACGCTTGGAATCCTCTTATAAAGATGAACAGGTCATGTGACTTCTGGTCAAGTTTTTAGCTTAAAACTATTATTTATCCTCATCATCGTCATTAGCCCGTATAAGTTCACAGCTGGATATGTGTATCTCCCGTTATAGGAAGAATTTACCTTAATCGTCACGCTTTGCAGGTGGAGTGACGATCGCAGCACCAGATGTCCGGCACCTTTAACACTGCTGCTCGTCACCAGCCTTGGTATTTTACGCCTGGTACAGGATCGTAATAGTACTACTAATGGACAAAATGGGGTTATGAATTCTCTTGTGCCGCCACCGCACCCCAAAACTATTATTAACATATTTTTATGTTTAGGGTAAAACTATCTCATATCATCTATAAAGGTTTCAATATTTTAATAAAGAACATAATATTTACTTAATTATGACTATCTGTAAAATATACCACTGCAATATTGCCTTTTACAAAATAGTCGGATTTGCGATCACATTGCCTCTCCAATCTTTGAGAGTGCAACCCACGACATATCGTGAGTTTCAGCAGTATAGATATTTCCAAGAATGCGCCAGTTTGTCAGTATTACTTCGAAGATTTTCCCAAACTCACCACGCTGGACAAGCGAGTTGGTAATCACAGAGGTGAAAAGTCACCTCTGCGATTACCAACTACAGAGTTATCAGGGGCTTTCCTCTGATAATCCTGATAATGTGAACTAGAGTCATCAGGGGAAAGCCCCTGATGACTCTAGTTCCCCTTATCTGTCTGTGACATTTGAATTCAGAAAATGAATGGCAGTTAGTACATGATCCCGTGGATATCTTAAAAATAACTAAGAGTAATAAAAGACCTGGTGGCGTCTAGCCAGTGGAGGAACATCAACCATCATGGGTCCGGATAATTTAAGTATGGTTTTAAGTATGACATACGTAAATTGCCCGGACCAATGACAGGTATCATCATTACATTATTCATTAGAAGTTGTTCTACCTTACACCCGTTACACGGTTAGAGACGTGATGGGAGGTATAATTATTAATAATCAAACATTTAGAGTATTTTCTTACTTATTAATTTGCTTGAACAGTTATACTGATGTTAAAGACTCTGTCGCTCTTACGAGCCTTAAGTGCGACAGAGAGCACAACAGGCGGCGTCCTATTTCCATTTTTATTGCACCGCGGGCAATAAAAAGGTAAACAGGACAATCTTCCTCTCTTTTTAAAAAAAATAAAAGAGCAAAAAATTGGTAACTACAATTCTTATTGCAAATTTATCACACACTTGGCGGTAAAGAAAAACATCCTGAAGAAACCTGCATATGATGTGAAATCTTCCAACACTGATTAAAAGCTTCTCAAAAATAAGAGCAGGCCTGTGCTCAGCCTTAGGACGTATAGAGGATGTAACTTTAAATAATTTGTATATTTTATTGATTTCCTGTTCAATTTTGTTTTTTTTTTTTATAGTTTTGGGAGTCTCAATACAGTACTGTTCGAGATTTATTGGAGCCGGTAATATTTAATCGAATCATAAAAATTTTTGATTTACCGTCGGAATCAAAAAGGTATGAACCTCCAGAAGAAGATAATATTTCACTCCTGCCTTCGGAACACTTTTTCGAAGCAACATCTTTTATAGAAGTAAGCGTCAATTACCTCATAACTGTGTCCGATGTTTCTCATATATCATATTAATATATCATATTTTATTATCTATCTATCTCTTACATCATATTTTTTATCATCACACAAAAATTTGTCGAAAAAAGCCTTAATGGTTTTTTGAACACTTTTATTTATGCAACTCTGATCTTTAATTTGTTTGAATTGTATTTTATCCTGTGTATAAATTTAATCTGATAGTAGAAAATTAACCTTAAGTCATATTTTCTTATGGGTGGATACTGAGTTAAAGCATTTACGTTCGGATTTTGATTTTCAGCATCACATTGATATCTAAAATGAGGTACTGATCGAAGAAATATTTGCGTCAACACATGTGATTAACCGACTTCGAAAAGAAGGAGGTACTAAGTTCGACTGTATTTTTACGTGTGTTAAAATCTCATAACTTTTTTCTAGGTGAACCGATTTTGATGATTCTTTTTTTATTTACTGATGCCTCTCATGTGGTTCCATACATCATATTTATGAGTTTGTGTGTATCACTCAATTATTAAGGATAACTCAAATATGTATATTTGAGTTATCCTTAATAATTTATATTGAAATCGGTTGTACAAATTTATTAATTTTACCACTTGTATCATAGACAAATGTATGATAAAAAAGTACATGCATGCATGCTATAGTTGATACGAACGAGTTAACGAACACTACTGCTGGCAAATCTTTTATCTAATAATTGTGTTAATTGTTTATATAATATGTAATGTAACGTTGTCCATCAATCCATTGCAGCCTTTAAGAAACCACAGCTGAACACAACACATTTTTATAAGAAAGATGCTGCTGCCCATCTCCTGTTTCACTTTCCCTCTGTCGTCTCTTACGACACAAACGAGATGATATTATGCGATAGTAGATTCTCTGATGCCGCCACTACACGTCGTCTATACATAAGTGTAATTACTAAAATTTAGGATTGTAGACAATCCCACAGTAAAGTAAATGCGGTTTACGTTTTTTTTTAACGTGGTAGAGCCATGCTGCAGCTATATTAGTAGTATAGTTGTAGCACGAATGGGTCGGTTCGACCGGGGAAGGACCACGCTCTCACAGAATACCAGCGTAAAATAGCACCTTAACACTGCTGTGTTTCGTATGGTGAGTGTAGAGGACTGGAGAGCCTTTTTACTGGAAAAGAGGCATTCTATCTTAGTCCTCACGGCTGACAACGCATCTGCATTTTGATTCGCAAACGAGGATAAATATAGATGTCTATGGGCCACAGCAACCACTTACCATCAGGTGGACTGTGTGCTTGTTTTTCACCCGATCATATAAAAAAAAATCGATAAAATAGTTTTATCTTTTTCCCAAGACATTTTTGTTTTGTATAATGTACTTAAATTAGTTTTGACAAAAAAGAGTGGGAAGAGGGCCAATAACTTCGCTTACGTCACTACAATGATACGGCTAACGAAAACGTGTTAGTGGTACAGATTGCGCCCTACGAAATGAGTATAGCTGGACGTACTTTCATATATGTATGCTCAAAACCTAACCCAAATAGTTAATGGTTACATTAATGACTTGTGTAACTATTTGTAAATGCATCACATCAATTATTTAGAAGACTACCAAGTAGACTGGTAGTAGGTACCAAGGTAGACTGGTAGAGAATGCCTTAGGCATTAAGTCCGCCTATATACCACATGTGTATATGAAGTTTTAAATAAATAAATAAATAAATAAATTATTTGCAAAGATGATTAAATATTAAGCGAAATAAAATTGCTATTAGTAATTCCGCAACTTTAACATCTAAGTATCAATAAGATTATAAAAGACTTTCAGACCATAATACATCTTCTTCTTTTTAATCCTCATTATCATCCTTACAGCCTTCACAAGTCCGCTGGTGAACGTAAGCCTTCCATAAAGAATATAACAAAGCACGTCACCTGCATCTATCGACTTTCTGCATATATTAGCAGGTTATTATTACCGGTACGATGTTGCCATCCGAGAACATTTCTTCCCCTTCGGTTGTCAGTTTTTCGAGCTATATGACCGGACCATTGCCTCTTCAGCTTATAGCTTCTTCTTCATCATCAGCCCTTAAAAGTCCACTGCAGGGCATGGGTTCAATGGGTTCCCTTCAATTATCCCATGCTTCCTTCAATAGAGCATTTGACTCACGCTTGTCAGGTGGATTGACTTTCTACGTTAGAAGCCCGTCTGGGTACAAGAGTGACTCTTAAGTAAGTGTAAGCGCTTGTTTATCCATTTCTGCACTTTATGCACTGCTGGGTTCCGATCTGAAGGGTAGAGAGAGTCAGTATAGAAACAGATTGTGAGAAATTCAACCCAAGGCGTGACAACGCAACTGTAGCCTTCTTTGTTTGAAGTTGGCTGCGGATGTCAATGTACAGCAAAAGTCATTTATCATCATGTGGTAGCTAAGTTTGTTTGGCTCTTATTAAATATTATTAAACAAAACTGAAGAAAAACGTTTTCGATGACTGGGCTTGATACACGAGCGTTTATCACACAAAAATGTAGACCAACGTTCTCACTGACTTCGCTTGATACACGAGCGTTTATCAAATGAAACTGAAGCGCAACGTTCTCATCGATTTTACTCGATACAGTCTACAAGATCAAGATCGATAAACGCTCAATTTTAGATTGATTTGATAAACGTTCTATCAAATCAATCTGAGATTGTATCTAGTAAAAATTATTTTGAAAGGTCGATTAATCTTTTGTCGTCCATCCATGTCCCGTTTGTAATAAATCGTTATTCGTCAACAGTGGCGCAATTTACAAACTGCAAAATTTCATCCAAATTGTTGGAGCCGTTTTGGAGAAAGTAGCAACATTTTACTTTTATGGGGTATTTATATATAGTATTCTCATCTGGTAGGGCAGTATAAATATACGAAACAAAATTATATATTTAGTGTATATATACATTAAAGTAAATTAAATAATAATAAAAATCATCAGAGCTTCAGTTTAAACTCAAGTAATAAGAGCCTGAACATAAGCTTCAAAAATCTGCTATTGTATTCAATTCAGTTTCCATTACTAGATCAGCTTGAGGTTACCATAAAATTATTAAGCGATGTTAAGTACGCCTACATGCCAATAATCGATAAACCGAAAGTAGGTGAAAATCAAAATTACTTAATAAAGAAGTCCAATACATAATCTTCTCCTATTTTCCACCCTTACGGGCGCAATATTTTCTTAAACATCTAATAGAACTACCTCGGAAGTAAGGCCTATTTAATAAAAAAATAAATATCAAAATCGGTTCACAATCTGCGAAGATATCGCGTTACCTCCTCTTTTTGAAAGTCAGTTAATAAAAAAAGAAAGACATCTCGCTCTTTTGCCGCTGCGGTCACGAGTCTGGGTTTTTTGTGTTTAGCGTAAATGAGATGGTTATATTGTCATCTATCAGAAGCCATAACATGTTTTCTGGTATTTTGCTCATAGTCACCACTTACGACAGCCAAGGGAAGAAACGGGTTAATGAATTCTCTAACGGAGCCACCATACGGCAATCTATCTAAATATAATATCTAAGAGTCATATTTTAATATTAAGTAGAGTATGCGTTTCTTTTAAAAAAAAATTATATAGATTAATAATTTTCAACAGTGGTAGAGCCACGCGGCAGCTTTAGCTGTCGCACGGATGGGCCGGCTCGAACCGGGGTGGTACCACGACCTCACAGAAAACCAGCGTGAAGTAGAGGTTTACCTCTGCGTTTCGCTTGGTGAGTGCAGGAGGCCGGAGGCCCTTATTACTGGAAATGAGGTATTCCATCTTAGTCCTCACGGGTGACAACGCATCTACATTTTGATTTGTAATAGAGGATAGATGTAGATGCCTATGGGCCGCAGCAACCACTTACCATCAGGTGGACTGTGTGCTCGTTTGTCACCCTTATCCTTTAAAAAAAAAGATATTATATTATATTTATTGCGATATATAGTTATTGCATATAGATAGCTATTATATTTATTGCGAAAAAATTGCATTTCCTAGTTAGTCTTAAATATGTCGTTTTATGTAATTTATAAGTAGGTATCAAACGTTTTGTATACATTTGTCTAAATTTACCTTTTTTATAGCAAAATCCGCAACCTCGAAGTCGGATAACATTTTCTATGATCGATGTGCAGCGAACACCAAGTGAAGGACAAACGAAAGAACAATCCGAACATTGGACAGTTACGTCTCATGTGTCTTCAGAATATAAAAAGCTAATACGCTCTAGATCAACCATAAGGTCGAAATCATTAAACGTTTTGAAATCTCCATCAAAATCAACCTTTCCTAAGTTCACCTCGAAAGTTTCCAGATCACTTTCCAGGAAATCTAAATATTTTAGTTCAGGACTTTTCTCGGAAGACACACCTCCAGAGTCTGATGATGACTTAAAAGTACATCCAAGTGATATGGATACGTAAGTATTTTATTTATATTTACGTACTTACCAAAATATGCTAAATATATGTTAATATTATTATGAAAACAATTTTTATTGGTTTATACAAGTCATGCAAATAATACATAGAATATAATTTTTAATTAATTTACTTTGCTTTTGCAGGAAACCTCAAACTCGAATTGAAAATCCACACTTTAATTTTTTATATTGCCATGAATCTGAAACTGATATGATCAAGTGGCAATCTAAATTTAAGCAAAAAGATTTTGATGTTTCTGCATCTGATCAATTCAATAAAAAAGCAGAAATGGCTACTAAAAAAGTAAAGTAAAACATTTATTAACTACTACCATTTAAAATAAGTAGTTACAAATACTTTGTAGTTGTCAATTGTTATTGTTCATATGTTTGAATACAAATTTAATTATTTATCTTTTATTTTAATCTAGATTGCGGCAGAATTTTTCGAGTGGTGGACAGGGTTAGGTAATGAAGAATATAAAAGTGAAATTAAACGTCCTGAAGACATTGAGGACTTATTTCAGGTATCAAAAATCATTAATAAATAAAGGGAGTTACTTAAAAATACTAAACAAAATTATACTGTTAAAATATTTCAGGTTTGGTTTGATGAACATGCATCTCAAGGCTTAAGACTCGAGCCAAAAACTCTTCCTTGCGTCAATCAAAGTGTTGCTGATTATGTTGGCGTGCCTAAGGTAATTATAATACTAACGTGAATGTTACTTCTACTAAATAAAATTTTAAGAGAATAAAGGAACATATATATATTATATAAACTGAACGACTCGACCGAGTGAAATCATTTCGAAACGATGGTTTATATCTATGGTATGATCGGTCAGGTAGCGCTGTTATTAAGTTCCTATAAAATCTATATTTTTGGACAAAAATGACTCATATTCTTTTTTTATAGGATAAGGGTGACAAACGAGCACACAGTCCACCTGATGGTAAGTGGTAGCTGTGGCCCATAGACATCTACATCTATCTTCGTTTAAGAATCAAAATGCAGATGCGTTGTCACCCGTGATGACTAAGATGGAATGCCTCGTTTCCAGTAAAAAGGGTCTCCGGTTCTCTACACTCACCATACGAAACACAGCAGCATTAAGCTGCTATTTTACGCTGGTATTCTGTGAGTTCATATTCACAATTTATGTTAATTCAATGCCAAAAAAGAAAATCACAAACTGTACACACACTGTAAAAAATATACGGAGTGAACATGTCAACGTCTGTCAAACCAGCTTGAATATATAATATAAATTACATCAAAAATATGCATATAGTCAAATAAATTTTCTTTATACTGTATCCGTACACCGTTCATAAATTACGAGGTAGTATAGACATAGGCTAGTTTATCCAAAATATAACTAACTGATAAAAATGTCTCGTGAATTTATTTTTACTCCAGGCTTCATGTCCAAATTTTCTGAAAAGGCAAATAGCGTCTGATATACGCGCAGAAAGTAGTCCGGCTCATACAAAAGCTTTTGGTAAATGTCTCCCACAAAACCTGAAGCACATTCCGCCACGAAACAACACTAAGAAGATTTGGCATGGCGTAAAGATACCGGAAGATCTTCGATCTATGTCATACATATGGGGAGAAATAGAACATCTAACGTAAGTGAGAATAATTTTTAATAACGCAGATTTAAAAAATGTAGACGCCGTTACGTTATTATATGTATAGGTATTGCCATAATTTGAAATATACGGATAAAAATTAACATAAAATATACTTTATTCTAACTTTTTACAGTTCAACTAAAACCTTTTATAATTGGTTAAAACAGCGACCTTACTTACCAATGCCACAATACTTTAAAACAATGGATAATTCTGGTGAAAAGAAGCTGTTTGATGTGCCATCGGACTATGTGGTCAAACAGAAATCGTCGACATCCATAACGCAAGAGTTGGCGTTCCCGGTTTCAGAATTTACTTTAGAATTGAAGGAAGAATTGAGCAAAATTTTAAATGAGTAATTTGTTTCTACTTTACAACAATATTTTATTTTAATTTTAATATGAATATATTAGCTATCGGCTTCAATATAAAACGTAGTGCCTTTGAATTTTCTTTATTTTTTTTTAGGTAATAATATTTTTTTTATTCTTTATCAAATTGAAACATACTTTCAATAACTATTTATACTAAAAATTAAAATTATGCTTACTTTCCGGTAATGGCCTATCCCGCCAAGTTTTTTAGTATACGGTATCCAGCCAAATGTTTATAATTATCTGGCTGGATACCGGATATTTAATAATACGTATAAAATAGTGCTTCAAATACGAAGTCATATAAAAGTATTTTTGAATAAAAAGAATTATGGATTTTATCGCGTTTAATTTGATCTCTTACCACTTTTTATTTTATTAATGACGTTTCGAATACTTGCAACGCCCATACTTAATGGACAAATTAAAAAAAAATAAAGAACCCATGCTCACAGTGGGATCATGGATACTTGTCCATTAAATATGAATACTACACATTGTCAACTGTCTGACCATGGACAAACATTGCACATTATGCAGTAATCATGTAAAAAATAAAAAAAATATAAGAAATCATAACTTTAGTACCTACTTAAAGTTAACTCTGCCTTCACCTGGCCTCGTTCGTTTTATTCAGAGTCAGCATTACTTGTATATTATCTTCATTTGGGCTCATTTCGAATTCCTGGTCATGGTTATCCACTATCAGACAGGTGGCTGTTCTTTATTCGGCAGTCTCTTGTCTCAGTATATTATTCATATATGGGCCGTCGCAATGATGCTCTACCATTTTTTTAGTGATGTAACTTTGAAGACTTTATTTTGATGTGAAAGTTTCGTACATCATACGTATCAAGTCACCCCTTACAGTCACCTATTTCAGCATTTTAGACTTGTCAGTAATATGGATCATGTCAGGTTTGCTTAAGTCTTGTGTACTTATGCAGTCTTACATATTCTGTCCCTGCCGAAGAAAGTCCACTGCTGAATAATAGGCCTCCCCCAAGGAATTCCACAAAGCACAGTCCTAAGCCACCTTCATCCATCGACTTCCTGCATGTCTTACCAGGTCGTCAATTCATCTAGTGGGGGGACGCCCTACCTTTCGCCTACCGGTACGAGGCTGCCACTCGAGAACATTTTTCCCTCATCGGTTGTACAATAGTTATAGGTTGTAAAGTAGTTGTACATTCTCGTTTTCCGATTTTGAGGTATACCTGACGAGAAGATGTGTCGTAATTTCCCGAACGCTGCCCAGTCGAGTTGAATCCGTCGATTGACCTCTCGGTTGAAGTTGGACTTACCTAGTCGGACTATTTGTCCCAGGTAAACATACTCGTCAACAACTTTGAGCTTAGTGCTCCCAACAATTGCCGGCATAGGTGTGACACGGACATTAAACATGAACAAAGCGCACCATTATTTTATTATTATTAATAACATGATTAAATAAAAATGATAGTGAGAAATTATTTTATTAACATTAAAAGAACAATGAAGTTAAAGTAAAGTAACGACCTGGATTAGCAATTACCACTGCTGCTCACTGGCCTTATTCTTGTGAATGTTATGGAGGAAGAGAGTTCACCGCATTTCATACGTTTTAAAAAAAATATTGTCACAGACATATGCAGGATTTCTCCCGTTGTTTCTTTCATCACTGAACAGGTAGTAAATTAGCACCGAAGAGATTTAAATATGAGGAGCGCGGTGGTAGATGCAAGGGTTTACCGGGGCTCTAACGTAGGGACGGACCATTACTTGGTCTTATGCCGAATTAATGGTCTTTTCAGACGTTGGAGGCATCGGAAATCTGTGTCTACCACTGCGTTACAGCGTATAAGAACAGAGGTTACAACACGAAGGTGTGAAAGAGAAGTTCAAATGTAGATTGAGAGAAAATATAAGTGGTATGGCTGAATCGTGTACGAATGATTTAGACTTGGAGACTGTGTGGTATAATGTCAAGAAAGGTTTGATGGATGCAGGTACCGAAGTATGTGGTGTAAGTAAGAGAACGAATGAAAAGAAAAATAACACGTTATGGTGGGATGATGAGGTACGGATGAAAGTTGAAGCAAAGAAGAAAGCATGGCAAGATTTACTAGCAACTAAGGCTAGTTATTGTAGCAGTATAAATGATGATATTGAAAGGAAATAGGCAGTCTTTAGACATCTAAATAAGAGAGTAAAAGAAGTAGTTGAAAGGAAAAAGGCAAGAAAGAATGGATAAGAATGATAGAAGAATATCGGATAACTTCCAGGCAAACATTAAAATGTTCTGGAAACTCGTAAGAACTGCCAGGGGACATTCAAAACAGCCTAAAATGAATGCTATACGAGACCAGAATGGCTGTATTCTGACTGACGAAGTTTTGAGTTTAAGGAGATGGAAGGAATACTTTGAAAGCGTGTTTATGAGTGATGAGTCGTTTGAATTAAAATAAATAGAAATTCCGAAAGAAGAGGAATTAGATAGAGATATAAGTATAGATGAAATAATAAAAATATGAAAAGTATGAAAGCAGGTAAGGCAGCCAGATATGATAGAGTATCACTCGAAATACTAAGGGCTTGTTGTGCACCTTGTTTAATTTATGTTGGGAACTGAAGCGGGTACCGGAAGACTGGTGCAAAGCCGTTATAGTCCCAATATATAAGGGAAAGGGCTTGCAGCAGGACTGTATAAACTACCGTGGTATCAGCCTTCTTAGCATTGTGGGAAAACTGTTTGCTAAGGTACTAATTGAAAGAGTTATGAAGGAAACTGATGGAATAATTTGGGATGTGCAAGCGGGATTTAGAAAGGGAATGTGATGTACGGATCAGGTCCATGCACATGGTCGCGGAGAAGTTTTTGGCCAAAAACCAAAAAGTTTTTTGTCCGTTCATGGACTTCAAGAAGGCTGATGACAGAGTGGACACTGAACTCATTTGGGTTGAGCGCTGGGTTGATACACGCATTGAAGTCTCTGTATAGGGACTCTAGTGCTTGTGTCAGGATCAACGGGGCCTACTCGGACTGGTTTGACATCCATAAAGGTGCCAGATAGGGCTGTGTGGCTTCCCCGTGGCTGTTCAACCTATTTATGGACAGTTGTTTGGAAAATTTGAAAGTAGAAGAATGCGGGTTAAGAATGGGTGAGTTAACCGTCAAATGCCTTTTGTACACCGATGATCAAGTCGTTCTTGCGTCGTCGGCGGCCGAGCTGCAAATGATGGTTACATTAATGAACAGGACATTAAAAGAAAAGGGAATGAAAGTGAACGCAAGTAAGACGAAAGTTATGGTTTTTGAAAGAGAAGAAAGTAAAACGATATGTGAAATAAGAAGAGACGGTAAGTTAGTCGAGCAAGTAGATGAGTTTGTGTATTTGGGATGTGCGTTTAGCAGGGATGGTAGATATGATAAGGATATAGAACGACGAGTGAACGCAGGAAATAGAGTGAATGGGGCTCTACACCTTTTTGTGAAAAGTCAGTATGTGTCCAAAAAGGCACGTATGGCAATTCACAATGCTGTGTTAGTACCTACTTTAATGTATGGTAGTGAAAGTTGGGTGTGGCAGAAGAAGCACAAGAGTAGAATAAATGCTGTAGAAATGCGGTCATTAAGCAGTATGTTAGGGATGAATCTGAATGACAGAGTGAGAAATTGTTTGATAAGAGAAGAGTGTGGTTTGCAAGATGATGTTGTGACCAGAATTAAGAAAGGAATGCTTCGTTGGTTTGGTCATGTAGAAAGAATGAATGAGGAAAGAGTGACAAAGCAAACTTATGTTGCAGAGGTGAACGGCAAAGTCGGAAAGGGTCGGCTTGGATGAAAGTTTATCGACCGAATTGGCGATATATTGAAAATGGACCAAATCAACATCCAGATGATGTGAATGGTAACTTAAGTTTAGTCGCGATGTGCGTGGGTGAAATTAGGCGGCTGGAATCCTCAGACCACTGCCCGTGATTAATGTGATAAAAAATGTAAGATGCCCAGATGTCCAGAGATGAGAACAGTGTTCCATGTGAGGCCAAATCTGCGCATACTGTCCCGCTCTGCTGAGCACGCCAAGATTTTTAGAGACCAGTTTAGCTTTCTCTTATAAGTGACCACAAAACTGCACATAATTCGATATTTCTACGCCGAGGATTTTGATACTGGCTGAGGCAACATGGGGTGTGCCCTGAAACTAAGGAGATATGACAAAAAGACCAGAATGCTCATGTCGTGTTCCCGAAGGAAGGCGAAATAGTTTATAGTCAAGAATATTTCTAATATAGAAATTTAAAATAATATTATACATTATTTTTTACTCCAGCCCAACGGATCAGTAAGTTAAAATGGCAATGGGCTAGACATAGCATAGCCCGAAAAACCGATAAACGTTGGGGAATAAAGATTGTCATATGGAAACATCGTACTGGGAAACGAAGTATAAGGCGGCCCCCTATCAGATAGATTATTATCGTGTGATGATTTAATTATGATGATATATTTCATAAGTAACAAAAGTCCTGCTGTAATATTAAATAACCAGTAATTCAGTGTATATTCATGGTATAAAGTTTGTGACATACATACATTTAAATAACAAGTAGGTTCATTACTTTCTGTTAAACATTAGTTCTTTTGAATATATATATATATATTAATGACACAGGAAAGAATAAAAACAACTTAACGCCCCACGAAGGAGCCGAAACGAAGAGGCAGGGGGCAGTATTGCCAACAACGGTGACGACCAAGCCACATATTTCGACTAAGGTGTAGAGTTTGTGAAGTTATAGCTTGTAAAGTTAGGGCGTGAAAAGTTAGAAGTTTATATCCATATGAGATCTCATAACTTTCTTGCAGTGCGAGCCTCATGGTCTCAGATAGATTAACGATCTGGTAAGCGATGCAGGAATCCGATGGATGCAGGTGACTCAGCACCATGTTTTATGGCATTCCCTGGAGAAAAGCAATGTTTAGTTGCGACTTGCGTCGGGCTGTAATGATGACGATTATATGATTTTTTTTCATAAGTAACAAGAGTCCTATGTATAAAATCTCTCCTATTAAATAACCAGTCATTGTATATTCCTAGTATAAAGCTTGTGACATACATTTAAATAACAAGTAGGTACCTACTCAAGGTTTATGAAAACATAAATAATCACCTGTGATAAAATTAACGAAAGTAAACAAATCAATGTTGGCCTCGATTGTAGACAGAATATCTACTTTTTAATCAATAGTTGTAAACGTCAAGTAATCAGCGTACACTCAATTTCATAGATAAATATAATAGACCAAAACTATTAATAAACGAAAATAATTGGAATGTAGTACAGTAGTAATAATAAAAGAGTATTCACCAGAGACTGTACTCGACAATGACCACGCAGGACTCTACAGGGATGGGGCTGATAATTTGCGAATAAGTCTGATATTGTAATGATGGACCGGACACAATCAACGATAATATGTTTAGTTGACATTGCCATTCCGTATGACGAAAACCTCGTTAAACCTGAAACAGATAAAAAATAAACAAAATTAATATCTGAACCTGACTCAAGAGGTGTTCAATGTGTGGGTGGTCTTGAGAAGAAAGGTTTTGAAGATTTTATTTGATTTTAGGAGCAGCAGATGCTGGTAGCATTTTAATCAAACCCATATAATATTTGACGCATGAGTAAAGAAACCGTCAGTTCTTTACTCATGTGTGTCAAAACGGTATCAAATTGCACAATACTCGCGTACTGAGCCCAGTGGTAATTGTTTACTTGTATATCACAGTTATAATATCCGTTCTTGTGTATTACTGAGTTAGAAAATGGCGTCAAGACAGTGTAAACAAGATATTGGTGTACTACTATGTACAACACCTACGAGATGTTGAAGGTGTTGTAGCATGAATGGGTCGGCTTGACCGTTACCCCAATCCCACAGAATACTAGTATGAAATAGCATCATCTTAATACTGCAGTGTTTAGTATGGTGAGGGTAAAGAATCAGAGATCCTTTTTACTGGAAACGAGGCATTCCATCTCAGTCCTCAGGGGGTAACAACGCATCAGCATTTTTATTCTTAATCGAGGATACATGTATATGTCTATGGGCCACAGCATCCACTTACCATCAGGTTGGCTGTGTGCTCACTTATCACCCTTATTCTATAAAAAACGGGCTGTTCCTATACCAGAAGACCGACCATGCTGAAAGAGAAACATGTAATTTTGGCAGTTGTTCATGAGCGGCGGTCGATACTTTTTTTTGGGTCTGACTTCGGAATGTCAAATTCTGGTTTCTTCTACGTTACTGATAAAGGGAAAAATAAGTTCCATTTTGCACCAGAGCAATTTTTTTAGTTTTATGAAAAATTACTATTTTTTTTATAGTTTGATCATAAATTACAATCAGAAAAATTTTGCTGAACATCGGAATATTTTTCACTAAAGAATAATGAACATTAAATGAAACTAATTTTACGGGTTTTATCGCATTTAATTTTAACTTTTTAATTCCTGACGTTTCGTTAACAAGTCTATTTTTTTATAATTCCTGTGAATCTCACTGTGGCGAAGTTGCGGGTAAGTTTAGAAGATGCCGGCTTGTATAATGGTAGAATATAAGTATAAGTTTAGAATCATTGACAACCGTTTTAAAAGAAATTGGCTTCCAAAACAAAAAAAAATTAAAAATACAAAATTATTATTTATACAAATAATTATTTATGCAAAATAATTATAAGAATAACATTTTTACGAGAAATTAAAAATACACATTTGGCACATTATTCATCGATGAAACACGGCGAAACGCTGTGCCGCTGATATGGACAGATGACATGGCATCCGCCGGAGAAGGATTTGAAGAAAATACTACTACTTAAGATAACACTGGGCCAAAGTGATGGAGAAAACAAAGAAAATTGTTATGGACGACTATGAAAGAGTACATTGATAAATAATTAATGTAAATGTGGATGATGACGTCAGCTCAGTTGTAGTGAAAGTGATTAAATAAATATGTTTTTAATCTAGTGAAGTCTTTAATGTATATTATAATTTTATTCCTAGAAATTAGCATTAAGCAATAAATATGAATAAACTGGTAAAGAGTTATCTGTTTCTAATTTATTCTGGTATTAATTTAGATGAAACTAAATGATTACCAACTCTAAAGAATCGATATCGATATCTCTTAAGAATCGAATATTGTAGGTACTGATTTTTCAATTGGAATGCCTATTCCGATAAATGTGATAGATGTCAAAATGTGAGTGTGATAGATATTTCTTAGATTTAGTTGAGTATAATTTTATTAATTATAGGATTTCAAGCAGATGAGTGCTACTCATCTATCTTCTCTACTGGTATTGGGATGTTTTTTTTTAATTTAAATAGCCTCATGAATCATCCTTGGTAGGAATCGGTGTTCCTTTGCAAGGATTGTAGTCTATCAAATCTAATCTAATCTAATCTAATCGCGGGGACTTCCCGGAGCGTCGATGCTTCACGTCAGCTATATGGTTTTTCACGCGGATTTTTATAGATCTTTTTGTTTCTCCTGTGTAAGAGAGACCACATTCACAATCAAGCTTATACGATAGCAAGATGTACACTTGACGGATGGTAAACTTACTCTTGATTTATCTTCTTCAGCGTCTTGTAGTAGGTTTTAATGGAAGCTCGCTTCAAAATGTAGCCAACCTAGTCTTTAGCTCCTTTGACGTATGGTGGTACAGCAGGCACATGCTCGACCGAGGCTATCTTCATTCGGTCGCAGTGACATAGGCTTGAAACCCTAAGTTTGTTGTCTTGCAATACTTGCTTGATATGCTAAAGCTCGGCGGCCAGATGTTTTCTGTCACAGATTTCTTGTGCTCTCTGAAACAAAGATTAACCCACGGTAGCTAACTGTGATGAATGGTGGTGAGATTCACCAATTAAATATTAAATATCACCAATTAATAATTATACACAATGTGACTTATAGTCAGGATTTCGGATGACTAAATAATTATTTGCCTCTGAGTTAAGGTGGTCTAAAAATGCGATTACTTTGTCAGACGATAAAATTGTGAGTGTTGTCTACGTACCGCTACTAGAATCATGGATTTACAGGAGCAGAAAGAAGAGTTCTCTCCTCAAAGTCCTTCATGAATATATCGGTGACTATGGGAAATACAGGTGAGCCCATCGCCACATCCTCTACTTGTTTGTAGAACTTTTCCTTTCACAAGAGACGGAATGACTTTTGGAATGATGGTTTTGATCTTTTTGTGTGTACTTTCGCCCGATAAATGTTGTTTCATTTTTAAATTATACTCTGACGTATCTATTATTACCGTAGCATTTCCTTTAATTATAAAGGATTTAATAATAATGGACACATATGAACACGGTATAGACACAGTATAATTTTAAAATGCAACAACTTTTATCGAACGAAATTACATACAAAAAGGTCAAAACAGACCCTACAACAGCTTAAAACAACGATGACTTAATAAAACGATGTGCATGGTAACGTAAGTTTTGAACGTTGATAAAATTCGGTGGTTTGAATTAATCCGAACAATTCCTCAGCGCACTCTCCGTAGTGAATGTGATAGGAAATACAAAGGGATGCAACATCTCTTAGCAGCTTCAATGAATCGAGCCGAACAGAAATAACTCGATCGTCAACGATTCAAGCCGCTCAGCGCTAGATGCGTTCAACAGAAAGGATCTGTCTGTCTCACTGTCAGATGAGAACAGTGTTTCATCTGACGCCGTACCTGCGAATGATGCAAGTGGTGTGCCGGCATAAAAACTGTCCCACTCTGCTGGGCACGCTAAGCTTTTTAGAGGACAATTTAGTCTTCTCATCCAAGTGACGACAAATTAATTGATTTGTCGAAGATCATTTGACACCAAGGATTCCGATACTGCTTGAGGCAACAAGGGAAGTGCTCTGAAACTAAGGAGATACGACAAAGGGGTTCTTATTAGTGGTAAACGCTCAAACTTATGTCTTCTGGGGATTGAACTGTACTAGATTTAGTCGCCCCCAATCCGAAACTTTGTTTAGTAAATACTTCAGACACAAGTTTATTTCGGTACTCGGCGAAGTTTTTATCATCACCAGTGCTGTCGTCCGCATAGCAATGAATATAACTAGTTTGCAAAATAGCATGGACATGCAGAAAAAACAGCGTAGGTGATAGCACGCTGCCCTGTGGAACACCAGAATTAATAACCTTGTAATTAGAGCACATTTTGAAAGAAGCGTTTTGTGCCAAACCCGATCAAAGGCCTTCGCAATGTACAGACTAACGAGCCTCCCCTTTAGACTCCTCTGCCTCCGCCCAACTATGAGTCAGGTAAACCAGAAGATCATCTGAGGTGAGAACTGAGCGACCCCGACAGTATCTGTCCTGGTGGTCACTAACTAGCTGGTGATTCTCAAGGTACCTCATGAGCTGGCAATTTATAATAGTCTCCATTATTTTAACAACGAAATGATGGCTATAGGCATGCCTATATATTTGGATAAGTCAGAGCGGTCGCCTTTTTTAGTGCTCGGGTGCACCAAAGCTGTCTTCCATGAGTTCGGGACTACGCTTAGGGCTACTCGAGTACCGGTGCCTACTCCGAAGCACACGTCTTCAGCACAATAAGAGGAACTCCACCAGGCCCCGAGTGGACCTGACGGGCTTGTTATAACTAATTAATCAATGTTTGCGAAGTAATAATAATAATAATTCCGTCCTCCATGGTGGCATTACACCGGAGGCGTGGAGCAGAAGTGCGGTGGTCTTGTTCTTCAAGAAAGGCGACAACGCTCTCTTGAAGAACTACAGACCGATTTCCCTTCTGAGCCGCGTCTACGTGCTGTTTTCGAGAGTCATTACGAATCGTCTCGCGCGCAGACTTGACGACTTCCAGCCTCCCGAACAAGCCGGTTTCCGAAAAGGCTTTAGCACCATAGACCACATACATACCCTTCGGCAAATTGTGCAGAAGTCCGAGGAGTACAATTTGCCACTATGTCTGGCGTATGTGGACTATGAGAAAGCCTTTGATCCCGTCGAAATTTGGGCGGTGCTGCAGTCCCTTCAGCGATGCCAAGTTGACTGTTGGTATATCGAAGTGTTGAAGTGCTTGTACAGTAGGGCTACGATGGCTATCCGAGTACAGAACCAGAGTACGAAACCTATCCAATTGCAGAGAGGTGTAAGACAGGGTGACGTCATATCCCCGAAACTCTTTACCGCTGCATTGGAAGATGTTTTCAAGCTTCTGGACTGGAAAGGATACGGTATCAACATCAATGGCGAGTACATCACTCACCTTCGATTTGCCGACGATATAGTCCTTATGGCAGAATCGCTGGAGGACCTAAGCACTATGCTCAATGACCTCAATAGTGTTTCCCAACGGATAGGTCTTAAGATGAACATGGACAAAACAAAGATCATGTTTAATGTCCATGTCACACCTATGCCGGTAGTTGTTGGGAACACTAAGCTCGAAGTTGTTGACGAGTATGTTTACCTGGGACAAATAGTCCGACTAGGTAAGTCCAACTTCGACCGAGAGGTCAATCGACGGATTCAACTCGGTTGGGCAGTGTTCGGGAAATTACGGCACATCTTCTCGTCAGGTATACCTCAAAACTTGAAAACGAGACTGTACACCCAGTGCGTGTTGCCAGTGATGACATACGGAACTGAGACGTGGTCCTTCACTGCTGGCCGGATGAGGAAGCTCAAGGTCGCTCAGCGAGCTATGGAGAGGGCTATGCTCGGAATTTCTCTGCGTGATAAACTCAGAAATGAGGATATCCGCAGTAGAACTAGAGTGACCGACATAGCCCAACGGATTAGTAAGCTGAAGTGGCAATGGCCCGGCCATATAGCTCGAAGAACCGACAACCGATGGGGAAGAAAGGTTCTCGAGTGGCAGCCTCGTACCGGCAGGCGAAGTGTAGGGCGTCCCCACTAGATGGAGTGACGACCTGGTAAGATATGCAGGAAGTCGATGGATGCAGGTAGCTCAGGACCGTGCTTTGTGGCATTCTTTGGGGGAGGCCTATGTTCAGCAGTGGACTTGTGAAGGGCTGTAATGATGATGATGATGATGATGATGATGAATAATAATAATAATGTGTATGATAATTTGCCACTATGAGTTTACCTAACACTCATAAGTCGATCTATATTTTTATAGAATAAGGGCAACAAACGAGCACACAGTCCATCTGATGGTAAGTGGATGCTGTCGCCCTATCTTCGATTAAGAATCAAAATGCAGATGCGTTGCCACCCCTGAGGACTATGATGGAATGCTTCGTTTTCGGTATACCCTAATCTCTACAGTCACCATACGAAACACAGCATCATAAAGATGCTATATTGCGCTGGTATTTTATGTGATCCTTCCCCGGCCGAGCCAACCCATTCGTGCTTCACCAAAATATACCTACCACTTCAAAATTTCTTTTTGCACCAAAAAATACAAATCGCTTTACCAGCGCAAAATGCTCCTTGATTGCCATTGTTGGTTGTAAAAAGTCGCGAAGTATCGTTGTTACCGTCTAGGACAAATTTATATTATAGTGAGGTCTTACATAGCGATTATGGCACAATCCCTCGTCTTAGGAGAGGCAAACTAGACAAAATACTCGTGTGTTTAAAATATTCACCAAAAACCGCTTCGTTAAAAATATAATCACAAAAAAATACTGTTGAGTGCTATATTTTTCTGACTTTTTCTACGCCAACTACCGAATTGCATTACGTTTTTTTTTCTTTATCTTATATGACTAATTACAAGATAAACAGCAGACCTGACACGAATTCATAGTATGTACTAACACTGCTTAGTTAATTAATTCATTATTTCAGCATTACGTATTTGAATTCAATTTCATTTACAGAGTGTTAGAAAAAAAGAATTACCTCTCTCCTATTTAATTTTTTTTATATGTAACGGAAGTGACAAACGAACCCACAGCCTACCTTATGGTAAGTGGCTACTGCTGCCCATGCAACCAACTTTAAACAAAGAAGGTTACAGATGCGTTATCATCTCTGCCGACTAAGATGGAATGCCTCACAGCTTGTAATTATACTGGGATTCTTTGACCGATCAAACCGAAACATAGCAAGGCGAGCGCTGCTGTTTGGCGGCAGAAATAGGTAAGTGCGTGGTACCAACCCAGACGAACTCCTTGGCAGAAAAGGAGTTCTGCCACCTTGTTCGGGCCAGAAAGACACGTGGCTTGCAATAGTTGGCGGTGTACTATCTTTCTTATTTCGTCCACATGACCGATGTAAATTATCCTCACCGGCTATAGGGAGCACCGTCAAAAGTTTCTGTTTTCTTCTTGATAAATTATTTTTACAATAAGAGACAGCGATTATGATATATTCTTTTAACGATATGAGAGCCCCGTACTCGCAGTGAAACGTTACGTGCTAGTAAAATTTAAATTACTCTCTTAATTATAGAAGTAGGCTGAAAATATTGTTCAATAATTCAAGTGCAAGTTAAAATATTAGCCTGTAAGTGAGCTCTTGCATTATCAGACTCTTGTTAAGTTTCGCTATCTTTCCTACAAATAACTATACAGTTTACGTTTTTTGTTATGTGCAATTACACATTCCTCAGTGTGGCATTTGTCATGATTGCTGTATCTGAAACTGTATAAAAGGGATAGAGTATAATAATGTAACGATCATCTGTGGATCATATTTTTCTCGCGTCACTATAGTTTTACCTTCTTTTTAAAATTAACCGAAGAGTAATGAGTGTTTTAAGAACTCCACTAAGTCTAAGTTCGTCATCACAGCCAGATTTTTCCACAATACAGGACGATGTTCCTACAAATTTTCATGCAATGAAAACGAAAATCACTGGATTGTCACTGTAAAGGTTATCACACATTTATGAGCACCGTACGCGCCATACGCGTCACATTTTAGGATTTGTTGTATGAAATCATATGAAACATCGCACATCACCCACACCATACGCGCTCTATTTTATAAAATGTGGTAGGTATCCGAATAGGAGGCAGGCTGCTGATACTCAACGTTTCTTAATGTTGACAACAAACTAAAGAAGAAATATTATTTAAAGTGGCTAGTGTTTTTCTAGTCGTTCAGTAGAATAAGGTTTCAATTAGTGGCAAGATCATCACTCCACCATTAACCCTAATACTAAACATTTGCGTACGGCGCGTTCGGCGCGTACGTGCTAATATGCAGAGAGCATCAGCCAAGAGCTGTGGTAGCTCAGATGGTTAGCGCTCGCTGTAAGCTTCATAGTACGCGAGCAACCCGGGTTCGATGAAATTGTTAATAGTAATTTTAAGTAAAACCTGCATGTCTGAGAAATAAGAAAAAAAAATATTTCAAAGACATGTGAAGTTCGCCAACACGCATTGGGACCGCGGCGGACATTTCCTTGCCCTAAAACCCTCTCAGAAATGCGAGGAGGCATGTGCCCAGCAATGGGACGTAAATAGGTTGCAACTTTACTTTACTTTTTACATCAGTAAATGCGGTGCTGATAAATGTGCGTTCACCTTAATAGTCAAAAATGCTGCATGATTTTCAAAAAAAAAATGAGTTCTCTTAATGTCTAGTTTTAAAACCCAAAAAAGAAAAAAAATAATATCACTTTGAGCGCATTACGCCGCGATCTATTTATATTTAGGCAAGGAATACGTGAAATAAAAGTCACTTTCCAAGAACTATTGGAGAAGCAATCGGAAAATGATTGATCTTTCTTCGAAATATTAACATTAAAACCTGAATAAATTGTATACTTAATAATAAAGCACTATTTTCCTTAGTTTCAAAACGAAAAATATTTTTATGTCGTTAATATCGGAATTGAAACTAAAAGATATTCATTAATTTACAATTTTATAGATAATACTTTTATATTCAGTTAAATATTTTCGCAACTTTAAACGACTCTACGCAAAGACTTACTACTACTTATTAAATAGAATAGTTTATTCTACATTACTCCAAACTAATTGAGCCGAAAAGCTATTCTCAACAAAGCAAATATGTATTAAAAAATGAGGAAATTATGAAGTGATAAGTGTACCTTTATTATAGATACGTTTCATTTGATATAAAACCTGATAATCATTACATTTTTATTAATACATTTGCAATCTAAATCGCACTTCGTACAGTACATAAAAATAGTTTGAGTCATTTAGTTTATGTATTAAAATGGCGTTTTATTGTTTCGTTGTGTAAAAAAGGAAACAATAAAAGTTAATTTCTTAATTGTTAAGTGTTGTTAAATTATAACAATAATGACAGATCCTCAAGCTACACATAAAGACCTTATTGGGGAGATAATAAATAGAAGGAAGCTGGGAGAAAATAAGTATCATTCAGAAACGTCTCTTCAAAACTTAAATGAAAATGAGATGGAAAATGTTTCACACATAACAAAAGATCCCGGGGTATGTATATAAATAGTATATAAATGATATATTTTATTTTAATATTTGCATATCTAGAGAATTTCAATTTTGCCTTTGGGGATACAATTGTATAATCGTGTACCTGTAACCTGTACACCAAATAGATTTTGTAGTAAAGGACAAAGGACTATATTATATTATCTATATCTAGGTCATATGTGAGTTAGTGGCCCAGGGGTCCCAGTGTCTCTCCTCAAACGGGTTCCCCCCCGTTAGTATCCGTGGCTTGGTGACCCGCGGTAAACAAAGAGGAACCCACATGGCTAGCGCGAGGTGAAAGGCCGGTCCGAGGTGGTCATTCTGAGAGGACTTGGCGAGCCCACTTCAGATATGTTTTGGGGGATGAAGCTGCTCGCGTCCGTAGCAATTACTTGAATCCTGATTCCCTACACGTACCTATCCCCTGGGTAGTACTAAACGAGCAGTACTACATACTGGTGGTAGGTTGGTCCTTACCACCCACCTGGCAAAGACATACCGCCAAATGATGCAAATCGTGTTCCGGTATGATATTAGGTGAAACCCATTTCTTAGGGAGAATGGGCCTGGACAGTTGCGTTGCGCTTACGAACCGGCTGCGACACGGCCGTTTCTTAGTGTCAGGTGCCTGATTATGGAGGTTAGCGGGATCCGAAGCACGGTTGCACCGCTGGCCGACGTAGATAGTTGGGGCCCAATTAATGAGCCAGCAACTCATGAAAAGCTGCCCCGCCATCTTACGAAAAATCCTGGGATGTCTCCACCATGCCGGTTGGCAACCAGAGGAGAGGGCCTGGTGGCAATTTTCAGGGGGGTTCGGGCGTCCTCGCGATCTCCATGCTAGGTACCATCGATGCTGTGACTCTGTTTGTGTCCCTAGGTTATATGTGTGACGCCTCGTCCAACTGCCATCCTCTCAACCTATTCACTCCCACCATTAATGAAAAAAGGAAAAAGAAGAGTAAGTCTGTACAGCGGTTGCACTCCGTCTCCATCAAAGTGCCCCTCACAAACATCCGAAGTCTGCACTGTAATCTCAATGCAGTCCATTACCACCTTGAGACTGAAAAACCGCACTTACTCTTCTTGACTGAGACGCAGATCAGATGCCCTATAGATGCGGCGTACCTTGCAACTCTGGGTACACATTGGAGCTTAATTACCATCAGTGCGCCAGAGTCTGTCTTTACGTCGGCAACGACATCTGCTGTAAGCGTTTCCGTCACCTTGAAGACCTCTCTTTCTCTACGATCTGGGTATTGATAGACACAGGAATGGATAAAATTATTTATTCTTGTGTCTACCGATCGCACAGCGGTGACCAAGAGACAACTAGGCTGTTTGAACACCTCAGTGAAGCCTCTGATGTGGCTCTAAATCGGTACCCTAATGCACAGTTGGTTTTTCTGGGGGACTTTAATCCCTGTCATCAGGACTGGCTGTTCCCATACCAGAAGACTGACCACGCTGGGAGAGAGGCATGAAATAACAAGCGAATAGGGTACCTGATGTGAATAGGCACACAGCCAACTGCCTCGACCTTCTGCTGACGACCGATCCAGACAGGTACGATGTTCAGGTTACCTCACCCTTGAGAACTTCTGACCACTGTCTGGTGAAATCGGTGTCGTTATATTCCACACCTAACTGCGATTTCCATAGAGTGCGACGAATGTGGCGATACAAGTCAGCAGATTGGGATGAGATGCGGCATTTCTTTGCATCTTAACCTTGGCGGCAGGTCTGCTTCTCCTCTGAAGACCCGTCGAGCTGCGCGGATGCCATAACCAATGGGATACGTCAAGCGATGGAGTATTTCATCCCCTTTTCTGACGTGCCCATTGGTGGTTAAGCTCGCCCATGGTTTAACGCCGAGTGCGCTCGTCCTGAAAAGCACAAGCATATGGCGTACTTATCCTGGGTCGATGATCGAGACCGTAAAGCTCCGGATGTTAGCCTTTAGAAGAGAACCTTTAACCAAGCCGCCATGTCCTGCAAAAAGGCATTACGCCAAGCCAGTTTCGACCGCATTAAACGCATCGGCACAAAGCTCTCTATAAAACCATCTGGCAGTAGAGCTTTTTGGTCTCTCGCCAAAGCGGTCGAGACAAACTTCTGTCGATCTACACTGCCTCGGCTGGTAAAACCAGATGTCTCACTGGCGCATGCATCTAAGGAGAAAGCGGACTTATTTGCTTCTCTTTTTGCTTGCAATTCGCGTCTGGACAATACCAACAGCGTACCATCTCAATTATCTCACTGCGGTACCTCTGTATCAGAGGTCCGTATCACCAACAAGGAGGTTCTTAAAACCTCGCGAAGTCTAGACGTGAACAAAACTAGTAGACCTGGTGGTATACCAGCTATAGTTCTAAAGGCTTGAGCACCTGAGTTGTCTCCTGTGTTAACACGCTTGTTCGGCCTCTCATTCAGGACTGAAATAGTGCCCAAATCTTGGAAGCTGGCTAATGTGCAGCCTGTGCCTAAAAAGGTAGCCGTACCAACCCTGCCAACTATCGGTTAATTTCAATTACCTCCATACTCTGCAAGATTATGGAGCGTATATTGAACGCCCACCTCATAGGATACCTAGAGCAAAATAATCTTTTCAGTGATCGCCAGTACGGGTTTCGCCGAAATCGATCAACTAGGGACCTTCTAGCGTATGCCACTCACATATGGGGCGAAGCCTTCGAGAACAGTGGTGAAGCACTTGCTGTTTCCCTCGATGTTTCGAAGGCCTTTGACAGGGTTTGGCACGTTAGTCTATTGGGCAAGCTTTCAGCGTACGGCATATCCCCAATATGGCCTAATTGTCTGGGTGAAGGACTTTCTGAGTGAACGGTCTCTCCGGGTCGTCGCTGATGGCTGCTCATCCGATACTTTGGCGACTAACGCCGGTATTCCTCAGGGATCCGTTCTCTCCGCAACTCTCTTCCTGCTGCATATAAATGCTCTGCTCATTCCCGGTGTCTATGGGTATGCAGACGACAGCACAGTTGTGGAGAGATACCAACCAAGCGCCCGGTTCAGTTGGGATCAAATCCAGTCAGAAAGAGAGGCTATGGCTGAGTGTGTGAGTCTCACACTACAGGCAGTCTCCGAATGGGGCGATGCCAATCTCGTGAGATTTAACGCCTCCAAAACACAAGCGTGTCTTTTTACCTGTAAAAGGAGCCCGTTCACCTTGGCTCCTACTTTGCGGAATGTATTCTTGGAGTACACTGACCGCCTTCAGTTGTAAGGAATTGAATTTTCTCCGAACCTAAACTATGAGCGATATGAGTCCAGAGCCGAAGCAGCCGCAAGGAAACTTGGTGTCCTTGCAAGGGTGCGGCGGTACTTCACGCCGGGGCAGCTTCTTACCTTATATAAAGCGCAAGTCCGGTCGTGCATGGAGTACTGCTGTCACATATGGGCTGGTGCTGCAAAATACCACCTGGAAGCATTGGACTCAGTGGAGAAACATGCTAAGAGGCTCATTGGTGACCTTGATTTGGTTGAAACCAATCTTGATAGCCTCGAGCACAGGCGCAGAGTAGCCAGTCTCTCGGTATTCTATGCATCCTGCATTTCGGTGAGTGTGCGCAGGAATTACACGCTTTTATTCCTCCCTCTCCTTTCCACCATCGGGCAACCAGGCGGTTGGCGGGTGCATTCCACGCATTAGAACCAAAAGGTTTGCTTCATCTTTTGTAATGCGTACAGAAAAGGAGTGAAATAATTTGCCGGCGTCTATCTTTCCGTCCGAATACAATCTGGGCGTCTTCAAGTTAAAAGTGAATAGGCTTTTGTTACTCTAAGATAGTGCGATTTACCATCTAAGGCTGCATCACCACTTACCACCAGGTGGGATTGTGGTCAAGCACTGGCTTATAATAAGTAAAAAAAATGTGTTGGTGGACTGAGGCGAGACGGGTGTCCTCTCCCCCTACTGCTGCAGCCGAGATGGCGTTGCGGAGCAAGAGTAATGTTGATATGGCGATGCGTCACTCGCCCTATCCTCCGTGAGTTTGGTGGAGCTGCACCGTTGATGCAATATTGATAGGGCTGCGGGGGGAGAGAAGTGTCAGTATTGCGAGACGCCACTCGCCCTACCCTCCCCAGTCGAATTTTGGTTGGTGGCGGAACTATAGACCAGATCCGCCGCTGGAGTCAGGATGACTAGTGCTTCTGAGTGCTAGTATTTCCTGGTCCCATGGCCTTCACGCATCGGGCACGGGGGCGTTCGCTGCGCAGGTGTAGTTAGAGGCCGTGGATAAAGACGCGCCATGTGTTCTGGTGCGCCTTACCTGAGAAGTAGATGGGGCATGAGTAGTCCACTCCCAAGGAGGAGGCACCATGGGGCGGCCGGCGATGGTGAGACGCGGATGCGTGTGTTGAAAGCGTTCCCGTGGCCCTGCCAATATGCGACGAAGGTGGAACACCATGGGGTTTTAGTCAGTGCGAGTCCGACATAACCGTCATAGCCAACACATTATAATGAGTCTTTACCGACAAATTACACTAGTCTGCATAAAATGCCTCTCCTTTCAAACATTGTACATGATTATTTATATTAATTTTTCTTTCGTTTAAAAAAAAATGTCTCAGCATTGTTCTCTATCTATTCGTTAAGTTTCATTAAAATCGATTCAGCCATTCAAAAGAAGATTATCCCGGACAGACAGACAGAGAAAAATTTAAAAAATGGTCGTTATTTAATTTCATGCAACAATATAAGGCATTTATCTGGAATCGTAACTTAATAATAAAAATGTATCACGTGTATACTTTTTTGTAATGACAGGTGTGACTAACTGATATATTTAGGTTATTAGAAACTTCATTTAACTTAATCTGAAAAGTTGTGTCCTTTGTTAGCTTTCATATTTATAGACCTTTAATAATTTCTTCTTTTAGTTTAGCGGTACAAGCAATTATATAAATAATACACATAAATATTTGATTGTTAATTGAAATAATATTACATATATATATATATATATATATATATATATATATATATATATATATGTGACCGCAAGAAATTTAATACAGATTTAAATTCAGCACGTTGTTTCTATACATTTGTACAATTTGTGTTTAATGGAGGATTTCGTTGTAGATCAGTGTTATCATCGGATTTTTTTCGAATTCATATATAAAGGGCCACTGCGAAATTATATATCTTTTGATTTGAATTTTATTAACTAAAGTCGGAAATATTATGTTTTATACATATATACAAGTTTAGTCCAATTGACAACCTCTTCCTTTTTGTAAATTTATTAAGAATCTAATCTTTCAAAATTATAAAAATATTTAAACCTGAGATACAGAAATGACAAAAAATTCATATTTGTTTGTTTGTTCGTTTTCTGTGCATTCTTTCACCATTCCGGTTAGAAGCACGAACACGCTTAGCGGCCACATCAATCAATTGAAACAATTTTTGATGTTTTTACTATCAGATTGTCCTGACTAATCATTTAGTTGCATGAACAACGTATTTCCATCAAATCTATCTTTGTTTTTGTACAACTTGAACTTAATTTTCTACATTCTATGTGTAGTACATCGGTTCCTAAATGAAAATTATTTCTATCTTTTAGGTGTTGAATTTGTCACTAAATGATGTTTTAAATCAAGAAAACAGTCTAGGACGTAGACGCACCGTGTCTCAACCGGGACCGACGTCAGGAAGCTTACAAACCGCAACCGCAGCTCGAGCGGCACGTCGTCGTCCGCTCCGTAGCGTTATGTACGCCCCTGAAATAGAGAGAAACGTGAGTGCCTTTCAGTTCTATTTTGTATTTACTACACGATATGGTTCCTTTTCTCACTTACAAGTCCGTATATTCACTACTGCGATCGGGTTTAAAAGTTGAGAGAGCCGTTAAAATAACAGTTATAAGACATAATATTTTCATTTTGAGTCCACAGGGGTAACAACACATGTGTGACTTTTACAAGTTAGTTGCAAGTGTTTATGGTAAACGATAACTATCAGAGATGAACTGTTAGCTTGTTTACTACTCTAACATAATAACAGTGGTAGAACCACGCGGCAGCTTTTGCTGTCGCACGGATGGGCCTGCTCGAACCGTACCCCGGTTATACGGTACGGTGGTAGTACCACGACCTCACAAAAAACCAGCGTGAAGTAGAGGTTTACCTCTGCGTTTCGCTTGGTGAGTGCAGGTGGCCAGAGGCCCTTTTTACTGGAAATGAGGCATTCCATCTTAGTCCTCACGGGTGACAATGCATCTACATTTTGATTTGTAACAGAGGATGGATGTAGATGTCTATGGGCCGCAGCAACCATTTACCATCAGGTGGACTGTGTGCTCGTTTGTCACCCTTATCCTATAAAAAAATATATATAAACAGAGTGTTGTTATGGACCAATTTTATAATTTATAATTACTATATATCTATATATAAAAATCAATTGCTGTTCGTTAGTCTAACAAAAACTCAACAATGGGTCGACCGATGCCTTAGATTCACAATTGGACCCGGTAGGTGGCGCTGTTGCCAAGATCCAGAAACCATCCGTGCGAAACCGGGACGGATTATTATCTACTGCAGACTTTGAACACCTGCAACAAAACCAAAGTAAATAAGAATACAGATGCTCTTTACCTTGAACAGAAATAAATCTGTACCTCTGAGAACTAAGATAATACTGTATTTCTATAAATTTAAATCAAAACACAACAGTAAGCGTATTTTTTTATAAAATCGATTAACGATCTTAACGAACAGTCTACCTGATGGTAAGTGGCTATTGCAGCCTACGGACACAGGAGCAGGTACTTAATTTGACTGTTTTTTTTATGTGTGCCTCATAACATTTTTCCAGGTGAATCGGTTTCGATGATTCTTTTTTTTAATTTAAAGCTGTACAATTTTTTTAATTTTACCACTTGTTTATCTAAATAGTTTCTTGTAATAATTTAAAATTAAAAATTTTGTACAGCCGACTTCAATATAAGTTATTAAGAATAACTCAAAAACTATTGGCCTGACCTTGATCAAATTCATATGGGACCACACGAGCAATACCAGCTTTCAAATAAAAAAAGAATCATCGAAATCGGTTCACCCAGTAAAAAGTTATGAGGTAACACATATAAAAAAAACATACAGTTGAGTTGAGTACCGTCTCCTTTTTGGAAGTCTGCAGAAAAGAGGCAAATAGATTGCCTATGTTTTGGTTTTGTTAAAAAAATCAAAAAAGTCTGGCTGTAGTAATGAGAAATAACTACTATCTATTAACTACTATTAGTAATAACTATTTATATTATTAATAACTATTAATATTATTGTTATTACCTTATAATATGAAGTATATGGTAGTTAAGCCGTCTTACTTAAGGCGATTTATTATTGAAACATACCTACAATTTACTAAATATTATAACAATTATTTATTAGCATATACATCAATATCATCATCCATTACAGCCCTTCAAATGTCCACTGCTGAAGTAAGCCGTGACCAAGTAATGCCACAAAACACGTTCCTAACCCAACTACCACACTCATCGCATTTCTGCATGTCTTACTAGGTCGCCACTCCATCTAGTAGATGGGCGTCACTCTAGAATATTTCTTCTCTATCGATTTTTTGTTTATCAAACTATATGACCCGGCTGTTGCTACTTCATCTTTCTAATCCATTGCGTTATATCGGTTATTCTGGTATTACTTCGTAGTAATATTCCTATATTACCGGTACTAATTTGCGTAGAGATACTCCGAGCATATCCATAACTGGCTGAACGACCTTAAGCCCTCATACGGCCAGCAGCGGTAGACTACGATGTAATTTCATTTGTCATCACAATACGTCGATATAATATATGAACAGTCTTATTTTACCGTTTTGGGGTATACTTAACGAGAAGATGTATTGTAATCTACAGAACTACTAACCTACAATTGGATCCATCAATTGCCCTCTCGGTCATGTTGGACTTATCTAGTTGAACAATTCATCCTACTTATCAACTGAATATGAGTAGACTGGACTTGGGACGTAACACGCCGCACTGAATACCGAAATTAAATAGAAGCATTTACGAGTATTTTTCTGTGTCTTGCATGTTGATTATTGGTGACCGGGAAACCTTTTCTTCTAACTGCTGCCGCAAACCACCTAAATATATTATATATATTTTATAGATATTTGAAATTCTGCAACATCACGGGCCCATTTCAGCATTAATTTTGTCTACTAGATTGTTATCTCCAAACGGTATAGGTGACTTGGCTCTTTCTTACCGATACGTAGTTGTCCCTCCGACTGTACCTTTATAGAATCATCGGAATCGCTGACGAACAGGTTATTGTAATACGTTGTATTTTTTGTTCGAATTTTCCATAGTAACTACTACTGTTCTAAGGAATTCTTCGGATTATCCATTACAGCCTATAAAAGCATATTGCTGAACCTAGGCCTCCCCCATAGATTACCTTATAGAGGGGATCTTGCCATAGCTACCACGCTTGGCAGGCGGATTGGCAACCGCAATTTCTATTACTTGAAGTTGTTATCAGGAAAATGTTGCTAGCCATCCCCTATTTCAGTGTCTCTCTGTCGCATTTTACGACTCACCGTAGACATATTTACATCGCCACTACACGGTGAACATTCTGTACGATTATCTAATAATTTTCTTTGGATATTCTTACATCTTCACTACACCGTGAACATTCTGTACGATTATCTAAAATATTTTTTGTACATATTTTTACATATCCACTACATGTTGAACATTCTGTACGATTTTGTAGTAATAATCTGTGGATATTATTACATTGCCACTACACGGTGCACATTCTGTACGATTATCTAATAATTTTCTCTGGATATTCTTACATCTTCACTACACCGTGAAAATTCTGTACGATTATCTAAAATATTTTTCGTAGATATTTTTACATATTCACTACATGTTGAACATTCTGTACGATTTTGTAGTAATAATCTGTGGATATTATTACATTGCCACTACACGGTGCACATTCTGTACGATTATCTAATAATTTTCTCTGGATATTCTTACATCTTCACTACACCGTGAACATTCTGTACGATTATCTAAAATATTTTTTGTACATATTTTTACATATCCACTACATGTTGAACATTCTGTACGATTTTGTAGTAATAATATGTGGATATTATTACATTGCCACTACACGGTGCACATTCTGTACGATTATCTAATAATTTTCTCTGGATATTCTTACATCTTCACTACACCGTGAACATTCTGTACGATTATCTAATAAATTTCTGTAGATATTTTTACATATCCACTACATGTTGAACATTCTGTACGATTTTGTAGTAATAATCTGTGGATATTATTACATTGCCACTACACGGTGAACATTCTGTACGATTATCTAATAATTTTCTGTGGATGTATTTTTTTATAAAGAATAAAGGTGTCAAACGAGCACACAGTCCACCATGATAGTAAGTGAATGCTGTGGCCCATAGACATCTATATTTATCCTCAATTAAGAATGAAAATTCAGATTCATTCCTGAGGACTGAGATGGACCACCTCGTTTCCAGTAAAAAGGGACTCCGGTTTTCTACACTCACCATACAAAACACAGCAACATTAAGCTGCTATTTTACGTTGGTATTCTGTGAGAGCGTGGCCCTTTCCCGGACGAGCCGACCCATTCGTGCTGCAACCACAATATAACTGCAGCATGGTTCTACCACGTAAAAGAGGTAGTTCTTACATCTCCATTACACGGTGAATATATCGTACGATTTTGTAATAACTTTCTGTGGATATTCTTACATCACCATTACACGGTGAACATTCTGTACGATTTTCTAATAATTATCTGCCACCGACGACCAGTTTTTGAAATCAATTGCCAGCAGTTTTCGCGGCTGAAATGGCTAATAGGACTTCAATAAAAAAAACTTGACCTTCCTCAAAAGTTGGCGACACGCATCAATTTACTGCCAGTGTTATTTTCACTCGTGAACACTTACCATCTAGTGAACCGTAAGCTTACCCCCACTCTAAAAAATGTATTTTTAGTTACTTTGAACATGTTTATCAAAAAAATATTTGCAATGTAATCTACAATTAAATTTAAACACTAATATCTACGCAGAGAAATAAGCATTGTGGAAAGTTACAGTCTTACTAACAACACCCAACCTATTTCTTTATACATACCTATATAAAATTCTTCTGTACGTGTGTTTCTTTGTACTGAATTAATCCTATATGGCTGAACCATTTTTGATGAAATTGTCTTGTGTGCTTGATTATAGATGGTTTAAATTTATTATTGGACACGTTAGGTGGTGCTTTTGTTGAGATCAAGAAACCACTCGTACGAAGCCGGTTCGGATCGCTAGTATATTATAAAGCAGATAAGACATCTTGTAAACATAACGTAAAAATACAGTGGTCATTTAATTTGTTATCTGTTCGTATCAGATTAGGTACTAATCTTTGCTTTAGACGTTTATCGTGGGCAATAATCCGGATATTGACTTTATAACAAGGAAACTTAAGGAAAATCAAAAATCACATTGTCTTTTTTTTAATAGGTACATGAATCCAGTGCTATCGTGCACGTAAGGGATTAACATCTAATTTTCCCTGAATGAAGTGCACCTATTTTGATAATATCTATTAAAATAGGTGCACTTCATTCAGGCATCAGCACTGCTAAATTTATCTTCAATTCTTAAATCACCTCTAACATTTTCTCAAATTTAAATGCAACAGTTTATTATATTATGGTAGAGTACCACTAATAACAGATACCAATAATAATTAGTAGTTTTCTTTATGGCCTAGGACTCTGATTGGAAAGCTACCATTCTCTAACCGATCTTTTTTGGCAAGCAGTAGTACTCTCCACTAAAAATCACGCCACTGTAATCCACACCGAAAGGTATGGAGAGGCAGTATAATAGTTCTCAGAGTTGACAAAACGTGTATCTTCTTTATCTTCATTTAGACTAAACTAAAATGTAGGTACTAGAGAATGTGAAAATATCAATTTGAACAACTTTTAATGTCATAAGTATTTTTTTAAAGAAATCACTAGGGTTATTTACTCGTAATTGATAAATTAAATTATTTTATGATTATTTACATGACGTAATCTAAGTAAACGATAAACTTATATAACAGACACGTAAAGAATAAATTAATCACGATTAGTTATCAAGAAATTAACTATTAAGTATAATATATCAAAAAGTATTAAAAAATAGGTATTTCAGATTAAGAGATCTTTAAATAGTGTAAAAATGGATAAACACAATGTTTATTTTTGATGCTATAATGCTTTTTAATAATATTAGCGATGTACTGTTTTCCTATGCTTTCAAAGCAAATTTATTTTAAGCTCCGACCGTCAGTTTAAACAACGAATTCGTTTATATAGACGCAATGGGTTGTAATGATTTTTGCGTTAGAAAATTGTGGATAAGACTAGTTAAACACATAATTTCGCACATATTTCAGAAGAACAAGCTTTGAATTAAACATAAATTAAATATGTATAATTTTCTTCAATGATTTAATACGTCAAAATACAGATTTTAAAAGTTGATAAATTACAATTTTTAAAGCAGTTCCCTTGCACGTTCTGCTTATTATCAAAATAATTAGTTTTCATCTCTTACACTTTAAATTAAATGATACATCAATTATAATAGAATACTCCTACTTTCAAAGGAGAAGGCTATTGAGTCGAGAATTATTTTGAATAAAAAATAAAATGTTAAAAAGCTATGTCGTTAAGGGTCAGCACAGTTCCATAGCGATCGGCCGACGCGAGGCCTGCTTGTGAGGCGGGTCACTCTCGCGCATCGAACTGTAAACCTTTTGAGTCCAGCCAGCCGCGTGCCACCCTTACCCCTTTCCCATTTCCACAACTACCCATTTCACCCTCGACCCACTCCTGTAAATACCGACAGCGGACCGTGCCGCCCCAACGCCTCGCCTAATGAAAATCCAATCTATTTATTTTTACTCGCCTCGTAATAAAGTAAAGAAATATTTATTCCTGTCGTTTCTGCACACATTTCAACGATAAGGCAGGGTCATTTCATCGTAATTTTCAAATTTGTGTTGTTTTGATATGTGATTTTCAAACAAGAAGTTGAAGTGTGATAGAAAAGAAAAAAATAAGTATATTACAATATACGGATTTTTTAATAAATAAAATTTAAATTTTTTTGTATACTAAAATATTAAAAATGTATGTATATATTTACGTAGTTTTGTAGGTTTTGCCTATTAGTTTGCAATATAATATCGCGATAAAAACTTTTTGCTAGCAATATTTGGTAGCGCATGTAAAAAGGGCATAAATGTAACCATGGTTATTGCAGTTTTGAATTTTAAATATAGTAGACAGATAGCAATATATTTATTGTTACATCATTTCGTTAGACAGTTTTACAGAAAAGAGTATTTTTTTTCCCTTGAAATGGTTGTCGCAGATAACTGGGAAACAACGTAATAGGATTATTGCGAAATACGGGCTGGTGTCGATCGAGAGAAACAATTGACTAATGAAGTTGTTAATCCGATTTTGTTCGGCTTTCGATTGTCATACAATTTTTAGCTCCCATTTAGGGAGTATCTGAAAATAATTCAATATGAATTATATGCACTACGGTTTCATTTATTTTAAGAATAGTTTACTTTTTTACAGGAATTTGCAACCAGGGCAATCAAAGATGACGAAGGAAGTTTTGGAACACCTGTTGGTAATACAAGAATTTTAATAAATTAAACTTATAATAAATATATAAAATTTTAAGTATTCATTTAAAAGTAGACTAAAAGAGACACGTGTGTATGTGTGTGCGTTGCGTGTCTCTCTCTCTCTCTCTCTGTGTGTGTGTGTGTGTGTGTGTGTGTGTGTGCGAGTGTGTGTGCGCGCGTGTGTGTGTGTGTGTGTATGTGTGCGTGCATGCGTGCGTGCGTGCATGCGTGCGTGCGTGCGTTCATGCGTGCGTGCGTGCGTGCTTGCGTGCGTGCATGCGTGCGTGCGTGCGTGCGTGCGGGCCTGCCTGCGTGGCTGCGTGTGTGCGTGCGTGCGTGCGTGCGGGCCTGCCTGCGTGGCTGCATGTGTGCGTGCGTGCGTGCGTTCGTGCGTGCGTGCGTGCGTTCGTGCGGACGTGCGTGCGTGCGTGCGTGTGTGTGTATAGACTATAAAGTAAACTAAATACAACACGTGTTGGTAATGCGACAATTATAATAAATTAAGCTTATTATGTAAGTTTAGGTAGGTATATACTTATCTAAAAGAAGACTAAAAATGGTATGACCATAACTTCTAATACAATTTAAAGAGTTCTTTTTTCTTTTGAATTGACGTAAAAATTCTTTAGTTTAAAGATCCATAAGAACTACATATGGGTAATTCAAATTTTTTTTCGAACGTATGTGTCGTTTAGTTACGCAGTTTCCGCATTTATAAGGCAGCGTTAACTACTTAAATTGATTTTTATTCTATCTTATGTAGTTTAATATGTCCCAATAATTATAATTATAATATTCTATTGATAAGTACTTTATATTAATAAGTTAATATTACCACATAAAAATATGATTATTTATTACTAGTAAATTCATGTTTAATTCAACCACCGAATACCGAGAATACCGAGAGATTGACTCACTACGCCTATGCTCGTGGCTAACAAGGTTGGTTTCAACCAACTCAAGGTTACCAATAATCCTCTCAGCAGGTTTCTTCAGTGAGTGAGCAGGTCATTTTTATTCAATGTGGTGATGAAGATCTTATCTTGAAAAAACTAATTAATTTCTGACTGATGAGTTATTTGAAGAAAAATCGTAAATTACTTTCCGATAACCAATTCGGTTTTCGTCAGGCAAAGTAATTTTTTTATGCAGCTCATGCAGGGATTAACTTTGTTGCTACCAATTTAGATATACAAAATAAATGTTTTGTCATTTTTCTAGATACGGTAAAGGCATTTGATACGGTGTCGATTCCTATTCTGCTAAATAAACTTGAGTCTGTAGGCATAAGACATAAACAGTAGAATATTTTAAAGAGTTATCTTATAAATCGTATTCAAGCCAGTTGGATAATAGATTTGCACATACGTACCTATTTCTTATGGATTTCCACAGTAAAACGTTCTTGGACCAATTTTATTCCTGATTTATGATGATGAACTGTCCTGTACGTGTTCACAGACTGCAGACTTAACACGTATAGAATCGCCCTCGTCACTACATTAGATTTGATAGACCACAAATCCTCGCTAAAGAACACCGAATCCTTCCAAGGATGATTCGCGAGGCTATTGAAATCAAAAAACATCCTAATTTCAATAGAGAAGATGGATGGGTGCTACCATCTGCTTGGGATCCCATAATTAATAAAATTAAATCCCAACCCCAAGGATACAACTGCAAGACTTCAAGATACTGTAATTTCATATTGCGTAGATCGGAACAAAAATTAATAATTTTTTATCTCGAGGTTGCTGTGGTTAACTATGACATTGGGACCTCATACACCTCAGTCCCTCCCGTGACCATGGGTGCTGTAAAATGCTCGAAACGTCGGGAATATGAAATAAGTTAATATACACGATAAAGTCCGTAAAATTTGTTTTATTTAAATGTGTAGTGTTCGCGTAAATATAAGAAATCATTATTGTTTAAACGGTAATCTGATCTCCTATATTGATGATACAGTTATATTAATTTCATATTACTTGGCAGAAGGATTTTTATGCTGCACAAGCTTGTCGCTCAATCCCAATAAAGCAAAATACATTCCGTTTTCATTTGCAATTTTATAGATAAAAATAAATGTTCCTATCGCAAATTAGAACGTATTGAAGAAATAAACTTGGAGGTAATTTCAGATTCTCAGTTAAATTTAAAAACAAATGTTGAATTGCTGAGTAAAATACGTAGTAAAATACGTAGTACGGAAATTAATAATAATCTTTAAAACACTTAAACATACTGCAGAATTCAAAGTTATAAAGCAAATTTACTTTGCACTCTAACTAACTACTGTTAATTACTGATATCGGTATATGCAATAGCATTACTTATTGTACGAACGTACGAAAAACGAACGTATATACGTACGAACAGTACAAAAAATGAGCACTTTTTGACCTTTCTTATTCCCAACTGTGCTCCTGTTTGAAAATTGTAAATTCTTTACCGTTAGGCAACTGTTTATTTCAGGTATAATTATGAAACAAGATAGAGAAGTGATTTTTGATCCTCAAAAAGTTATAAACTATAGTCAGATTCGGAAATTTTATGGTCCTTTTGTGTATAACAAAGTTAATAAAAATATTCCTAATATAAAATAAGAGCTTTTTTAGTGACTAGGATATGATGAAACGGAAAATCTTTTGACGGTGAAGCTTTGAGTTTTTATAGCCTGTGCTCGAAATTTTATTGATACGTAATTTAAGATATTCTTTCAAAATGTATTCTTCATCTCGTCCCATTTACAATAGATGATATTTTACATAATTTTTTTTTATACTTGAAATTAATATGAAAAATAAAATTTGTAATTTTTAGGGTTCCGTACCTTAAAAGGGAAAAACGTAACACTTATAGTATAACTTTGTTGTCCGTCTGTCTGTCTGTCAAGACCCTTGCTGCAAATTTTCGACATTCGCAAGGGAATCAAAACCTGCAGGGTACTTCCCGTGAACTCAGAATCTTGATATTTGGTACGAAGCAACGTTTTATAGTACAGATAAAGGAAAAATTGCGAAAAGCATAAATTTTTAGTTACATCATATAATAAAAATATTTTTAATAATGTTAAACTTATATACCTACAGATTTGTTCGGAACCCTCGGTGCGCGACTCCGACTCGCACTTTGCCGGTTTTTTTATCATAATATAAGTAAATAATTTATGTTTATTATGTGTGAGGTGTGATGCCACAATTATGCTGAAATAAAGGTTTTAGCCTTATTTGGCGATTGATGTTATTTTGCATGTTTTAGATAAAAATTTATTGTACAGTATATAAATAGATACATTGTTAACTGATAACATCGAAAAAAGTTTATAAAGATTAAAAGACTATAGCTGCTTTAACCTTAGACTCAGTGAAGCGCCCATTGGTGAAGTTAGCAAAAACCTCAACCACTAACAATTTAATTTACCGTCGTTATATAGGACGTATCCTAAACCGATCTCTGTAACTTAAGAGTCCAGATACGTTGATGGATGACACAGAAATGACATAAATTTTGGAGTACACTCCAATCGTAAAATTTATAGATAGTAAATATTTTACGATTGAAAAGCACAACAAGAAGCAAAATGACAAAGTGAATTTGTAAAAAAAGGCCTATTTATTATTGGAAAGTTTAACAAGGTAATTTTTATGCATCGAGAGGAGATAAGGAGTAAAATTTTGGCCAAAGTTTATGGAAATATTGTCATGGTTCTTCTAAAAGACTTCGTCTGCTCTTGGCTAAAAGACACGAACTACCTGGCTCAAGCCTAGCTTAAAAACAATGTTCTGAACTTCATAAGAGATGTGTTCATAAGAACCTCCGGGTTGCAAATTGTGGTTAGTACTAGAGAACTTAACCTACTTAAAATGTTACTCTGTCATTGATATTCGTTTTCACAAACAATACGGTTACGAAGTTATAACCTCACAATGCGTTCGAACGCACAATGTACAGAAAACCTAATCATAAGCAATACTTGAGGAATGAGCGATACTTAAGCGTTCATGGTAATGAACACGCTAGCTACTTTGTGCAACGCATTATGCAACTAATCAACACAAAATGTCGAACTAGTAACAGTTTGTTTTATTGATTGTCTCCGTGATTTGAATTTAATTCTCATTATATATTTTATTCATAAGAAAATAAATCTAAAAAGAGCGATCAACGCAAGAAACTTGATACGTAACTGTCAAAATCCTTTCAATTATTTATTACAGTGGCGATGAATTCGAAAATCGCTATAGATTTTTAAGAGATATCTTTATGAAACTGCAAATAGTTTGTAAATCACTGGGCTTAATGAAGCAAAAATAAGCAAATTATTTTTGACGTTTATTTATTTGTCAATTCGGGTGTAGTCGCATTAAAATATTAGCTAATATCACAACACCCCATTCAATGATACGTGTACGCACAACAAGAAGTCCTTTTAATATTGACGTTTGTTTATATGCAAACAATTCGCGTGTAGTCGCATGAAAATGTTAACCAATAAATATCACATCACCCCATTCAATGATATGTGTACATACAACAAGAGGTCCTTTTAATATTGTTTAGGAAATAAATGGCTTACCAATAATGAATGCATTGAGCAACATCTTGACTTATTATGGCATTGATCCCAAACCTATGAAAGTAAATTCGTGACTGAATAAATAAAATAGTTAGCAAACTTAGTTCTGCAGCATATGCTGCAAAAAGATTGTGCAGCATATGCTGTAAAAATATTAGAGGCCTTACTCGTCCATGTGTGTTTAAACAGTTAGATTAATTAATTTTAGTTATATCCATAGTGTTATACGTGATAAGAGCCATGCTGCAGCTATATTACTAGTATAGTTGTAGCACGAATTGGTCGGCTCCACCGGGGAAGGACCACGCTCTCACAGAATACCAGCGTAAAATAGCAGCTTAACAATGCTATGTTTCGTATGGTGAGTGTAGAGAACCGGGGACCCTTTTTACTGGAAAAGAGGCATTCCATCTTAGTCTTCACGGGTGATAACGCATCTGTTATTGAGGATAGAGGTAGAAGTCTATGGGTCACAGCAACCACAATGACATATGGTATCTTGTTATGGGCCAATGCAACTAACATAATATGAAAACATTGAGGTTTTGCAGAAGAGAGCGATAAGATCAATTTATAATCTAGGTCCAAAGGAGTCTTAGAAAAACATTTAAAGAAATATATATTTAATATTAACTTTGGCCTCTCAGTAAATTTACGAAAATTTTATTAATGTATGTATACAAAAAAAATAGTAATACTTAAAATTGTGATATAAATTCTTTGAATATTACACTTTTACAACGAAGTCCCATATAATATTTTATATAATATTGCTGTTTATAAATTTTTTCACGCTTAACTGTATAAAATATCATAATCTAAATTGATGTTAGTAAAAATATTTTGGGTTTAATAAAATATTTAAGGTTTCTTGCTAGTTTTTCCCAGGACAGAGGTAGGTCCGAACCAGTAGTAAAACTTAAATGGCTTTCAATATGTATGCTTTTAATCTATATTGAATATAATATATTATATGTTAAAATAAAATAGTTAATAATTATTCGCTTAGACTCCGATACAGATTGTAGAATAATATAATCAGAGATTTCTTTAAAAAAATATGTTTTTAATGTGTAATGGAACTTATGGCCATAAATAATACGAGTAGCTATTTCATGTGAAACATCAAGCAACATTATTTTTATAGAAATAATTTAATCAACATTAATATAAACTTTCTGTGTTCAATTTCATTACTCCCTTAGGGAAAAGCCGCTAGAATCCATTCTTTATAAACGCTTTTTCCTCAACTAATATAATTTTAATAATGTTATTTTCCGAATTTCCAGGAGACCGAAACAGCCCTAATCCTTTATTCTTCAATGGAAATATACGTAGTAATGGAGATTTAAAATCACTGAGTAAGTAGTGTGAATTTTTATGATAAATAATGAACACGTTTCATCATTCCTGGTACGATTAAAACTAGGTATAAACAAAATACTAAATATAAATCGTTGGAGTAATTAAAAAAGAGTGGAGTTCTGCTATGTAGTGGTGGCGTTAGAGATTCCTTCATAATATTATCCCATGGATAACGTAAGAGGCGATCTAAGGAAATTAAACAGGAGATGGGCGGCCGCATCTTCCTGATAATAACCCGCTTTACATGTGTGTTAGCTGTGGCACACATCCCTCTTATGAGGCAGAGCTCGCTGTAGAGGAGACTTAGTTCAATTTTCTTCAGACTTGTTGAAATTTAGAGAATCACTTTGAAAGTGTCGGATAATAAAATCAACTTGAACGGTTTACTTATTTCAGATATGTCGTTATATATATATATATATATATATATATATATATATATATATATATTTAAAATAAAAATATTGTTGAATTATATTTAACCGCCTTTTTATTATATTGTTATTGCCTTCTGGCACAAATATTTAAAAGTTCAATTGGTCATCAAGTGAATATATTAGGTCCTTACATATGAAATTGGCGTTTTGTACGGGATGAATATAAAGTCAATTTTTTTTTGTAAAATATATTTAATTAATCAAAGTATGCAGCGTTGTTATCTATGCACTTTTGCCGTCTCATAGATAGTTCATTGATCTCTTTACTAAAAAACCATGGGGCGAGAATCAATAAACTCTTTGAAGGCGATTTGGACTGCCGCAGTGCAGAGTTGAATTTTTTTCCTTGTAAGAATTTGTCCAAATTCCGGAAAAAATGGTAATCTGTTGGAGCAAGATCTGGGCAGTACGGTGGATGCCGCAGACATTCCAATTGTAGCTCATCTAACTTAGTGGTTGTTTGTTGTGCAGTGTATGGTCTTGCGTTGTCGTGAAGCAGCAGTGGCCTAAACCCATCGACCAATCTCAGTTGTTTTGCGGCTAGGTCTTCCTTCATTGTTTGCAGTTGCTGACAATAGATATCTGCCGTAATCTTGGATTTTAGAAAGTTGTAGTGAACGACACCGGCGCTAGTCCACCAAACACTCACAAGTAACCTTTTCTGAGTCAATTTTCGTTTAGTGAGTGCTTCCGATTATCGTACAGTATCCACTTTTCATCACAATTAATGGTTCTATTTAAAATCCCTTCATTATTGTGTTAGTTGAGCAAAGTAACACAGCAGTCGACGCGTGTTTGCAAGTGCGATTTACTCAATTCATGAGGTACCCATCGTTCAAGTTTTTTTACTTTCCCTATTTGCTTCAAGTGGATTGATACAGTTTTATCACTTACCCCGAAGCCTGCAGCTATCTCTGAAGTGCTTTGTGATGGATCCGCTTCCACAATAGCCTTTAATTTTTCATTTTCCACTTTAGTCTCCGGCCGTCCACGGGGTTGGTTCTGAAGGTGGAAATTTCCATAACGAAAACGTTGAAACCAAAAACGTACCGTGCTTTCTTTCGCGACACCAGCGCTGTACTCGTCATTAATCCTTCGAGCTGTTTCTGCAGCACTGATGCCACGGTAGAACTCTTATTCGTAAATACACCGATATTTCGTGTTTTCCATTGTGCGGTAATAAACGACGCCAAAGAAAAAAATAATGAGGAAAAAACCAATGAATGACAGTTATTGACTAAATTTGAATTTGGAATTCTTAACCAAAGAGGAGATATTTCAGATCAAAGTGGTCAGTACGACAAAACGCTAATTTCATATGTAAAGACGTAATATAACTATTATATGTACATATATTATAACGATGCAATGTCTGGCTGAGTTTTATTTACTATCATTTTTTTTTCTGTCAGTCGTGCAAGCATGTTATTGTTGTTTACATTATTTGAGAAAGTAATAGCATAGCACTTAATGCTGCAACGATTTCATTGGTGCTGTCTAGAGTGATCGGATTTAGACATGCTTACTAAAACTGTAGCAGAGTGCCCTTGAACTACCATCGCATTGGTCAACGTGGCGAATTCCTTGGACCTGCTGAGTAGAGGCCTTATAAGGAAAGCAGCCCTTTATTCAGGGGAGGGGACGTCTGTAGGTCGTCACTTCCTGAATGTTGCATATTGCAGCGTCGCCTCTATCCATCTCTCGCTTGGTGTACTGTCAATGTCCTTACTCCCGTCAGTAACCGCCGCAAAAAGAACACTTTTTACGGTTTTGCCCATTTTGCTTTTAACTTTCTAACACTTTAAGGGTTCAATATTTGCTTGTAATTTATTACTAATTAATTAATATTACTAAACTACCTACTATATATATCTTTATATATAATAATTCGTGTCACGTTGACTAAACTACTAAAGTGATTGCAATGAAATTTTGAAAACTGCACACACTGTTTGGTCTGACTTGAGAGATAGGATAGTTTTTATCCCTATAAGTGACCCTCAATATTTTTTATTACGAATTTAAGAATATTTATAGGACACGGGGTCGTCGGAGAGAGCAGAACAACATCTACCTGGCCAGCTAGTATATATATAGTTTGTAGATGGATTTGCAACCCTAATATAATATTATTCAATTAATAGTTTGATTATAAAATTCGGTTTATAGTCGGTTTAGAGAGCTGTGGGTTCGAGTCTAACATGAAACAAGTATTTGTATATCCTACAAATATTTGTTCCGTGTCTGGATGTTTGTCCTTATGTAATATATGTATATGAACTGCCTCCACGATACAGAAGAATGTCCTAGAATGCAGTTAACGTTTTTAAAAAAATTGTAACTAATATGACCTTTTATTTTTATTGATATATAATATCGTCATTTGTAACATAACCATATGATTATCTATATATTAATAGAATCAAGCGTTTCTTTACAAAAATCCATAACATTAAAGATGTTAAGAATTAATTAGTTAGGATTCGCGTAAAAAAAATGTTGCGTCTCACCTAGTTTGAAGAGCACGACAACATTAGGAAAGCATCGATAGTACGAGAATAAGTCACTTCGCGGTTAACCACAGCAGAGTCTACTTCAACTGAAAATGCTTCGTTTAGAGGAAAAATACGTAGTATATTATCGACGGTGGTGTGTCTTCCCTAGTGTAGTGGCTATGATTAGTGGTGACGGGGATAGTGCACGCAATCGAGGGAGGGCGCGAGGTGCTCTTTACCCTAGGTAAGACACATCATTTTATTTTATTAAGTTAAGATCTTAGTTAATTACGATATATCATTGTTTAGCGCTGTTTTTAGTAACATGTATGGTGACAGTACGGGCTCGATATGCCGCCATTTCCAATCTCATATTTTATCCGCACGGGTAGTACTGTGACATAAAATTAAAATTGATTCCAGATAACTACCGTATATACTTGGCGAATGATATGCGGGGTGGCACAACTCCCCGAAAGCGCTCTGTCACTACCATGGATGCGCAGTCTTTACGTTCTGTGGAGACTCAGGCACCGCCGCCAACTAATCCAGAGGACAACAAACGTCTCACTGCGTAAGACAAACTTTTGGATGCAATTGCCCAGTAATCATTTAGTCTTATTTTATACATTTAAGACCTTCTTGTAGTGGAGGGATCATTATCAGGCGACTCATTATTTGGTTGACTTCGGTGGCATTTAAAAAAAATATAAATATATAAATTATATAGGCTTTACTAACATGAAATATCAATTCCAGAGTTAATTTAAAACATATTAGTAGTAAAGGGAATCGTATAGACCATATGGTTAAGAAAGGATTAAATTTTTTGAAATGGTGTCCATTGAAATATATATTTTTATCACCGAAATCAAATATTGAAAATAATTTATATTTCAAAGACTTTTTTTAGGTATATTTACTGCCAAAGTACTACTACGAACTTATGGTCTGTAAAGAATTGCATCCATTTTTATAAAATATTTCTATTTATATTAGCACAAAAACTTACAAAAATTTACTTTGGTAGGAAGCGCTAAATTATTATATTAAATATAATTAAAAATCAGAAGTCTTGGTTGAGCTATCTAGCTTAATCACAGACAATTTACTTATTGATAAAAAATCACTACAAAAATCACTTAAAAATCAATATTTTCAACAACATCAACAATTATAGAAAGCACTTACATAACTAATAGAATTTGTATTTTTAATAAAGGTATTACTTTGTCTGTTGATTTTAACACAATTAAATGAGTTTTTAGGTATATAAAGCACGCAGCATTAAATTAACATTGTAATAAACTTCTTGTAAAAACTTTCTATTACAGTTTTTAATCCTAAATTAAAAATGTTATGTTTCTCGTCACTACTTTTTTTACAATTTACAATTTGGAGACTACTTCATTCATTACTGTCGGTGCCATATTTTCACACTTTATTTATATTAGCACAAAAACTTACAAAAATTTACTTTGGTAGGAAGCGTTAAATTATTATATTAAATATAATTAAAAATTAGAAGTCTTGGTTGAGCTAGCTTAATCACAGACAATTTACTTATTGATAAAAAATCACTACAAAAATCACTTAAAAATCAATATTTTCAACAACATCAACAATTATAGAAAGCACTTACATAACTAATAGAATTTGTATTTTTAATAAAAGTATTACTATGTCAATTGATTTTAACACAATTAAATGAGTTTTTAGGTATATAAAGCACGCAGCATTAAATTAACATTGTAATAAACTTCTTGTAAAAACTTTCTAGTACAGTTTTAATCCTAAATTAAAAATATTATGTTTCTCGTCACTACTTTTTTTACAATTTACAATTTGGAGACTACTTCATTCATTACTGTCGGTGCAATATTTTCACACTCTGTTAACACACGTGTCCAGGAGCTGTCACTTTCATGTAATCCAATGTCTGATGTTAAGGTACGGGACAGGCACTGCTCGGTTTCATAGAACTCATCAGCAAGATCTACAGTATAGCTACTACCAGGTTGAATTAGAATATTCGATAAAATTTGAGGTTAATTGGATGTAATGCACTAACTCCACTCCCTTTTTTGGCTTGACTTGACTTTTAATCAGATTGAACTTGTCACTCTTGTTCTTGTTCGTTCTATCAGTCAACAGTCTATCAGTTTGCTCGTCTATGTTATATAATCCTACATGATACCCATGTTCACACGACACTGAATTATTTTAACAGTCACCTTCGGCGCAACTCATTTTTCTCATTAATAGTTTTGTGGTCTTATTGGCATTCCATACTGCCTGATATCCTTTCATAGGAAGAAAAACCAGAGATGTGTGTTCAACATGTTCATACACTGCAAACTTCCACTACTTCTTCTACTTCAAGATACTATAAGCTCATTCTGCGTAGATCGGACTAAAAATTAATATTCAAAAACTGAAGGCTAACTAAGACATCGGGACGTCAAACACCTCAGTCACCTCCGTGGCCATGGGTGCTGTAAAGCACCCGAAACGTTGGGAATTAAAAAGTTAAATTAAACGCGATAAAATACGTAAAAATTAATTTCATTTAATCCTTTGGTTGATACGCAAAAGAGTTTGTGCAGGTATAAATGCAGGTATGTTTTTCTCATTAAAGTGACAAACAAGCTAACAGCTCATTCGATGGTGAACAACTTCTACAGCCTGTGATGCCTGTAGCCAATTATTCTAAAAGGAGGCTACATTGAGGTTGTTAACTTCTGATGATACTGATTCTCCATAACCTGCTAAAACGCAAAATTAAGTGAAATTACTGTTGCTTGGCGGCGCAAACGAGTAAGAAAGTGGTACCTACTCTGAAGGACTTCTAAGCAGACAAGAGGTTCCGCCCAGTGTCATAATCATCATCTAATGCCGCCCGTTAACTTTATTATATTTTCTTTTCAATATTAGTATTCAATTACCGAAACGAGAACCAATAATCGTACATGTACAAAATATTCATATGTGGAATTTATATTTCAGAAAATATATGGCCTTGATTTTAAGTGGTATATATGCCATACTGCTTATAACTTTGGGTCTGTTAATCTACCTAGGTGATATATTTGTGCAAACCGCAATTGGTTCGGTAATTACATTCTAATTATATATATAATTCTTTTACGTAAAATACTAATGTTTTAATATATTATATTATAGTTAATTCAATTATTTCCTTTCAGATTTACTCAATTATACTAACAGTCATAGGTTTCGGGTATCTCCTATATTTATTATTTGACATAAATAGATATAAGAGTGTTATGCTAAAGAACAAAAAAATTAAAGAATTACATCAAGAAAGAATCTCTGAATACTGCAGAAAACGTGAAGTACGTATATTTAACTGATATTGTTACTGTGAACTACCGTGGTTAACGTTTACAGGAAGGATCCATCTCACACACACACATTTAAAGAAGAAGAAGGAGTGATGTAAAGAATGAATCTATAATTTGTAGATTAATAGTATTATTACCTGTGAGACGATAAGATATCACAACAATCCATCTTGTCATGTTATAATAATTCCAGGAAATTTTTATTTAACTCGTGAAGAAATCGAATGAAGCTTCAGTCTTTATCAGATTTGACAACATACAGGCAACTGAACGCGTGCGGCGGGACTAACGCATCTTTAATAGAGCTCGTATTGAAGAAGCGATCAGAACCGACAACCGATGGGGAAGAAAGGTTCTTAAGTGGCAGCTTCGTGCCGGCAGGTGAAGTGTAGGACATCGCCCCACTAGATGAAGTGACGACCTAGTAAGACATGCTGGAAGTTGATGGATGCAGGTGGCTCAAAACTGTGCTTTGTGGCATTCTCTGGGGGAGGCCTATGTTCAGCAATGGACTTGTGAAAGGCTACAATGATGATGAAGAAAAGCAATGTCTAGAGTGTGAGAGGTATTTTTTATTCAAGTAAGGGAGATAAACAAGCACACTGTTCACCTGACGGTAATGCTCATGGACATCTACATCTAACCTCGATTAAGAATTATAATGCAGTTACCTTGTCACCTCTGAAGACGAAAGTATGCCTATAAGCAATTAACAGTCTCCGATACGCATGATCTTTTCCGACCAAACTGTCCATACTGTAGCCATAATACAGCTACGATACGACTTACAGACTTCCTGCCTATCCGTTATAATTACAGCCTATCAAAAGTCACTGCCGTACATGGCCTCATGGCAACCTATGGTGGTAGGCTTATGAGCTGTCGTGCCACGTTACGGTTTTGGTTGGCGACGGAACGGTCTAGTGGGCGTTGTTGCATATCTATAATATAAAAATGAATCGCTGAATATGTTGCTAAGCGCAATTCTCGAGAGTAGCTGAACCGATTTCGCTAACTCTTTTTTTATAATATTTTTTGAAGTACGAAGATGGTTCTTTCGGAGAGAAAAATTTGAAAAATTGTCTGAAAAAGTCTAAAAGCAACACTTTTCTATATTCCAATACAAAAGATTCGTAATAATAATTAAAAGTCAATTCGAACTTTCATACCATACATTAAGTTTAAGTGTTGGTGGAGGGGTTTCGGAAAGGCAAAACAATTGAGTGACGTTAGTATCGTATAAATATTAATGTCAATATTTGTCAATATTTATGCACACAGCTGATGCTATAAGGACTAACTAGGGCTGCTTTTAGTTTAAGGTTTTGCGAAAAATAACTCCACGCGGGCGAAGTCGCGGGGAACATCTAGTTAATTAATAAAAGTATTTTTCCACGAACCATTCCGACTAATTTCGATACGCCCCCCCACCCCCTCCAATAGCTCAAAAACTATTAAACTTAGCCCTCTAAGAGGGGATATTTACCATAGATGCCACGCTTGGTAGGCGGGTTGTCAACCTCAGTTTTTTTAGTTGTTATAAGGAAAATGTTATACTCACGATATGGGGTAGGGGATATTCTTACTCCGCCCCTACGCAGTGATCCTACCTGTCAATGATGAATTGTTCCAACTTGAGAAAGACAACTTTATGTATAACCTAAATATAATCATTAAAGATCGCGCCAAAATATTAGTATTAACAGCCATTTATACTTTTTAAGCGACTAAGATTTTCGTCATATTCAGCAATATCATCACAACTGCAAGTCCAATGCTGGACAAAATTCTCCCCAAATATTTGTGCGGTCACTGGCTACCTACATATATTATTAACTCCATGCACTTACTGGACTGTTGCCCTATGCTTGCCAGTACAAGGCTGTTTCTCTCAGTTTTCTTTGTCCTTGTAAGTTAATCTACATAATATACTGATTATTTTGGCCACTTCGACTTATTAAACCAGTTTGGATGTTATCTATATTGCGTTTAATTCGTTAGACTTTTTGGTTAAAATTGCATTAACCTAGTCGAACATTTTGTCCATATATTCACGTTTCAGCAGTGTTCCGAGCAACTAGCAGTATGTGTGTGACTTCAAAGTTAAACCATACCAAATCCTACCCCATTGCAGACAATATTGAAATCTTTGAACACGGTTCAAATGAGCCTTATGATTCTACCAAAAGTAACTTTTAATGAATAAATATTTTTTTAAGGAATTTGGAACCATTGGATCAGATGACCGTACACCCGAAAGCTACAGATCAATTGCAATGCCGCCTGCTTCGCTTATTCCTTTGAATCATGATTATTGTTTTAGTCAAGGTCGACATTCGGGCAGCTTTTACCTTAAAATGGGTGCTGCTGGTAAGAAATACTTAATTTTTAATTATCATTATTGTATTATATTATGTCCACAAATTCAACGTCAACAAAATTTATTTTCAACTATAGTGTCCTCGCCGACGACATTCCAATTTTTTCTGGGTATAACACATTTTTGTAAATTTATGTAAATATCTGGAAACAAAATAAAAGTAAGGTTTTTTCAATGTATGCACGAAATTTAAATGTTTACACTAAGTTCTGATTAGTCGCCTTTACACATAAGCTCTTTATCGCGTGAATCGCCTTTTGACGTGAAAGAGCGTGTATGTAAAAATAGAAATGGAGAACGAGAATGCACGCGCGCCATCCGCTCGCGTATTCCCTCATACCTCAGGCACAGTTTATGTAGAACATACATTCAGTCGTCGCGTTTGATATTGTCGGAAAAGCCGACATCTATACAAATAAATAAAATTGAAGTGTCTGTTTGTAATGTCAAAATTACAGCTTTTCACTAAATGCATATGAAAGTAAATACGGTACTTATAACTAAAATACAATTTTTAAAATTTTTGTCTGTCTGTCTGTTTGTTCCGACTAATCTCCAAAACGGCTGGACCGATTCTGACGGGACTTTCACTAGCAGATAGCTGATTTCATAAGAAGTAACTTAGGCTACTTTTATTTTAGAAAAAGATATAGGGTTCCGCGCAAAAAGATAAAATCCCTAATACACGAGCGAAATCGCGGGGAGCAGCTAGTAAACAATAAATTGCGAGGGTTGTCAAAACGGGACAAACATTGACTTTTTAAACTAATTAATGTGTATACGAGGGTGGATTGAAAAGTACTCGGCCTAACCAAGAAAATAAGCACATACTAAATCAGTTATATTTTTATTTTTCTACATAATCACCATCAAGTTCAATACACTTTTGCCTCCTCCCCTTCCAAGCATTTAGACCGTTGAAAAAAAATGATTCTTCCTTAGAGTCAAAATATGCGTCTACAGCTGCTTTGACCTCGTCGTTTGTCGAAAATCTTTGACCTCCCAAGTGCTTTTTTAGGTTAGGGAACAGAAAGAAGTCTGATGGTGCCAGATCAGGTGAATACGGCGGATGCGGTAAGAGTTCAAAGCCACAGTTGTGAATTTCAGCCATTGACTGTACTGACGTGTGAACACGGGCGTTATCTTGATGAAACAGGACTTTTCTTCTGAGCATTCCTCGACGTTTTTCTTTTATTTCCTCTCGTAAACGACGTAGTAAGGTGCAGTAGTAATCAGAGTTTATATTCTGACCCCTTTCAAGATAATCAATCATAATCACACCTTTCGAGTCCCAGAATACTGAAGCCATCACCTTATTTGCCGACAAAATCGACTTAGACTTTTTAGGGGGTGGTGAACCAGGTCTTCTCCACTGTTTTGATTGTTGTTTTGTTTCCGGTGTACAGTAATGAACCCATGTTTCGTCCATAGTAACAAAACGATTCAAAAAATCATTTGCATCGGCTTCAAATAACTCCAAACAGTCGCGTGAAATAGTCAATCGCGTCCTTTTTTGTTCAACTGAAAGCAGTCGCGGAACCCACCTCGCAGACACCTTGTGGAAACCCAACTCGTTGACAATGATGTTTTGAGTTCGTTCATAAGAGATGCCTATAATCTCGGCTATCTCTCTAATTTTTAATCTGCGGTCTCCCATTATTAAATCAAGTACTTTTTTAATATTTTCGTCAGTAGTTGACATCGAAGGCCTTCCAGAGCGGGGTTCATCTTTCACACTCTCTGTACCACGCTTAAATTCTGCTATCCATTTTTTGACGGATGAATATGACAGAACACAATCGCCTAATGTACTGACCATGTCATCATGGATGGCTTTTGATGATAGCCCCTTCTTATGGAGGTACTTAAAGACGGCACGCTGCTCGATTTGCTCCATTCGCGGAAATTATGTCCGATTACTTTGTTAATAAATTAATAAAATCACAACTAATTATCGCACACGTTTCGAACTTCACACAATGAACTAGTCTGAACTGAAGTAAATAATGTGGATGTGTTAGGCCGAGTACTTTTCAATCCACCCTCGTATGTAAACCGATGAAACTAATTCCTTATCTTTAAATGAGGACTCGCCCGGTCGCTAACCGGCACGATTGGGCCACCCTAGGATTTTTCGCCAGTTGGCGGGGCAGCCTTTCGTGAGTAGCTTACTTACTTACTTATCTTCACGCACAATCCCTGACGGGGTAGCCAGAGAGAACAGATCGCCAAGTGTCACGATCCTTACAAACCTCTTTCGCTTCTTTCAGATTCATTATCTTCTTCATGCATGCACGTCTAGGTATCCGAGTACTTTTGACCCTACCCTCTTCGAGCAATTTGCTCACATGGTCTTCGAAAGTTAGTCTCGGTCTACCTCGACACCTTTTAATATTAACTTTCGCGCTATATATTTTCTTCACCATTCGGTCTTCACTCATTCGCGCAACGTGCCCAAACCACCGAAGCACGCCCTTATCAATTTTTGTGATAAGGTCATCTTTCAAACCTGCCATATTGCGATCTCTTCGTTTCCATGGTAACGCCGCACATTTTACGAAGAGATCGCATCTCCACTGCATTCAACTTACTTTTATGCTTCTTCTGGCATACCCAGGTTTCGCTGCCATATAACAAAGTCGGTACCAACACTGCGTTATGTATTGCAAGGCGTGCACTCTTCGCTACGCCTTGCCTTTTGACTAACGCAGTCAGGGCACCATTGACTTTGTTCCCGGCAGCGACACGCCTGTCCACATCTAAATCACATCTTCCATCCCGGCTAAAAGCACTCCCCAAGTATACAATTTCATTTACCTGTTCTAGACATTCCTGATTTACCCATATTTCACACTTCGTTCTCTCTTCGTCCCTTTCAAATACCAGAACCTTAGTTTTATTAGCATTCAAACGGAGACCTTTAATTTCACATTCCTCTTTCATACACGTGACTAATGCCTGCAGTTCTGCCTCTGATGGTGCAATAAGCACTGCATCATCAGCATACAGCAGACAATTTACTTTAATGTCACCCAATTTCACACCCAAAACAACTATCTTTCAGCTTCTGTAAACAGCTGTCGAGATACAGTATGAACAGCCAGGAAGACATGACACAACCCTGCTTTACGCCCGTTTGGACGTTAAACATGGGTGACAGGTCATGCCCTACCCGCACACAGGCTTTACAGTCACAGTAAAGAGACTGCACAGCCCTTAGCAATCGACCATCCACACCATACCCCGGCAACAGTTCTCACATTTAGTAGCTAATTCACTAATTGGGCCCACAACTACCTGCGGTCGGCCAGCGGAGCACCGTGCTTCGGATCCCGCTACCCTCCACGACCAAGCATCCGACACAGCAACAACTGGCGCTTCGTACCCGGTGTACATACACATTTTTAAACGTGGTAGAGCCATGCTGCAGCTATATTAGTGGTATAGTTGTAGCACGAATGGGTCGGCTCGACCGGGGAAGGACCACGCTCTCACAGAAAACCAGCGTTTTTACCCTATTTTTAGCAGCTTAACGCTGCTGTGTTTCGTATGGTGAGTGTGGAGAACCGGAGACCCTTTTTACTGGCAAGGAGGCATTCCATCTTATTCCTCACGGGTGACGAAGCATCTGCATCTTGAGTCTTTATTGAGGATAGATGTAGATGTCTATGGGTCACAGTAACCACTTACCATCAGGTGAACTGTGTGCTCGTTTGTCAACCTATCTTATAAAAAAAACAACGCTACTGTTCAGACCCATTCTCCATATGGCTTCACCAAGCATCATGCCGGAACATGACAACGTCATTTTGCGGCAAGACTTTGCATTGGTGGGTGGTAACCGAAAAGCCAGCGGCTGAAACCTACCACCGGAATCGGTGCTGCTCGTTTAGCACTACCAGGTGTCAGATTTCAAATATTTCGACGCGAGCAGCCTCGTCCCCCACATTTTTATTATCATTATTTGAATATTTTGATTATTTTTAGTACTTATCTATACTAAAATAATAAAGCGGAAGAGTTTATTGTTTTTTTTTGTTTACACACGCTAATCTATGGAACTACTAGTCCGATTTGAAAAATCGTTTTTGTATGTTATAGAAAAATTCATGAAAAATAGTATAGGTTATCTAGAATCAGGCTACCTCTTAGCTAGCCTTAAATATTAATTTTTGTTAAGCAAGTCAAAAGAAAAAAAATGATTTATCCGCATGCGCTAGCGTAATGGTTACTGACACGTAAATACAATATTCTACAAAAATATAGACCTTTACTCCATCTAAAAAAAGTCTGCGATACAATATGTCTCTTTCTTATAGATAATCCACAATAAGGTATTTTGTGACAAAAAATATTGAAAATTAAGAACTGACAGACACACTGGTGCCCTCCTGGCACGGGTTCTATTCGTACTCTTTCTGTGTTTCTATACTCGTATGGTGTGTGTAATGTTACACTGTGATTTAATAAGACAAAGAAAATGTAGTTTAAATTAATTTAACAATTTTTTTTCAGGTTTTGCTCTGGGCCACCTTGTACATTCGGTCTTACTGATAACTTTACAAATAAAGTATTTCATAGACGAAGATATTAATAATCAAGACTGTATAGATATATTTCAACTAGTACTTGATGTTTTGAATCCCATATATTCATTCATGCAGCTTTATTTCATTTTTAAATATTCTAATGTAATTATTTTACGGGGACAGGTAATATCAAAATTTATTACCTAGATAAATTGATTGATTACTAGTTTCTCCAACCTGTATTTGTATTCTTTTTTTCTAATTGTCTGGAAACAGGGCTTGGCGTATTTCGGTTTTATGCATATGATTGGCAGTAGTCTTTGCTTTTGGATTTCGACCATTGTGCGCGAAACTATATTGGCATTGACTTTGTATGCAAATTCTAAATATGGAAATTCAACATATGCTAATGAAACCAGACTTAACGACGTAACAGGTATTAAAATTTACTGCTGCAACTTCCGATAAAAAACAACATCTAAAAATTGTGATGTTATTTTGGTTAACTTTTTTTTCAGAAATCAACGCTAAAACTCGAATTTTCGATGTCAGTAATCTTTATGATGAACATTGTCAGAGTTCGGCATCTATTATATCTGTATTTGAAAACTTATCACCATACTTGTACCCATTTAGCGTAGAATTCAATATCTTCATAGGTAAATATTTTTTTTAATAATCGTTACAAAATTAAAAATGCAGCATTTAATTATGTATTTTCTCTTTTAGTCGCTGTATACTACATAATTTGGAAGAACATCGGAAATTGCAATAATGATGCAGATAATATTGAAACTGATTCCAGCTTAGACGAAAACAACTCTTCGTGCAAGTTGGTAACTTTTTTAATTATAATAATATATGTGTAAGAAACACATTATTAAAACGTACCCTTATTTCAGAATACCGACAGCAAGTGCAGAAAACGATTTTACAAGCAATATGGTAATTTATGCCGACTGTCACGCTTCGAACCGTGGGCTATTCGTGGGATTGGTTCTAATTGTTATATTAATTGGAATGCTCATTATAGGATTTGTATTCAGCAGCGTCGGCGAGTAAGTATCTTGAATTTTTTAACCTAAATGTTTCACAAATAAAATGTGATTAGCTAAAAATTTCAAACATTTTTAACAAATGGTTTAGCCAGAACTCTAGGCAACTTTTTTGAATCCCTGTCAATCATCAAATTGCAATATTTTCAGAAATATTAATGAATGCCATATTTAGTGATTTTCAGTCCAGTAAGATATCACCATCATCATCATCATCATTATAGCATATCATAAGTCGACTGATGAATATTGGCCTCTTCCAATATATCATCATCATCATCATCATTATAGCATATCATAAGTCTGCCTACTGACGAATATAGGCCTCTCGCAAGGAATGCCACAAAACACGGTCCTGAGCGACAGGACATCAACTTCTGGCATTTCATACTATTCGGTTACTCCATGTTAAGGGGGGCCATGCTACATTTCGGTTACAGGTAGGAGACTGCCATTCGAGAACCTTTCTTTCCATTTGTTATCGCTCTTTCGAGCTATATGGCCGGCCTATTGACAATTCAGCTTACTGATCCGATGGGATATGTATGTATACTCTGCTTCTACTTCAGATATCCTCATTATGAAAGAATCCGCGGAGAAACTCCGAGCATAACTATCTCAATTATTCGCTGTGCGACCATAAGTTTCCTCATACAGCCAGCAATAAAGGACCACGTCTCAGATCCATATCTCATCACTGGCAACACGCACTGGTTATATCATCTTGTTTTTAAATTTTGAGTTTTACCTCACGAGATGTGTCGTAATCTCCCGAACGTTGCCCATCCGAGTTGGTTCCGTCAATAGAACTCTTGGTTGAAGTTGGACTTACCTAGTCAGATAATTTGTCCCAGGTAAACATACTAATAAAAATCTTCAATCTTTGTCCATACTAAACTGGAAAGACATGTTGAAGACCACAGGTTTTATCTTCAAACTATCATTAGTATCCAGTGATAGGCAGATCTCGTAGATAGATGTGTCAGGAATTTGAATTCAGCTATTTTGTATATCTTTCCACAACCGTGTGGTCATCGATGGACCACATGCAGGAGATGTAGACATTTTGAGAAAAAATATTTTTGTACATCTTGCAACTGCATGGTTTAATTAACAAAGATGAATTTGTTCCAGAAACTACTTAGAAATGGGCTATCTTCTTAACGACTGCACTAAGCTGTTTATGCACGTCGTAATGCTAATTGCCGCAGTCATAGCTTACAATCAAACAATAAAGCTGGATATAAATGAACACCCTATCTCCTTATTAGATGACGTGCTTCTCTTCGTATGCTTACCAGCGTTCTTCATGGAAGTAGTTCTGTCAATGGTTGCCACAATAAGTTTGCACAACATCGTTAAAACTGTTGATTTAGCAGTTATGGTAAGTAATATTCAATTAGTTTGTTATATCCATTTAGTAAAATAACTACGATTTCTGCCAGTTCAATCTACTGTAAGCCACATAAAAGAACATCGTTGCAAAAAAAACACGCTTTTGCAGTTAACCGCACAAAAAAATAGAAAATAAATAATAGTTGTGTAGGGCGTACCCCAACTAGATGGAGTGACGACCTGGTAAGACATGCAGGAAGTCGATAGATGCAGATGGCTCAGGACCGTGTTTTGTGGCATTATTTGGGGTAGGCCTATGTTCAGTAGTAGACTTGTGAAGGGCGGTAATGATGATGATGATGAAATAATAGTTTAAAAAAACAAAAAAAAACCATTGAAGTAATATGTACTTACGTACTAGAACATCTATTTCAAACAAGAGTAGTGTGGCGCATGCACGGTTGGTTTTTATCATAGATTATGCGTAGGCAGAATGATAAGTATGTAAAAATAGATTGTATTGTTAATTATGTAAATTATATCGCGTATAATTTTTAAAATTTGTCTTTTATTTTGCATATAGTATGTGCTGATTTAATATAATATTACATCAGAATTACATTTTAATTATATTTTTATTTAAATATTATAAAAGGTAACTATGTAAAATATAAAAAAAATATACTAAATGTATGTGTAACAAAACTTTTGATATAGCATATGATTTACAAATATATTTATTTAGATTAGAATAAGAGTCGTTTATAAGCTGGGCACGTGAGAGTTAAAAATGAACGAATTTATTCCAGTATTCCATATTTCATGGCTTGGACGTGGAAATATAAACATAAAAGAATAATCAGCAAATTTAAATATCAAAAATTTTGCCTAATTATGAATACTTTTATTTGTTTCTACAAAAAAAAAACATATTATATTATGCACAATTTTTCTCACACTTAAGTACCTACAGAAACATCGCATCTGAACAAACTCATTTCATAATCTATATCCCATAACCCGGGATGGCGATTAGAAGTAATTTGTTTGATTATTAATCAATAATACTTTTTATTATAAACAAATAAATAGAGAAAGTGGTAAAATTTAGTAAAAGAAATTAAATAATTTTATATTTATACCGCCATTTTGTTGTTCTCGCTTAAAATAAATCCGAAGGCAAATGACTAACCCCCCCCCCCCTCGTTTGACTCCCCTAAACAATTTTTGTTCGTTTCGGCATTGTAAGTAAACAAACTCAACAAATAGCAAAAAAATACTTAACAAAACACAATCATAAACTTAATAACCAAAAGTAAAAGCAATGCCATCAAAAACATAACTAGTAAAAAAAACCAAGTCTCGCAACTAAGTTCTTCTACCGTAAAAAGTTGTGAGATCCATGTAATACCAAGTCTGTAAATTTATTCAGTACCTACTTAAGGGTCTTTCTGCCTCAAGTTATAACGTAATTAGCTAACCTAACAACATCTTATAGTGACCATGTCAATATTAAAAATCTTTTATGTTTTTAATAAATAGATTGACTTGGCCATCGCATGAAAACACAATGTATCTCACTAGTAATATATATTATATTATAATTAATAGAATCAGGCGTTACTTTGCGGAAATCCATTATATAAAAGCTTTTACAAAAATTTACTTCGCAAATATCCGCGTTATAAAATAAAATGATGTGTCTTACCTAGTATGAAGAAGCACCTCCCGCCCTCCCTCAATTGCGTGCACTAACCCCGTCACCACTAATCCCAGCACCGCTACTCCCAACACCACTACAATATCTGTGTGTCTTGCCTAGTGTACTGGTGTTGGGAGTAGCGGTGCTGGGATTAGTGGTGACGGGGTTAGTGCACGCAATTGAGGGAGGGCGGGAGGTGCTTCTTCATACTAGGTAAGACACATCATTTTATTTTATAACGTGGATATTTGCGAAGTAAATTTTTGTAAAAGCTTTTATATATTATATTAAATTAGATTGTTTAGTGCGACTGCAAAGTCAATCTATGTATTTAAAACATAAAAGATTTTTAATATTGATATGGTCAATATAGGATGTTGTTAGGTTAGTTAATTACGTAATAACTTGAGACAGGAGAGACAAGGGACAAACAAGATACAATAAATTACCGACTTGGTATTACATGGATCGCACAACTTTTTACGGTAGAAGAACTGAGTTGCGAGACTTGGTTTTTATACAAGTTATGTTTTTGATGGCATCTCATTTCTTTTTGTAGAAAATCCTACTTTTTCTCCTTTCCGGTACCATCTACTTCTTGAATACCAACTACGGATTATCGGGCAATTTAGTCTACTTAATACTTTGCTGGATTTTGGTACAGCTTCATAAGACATGTCCCATTCTTGCTTTCTCATTCCGTTGACCATTTTACAAGTTACCTTTGTACATAATTATATCTAGGTACCTATCTACATCTATTATTCCGTTATATTATACTTAATTTACAGGTACACTGATTCAGTCACTGCAAATGTAACTTTGTAATCCTATACATTTATATAGGATTACAAAGTTATTAATACAGTTAGTGTATCTAGAAAACTGGACCGAAATTACACAATATTTTAGTTTTTCCTTCATTTATATACTTATCACTAATTGTATTCTAAATTTGAAGCTTCTATGTCTGCTAGAAGTGCCTTAGAGTTTTGATGATCGGTCAGTCAGTGAGTGACAAAATTAACAAATTTTGACTAGTTATAATTCTTAATCTATTAGTTGAAATTGAATGAAATTTGAAATATACCGTGTATATACAATATAATACAATGCATGCTTGGTTACTGAAAATTCAGGCCTCTAGTTTCATCCACAACGAAGTTATAGGGGTTCAAAATGGCCTGAACCGCTTCGAGAAAAGGATGGTACGGCCGTGCCGCTTTTTTGCTCGACTTGGTGGGGGCACTGCCGTGCCCCCAGATATAAACTCAACCAGAATTTACAAAATGGCCGATAGGTACTTCATACAAAGTGCTAGGCGCTAGCATAGATTATACACATTAGTGTTGCCAGGTGTCCCGATTTTCAGGGGTCTGGTGACACGTCGCGATTCATTTTTGATCAGGACGACAAATGTCCCAATTATTTCTAGCCTTCTTAGTCTGTACTTCGATCGATAATTATGACAGCCAAAATAAATACATTTAAATAACTTAGCTTTGAAAATGGGCATAAATTTGTTCCAGAACTAGATAGCAAAGTACTAATAGTACATAAGAGCATGGACGCCATATACGAGTATATCACACATATTATTTTCGGACTATTTGAACTTGGTAGAGCAATAGCTAAGCGACTTCATTACTAGATTCGGCATGGAACACATATTTGTACAAATACAAAAGTTTCTTATATTTCATAAATACAAATATTTGTTCCATGTGTTTTCCAGATACAAGTCATGTACGTTGAATTCTTCCACGATACAAGGTAAATGTAACTTTTAAAATAATTTTAATAAAGTTACAGTTGCCTCTATTATTGTGCAAGCATGTAAGCATCATAGTGTACCTCGTACAACTGTTTTGGCGTGACATGTTTTTCTTTTTCTTTTCTTTTTTTTACTAAAGGTTAGTATAATATAAATAGTCTGTCGCACAAAATAAATAGTCTGTTTTTACTATTTCAGTTTATCCAAGTAATCATCCAAACTACTCTGTTGGTTGATGGTCTACGACGATGCAGTAACAGCAGAAAACTGCGGAGAAAGAAGCCTGGGCGAGAGTTACATATGTTCCTCATCATAGCAAACGTAGCGATGTGGCTGTTCAACACATTCTCATACAAATCTCCCGATAGATTGGACGAGAGATACGAGTACTACGGCAAAGTGCTTTGGTCAATACTAGGTCATATCAGCTTACCCCTTATCATGTTTTACAGGTTCCATTCAAGCGTATGTTTTGCAGATATTTGGGGTTCCGCTTATAAACCTGGTTCTGAACATTGAAACAAATGTGAGCCATTGTTATTTTATAATAAGCATAAAAATGAAAAAAAATAAAACATATATTTTTTTTAATATAAATCTTTGTAATGTGTTTTATTATTCATGATTTGCATTGTTTTTCATTATTATATTATTTAAGCCACTTTTCGAAACATCTGAATTTTGACAAAATAAAGATACAAATTAATAATCATTTTTACAGTGAAGAACTATGATATATTTTTAATTCATAATGCATAATGATTTCTTATATTTGCGCTACTATATCATAAATTACCTTAACGCCATAAACTCCATAATTCAATTCACAATTGAGTTAGAAATAAATAATTCTTTAGCTTTCGTAGATGTTTTAGTCATTCGGAATCCTAATAATACCATCAGTCATATTGTGTATAGAAAAAAGACCCATACTAACCTATATTTCAACAGAGAATCTCACATTCATCCTTCACAGTTAGCTACCGTGAGAAAATCTTTGTTATAGAGAGCACAAGGAATCTGTGTCAGTAACAAAGTGTCCAGTATGTGAAGCAAGTATTGCACGACAACAAACTTCGAGTCCCGCGTCTATGTCACAGGGACCAAGCGAAGCCGGCCACAGTCGAACGTGTACCTGCTGTACTGCCATATGTCAGAGGAGTCACATACAATATAGGCTACATCTTGAAGCGGATTTCCATACGAACACACTACAAGCCGCTGAAAAAGATTAGTCAATTCTAATTATTAGTCAAGTGTAATATCCCTCTACAAGATGCAGGAGTGTACAAGCTTAATTGTGAATGTAATCTCTTATATAGGATAAAAGAACGGTCCACAAAAACCCGAATAAAAGAATATATTGCTTATATGAAGCACCGACGCCCCGGGAAGTCTGCAGTATGTCAACATGTCTAAGATCGTCCCCATCATTACATCAGATTTGATAAACCACAAATCCTCGCAAAAGAACACCGATTCCTACCAAGGATGATTCGTGAGGCTATTGAAACTAAAAATTATATTCCAATTTTTATAGAGAAAATGGCTGAATGCTACCATGTGCTTGGGATCCCATAACTAATAAAATAAAATCCAAGTTTAAGCATACTACTGCAAGACTAGATAATGTAAGCTCGTTCTGCGTAGATCGGGCCAAATATTATTATTTAAAAGCTTAAGGTAGCCTTCGTTAACTATGACATCAGTTCACCGTCTAACCCACCTAGGCAAGGGTGCTATAAAGTGCCTGAAATGTCTGGAATTTAAAAGGTAACATCAAACGCGATAAAATCCGTCATTTTTGTTTTATTTAATCAAAATGCATTTGCATATGCAAAAAGACGGCTACGTAGATTTTAGTATTGAGCTGTGACGCTAAAGGCCGCAGGTTCTTGATCTTTATGTATGTCCTTGTGCAATTTATGTATGCTTAGCTGCATCTACAATACAAGAGAAAATATTATGTGGATATAATGTGGCGGTAATTATTTTTTATATTACACTAGCGATCTGCCCCGGCTTCGCACGGTTGATTTCTTTGTCTCGACAACAGCGGTATCAACCGGATCCAATTGTAAATCTAAACCACCCCACTTAAACACACAAAAAATTTCATCAAAATCAATCGAGCCATTTTCGAGTTCTACCGAGACTAACGGATAGCGTTTTATTTTTATATATAGGGATTTCAAAAAACATATCACTTGTTTGCATCGAAAAAATTTTAATTGTTTGTACAATACATAATCAGTACTCGTTGTTAACGTGCCGTGCGTATGGAATATGCAACTCAGCAGTGCAGTGACCTTACACAAAAAACTTTAGACTTCATAATGCAACGCACTACTTAATTTGGAATAACCATAGTATAGTTTTATTTGGTGATGATGCTCCGTTTATTTTCTAATAATGTTATGTCGAAATTAGTACTAATTAGTAATAAAACGAAATGTATTAAATTCACGACACCAAATGTTAAACAGGTCTCTTGTTGAATCCACTGTTTTTCTTGGAATTACAGTTCACGCGAAGCTTCAGGCTGCACAGATATATCTGTGCAGCCGTTCTTTCTAGCGTGTTCGAAAGACTAACGACCAAAAAAACATACTTTCACATTTGTTATATTATACGAGCAAGATATTTCTTATAGCAAAACGCTTGACGTTTTATTATAAGTAATTGTGAAAAAGCTATATATTTAACACAAAAAAAAACATTTATTTCACTTATCAAATAACAAGTAGTAGCAGTGCATATTGACATAATATGATTAAAGGTGATGATAACGTCATCGTTAATGACAATATCTTTGCGCACGTACATGTATCCTCCCTTAAACACAAAGCACGTATCAATGCATCGTATTAGCCGAGCATCTCAGAGAGGTAGTGAATTAATTTCCCGCCATCTAGTGCAATTACCCAATATTAGGTTAACTACTCGGGCGGTCTAAGAGCGCTAGCCGCACTTAACTCCTCGCGGCCCGATATACAAGTTACCTCCTCAGGTCATACTGAAGTGTATACCATGTAGAGTAAATATATATAGTCAGTTACTTTATATTCCCGTTTACGCCATAGATATTAGACGCTCGGTAAACGCTCGATGAAATAATGTTTATATGATATTTTTATCGCCGCGGCGTTAGAGAACCAGTCACTCCATTTTGTTACGTAGGTGTCGTAAGAGAGAGAAATACGAGAAAAATGTAATGGCTTCCGACAAATAGCAGTAGGTCATTTGGTTTAAGACAGATGTAAAATATTTAAACCGACGACGAGAAGCAGCATCGAAGCCGCGTTACATCTGACACTGCGATGATCAATCGAGGCCTGCAAAGCGTAACTATTAGGATTAATATTCTTAACAAAGGCTCTCCCTTTGTCCCATGTCCAGCAGCGAACTTCTACAAACTGAGGAAGAATGAAGAGTTTTTAAATTCTCAATTAATTTTAGTATTGCATGATAATCATATTTTCAAATGCTTTATGATTAGTTGCCATATTCATATTAATAAAGAGGAGATTAATCATTTTTCTTTCCTCTGCACTAATTTTGACTTAAATTTACCTAAGCTAAATTAAGAATGTAAGCTGCGGTGTATTATTACTTACTTTACTTAAGTAACTAAGCATACATACTTGTCCATTCATTTTAATTAGCTAATAAATTATGGTTGCCGTTAATGTTACAGCCTGTTAAAGCCCACTGCTGAACATAGGCCTCCCACACTGATTGCCTAATAGGGGGGACATTTACCATAGTTGCCATGTTTGGCAACCAGGTTGGCAACCTTAGTTTTTTTTTATTTAAGTCGTTATTAGGAGGACGCTGCTGCCTATCTCCTGATTTATTTGCCTCTGTAGCCTCTTACGACACTCACGGAATGATATGAGGTAGTAGATAATTACAGATTTACTAAATGTGTAGATATAATAATTTTTTTTATTAAATATACACATTTATTAAATCTGTAGATTCAGATATTAGAACGTAGAATAGAATCATTTATATACAAGTTGTCGCAAAAAATATTGTCAAGCAGAAGTCCAGAGATAGAGCAGCTCTTGGGTACCCGAATCATCCCCATGAATGTTCCGCTATTTATCATAGTTTACGAGTTATGAATTTTTTCCGAATATTTGAAAATTTTCAACTTGAACAACTTAAAAAATTCAAAAAAAAGTAGAAGGCTTTTTCGATACATCTTTTGTGCAACTGAATAGTCATGAGTTGTAATTTTATGCTTAAGATAATCAGCTTCGTAACTTTGATGAAAATTATGAAAATGTTGGTATGAAGTGGAAAATTTACTTTGGGTGAATTATGGCTTAAAATTTTCAACTTTAAATTAAAAATCTAAATAGGTCATTTTTTAAAGGATAAGGGTGACAAACGAGCACACAGTCCAACTGATGGTAAGTGATTGCTGTGGCACATAGAAATCTGCATCTATCCTTGATTACGAATCAAAATGCAGATGCGTTGTCAGCAGTGAGGACTAAGACGGAATGCCTCTTTTCCAGTAAAAAGGGTCTCCAGTTATCTACAATCACCATACGAAACATAGCAGCATTAAACTGCTATTTTACGCTGGTATTCTGTGAGAGCATGGTTCTTCCCCGGTTGAGCCGACCCATTCTTGCTACAGCTATACCAGTAATATAGCTGCAGCATGGCTCTATCAAGATTTGATGGTCCTTAAGTATGTTTCAGGAATTTTCCAGGCCCTCAACTTTCATAATCATTTTAAAAAATAGTACTTAATGAGCTACTTTAGTTAAAATAGGCCTTCAACGACAGCGAGGTGAAAAATTCTTAAAATTAGCCATCTGATTACAAATTTTATTTTGGCCATTTTATCAACTTTACAAGTTGATAAAATGGCCAAGGACAGTATTTCATGCCAGTGTGCTGGCATGAAATACTGTCCCGCTCTGCTGAACACGCCAAGCTTTTTAGACGCCAATTGGGCCTTCTCTTCCAAGTGACCACGAAATTGCACGTCACTCGATATGTCGACTCTGAGGATTCCGATACTGGTTGAGGCAAGAAGGGGAGTGGCTTGAAACTGAGTAGATACGACAAAAACTTGTGTCTTCTGAGGATTAAGCTGGACTAGATTTAGTCGCCCCCAATCCGAGACTTTGTTCAGCAAAGACTCGACTTCAGACACAAGTTTGTTCCGGTACTCGGCGACGTTTTCCCGAGAAATATTGGCACGGCCGGTGTATAGAGCATCACCAGTGCTGTCATCCGCATAGCAATGAATGTTACCAGTTAGCAAGATATCATTGATATGCAGAAGAAACAGCGTTGGTGATAGCACACAGCCTTGTGGAACACCAGCGTTAATAGGCTTGTAGTCGGAGCATGCACCGTCTACAACGACCTTGATGCTCCGATCTGCAAGGAAGCTGGTGATCCAATCACACAAATTCTCGGGAAGCCCATAGTAAGGGAGCTTCGAAAGAAGCGCTTTGTGCCAAACCCGATAGAAGGCCTTCGCATTGTCCAAACTAACGGACAACGCTTCTCCCTTGGACTCTACTGTTTCCGCCCATCTATGAGTCAGGTAGACCAGAAGATCACCAGCTGATCGACCCCGACGAAAACCGTATTGGCGGTCACTAATCAGCTGGTGATCCTCAAGGTACCGGATGAGCTGGCAGTTAATAATGGATTCGATTATTTTGGAGAACAAGGAGGTGAACGCGATAGGCCTATAGTTGGATGGGTCTGAGCGGTCGCCTTTTTTAGGGATCGGGTGGACAAAAGCTGTCTTCCATGAATTCGGGACTACGCCTTGGGAGTAGGAGTACCGGAAAAGACGCGTTAGGACCGGTGCCAACTCCGGAGCACACGTCCTCAGCACAATTGGGGGGATTCCGTCAGGCCCACTCGACTTCTGGATGTCCAGGGAGAGCAGTGCTTTGCGAACCGAGCGCTGTGAGAACAGCACATCCGGCATGGAGCACTCACACCGCGGGATGGTCGGCGGTGTTTTCCCCCCGTCATCAAGAGTCGAGTTGGACGCAAAAAGGGAGCCTAAAAGGTCGGCTTTGTCTTTTGCGTCATGGGCCAGTGAGTCATCCTCCCTGTGCAGAGATGGTAGTGATGGCTTACAGAAATTCCCTTGGACAGCCTTGGCGAGAGACCAGAATGCACGGGTTCCCAAAGGAAGGTGAACTAGTTTCTCGCCAATTCTGCCCATGTGCTCTGACTTTGCCGTGGCAATAACTCTTTTGAAGGATCTGGAGGCGAAATTATACTTCTTTTTAAGTGTGCTGGTGTTTACATCCCGAGTCGCCGAAGCCGTAGCCCAGGCTTGATAACACTCCATCTTACTGCGTAATGCAGTCTTACAGGTGCGACCAAACCAAGGCTGATATCTGCCTCCGATGGGTACCACAGATGATGGAATAAATAGTTCCTTTCCCTGTAGCACCACATCAGTGACAGAGTCAGCAACAGCGCTGGGATCATCCGGCGAGAAGCAAACCCGCTCCCATGGGTAGGATGAATAGAAAGACCGCATTCCGTCCCAATCCGCCGACCTGTAATGCCAAACACGGCGGCAACCTGCAGAGCGCACCTCCGAGGGGAGCGTGAGTGGAAACACACTCCGGATCAGACAATGGCCCGAAGAGCCGAGAGGGGCATCGGCGGAAACCTGATATCCGTCCGGATGAGAGGTCAGCAGAAGGTCCAACAGGGCAGGTGTATGATCCACCACATCTGGAATCCGCGAAGGCGAAGTAACCAGTTGTGTCAGACCATATGCCAAAGCAAAGTCATAAACAGATCTCCCCGCATGATCGGTTAAACGTAAACCAAGCCATTCGGCGTGTTGGGCGTTAAAATCGCCAAGGCTCACGATCACGGATGGGACCTGTTGTAGCAAAGAATCTGTAGCCATTTGGACGTGGTCAATGAATCAGTCTGTTTCGGCATTACCGCTATGGGACCTATAGAGGCACCGTAGACGCGCGGATGGTCGTCGCTGTCTACGCGTAGCCATATGATGGACAGGTCCGAACCTTCAAGACTGCCAAGGCGTCGAGAACAGATGTCCTCTCTGACATACACACAAACTCCAGCCCGAGGCACAAAGGAGTGCTCCAATTTGTACCCCGGGTAGGAGAGATACGAAATGTCAGCCGGAGAGGAAACCTGCGTCTCAGTCAGAAAGAGCAAAGCCGGTTTCGCCGTCTAGAGATGGTAGTGGACGGCGTTTAGGTTCGAGTGAAGTCCCCTGATGTTGCAGAAATTCAAGGATAGCGTTGCAGGGGTCGCCTTGGTCTTGTTGCTCAGTTTGCTCCGAGCAGTTATGATTTTGAGCGGAATTTGGCCCCCCCCCCCCCAGAATACGAGAGGCAGCCTGAGCACCCTCACTCAGCAGTGGAATTACATGGTCGTGGATGCTCAGCGAGGGATTCTCCAGGGGTGCTGGTACCCTCCTGGGGTAGTCTAACGTGTAATTCCGCTACCATTTTGATTGGGGGAGTGGGGGGATTTGGGCCTCCGGCCACCTGCACTCACCAGACGAAACGCAGAAGCAGAGCTTCTACTTCACGCCGGTATTCTGTGAGGTCGTGGTACCAACCCGGCTCGAGCCTGCCCATAGGTGCAACAGCAAAAACTGCTGCGTGGCTCTACCACGTTAAATTCGGCATTTTAATGTTCTCACGCCAACTGATGGATCTCTTGCCACTTCTTCGAGCACTGATTCGCCAGTATCTAGGTCATTCATTTGACAATGAACGCCCGAGTCTTCTGCCTGGTAAGCGTCCTTCCATGTAAGACCCTCAAAATCATACGATGATCAGACCAAATTTCGGGCTGAGGCGTACCCCTATTTTGTACGTGCTCTCTATACAATCTGGCTGCTTCAGAAGCGTTTCTTCTTGCATAACCATAAAAGTAAAACATAATATTATACTTTCTTGATGAAAAAAGCATAGCTCACCAAATTAGTGTATACAGTTGTTAAGTAGACGATACAATCTATTAAGATGATGTTGAGACAGGTCTGAGCAACACATCATCATCATCATCATCATTACAGCCCTTCACAAGTCCACTGCTGAACATAGGCCTCCCGCATAGAATGCCACAAAGCACGGTCCTGAGCCACCTGCATCCATCGACTTCCTGCATATCTTACCAGGTCGTCACTCCATCTAGTGGGGGGACGCCCTACACTTCGCCTGCCGGTACGAGGCTGCCACTCGAGAACCTTTCTTCCCCATCGGTTGTCGGTTCTTCGAGCTATATGGCCGGCCCATTGCCACTTCAGCTTACTAATCCGTTGGGCTATGTCGGTCACTCTAGTTCTACTGCGGATATCCTCATTTCTGAGTTTATCACGCAGAGAAACTCCGAGCATAGCCCTCTCCATAGCTCGCTGAGCGACCTTGAGCTTCCTCATCCGGCCAGCAGTGAAGGACCACGTCTCAGTTCCGTATGTCATCACTGGCAACACGCACTGGGTGTACAGTCTGGTTTTCAAGTTTTGAGGTATACCTGACGAGAAGATGTGCCGTAATTTCCCGAACGCTGCCCAACCGAGTTGAATCCGTCGATTGACCTCTCGGTCGAAGTTGGACTTACCTAGTCGGACTATTTGTCCCAGGTAAACATACTCGTCAACAACTTCGAGCTTAGTGTTACCAACAACTACCGGCATAGGTGTGACATGGACATTAAACATGATCTTTGTTTTGTCCATGTTCATCTTAAGACCTATCCGTTGAGAAACACTATTGAGGTCATTGAGCATAGTGCTTAGGTCCTCCAGCGATTCTGCCATAAGGACTATATCGTCGGCAAATCGAAGGTGAGTGATGTACTCGCCATTGATGTTGATACCGTATCCTTTCCAGTCCAGAAGCTTGAAAACATCTTCCAATGCAGCGGTAAAGAGTTTCGGGGATATGACGACCCTGTCTTACACCTCTCTGCAATTGGAAAGGTTTCGTACTCTGGTTCTGTACTCGGATAGCCATCGTAGCCGTACTGTACAAGCACTTCAACACTTCGATATACCGACAATCAACTTGGCATCGCTGAAGGGACTGCAGCACCGCCCAAATTTCGACGGAATCAAAGGCTTTCTCATAGTCCACATACGCCAGACATAGTGGCAAATTGTACTCCTCGGACTTCTGTACAATTTGCCGAAGGGTATGTATGTGGTCTATGGTGCTAAAGCCTTTTCGGAAACCGGCTTGTTCGGGAGGCTGGAAGTCGTCAAGTCTGCGCGCGAGACGATTCGTAATGATTCTCGAAAACAGCACGTAGACGCGGCTCAGAAGGGAAATCGGTCTGTAGTTCTTCAAGAGAGCGTTGTCGCCTTTCTTGAAGAACAAGACCACCGCACTTCTGTTCCACGCCTCCGGTGTAATGCCACCATGGAGGACGGAATTAAAGAGCTTCTGAAGGACTTCAAGTACCGGTTTTCCACCCGCTTTCAGAAGCTCCGCTGTAATTCCATCCTCGCCTGGGGCCTTGCCGTTTTTAAGGTGCTGGAGAGCCATTCTAATCTCGCTCCGACTGACGTCCGGGACATCATCGGAATAATGTCGGATAAGACTCGCTCTTGGACCGTTACTCACACTTGCGTGCGGCTCCAACGATGACGTGTACAGCTGCCCATAGAACCTCTCAATCTCACTCAAAATCTCAGGTGCCCCGGAAACGATGCTGCCACATTCTGTCTTCAGCTTTGACAGTTGGCGCTTTCTGGCAGACAGATCTCTGGCAAAGACTTTGGAGCCTTGGTTCCGCTCGATCGCTTCTTCAATACGAGCTGTATTGAAGTTGCGTAAGTCCCGCCGCATGCATTTGGAGATCTGTCTGTTCAGTTGCCTGTATGCTGTCAAATCTGTTGAAGAATGTAGCTTCATCTCCCGTCTAACAGCCATGAGATTAAGAGTGTGATCGGAGAGTTTTTGTGTTCTTCTGCGGCGGGTCTTGCAGAACTTAGCTCCGACCGCATGGACAGTTTCCACGAGCTTGTCATTCAAATCGTCCACTTCATTGCAGTCTTCTAGGCACTGAAAACGGTTTTGTAACTCGAGCTGAAAGGTTTCGGGACTTTGGATTAGAGCACGAGGGGGACGGAGCGTTGACTTCATTAGACGAGACCTCTCCAACTTAACGTTTAGGTTCAGTGTGCCTCTAACCATTCGGTGATTGCTACCGGTTTTCGCCCTCGCGATCACTGAGACATCACTGAACAGTTGTCGTCTGGTCGTCATAATGAAGTCAATCTCATTTTTTGTCGAACCGTCGGGGCTCGACCAGGTCCACTTCCTGTGGGGCCGCTTCTGGAAGAAAGAGTTCATCATAAAGAGTCCCTCTTTCTCCATGAAGTCAGCCAACTGCTGGCCCCTTGGGTTCCGTTGCCCTATTCCGAATTTCCCTACTTTCAGCTCACCGTTCTCTTTTGTGCCTAGTTTTGCATTGAAGTCTCCCATTAACACCGTATATTGGGTTTTGGAGGAATGCATGGCTCTAGAGATATCCTCATACATTTCCTCCACCTCCTGATCGGGGTGTGCCGAGGTTGGTGCGTAAACCTGTATGACCTTCAGCGAATACCGTTTGGTGATTCTGAGTATAAGGTACGCAACCCTCGTCGACACACTCTCAATCTTTACAACGTTGTTAACGAGAGACTTGTGGACGATAAATCCGACACCTCCTTGGGACAGATGGTCGCCCTCCCGGTAATAGAGCAAGTTGCCGGATTCGAGGATTACCGTGTCCTCCCCCTCTCTTCGGACTTCGGATAATCCTATAATATGCCAGCGTAACTTGTCTATCTCTTCTTCCAGCTCTACAATCTTCTCGTCAGTCCTCAGGGTGCGTGCGTTGTATGTTGCCAGGTCGAGTCGTCGTAGGTGGCAACCGAACCTCCACCGGAGATTCTTAGCACCCCCTGCCCCGCCGTTACCATGGTCGCCACCGTAGCCAGGAATAGCGGGGCCGCCGGGGACTGGGGGCCGTTTATTATTGTCATTGCTCATGGGGTGTATATTGCCATAGTTGCCACGCTTGGCGAGCGGGTTGGCAACCGCAGTTTTTTATTGTTATTTTGGCTATTATCAGGAAGATGCTGCTGCCCATCTCCTGCCTGTTTCCCTTTGTCGCCTTTTACGACACCCACGGGAGGATATGGGTTAGTGGATATTCTTAACCGCCACTACACGGTACAACGAGCAACACACGTCGACATAATCAATAATCGGTAGAATAAGTGACTGGACAAGTAAAATCATAGTTTTGGTGGGTAGAAAGTTTTTTAATCGATATAGAAATCGCAAAGTTCCAGTAGTTTTGCGACTCACCTCCTGTATATGTTTGTTCCATGTTAAGCAACCATCAACGTACAGACCAAGGTTTTTTACATGGGGAGAGAATGGTATGACATTATTTTTAAACATAATTGATGTTAGGGTGGGAATATCTAGTTTCGATAATATTCGTGGGCTACCTAAGATTATTGTTTGGCATTTAGATGGGTTCACGTTTATGTCATACACAGGGGACCACTCGGAGATGTATTTCTAGTCATCGTCTACTAATGATATAGCATTAGAGATATTTGAGGGTTCCACTTGCACATATAACTGCAGATCATCGGCATACAGATGGTCAGAGCACTTGAGATTTAATGTGATGAGATTGATAAAAATTGAAAACAGAAGAGGAGAGACTATACTGCCTTGAGGGATGCCAGTAGACACATCACACCAGTCAGATTAGTATATGTCCAGTGCGCATGGCCTGTTGGCGCCCTCGAAGATATGATGAGAACAATTCCTGAGCTGAAGACGAGATATTCAAATGAGAAAGAAGGGCCAACAATATATAATGATCAAAAGAATTAAATGCGTTAGAAAAATCAATTAAGATGAGGACGGTCAGTTTTAATTTTTACATCCTGCGGAAGAGGGCAGATCCGGAGCGTTCGTCATGGACCTCCCCTCTATGACGGCGTTCCTCTACCGGAAAAGGGGCCTCTGGGTTTGTGAGCGCCCGAGCCGGGGGCTTCGAATGCCTAGCGATATAATTCCGAAAGAGAACGATGTCTCAGAAATGGTCCCGAGACATCGTGATAGCACTGCGAGTGGGGGCAAAGAGGGGCTCCGGTTGTGTTACTTTGTAAGGTATCCATGAGGACTTCCTTGTGATAAAAAAGTCTTTCGAATAGTAATAGCTGCCCTAAAAATCTTTCACTTTGCACGCCTGTACTGTATTTATTCTCCTACTTGGACATCTAACATTTACCAATACTTCCCGTCCTTTCTTGTATCTATCATACTTTCCTGAACTATCATCATCTTGTGTCTTTATTTTCATTTTTTGTTTTTCCTTAATTGTATTACTTATATACACCTCCTTCCTAGCCATGCGCTGTGAACAATTATTTGCGTAATAAGGTTGTCTGGAAGAAATCGCTCCAAAGCCGCATCAAAATATTATAGCTTACAATTTAATAACCGCATTCATTTTCTATTTTTCACTTTAAGGTTGGAGTATTCAAAAATCTTTAAATACGTGTTACTTAGTTTCTTATCGAAAGCTTTTAAGTATTTTCAAACATAACGATTTCTTATATTTATGCGAACACTACACATTGAATAAAACTACTGTTACGGATTTTATCGCGTTTAAGTAACTAATTTTTGTTATTTTTATTAATTCCCGACGCTTCGGGTGCTTTCCAGTACCCATGGTCACGGGAAATTGAGGTGATTGACGTCCCGATGTCAGAGTTAACCCAGAGTGCCTTCAGCTTTTTCAAATATTAATTTGGTCCGATCTACGCAGAATGAACTTACTGTGTCTTGAAGTCTTGCAGTGGTATGCTTGGGTTTAGTTTAATTTGATTAATTACAGGATCCCAAGCAGATGATAGTACCCAGCCTCCCTCTCTATTGAAATTAGGATGTTTTTTAATTTCAATAGCCTCACGTATCATCCTTGGCAGGAATCGATGTTCTTTCGCGAGAATTTGTGGTTTATCAAATCTAATGTAATGGTGGGAGCCGTCTAGGATATGATCGCAAACTGCAGACTTGAATATAAATAATACCACTACTAAAATACCTTCTTCCATCCACCACCCTCTTTACACCCTTTATATATATATATATATATATATATATATATATATCCGCCGGTGAAGAAGTAAGAAGAGAAATAGCATCTCTGTGCATCTTCTATTGTATATATAACGAGAAGTGCTCAGAGGAATTGTTTGGATTAACTCCAGCTGCTAATTTTAAACATCGTACGCTGTGACAGAATACGAAACTCCATTCTCATTATTTCGCTGATTAGCAGTCCAATACCTCTACCGCGCACAACCACACTGGAATTTACTGTCGCCAGCAGTTCTCCCGGACCGATACGACTTAGGGACCTTCAAAAAAAGAGTCTAACCCTTTTTAAAGGGCCGGCAACGCACCTGCAATTCCCTAAGTATTGTAGATATTTATGGGTGACCATTTACCATCAAGTGAATCGTATGTTCTAGTGACAATAAAAGCGAATCACAAAACCTGGAGCCGATAGGCGGCAATGTGAACGCGTTACTCATAAAAATTATATTCAAATTATATTCATCATGCCACCTACTGGAAAGGACAAACAACGTACTGTGTAACGATAATGTTGCAACGTTAAAATGAATCCAAACACGATTCCCTCCACAGCTACACAATTGCACACCAGGTTACTATATCATCAATTGTTTAGGAAAATTTCAGAAGAAATATATTTTGTATTATTTCGGCACCTGATTTTTAAACATATTAAGTTTAAAATACGTGTCAAGATACAAAATAAAGCTAAATAAGGTTTTAAATCAATATACGAAATCATTATTATTGTGGTGTTTCCCCTTTAAACAAAGCAGGAAAATATAATCCGCCGGTGAAGTACTAGGGCATAGCGACGCACGGATTTGCGCTCTGTTGGCCATTGCCACTGTTATCTAATTATTTCCGATCTTCCCTAAATAACCACTGCGTTGTATTGACGAAATTTTAACAGGTGAATGGCAATTTATAAAGAACACTTCCGAATGCTTTAGTAAGTAAAAACCTCAATATTTTGTTAACTGATGGTAAGGCACCATCAGTTAAGAAAATATTGAGGTTTTATTAAATTAATTTAATAGTATGTTTCAATTCGTAAATATAAATCAGAGCAGGTATGAAAATTAATCGCACACATCATCTCTAATATTATATAAAATGATTGTTTGTTGGTTCGTATTTTATACGCTGCCATGTCGTTCATGATTTATCATTCCCAATTAAATAACAGAAGTCTTCCAAATTTAAAACGATGTTTTCGCAATTATTTCTTCTGCGGCTTCAATGCGCCGGGTGTCAGCTAGTAGGATATATAAATAATGTGTAAACTGTTTTTCAATATTCGACGCACCGACAGTATTTAAATTTACGCGAGCCATTTTGAGGCACTTTCAAAGCCCCATAACTCAAAAACTATTAGACCTACACCCTTGTAGTACATACCTATAATATCTCATTGATTACCTAGAACATCAAAATTCATGAATAATCCGATTCAGTTCTTGCGTTCTTAAGGTCTGAAAAGTGACATTATAATCACTTATAGTGAGTCAATGACAGTGAACCATGCTCGCCAAACACCTAAGCCACTTTTATGTTCTGATGCAGAGGATAAAATCTGAAAACTCGAAATTATTGATTGATATTCGGTTCCTAAAAGAAGTCGGCAAATATTTATTACTGACAAATGTTATTTATTGAGATGGTTAGGACCAAGTACTGTGTATGAAATTAACTACATTAATAACAATGGAGAGATTTAATTCTTATAGGTTATATTTAAAAAAGAAAACGGTAGAGCGTAAACCAGTAAAAACGTTGAATATCTACATGATTTATTTGGATTAATAATATGATAAAACTTTTTCAAAAATTCATGAAATACCACCAAAAACGGAAATGTGAAAAGGGGGTCAAGTTCGATACAAACGACGATCTATAGGAATGTACAATGTTTTTGGATTTGCTATGAAGCTTTATGCTCGTTCAAGTCTCAACTCTTTTATCGGCGAAGGCGACTAACTCGAAAGTCGTTTGTACCGAACTTGGCCACTTTTTGGTGGGATTTCTTTTACATCAAGGAATATCCCATACGAGATCAGTCAACCTTTTGCTAAAAAATGCAGTTCTATTAAACTTACCATAGGGACCATTTTAACCATCATTAAAATATTTTAAACTCCCACCCATCCAAAATAGAGTCCTTCAATCATTAGCATAAACGGAGTAAATTAAATAATAAAAGTGACTTAATTTCGATGTTGCAGCTCATTTGGCCGATTCCAGTAGCATATCGCTATATAATTAATACTCTGTTAGTTTTTCACAACACTTCACTGCATGCAATAATTGCATCATGAAAGACTATGTACCTACTAATTAGTTAAGCGTGGAGATTGTAATATACCGAACATTGACTGGACTTCCATTATCGTTAATTAAACTTGATACAATTTTTCATCGTGTAAGTTATCTGGACATGAATATTAATTATAAAATTTCAACACATCAAACAAACATTTATTTTAAACAGAACACTAATTGGAATTGTATTCATTTTTTTTTTTCATTTAAATTTATTGAAACGTAGTTAAATCCACCAACTTTCCCTGTTCCAAAATATGTTTTTAAGTAAAAGAAATGTATAAGGTAAAGTTTTCTGGACACTGAGACTGATGAAGTTAAGAGTAATAATGTCCTCCAAACCGAACTTCAGTCGTGGCAGCCAGTTACAAGTGACACTAGCCATTTTCGCAGGATAGGGTTATAGTGTCCGAGTGTATGCGCAAGCACAGGTGCACTCTCTATTCCCTCACTCTCATAGTCCGATGGAGAGATCAAGCGCAGAACCAACGGCTTTACCATTCATCGAATTTATTTACCATATTTAAATTTGGGTTCTGCAAATATGATCTCGACTCTGATTTTCGTAATCAGGTTAAGAAACTCCCAATTTTCCTTCGCAGGAATATTCACTTTCTCCTTGCTTTGGACGGCATGATGTTTTATCCCTTCACACTTTATTATTTAAAAGATCGTTTCCAGTATCTTTTTATCTTACCCATGATCGGTTCCTCCGATCTTCTGTCAATCTTTCTCTTTCTACTTCTGTGCACTCATCCTCCTTCTTTAGGAAATCATTTACTGTCACTGCTATGCACTTGTGAATTTACTTACCTCTATTCATCCGTCGTGCTAAATCTTTCACTACTTTGAAGTCTTGTTACAACTTATTACTTCTTTCAGGTCTTGTTACAACGTATTACTCAGAACGCTAATATATGTATAAATTACTTTACTTTTTCATTTCTATATTTTGACCGCTTTCATGGTACTCATCTACATGTACGTATTTATAACTTTATTTTTACACCCCCTAAACATCGATGCTCGCATCAGTCCACCAAGCATAGACATCTTTCATAGTGATAAGATCGTCTGTTTTTCATTTATTTGAAATGGTACTACTCGAATTCTGTATTTTACACTGCTGAACATAGGCCTCCCCCAAAGAATGCCACAAAGTACGGTCCTGAGCGACCTGCATTCCTTGACTGAGAGGCCACCCGCGCTTACGAATACGCGGCTGCCTCTTGAAAACCTTTTTCCCCCTTCGGTTGTCTATTCTTCGAGTTATATAGCCAGCCCACCCATTGCCATTTCAGCTTACAATGAGTCACTTTAGTGTACATAAATAAATAAACTATAAACAAATAAATCAATAAGTAAATTTACAAGCACTTAAATGAAGATATTTAAATGCTTATATAAATTATTGTTAGGCGAATAAGACCGTACATAGAAAGGAATGGTAATTACTCTCCGTGATTTGAAATTAAAACAAATAAAGGAATTTCAACTTCTTAAAAGTACATACTGCCTCTAATATTTAGTGAAGAACATATACTTTTATTTGTCTTAGACGATAATCGTGTAAGCTAAATGTGGGGATCTTTCTATTTATTTAATTTAAAACGCTGACGAATAGTTTTCATAACTGTATCACGACTACTTTAAACTATCAAGAATAAACTGAAAGTTATTGTATGTTTATAATAGAATGTCAATACAAAACAAATATATCTGACATGAACTATCAAAACTCTACTATCAAAAACGCTATGTTAATTATATATTTCCAGTCGAATTCTTTAGATGAATTTTATATTTTTCTCTGGTTTTGTGGGACTTTCGAAGGAGGTCTATGTTCAGCAGTGGATTTGTAAACGGCTGTTTAATGAATGATGATGAATTCATTTAAGTGTCTGATTAATTTAAACCTTGTAAGTTCATTTTTTACAATAACTTTCTTTTAACCAATGAAATATCGTAGCACCCATTTTAGAATTACTTAATTAGCTCTGAAGAAGTAAAAAAACTTAGCACCAAAGAAAATCTTGCAATTCATTAAATGTATACAGCTTAGGGTACCATGGGCGGTGACAGAGTATCCACTACCTCGTATGGTCCCTTGGGTGTCGTAAGAGACAAAGGAAAAAATCTGGCGATGGGCAGCAGCGTCTTCCTAATAACAACTAAACAAAGTAATCCAAAAAAATAAAAACCATCTTCAAAACATTGCCCACACCACTAAATAGTTAAAAATAATATTTTTGTTACTAAGAAAAGAAGAAATTTATAAAGAAAAATACAAATATTGTTATTTAAATATTTACAATATCTAACCTTTTTGGAGTCGGTGCCCTTCTCATTGTCAATTTTAATTTTTAATTATAAGTTGACAATGAGGGGGATTTATATAGCTTTCTGGTACGATTCATTCTTGTTTTTTTTTTTAGTTTTTAAGGAGTTCTAAGCCATGTTTTTTCCATTTTGTTTTATTTATATGATAAGTTATTAAAATAGGTATCTCGTAAGTTTTACCTTTTGTTTTTCATGCCTTGGCTGGTACCGACTCCAAAAATTACTGGTTAGGTATTGTAAATATTCAAATAACCATAATTGTAACTTTCTTTATAAACTTCTTCTTTTCCTAACTATAAAAAATATAATTTTTAACTTTTAAGTAGTGCGGGTAAAGTTTTGAAATCAGTTTTATTTTTTTTGGAAAAATTACTTACAATATTGATCATAATTGTTAAGCAATGTAAGTTTCATTAGAATCGGTTAACCGGAAGTAGGTGAAAATCAAAAATTACTTTAGCAAGTGTCCAATATGAGTCTTCTTCCCCTATTTTTCATCATTATTATTAATTTTTTCTTCAAAATTTAATGGAACCCTGGAAGTAAAACCTATTTAGTAAAAAAAAAGAATCATTAAAATCGAATCACAATATCAGAAGATATATGAAATTCCTTAAACAAGAGTCCACTATGAAACTTTTTCTCCTATTTTCCACCATTATGGGCGGAATATTTTCTTCAAATTTTATCAAGACTACCTTGAAGGTATATCCTATTTAGTAAAAAAATAATCATTAACATCGGTTCACAATCAGCGAAGATATATAAAATTCCTTAAACAAGAGTCCAATATGAAACTATTTCTCCTTTTTTCCACCCTTAAGGGCGGAATTTTTTCTTCAAAATTTAAAGGGACCAATCTTGAGGGAGCCTATTTAATAAAAAAAAATTATTAAAATCGGTTCACAATCTGCGAAGACATCGCGTAACATACATCCAAAAAATAAAATAAAAAGAACATACACTCTAATTGAGACCTTCTTCTTTTTAAAGTCGGTTAAAATAAAAAAAACTACGATTGCCGATTCGCCTGCCATCGTGGCAACTACATTAAAAAAATCGCCTTATGAGGAAAACTATGGGGGAGGCCTATGTTCATCAATTTCTAATAAATAATTCTGCCGTGACAGTCACCTCAAGCGAATTGTTGTTGATGTTTGAAATTTTTTACATCCCGATTGATATTATACTGTTTTATTAAATTTTGATATGGAATGTTATTGTAATTTTGTAATTTTCTAATTCTAATTATTCAATTACATGTCGACGTAATATTTGCATACCGATAAATTGGTAAAACATGTATGTTTACACTATGTTATAAGACCTAAAAATGTACCATGTTTTATGCAAATAATAATTTTTATTCTTATTTTTATCAATGGACCTTTGAAAGAGTGTAATGTTAACGGTACAGCTTATTGGTAACCTATATAGTCAAAGTAGCGATCACAATAGATCATACTTGTCGCAGCGATACCAGTATTGTATGCACATAATTGTGCACGCTGCAAATATGTATCTTTTTCATAGAGAAATGAAATCATAATGATTTGTAATACAAATAATTCTGAGTATTTCTAATAACACGGTTATGGTAAATGACAAACCTTTTCAATCGGATAAAGAATGAACATGATGATTTGATTTATGCGATTTTTGCACTTAACTATATTTTTCCTTACATACGCACATAGATACACTTAACCATACTGACCCTACCGATTATTTTTCAAACTTATTTATATTTTTATTGTTTTTCATATATATCCCACCCCCGGCTTCGTCAGGGTAAGATCTAATAATGTGACCTTAGTTTGTAATGAAATACCTTATATTTTATCAATTTTTCGTTTTTTTTTTTTCAAAATAAATCGTCCAGTTTGTAGGATAAAGTATAGCCACAAAGATCACTCCTGACATTTTTTTTCCTTTTTTTTGGCAGTTAATTTTAGGGTTCCGTAGTTAACAAGGAACCCTTATAGTTCCGCCATGTCCGTCCGTCCATCTGGCCGTCCGTCCGTCTGTCCGTCCGTCCGCGGTTTTACTAAGAGATCCTGGGTGCTACAAATATGTAATTTAGCACAGTTATAGAAAACTGTGCCTTAAATTCTTAAAAAATATATTTATTTTGGGTAACTCCCATAAATATAAATGGAGGATGATTTTTTTACCCGTCTATTCCATGGTATGGGGTATGGTTGGACAGGTCTTTCAAAAACACTGGGGGTATGGAAGAACATATTTTCGATTCAGGCAGTATTTTTCATTAGAGTCATGGATCCCCACCCCCCTCTACCAAATAACCAGTTTTCGAAAAAGTTAAAAGTATACACAATAGTAGTATATATAATGAAGTTAAAAGGAAAACTATCACAGCTAAGTAGGATTAACAAATTAACGAGTAATAAACGACCAACTTATAAAATGCTTTTGGATTAGCAAATATTTCGTTACAACTCCATAGAAAATGACCTAACACTAGCTGCATAATAACTTTGTAATGTTATTGTAAAATGTAAGAAATAAATATTTTATGAAGAAAACGACTAATATGCATTACTATTATAGCTTTACTTTTTTCTCTGCGAGATAGGCATGGCAGATCTTCCTTACTTACTACTTTCGCTTATATTTTAGTAGGTAGTTATTGTAGGCCTCATTCAAAGTATCATATAGCTTCATACAGTTTCATTCGTGGTACACTTGGTTTAAGCGGGCGATCCTCAGGAAAATTTAGAGCAGGGATGGTTAACGGGAAGGTTCGTTACGGTCATATATATCTTAGGGTTGCACTCCCTGGAATATAGAGATAAATAGTCTAACTATGACCATCTTTAAACGGACTTGGCATGTGAATGATTTGATGTAGATTGTATTATTTTCAAAATCGATTTTTTTTAATCTTTTTTGAAAACCGCTCCCTACAAGACAGTCTGATTGGAAAATAGGTCCTTCAGTTACCATCGTCATATTTAGGCCCATTTTTAGTCGTTCATTTTTAGTCAAACCGCGAACTTACTTAATATGCTCATTATTATTAAGAAAGCCCACGTACTGTGACGTGCAACTAAGAAACCCTATCTCTACATTGTGCGTGGCCCGACACGCAATTGGATAGTTTTTTTTAATTCATTTATATATAGACTAGCTGATACCCGGCATATTGCTGCTGCAGAAGAAATAATTGTAAACATATCGCTTTAAATTTGGAAGAGCTATATACTGTTTATTCAGAAACGATAACACAGTTACTGAAGTTGAATGATATATAACTTTCATATAAATATGTCTGTACTATACACGCGCCATCTACTGTAAGTTAATTACACTATGCCTATAACCTTCACGGAAGTGCAAGCAATAAGTTAACAAAGTTTTACCGCAATATGATGTACGGTATGGCAGCGCATATACTACGAACAAACAAACATTAATTTTTATATATTAGATATGATATCTATTGAGTTTACCGTTAAAGTTGCTAACATAGGGAGAGACTAACGTAGTTTTACGCTGGCTGTTCAATGTTGATGTTGATGCACAAATTTTCAAGTTACACTAAGGAAACGTTTATTTACAATAATATGGGTTTATTAAAGCTTACTGCATTTCACAATGGATGTAAAGGAGGCGAGAGAGGTGTGTCAGGAATTCTGACTCAGGATCGCGCCAAATGGAAGTCCGTAGTCTCTGCCTATCCCTCTGGGTGACAGGCGTGAGTATTTATGTTATGCATTTCACAAATAAAATGTAACACGCGAAAATTTATTAAAAAAAAAACACTTTAATGATGTAAAATGCTACATACAAAACATTTCTGAAATGTAGATTGCTAATTTTCAAAAACACTAGCATTTCTTTATTAGTAAGGCTAAGTACCAATTTGTGCTAATTTTCCTACAACCGAAGATAAGTAAAAATATAATGTTCTTATCCCTATCATTGGGAATTTCACACAAAACAAGTTTACGCTAATTGGAACTGCCACTTTCACTAATGTTGGAATATACGAGTACATCCAATAATCACAGCATTTTTTGGTTTTGAAGTTAATAACGTACTCTTTAGTAAGAAATTTATGCGGCTGTTTAAGGGCTGAAGTACGAATGGGTCGGCTCAACCGGGGCAGGTCCACACTCGCACAGATAGGCAGCGTATTGTTGTGTTTCTTTTTCAGAGTATAGAGAATCGGAGACTCGTTTTACTGGTAACGTGGCACTACATCTGACCCTCAACGCTTCTAAATTTTGATTCTTAATTTGTTATATATTTAAGTGTCTATGAGCCGCAGCATCTTCCAACCATCAGGTGAACTGTAGTCATTAATAATCCTCAGTTCTATAAATAAAAATGTGTTCTACAATCATTAGTGCAAATCAAATTCGGCCTACGCAACATCATCATCAGTGGTTCTTTTAAATCTTTATAAAGTTATTATTTTTATTATTATTGAATAAGGGTGATAAACGAGCACATAGTCCACCTGATGGTAAGTGGTTGCTGTGGCCCATAGACATCTACATCTATCTTCGTTTACGAATTAAAATGCAGATGCGTTGTCAGCAGTGAGGACTATGATAGAATGCCTCTTTTCCAGTAAAAAGGGTATCCAGTTCTCTACACTCACCATACGAAACACAGCAGCATTAAGCTGCTATTTTACGCTGGTATTCTGTGAGAGCGTGGTCCCTCCCCGGTCGAGCCGACCCATTCGTGCTTCAACTATACAATTAATATAGCTGCAGCATGACTTTACCACGTACAAAAGGGTGAACGAAAGAACACACAGTCCATTTGATGGTAAGTGGCCACAGCGCCTACTGACATCTACAATTATCCTCAATTAAGAATCAAAATGCAGATGCATTGTCACCCCTGAGGAATAAGATGGAATGCCTCGTTTCCAGAGAAAGGGTCTCCGGTTCTCTACCATCACCATACGAAACACACGTAAAATAGCAGCATTAAGCTGCTATTTTACACTGGTATTCTGTAGGAGTGTGGTCCTTCCCCGGCTGAGCCGACCCATTTGTGCTACATCCATAATATAGCTGCAACATGGCTCTACCACATTCTGACCAATTTAAATGAAGTAACGGTGCCTCATTTAATTCAGAAGTTAGTTCTATCCATAATTATTAGAGCAGAATACATCATGGTCACGCTTGAGATGCTGTTCGGCGCCCGCGCACTCCGGAAGGGCGCGATGCGACATTAAACCGGAAACGTCCCCGCGACCCGTGACATGAGCGCATACGTGCTTTGTTCGCTGAGTAATACACACGCAGAAAAATATATGAGAATAATTTACAAATATCACTTTAAAAACTTACTTATATGTTTCGTTAGATTTTTGTTTTTCTTCAAATGTAAAACATTTGAAAACTATTTTTATTACATTACTTACTGCCAATGTGCATTAATTATTAATATTATGTATAAAAAGCTTAAATTGTGTAATCACATAGAATTAACAACACTCCCATTAAAGTGGAGGTTTATTAAGATCTTCGATATTAACAAGTAACAGTGAAACACTAGTGCGAAGATCACGCAGAGCACCCTCAAGTCAAGTGACTGACGTTAAATGCTCTTAGATCCTCAATATAGTAGGTAAGTGATTTACTCTTGAGTTTGATGTTTATTTTATGGTATTACAATCTATATTCATTCGTTTACAGGAAAAGCCAAAATGCTTATTGAATCTATGGCGGCAAATGTTTTCAATTTTTCCTAATAAATCCAATATATCGCCCTTTTCATGAACAATAGAATCGACTGTCTGATAAACTGTTACAATGTAGGTAGTATAGTAGATAGTAATAGATTCGCTAAATATTTATTGAAAAACAAAATAGTATAATTAATAATTAAATTTATGTCTTAGTAATTCGTCATATATAATATGATAATATTTTTTTGAGTGTTTACTTCATAAACTGTAAAAAAACTTACATAATAATAAATAACAATCGATATAGTAAAAGTTTACTAAATTATGGCCACTATTGTCTATGTTCTATTGACGTTTTAATTGAAAGTTAAAAAGAAGTCGAATTCTCTAAACACTTTATTGTGATAAATATTCATTAAAATTCACTTTTTTTACCACCAGATAAAGTACAAAGTGTTTACACTTTATATTTCTTTCTTTTAAATTCTTAATAACTATAATTTTAATACCTTTGAAATTGCAACTTGGAGACAACATACCGGAAATTAAACTAACCAGTATTAAATGTATTATATAAAGTCTATTTTATAGAGCAGAAGCGCTTAAAGGCTGCAGCACCGTTAATTTTATAGTTCGCAAACAAGCTGAGTTTGACCCCGCTGGCATCACTAACATTTTCAATGAACCGTTCCAAAACTATCTTCCACCTAATTAAAGCTATTTACATTGTGATAATAGCGGTATAAATAATACACAATTAAATACTAAGCACGTTTACTTCAAAGGCTACAACCCTTCCTTGCACACTTGTAAGAACATTCTGTTTATTGTCCGTAAAACATTTCCACACAAACATGTAAAGGTAACAGACGATATTGTCAACCATTAGGAAGTAACTCATTTAGGGTGTAAAATTTAATTACGCTGTGAAACAAGAACATCGGAAAACATTTTAGTGATTTGATTTGATGAAAGTTAGTAAATACTTTCCACGTGTGTATTATAACCTTTTAACATTGTTTAGTATTTAGAGTTATATTTTTTTACGAGCATGTGTGTGTAGAATTATAAATATTTGGGTGTAAAGAAGGTGATAGAGGTGTGTCAGAATCGTGCTAAATGGAAGTCCGTAGTCTCTGCCTACCCCGCTGGATGACAGGCGTGTGTTTATCATTATAATTATGATAATATTTTTTAGTATTATCAATTTTAATCTACCTTCAGGCGATACTTACTTATCATTTATACTTTTGGCGCAATTAAAATTATCGATCTGGCAGTTTTTAAAATAAACAGAATTAAAATTTATCAGATCACAAAGTGTTACTCTAAGGCCTTTTTAAGCCGTAGTTACTTCGTCAATTCGACTTCTCGGGCCAGTCGATGCTGATCAAAGACGCGTCGCCGCTCGCCTGGAAAATTGCCCGAACCCAATGAATATTATTAAACTCTTCAATAGTTCCACGTATTTTATCCTTGTTTAGTAACCTCGTCTATTTTCTTACATAAAAATGACATTTTTGCAAATTGTTGGGTAAAAAGTATTTATAATAAACTCACGATATACATGTATTAAGGACGAGTCTGAAGAATTTCAAGACTTACTTTAAATGGTAAACAATTTCGGTACTATTAGTCTAAAAGGGCTTATAACTAATAAATGATTGATTAAAAAATGACATCGTGAGCACACCTTTATTACCACAGAGATTACATAAATTGCTAAACAGAGGCTTTGGTTTAATCAGCTGGTGGCGCAGCGCACTACGCTTCGTCGATCGTATTTAGAGATATGTGACGATCCAGCGGTTGCCCAGTGAACCGGCAGAGGATGTGAGTTATTAAGTGGTACATTTTCAGGTGATCTGTCGAGTGAGAGAATCGCGCCCCCACGCCCGTAGCCCGGAGAGGGCGTTTCGTTTCGCTTCTACCTAGTTCCCACTGCGGAACACCGCTCTATAAAATAACATGTTTTATTGGATCTTCAGAATGTTAAATATTTTTAGTTGATTTGAATACCATAATAATTAGTCTTATTACATAATTTAAAATACTTTTCCTTTATATTTTCAAATTCTATATTCATTATAGACTCAATAACAAAAATCAAAATTTACTGATACCACATTAATTGATTATTTAAGATCGAACATTTATTTTATCGCTTTTTATATCCGATATAAGTAAAATAGTACAATTCAATGCCAGTATACTTGCGCATACGCTAGCAGCATTACGATACTAGTATGACCATCAATACAAACCCCTTGATAGCTCAGGGGCTACTCGCTGGATGTAATTTTCATCGAATGCAAGCAAATTCTAGTTCGATACCCACCGACGTTTCAAGTCTGCCAACACCCACTGGAGCAGCTACCGTTAAAGCCTGACAAAAGATTAACAAAAATCTTCCCATAGATTTCCTCGCAATTTCACACTTGGCGGGCAGGTTGGCCACCGCAGTTTTAATTTATTTGTTTTTCGTTATTAAAAAGATGCTACTATTGAGAAACAAACCAAAATATCGGCATGTTCTGGTTTGTTTTCACCGCCACTACGGGGCTGAGACAGCACTGTAGCAGTTCGACGGATTAATTTCTCTATAAAACTCTCAGAAATTAACACGAAACACAAACAATTATAATTTCTTAATGCTTTCTTATTATGGAGAGAAAGAAGAAAGCGCAAATCCGGTCGTGCATGGAGTATTGCAGCTATATATAGGCTGGTGCTGCAAAATATCATATAGCAGCTTTGGACTCAATGGAAAGGCGTGCTGAGAGGCATATTGGTGACTCAAATCTGGTTAATACTAATCTTACCAGCCTCGAGGCGCAAACTAGCCAGCCTTTCAATTTTCTATAGAAAACATTTCGAAGAGTGTGCTCAGAAATTGCATTTAATCTCTCTCTCTTCGTTCCATCATCGGACAACTAGACATTCAGCCAGTCTCCACCCTTTCCAAACGGTTTGCTACATTTTTCGTCATGCGTACAGCAAAGGAGTGGAATAAGTTGCCAGCATCTGTCTTTTCATCCGATTACAATGTGGGTGTCTTCAAAGCAAGAGTGAATAGGCTTTTGTTAAGTCAGTGCGTTTCACCATATTAGGCTACATTACCACCATCAGGTGGGATTGTAGTTGAGCGCAGGCTTAGAAGAGCAAAAAAACATTCATTGCAAAAAAGGCACACACGTAAGTTTAAATATTTATAAACAAATCAATCTAAAATTAGTTATAACAAATATAAAAAAAATAGCGTGAAAAGATACAACATATAATTTAGGGTGTTCTACATACTGAAATTAGCTCTTAATTATAAATTATGTTCCAGTCGAGTCAATTCGATGGAAATCCTTAAGTGGTAGGTTTCGGCTTGGATCTATATTTTATACTATACCGTCTGAAATGAGGATTTTCTTAGTTTTATTAGACTCAGGAATCATCTTTGGTAGAAACCGGTGTTCCGGTGACCGATGAACCGATGAACCGTTGAGGATTTATGCACTATCTAATCTGATATGCAGGGTTTTATTTTGTAGAATAATTAGTTCACGTCATCTGATCGTTCACATCCATATGTACTTTTATAGAAGGAGGAGCTGCTATATTAGAAGATATTAATAAAAATTATCATAAACTTATAGATTGTATAAAATTTATTACACCTTTATTTATAAATAATCTTCGAATATGTAAAGGTACATATTTGATATTTGCTAATCAAAATATCTAAGACAAACCACGGCCAATTATTATAATATAAGAAAGTGACAACGCATCTGCATTTTGAGTATTTATTGAGGATAGATGTAGATGTCTATGGGCCACAGCAACCACTTGATGGTAAGTGGATTGTGTGCACGTTTGTCACCCCATCCTATAAAAAAAATTCATCATCGGACCACCAGACGCTCGGCCTGTGAATGTTTATTATTGAGAATGAATAATATATTAATAAAATCATGATAGTAATAAACTAAATAAAAATTATATATTATATATTTTTTAAAAACGTTACCCCCACACTAGGATTTTCTCCTGTGTCGTGGAGGCAGTTTACAAACATAAATTGCACAAGGACAAACATCCAGACCCGGAACAATTATTTGTAGGCCATACAAATACTTGTTCCGTGCGAGATTCGAACCCGCGGCCCCCAGCGCAACAACTTATTGCTAAGCCACTGCGCCACGGAGCATATGTAGCATATGTTTATATATACACATATGCTGTAATATTTAATATTTCAATGATACATACACGTTAAAATATTTAATGTTTATTCACTTCGCGCGCCTTAATTCTCTAAAAATTTAAAAGGTTAAATCGAAAATAAATTAATATAACTAAAGAGCTAATTAAAAAATAATAATAACTTACTCTTAGTTGACATGAAATCTTTCTAAACCACTCAAATATCAACAACAACCAAAACACAGTTGAATAGTGTTAAATCTTACATTACACAGCATGTGTAATGTAAGATTTAAATCTAAAATAAAAATAAAATATTTAAAATTTAAACAGCCACATCCATAAGTAAAATAAATGTAGGGAAACTTCATTGGCATTCGTGCAAAGGCCCATCTGCGGCTCATCCGTTTGTAACGATCCTCTGATGTTATTCATACCATATCAAACGTTTAGAAGCGATACAGTGATTTTGATTATATTGAAGGATTTGTTTACCTACTAAATATGTCCTGGCAGCTGAGATTTTTATAATTTATTAAATGATGTTTTTAGATAATTCCAGATTAGAATCTTCGCAACCGTTAATGATGTTCGCCTGAACAATTATTATTATAATTGTCCAGGTGAACATCATTAAGATCTAATTGATCTTAAAGTACTACAAGTGCACGTGCTAATAAAAGAGCACTTACTCCTTATATATACCCTGTCCGATGTAATCTTGTAAAATAAGTTGGATAGGTTGGAATGCAAATTCCAAAATCCTATTTGATTGAGATTCAGGGATTGTAGTGTGGCTTACGGTATCAACTAATCTAATATGTGGCTCCCTTTTATAAATTTTGGATACCGTGAGCCACACTACAGGCTAATTACTATAGATTACTATATATGTAGATCCAAATACTACTACAACATTTGTTATTGGAGAAATATGGACTCCGGCTCGGATTTGAACTCAGTATCTTTGGCGTTCATAGTATCCAAGTACTGTAAGCGTTATAGACGTTGACGTTCTAGATTACGTCGTGCATTTCCTGGAATAAATACCTTAAACCAACACGCCGGGCACGGTACTTAATGAGCGCAGAGCCTACCCTCCACGCTAGTGAAGCTCGGTGCAAATAACCAGTCGGTAAAATTTCGTTTGGCATTTTTATATGAATTTTCAGCCATTAGTCACAAACGAACGAGTTTGAGACTGCTCTCCTCCTCATTATTCCCCAAGTTTCAACAAGTTGCATCACTTACATAAAAAAATATATTTACACCATTGGTATATTTTGACTAAAACACAGTGTAAAATAAGCAATCACCGTGTACTTTGTAGATAATTCAAATACAGAAGATAATATGTTCCGTTTTTATAAAAAAAAAAATTATACACCAGAATGTGAAAACCGAAACTTCACTTAACACACTTTACTCCGTAAACAATTTGTTTATATTGTTAAGTTCAGTCTAGTCATATTTAAGCTGTATTCAAGTTTTCCCCAACACCAATTTGATACATAGGTTAAATTTACTAGACTGTGGTTTTGTAGTGTGAAGACTAGGAATTTCAAATTTTAAGGAAAAAGGGAATTGCACTCCGTTATAATTTGGCAGAACAAAAAAAAGCATCTATAATTATTTACAATATCTTGTTAAAAATGAGGGAAGTCCTGTGTCCAACAGTGGGAAGTTAAACGGCTCCAACTTTTTTTTACAGAACCGTTGCACTTGAGCTCAAATTAATACACAGCCGAGTTCATTAATTATCATGCATTCTAAGCAGAATCTTCTATGTAAATAAAATGATAGAGGCTTGCAGAAAAACTACTGGATAGATTTCAATTAGGCATTATTTCAATTAAAAAAATATTGCGATATCTTAATTTAATATAAAGTTATTAAATTTGTAAGAAACAACGATTTTATAAGCACTACGTGTTCAGTTTCAGCTAGTAATTAAGAGAGTTATAACTAAAATGTTATTATGTTTTATATAATTTATTTTATGCGACCATCACAAAGTACGATCGACCTCGTGAAAATTAATTACCCACAACGTAGGCACACAATACTTATGTAGATAGTAGCAGTGTATCGGAGGATGCAACCGGAACCGGGCTCCACTGGCCTCTGTAAATCGATATCCGGTGGGCGCGGCTGTCACTGGCTTTTGTCTCCATTTAAATAAAACTCCACTAACTACATCCTCAACTTAGATGCAGCCTCTGCGATAGTTTAATATTTTGAAACTATACGATAGAAGCAGGATGTTTCAGTAAGGTCAAAGTATATTCTGTCCTTGCTTGTTTGTGATTGTGGTTAAATGTTGTTCATTCGATTTACGAGAACATGTATAAATTTAAAATCTCCATTCCATTCCATGCTCCAGCTACCTTATGCATATTGGCTCGACCAGGGAAGGACCATACTCTCACAGAATGCCGCTTAATATATAAGCATTATGCTGCTGTGTAATTTCGCATGGTTAATGACGAGAACCAGAAACATATTTATACTATGGATACGACAAAGTATTTGTATTTTTATTTTTGATCGATATTCAAATTTTGAAGGTAGTCCGGACAGCTACGACATCAGGACGTTGAACACTGCAGTCATACTTGACACCGAGTTCTCTAAATTACTCCAAACATCGGAAATTATAATAAGTTTTTTTAGACGTGATAGAGCCATGCTGCAGCTATATTAGTGGTATAGTTGTAGCACGAAAAGGTCGGTTCGACCGGGCAAGGACCACGCTCTCACAGAATACCAGCGTAAAATAGCAGCTTAACACTGCTGTGTTTCGTATGGTGAGTGTAGAGAACCGAAGATCCTTTTCACTGGAACCGAGGCATTCCATCTTAGTCCTTACGGGTGACGACGCATCTGCATTTTGATTCTTTATTGAGGATAAATGTAGATATCTATGGGTCACAGCAACCACTTACCATCAGGTGGACTGTGTGCCCGTTTGTCACCCTATCCTTTAAAAAAAAACAAGAAACACATTAAATAATCTTATAATAATACTAGCAATGCTCGTGACTTCGTTCGCATAGAATCTTTTCCTTTCATTGTTTTAAAAAGTTACCCTTTACAAAATTGTTTGAATTTGAATTTGACGAACTTTAGCTCTATCATTTATTTTATAAACTAAACAACTGTCCCAGTGAAAACAGCAATAGTATTCATATGTTTATACTTATAAGGTGTTATTTAATAATAAAAACCGATCAAGTGTATGGATGATTCCAAAACCAAGGGTTCCGTACAAAATATATAAAAAACTTAGTAACGTAGATACGCATTAAGAAAATGCGTAATAATAACAAAGGAATAGGTTACCAATTACTCTAATTTACATCATCTTATCGCCAGACCGACGCGAGGACGGGCAGCAGCGTCAATGATCCGAGATGTCTGGTATTGTGATCGTCAAAGCGAAATAATTATAATTATAACTTTTAACAAAAAGTAAAAACCCACTTCGAATTCATAAAAAAGAATTCATTTATTAGCTACTGTCAGTGGTAGAATTTTTTTTCTAAATTTATATGGGACCATCGTGGAAGTATATAAGTAGTTAATAAAAAAAAAATATCAAAATTGGTTCACTATCTGCGAAGATATTGCGTGACATAAATCCAAAAAAAAAATTACATTTGAATTGAGAATCTCCTCCTTTTTGAATTCGGAATACAAATTAAAAGTTAGGAGAGAAAAAGACAATTGTTTGAACATTTTGGGTTTATAAATTAATTCGATAAAAATATTGAAGAAACATTTATTTTCAATTTCCAATCAAGCCATTTTAAATGATGGTAATTATTATGACAAAATTCGAAATGATCTCACCAAGAATATCTAAGCGCTGATAAATTAATTCATCATAAATCATTGAGAAAAATGGTAATGACACATAAAATGTAGTATATAACAAAATAAGCGATAAACCAAACTAACCAATAACGTTCCGAACGGACTCTTACCCTTAAGTAAGTTGTACCCTTGTAACCCTTAAGTACGGTACCCTAAAGTATACGCATGTTGTTTTATCAAAGGGCCATTTCATTAACAATTACTTTTTTACTTTTATAGGCTGTTAGTTGACTTTTTGATTGGAAAAGATCATTTCACTCTTTTTACTTTTTACAGATAGCATATATAACTTTAATGTTCTTTGCGTATCCTAGGGCACATGAATACATCACAACATCCTTATGGTTAATATGTTTTTTTATAGGATAGGGTGACAAACGAGCACACAGTTCACCTGATGGTAAGTGGTTGCTGTGGCCCATAGACATCTTCATCTATCCTCGCTTGCGAATCAAAATGCAGATGCGTTGTCACCTGTGAGGACTAAGATGGAATGCCCCTTTTCCAGTAAAAAGGGTCTCTGGTTCTCTACTCTCACCATACGAAACACAGTAATTTTAAGCTGCTATTTTACGCTGGTATTCTGTGAGAGCGTGGTCCTTCCCCACAACTATACTACTACTATAGCTGCGGCATGGCACTACCACGTATAAAAAAAAATTAATAAAGTTAACATCGGTATCAATTTTCCAAATTAATTAATCCACCTATGAGTGCAGAAATTATGTAGTACTTTTTAAAGAAAATACAAACCCAACCCGCCCTTTTGCATCGCTGAAGGTAAGGGATTATATCAACTTAATTACTAAACATTGTGTTGAAAGCTCCACTTATTAACATATATTTTCTAGAGGTTTGAACATTGTAATATTATGTGTTCAAACAATTAGACCTACTGTCCATCTTTTATAGTTGATAGCGTAACGATATATATTTATTCTAACAGTTCTATCCACGTAATATAATCAGGTGTCACTTTGCGGAAATCCATTATATTAACGATGTCAAAAATCAATTAGCTATGTATGATCCGCGTAATAAAACAAAAAGATGTGTCTTACCTAGTTTGAGGAGCACCTCCCGCCCTCCCTAAATTGCGTGCACTATCCCCGTCATCACTAATTCCAGCACCACTACCCCCAACACCACTACGCTAGGAAGGACACACCACCGCCGATGACACGACCGACACGTGAGGCGAGGAATCCTCACGTGAAGTAGAATCTTCGAAGGCTGATCCCTAAGACCTATACTGGGTTACTTCGATTAAAATATGTATATCTCCCAAAAATTTAACCCAATAATAGTAGGTAAAATTTAAATTTAAAATTTTGTTTTTATTTCCAAGACGTAACCTCCACATTAGGATTTTCTCCTATATCGTGGGGGCAGTTTACAAACATAAATTGCACAAGTACAAACATCCAGACCCGGAACAATTATTTGTAAGCCATACAAAAACTTGTTCAGTGCGGGATTCTAACCCGCGGCCCTTAGCGCTGTAAATCAATAGCTAAGTCACTGCGCCACGAAGCCGTCATGTCATTGACGTTTGACATGGGCTGGTTATTGTTGGTATCATTTTGTCTTAATAATGTTTTATCAAATGATCTATGAGGCTAATTACCTATGAAGTAATCTAGTACACAAACTCAGTAAATGCTCTTTTGAAAAATGATTGTTCTTGCTTTTTTTTCGAACAATGTAAACGAAGCAAAATGACCAAGCTACATAAGTATGTGCATATATCGAGTTAACTACACAAAGCAGAAAATAATCAAAGGCGATCAATATCATCACAGGTTTGCCCAATCTATGTTATTAATACTTGCACAATTTTGATGAAAAAATATACAAGAGAACGAATTTCAGTGTCTTAAAATAACTAAATTACACTTGTATCTCTTTAAAATACTTCTATAATATTTAAATGAAAATTATCTCCTTCACCAAGGTTTGCCTGGAAGAGATCGCTGTTTAGCGATAAGGTCACCTAATTGTACATTCGTTTATAAATTTAAGTTTGCTGTGTTGTGTAGTATTTTGTGTGCAATAAAGAGTATAAATAAAAAAAATTATTTGGTAGTTTTTAATATATTATGTTCTTGAATTAAAGACTATAAAGAGACCATGCTTTTTGATATGAAAAATCTTAACAGAGAAATATTAAATAGACAAAATACATTTATGAAGCAAATAAATATTATTTACTTTTAATATATAAAATAGATATTAACATCAACAAGCGAAATCAGTGTAAATTTTGGCGTTCATAAGACCAAAACAAGCTTAATTTGAATAAAAACTTTTAATTTTATCTGAAAAAAATTAAAAATATTAATAGTTACTTGTTGTATTTAAACGCCATATGACACTAGTGGTTATTTTTCTGCCGACTTCCAAAAAGGAGACGGTACTCTATTCGACTTATTGTTTTTTTTATGAGTGTTACCTCATAACTTTGTACTGGGCGAACCGATTTCGATGATTCTTTATATATGAATCTTTTTATATGAAAGCTGATGGTTCTCGTGTGATCCCATATGAATTTTATCAAGGTCAGACCAATGGCTATTGAGTTATTCTTAAATAACCTATATTGAAGTCGCTTATATTGAAGTCGGCTATACAAAATTTTTAATTTTAAATTATGTCAAGATAAAATGTACGTGATTTTGTTCCAACTTTTATATCTCCTCATGTGTCATGACACCCGTAGGAGGTTTACGTATAAATACGATATACGATTATAAAACATCTTCATTATCAACTCATACATAAATAAAAAGTAAAAATTTTAATATTTAAAAACAAAATGTATTCTTATACATAAAATACAGAAATGCATAAAACAAACGTGAGAAGTGATGAAGCAGCACATGTCGATGTAATGAAGATTTGAAGATAATCGAAAGAGCGCCGCCTGGTAGACGATTTATTTGCAGCGCGACCGTCCGGATAATAATGTCTTTAAGAGCGCTTCCGGGCACAATCAAACGCGTTCTAACTGTCGAGTATACTTGCACAAGTTGAAGTGCCAAATCGAGCTCTAATGACGATGCCCCGATAGGCAGTTCCTTTATTTTCCATAAATTTAACAAATCAAAATTATAAAGGGAAATTATTATATCATAATTCGTGAAATTAAATTTTTTCACATAACGCGTAGTATGCTCAATCTCATGCAAACAAGCGAATATTAGGTCACTAATACCTCTTTATAGATAACTTATATAGATGTAAACTATTCCTATAACTTTATTTCATAACAAACGAGCTATCATTCCGCCTAATGGTAAGTGGTTACTCCAGCCTGTGGACACTAGTTGTCCCAACTCACGGGTGACAACACATCTGCATTTTGATTCGTAATCGAGGTCTATCCTCGATTGAGAAAATAAATGTCTGTGGGCCACAGCAACCACTTACCATCAGGTGGACTGTGTGCTAGTTTGTCACCCTTATCTTGCAAAAAATCAACGATAAAGGAGAAATTCCTAGTTTGGAGGTAATTTTGCATATTATAGAAAATAATAGGAAAAATTTCAGAATATAACATTCAAGGGTCTGCTGAGGAGAGAATTCAAATGTGCGAAACATTTACGGTCACCAACCGTATTGTAATTTTGATATATTATAAAATGTTGGTGAACATGGCAAGTAAATTATGAACAGGGTTATTCCTCACTATGTTTCCTTTGTCGCCGAGCTTGAGGTAAATTAGGACTTAGCTCCCGTGCGATTGCACGTCCGACTAAGAAATTAAATAAAATATCTCGAAGACATGTGTAGTCCACCGACACATATTGGAGCAACGCGGCAAATACTTGCTTGCACTAAAACCCCCTTAGAAATGAAAGGAGGCGTATACCCAGAAGTTGGACGTATATAGGCTGTAGATTTATGAATGGCGACGGTCAGTTTACGGGCTGTTGTAGCTGTAGAGTCTAAGAGTGATATTTAAATTAAATGTACCTACTAGAAACTATGTACGTGTAGATAAAGACATTGGGTTTTACCTTAAGTCTCATAATCTTCTAACACTAATAAAATAACCAGATTTAGTCATATTTTTGGCTCGATTTGTTTGACACATGCGCCGATAGATTCTAACGCTTTTCCATATGCAGACCTCACTATTAGAAATTTTTACATAATTCTGCACCTAATTCGGTTACGACGGCCCGTCTCAACAAAAACCAACCATCTGGATTTAGATATTGGATAGTATTATAGTGCACGAGAGTGAGAGCTAGGCAAACACAGGTAGACTCTCTATTCCCTCGCCCTTATAGTCCGAGTGGATGGGGAGAGATTAGGCGCAAGTCCAACGGCTTTACATGTTTTAACTTTAATTACTAATTTAAACTGCTTGTGAATATCCTAATTTTTTGAATTAATTCAAACGAGGCACAAAGTTTGTACTGCCTCCGAGTCATGCCGCTCGCCTGTTGATAGACTTTCGACCCCGCATTAAGTGTTTTCTCTATAACCTATGCGTCCGTGGCTTCTAAATGTCGGAGATTGATTTATTTGTATTGTAATAACATAATAATAATTGTAATAAATTTCTATAAACATATTAATTTGTTCGAATCCAATATCTTCGATTTTGAATTAAAATTCAATTTATTTCATTGATTATTGTGAAAGTGTAAAACTTTGGTATATTAAGGTGTTTTAAAAAATCGTAATATCCTATAACATTAACAAATAAAATTAGTAAGTGTGTTTGGATTTTTTAATTGCGAAATTATATTCTTTTGACAAAAAATCAAAATCAGTTAACTAAGAATATTACGCATACACTTTTGAAGGCAAAATTAATTTTCATTGTTGATAAAAATCTTAAATATTCCCGTAAATACCACCAGCAAAATCGAGTGTTGATTGTGTGGGGGGATTTACGACAGTATCCGAGTGATCCACTTTTTTTTTTAAGATTCACAGTCCTATCCTCTATCATTATGACAGTATTACTTTTATCATGTTATAACTATCAAATTTTTTTTTTCAATTTTTATCATTAAATACTAAGTCAACTAAAACGTATCCTTTGAAACTTTTTCAAAGGATACGTTTACAAAAAAGAACGAAAGCGTTAGAGGTTTTTTTATATATAGAATAAGGGTGACAAGCTAGGACACAGTTGGTTGGTTATGTTGGTATGGTTAGTGGATGCTGTGGCCCATAGATATCTACAAATATCCTCGATTAAGAATCATAATGCAGATACGTTGCCACCCCTGAGAAGTGAGATGAAATACCTCGTTTCCAGTAAAAATAGTCGTATGAATTTTGAATCAAAAGAGTAATAAATACTCAACCTGAGAAATAATATTTACAAACACTTGTGATTGACAGAAGCCACAAGTATTGGTAAATGAGTTGAATCACGGTTATTTAAAGAAATACGTTATATACTGTATGAAATAACTTGTTTAAAAGTGCCTAAACGAAATTCAGCGAACTATTAGGGAAGTAACATCATAAAGCAGTGCCAATTTACGGCAATTTTTTGCAATTTGTAAAACTGAATTTCATTTCCGAATTTAAACTACCTACTTTCCTAATAACTGAGTTATACACCATCAGACGGGTAAATAAACATAACGAAATTGGTCTATAATAAATATGGAATAGGGTTCCGAATCAAGTACACTTCGCGCCCTCGATTCACGACGCCATAGCAAGTGAGTTAAGCAGATCAGACAAGCACTTTAAATATTTAAATGTATTTTGACTAATTATTTAAAAAAAGGTATTTAAGTATTGCTTTATTCATAGTCTTACGTAAAATTTAATAATGCTAGATGTCATCTGCCAGGAACTATAACTATAATATTCTTTACTGGGAATCCCTAAATCCTAAATTTAATTATTTAGTACTTATTTAGTCCTTGAATTATTAACTTTGAAATTGAACTTGTAATAGATAGGTATCTAGTACATAAATCAAAATTAAAATAAAATATTATTATGACTATTTAGGATCAACTTGTTTACTAGCTATTTGACTTTGGAATGCACAAACGAATCCAACTCATTGCAAACACAAGATGCATCAAAATTAAATAGAACATAAAAAACACATTTAAATTTTTGTGGCGTAAATTGGCAGATTTGACCAACGAATCAATTTTTGCGTGAGACCTCATTATAAAGTTAAAATTTACAAATTTTAGGTTTGATTTTCAGCGCCAATTCTCGTAGCATTCGTAGAGCTACGATTGCTCGGGCAGTACTACGGCCTGACTTACCCGCAATATAAACAACGCTACGACGTTTTCACGACAAATTTTTAAGTTGCTTTATAACTCTACGGACTTCAACTAAGCGCGCGTTCCGTTTTCATTTTATTTATATAAGAGAGGGCAAACCAGCATGCTGGTCACCTGATGGTAAGTGACTACCGTCATCCATGAACAACTGCAAAAGTATTTACTATTTAACCTTAATTTCGTTGTAAACTAATCTTTTCTTATCATTATGTTATAATTCTTATGAGTACATACATAGCGAATCCACCCATCAATACTAAGGAAAGAAATAGAATAGAATAGAATTATTTTTATTCAATATAGATTATTACATAATACTTATTGAAAGTCATTTTTTTATTTACCACTAGATCGGAAAATACCTCTATCCTGGGAAGAACCAGCGACTTACCTAGCGTGTTTATTTAACATATATCACTTTACAATAATCTTGTACAATTTTTTAAATGAATTTTAATAGAATTAGCATTGTGGCGATCACTACAATCGCAGGGTTTATTTTCATTAATGTATGCCTTAATATTGTAATAACCCTTTTTGTACAATTTTCCTTTAAGGCCTTAACAGTGGTTGAAATGCCTAAATCTAGGATATTTAAGTTAAAAAATCTCAATAACTGTTCATTTAATCCACAAAGAAAAAATACAATGTAACAGAAGAAGATTTGACAAATGTTTTTAATTTAACAAAATTGTATTTTTGTCAACCCCTTATTAGAAAAAAAATCCCCAAAGAGTACCTATCCTTGTCATATTTTGCAAAATTTCTCCAAAACGGCACAAGCTTTTTAAATAGTTCCTACACTAAAAAAAAGGTCTTAAAAATATTAATATTTTTAATTGAGAGTTTTATTTTTATTATCCGTTTTACAAGAGAATATATCATTTTTCCCTGAAATTGAATATATTTACGCGAGCGCGCATGCTCCGTCGCCATCTAAGCTCTGTCACAGTCCGTTTTCGGACATCGTCGAGGGTGGACTGCACGTCGGTGTTGGAGCGACTTCGTTCAAATATATATTAGTTTTTTAAAAGTTTATACTCAATTATAAATATTTTTATGACTAGAAATACTTAATTTAGTTAATATATGTACACTGGTAACTGTAAATATTATTTTCTAAATAAATGAATTTTTAAAGTGCCCAAAGAAGAAGAAATTTTCGCGGCGACTTTGATTACTGAAATTGAAAAATGCATTTTTATATTATAATTTAGATGTGGAACGACGAACATGCTCTCGTTACTTAGATTTCGATAGTTTTTAATACCTATGTAATTTTATTGTTGCATATTTTTATTAATTAGTTGATACTGAATTTTATAATACAATAAAACACTGTTTTTATGAGTATGACTTTATAAAATACTATTGGGGAGGGAAATAAAGATACAGATACTTACATTTAGGTACACTGTTATCAAATTGAATCAAATGATTTAAATAAATAAAGGAATAGTGCTTACCTAAGTATAAATAACTATATAAAGACATTCGTGGGTTTATGGTTTTTTTTTATGTTAGACAAACTATCATCTAAAAAATGTAAAAAATTTAAATTGGAGACGGGTTTCTCTACGTGATAAAGTTAGAAATGAAGATATTTGCATTAGAACCAGAGTAACTGACATAGCCCAACGGAATATTACAGTGAAATGGCAATGGGCTAGCTATATAACTTGGAAAACAGATAAAAAATAGGAAGAAAGGTCCTCGAGTGGCAACCTCGTACAGGTAAGCGAATTAGTACTCAACCTTTATTCCTCTTCACGTATTCTCATACGCTTTTCTTCACACATACACACACACACACACACAAATAGGTCGCAAATAATACTTACTTAGTACTATTAGGCAAGAGTGAATAGGTTTTTGTTAAGTCAGTGCAATTCACCATCTTAGACTACATAACCACTTACCGATGGGACTGTAGTTGCTTTACTACTTGCTGGGTAAAAATAGTAAAAAAAAATTTACCTTGTGAAAGTTTGCATTTAGATATAATTTTTCTAACCAACCATAAAAATATGATGAGAATATGTATATAAGTATAAAGGTTACCTCACACGGGACAGTAATAATATAATATTATATCTTCCATTATCTACGCATGAAAACTTAAAATCTCTGAATCCCGAGGTATGTTCATATTAAGCCATATTGAAATGCATGGGGATCGTTTTGTAATGTCACGACATTATCGAAAAAAAATTGTACGTATTTCAGGTGGCGGCTAGCAAAACACGATTCCACAAAAATTAACTCAATAGAAAATAATTGCTAAGTTGCTTCTAAAATTACTTAAATTTTCAACGTCAATTTTTTCTTACGTGGTAGAGCCATGCTGCAGCTATATTAGTAGTAGGTATAGTTGTAGCACGAATGGGTCGGCTCGACCGGGGAAGGGCCACGCTCTCACGGAATAACATGTAAAATAGCAAATTAACCCTGCTGTGTTTCGTATGGTGAGTGTAGAGAACCGGAGAACCTTTTTACTGGAAACGAGGCATTACATCTTAGTCATCACGGGTGACAACGCATCTACATTTTGATACGTAATCGAGAATAGATGTAGATGTGTATGGGCCGTAGCAACCACTTACCATCAGGTGGACTGTGTGCTCGTTTGTCACCCTTATTCAATTAAAAAAAAACTTTCTGAGATTTCAGTAAAATAATGTTAAGTATTGTAAGCACTCGTACAATTATGTCTCATGTTAATAAAGCTATTGGGCAATTTTGATTTGTAATAAAGTGATTTTACTTTATAGGTAAAATAATTTATTTACCTTTCTATATCAAGAACCGTTTTTCTGTCACTCCTATTGAATTTGACAGTGCTCGCTGAAATTTAGCATCTTTAGATGGATCAGAATCTGCCGCTGATCCGGCTATTAGATATTGCAAAAATAATCGAAAATATTTATTTTTACTTTCATTGCGAAGACTACCTTGTTTTATTTTTTATTACGCTCAAATAATATTTATTAGGTTATAAAGCAAGTATTTTTGTAAATTTTGTATGTAAATGTTTTCATTATTTTGTTATTCTATTGTATACAGTTATTATCACGTCTTAGCTTTACACCAAGAATTACATTAGAAATTCTTGATGGGATGCGAAGTAACGCGCATACGTTATTTTCATCAAGAACTATAATATATATATATTTGTTTTTTTTTTACCAGGAGAGTTTCAACAAAATCTTAAAATAAGTTCAATGAATTAAAAAAATGCCAATAATTATATAATTTCAAGTCAGTGTTTTACATTTAAAGATCAGTTATAAAGAGCCAATGTTATTATTTTCATTTTGATTAATTTAATTCGAGACTAAAATAAATGTGAAAGGGCTTTTATCTGCAATAATAATTTTCATCAAAAATAACATAGACTTATAAAAGTCATATACACGGTCAATCATACTGAAGATTATCAATTGTACTACAAAATATTTAAAAGACTATTTCCAGTATAATGACCCGAAAATCATCATTAATGTTTGACTGGCACACTTAAAAGTTTTATCACATGGCTAAACGATTGACTTTTATATTATGATAAGGTCATGCTTTTCTATAAAAAGTTGCAAGAAATTTTAAATCACGGCCCTATTGGTTTGTTTTACTTTTTACTTAATTAGTGAAAAACAAAATGGACTGATCTAAAAGTTTACTTTCTTGTGTAAAAAGTGCTATTTAGAATTTTATGCAAATGATAATTAAAGTTTCTATGTAAATAAGTGTAACTTCAATGGTAGCGGCCATCCATATTTGCAAAGCCAGCATCATTTTCTGTACAGAAACCGGCAAAGTGTTGCTCAAGACACTATAAACAAAGCAGTTGATAAAATGTTACACTCATAACTGTTAACAAAAACTGTTTCCGCAAATGATCTTATAGATAATAATAACTATTCCGCCGTGTTAGGTGCAGGAGCTATTATTAGAAGGAGAAGAGGTAAAATTTTGTTTTAGAAATGCGCAATCAATATTGTTTTGTCTGCAATTGAGCATAAAATAAAAAATAACTTCAGCCAAAGAGTATAACTTGCATTATACTCAGGCCCATCAATTGGTATGGAAAAAAATAATTTTACCAGGTTTCAAAAAATCAATCAAAATTAAATAAAAAACATAAATATTAAAAGCAAAAAATGTATATATGTATGTCTATAAATACATATAATGATTTATGGCCGCTTACTAACTGACGGTGACTCACTATAACATCCTACAGTCACGCCGAAACTAAGAGGAGAGAATTACTGTAGAAAAGGTAATAATTTATTGCGGAAATTTTGTGATAAAATTTAAAAAATTATAAACTTATCCAAGTTAATCTAACTTATCCTTATGCGTTACAAGAAAAAACAAATAATAAAATAGTGAGATGGCATCAGTTTTTAAGAAGATATAATAAAAATAAACAAAAAAATAAATTTCAAAAAAGTTCAGTATTTAATTGATTATATACCGCTGACACTTAATCACGCTTTTCGAAACCACGCTAGTTGTAAACAATACTTGTGTGAAAAGACAAAATCTTTTCAAATTTCCACCGAGTTGTAAGTAGAAGGCCAAATAGGTCACGTGTCAATTTTAATTAAATATATTTTATATGAAGTGATCTTGACTACGTTTCATCAATTAAACATTGGTAAAAATTAGAACAGGAATTTTACGATTGTGTTTACAAAAAACGTTATTAGTTGAACCTTGCAGCTTGTTCATTATTTTTATTATAAATACCTATAAATGTATATATTATTAATAAATAGTTCCCATAATATATTGGATTATTTTTTATTTTGTCCTATCTGCAATGTTCTACGCTCTATAGAAAATGTGGCGTATGACAACATGACTGACAATCTTTCGAACATTTTATCTAGGTACAAAGATGTTTTACGTTTTCGTCGCCTCCACATGATATTTTTGTCAGCTTATGCTGACAAAAATATCATGTGGAGGCTTCTATATCTGAAACGAATATAAATATTGCTACAAAGTAAAGTAATAGGCTATACAAGTCCCTCTACTGGGCACAGGACTCTTTTTTTATTTCTGAGAGGGTTTTAGGGCAAGGAAATGCCCGCCGTGCTTCTCCAATGCGTGTTGACGAAAATTGCAATTACAAATTTCATTCGTGCTGTCGGGGATCAAACCCGGGAAAATTTACAGCGAACGCTTTGACGACATATTTTTAATACGACACAAATAAATACGATTTAACATATATAATAAAAATTCTTACGTACTTGAAACTTGAAAACACTTGATAGGTCGTGATGCCTACCGGACAAAGCTACAGCACCACATCGTGTAATTGAAGATGCGTAACCGCGACATAATTCTCAGTGATGCGCAAGCATAATAGGCAGTATGTCACTTATATAATTGTCATCTCTGCAGTCTATTAATCTTTGCACTTTTATAAGTAATACAGAACGTAGTTGCTAGACGGTGTTGACATCGGCTAAAATCTCTGCGATCGCCGTTTCGTCAAGGTCATTCAGGCTAGTTAAAGCCTTAATAGAACTTTTAATCTTGTTTATTGACAATATTGAAAATTTTTAGGGATTTTGTTGTAAAAGCGTATACATTTTGGTCCATAAAAGAATTACTAATTTTGTGGAAATAAACTAATCTAGCTGTCTCGACACTAGTGAGACCTTTAATCTTTTTTATAGCACAGGCTGCAGAACTTAGTCTGCTTGCTAGTTTGGACATATGGTTATATAGATATATGGACTGAAGCTTTGCATCGAGAATGATGCCAAGAAAAACAGTGGATTCAACAGGGCTCAGTTCTTACCCATTTAAAAATACATTGGTACTCAGGTTTTTAACATTCGTTGTTGTAAATTTAATAGCTTACATTTAGTTTTATTTCCGATTAAATGTAGATTAATGTTAAACCAATGCACTAATTTTGATATAGCATTATTCACTTCGTCACATTTAAATGATTGACGTTTAAGTTTAAAAATCAAGGAAGTATCATCAGCAAATAATACTATATCATGATTATCCCCTACAAGAGAGGATAAGTCATTAATATACACTAGAAATAGGAATGGGCCGAGAATCGAGCCCTGAGGGTTTACATTAGTACACGTGACCCGGAAGAACTTTTACCATTGATAATAACTTTCTGCATTCTATTACTTAAATATGAAATAATAACTTTAGGTGCTGAGTTCTTGATACCATAGTACTGTAGCTTCCTGATTAATGTCTCACGGTGAACACAGTCGAAGGCATTGGAAAGGTTACAAAATATACCCAAAGCATCCTCTGAATTCTCCCATGCACAAAAAATATGCTTAATAAGCTCAACTCCAGCGTCAGTTGTCGGGCGACCCCTGTAAAACCGAATTGATTTTTATGTAGCAATTTATTAATATTTAAGAAACTTAACATGTGATCTAAAATTATTTAATCAAAAATTTATATATATATATAAATAATCGACATCCTGCATGCCTCATCAGATCAATACACTATCGTCCTGTTAACACCTGTCCAAACTGCCACAAATCTAGTCGAACTGTTAAAAGAATAATTAAAATGTATTACATACTCGTAACATAGGACAATAGGTTAGCTGTTGTTATTTTATTGTGGGAAGAAATTCCGGTGTCATCTATAATTTAAATCCTGCATCATGAAAAATCCCTAGCACTCATATGAACTATATAAATCAAATGGAAGAAATCCATAATGATTTCGTATACTTGAATAAAACTAATTTTACTCATTTTGTCGCGTTTAATGTTAACTTACTTTTAATTCCCGTCTTTTCCCGGCTTTTGAATATTTTAACTTTTGCTCAGATCTACCCAGAACGTTACCGTATCTTGAAATCATGCATTGGGTTCCAGTTTAAATTCATATTCAGCAGTGGGTAGTTTACGATCTAATAAGCACAAGAATTAATAAAGATTATCTCCAGACAAATGAGACTAATTTAAAGTTAGACACTGTTCAAAATTTTGTAGGTAAGTTGTGTAGAACTTGTAATGACAAGGTACAAGAGAACCTTAATCATTGTAAGTCTTATTTTGTGCCAGTATTTTTTATGTTGCCAAGCAATATACTGCCGTAGACTTAAGCCTGGCAGGCGGACATACGCGATCCTAGCACCAATCAATGTTACTGAACAATCCATAATTTAAAACTGAAACTGGTGAAATTTTTTTCATTATCCCAATGGCGTTTCTTTTCTTTGTGATTTAAATAAAAATTGCATAACAAGGAAAGCAAAAAATACTAAGACAAAATTTAAAATTTTACGTGTTGTGTAATGTAATAACTAGTTATTTAATTACCTAATTTATCAAAAAACCTATTGGTAAATCCAATTGTGCATGCCCTAAGCGCACACAAGTTTTCACTAATAACTTTATTATTATACTTCCAATTTTCCAATAATTTTATGTCAAACTTCAATTTTAAATAATAAAAAACCGACGCGCTTTGTTTAAATTATTAACAACCAATATTTCAGCCAATAGCATAACAACAAAGTACATAAAATTAACATCAGCCACTAATGAATTCAGCCAATTATTACATCCATGTGTTAAAATATCATTTCGTACAGTTTAATAACAATAACACTTCAAAAGATATAACGGCAAACAATTTATTTACCTAGTCAGGTCATAAGTATTGTCACACAGTAAAAACTTTTCTTTTAGAATGCTGGCCACAAAAAAGTTTATTGAATTCGAATTTCGAATTGTTCATGAAAATAAAACTGTATACTTTTTAGAATTTTACTCATTTTTAAATATGGAGTGGACGCTTAAAGAAGACCGTGTTGCAGCATTGCATCGTTGCGGTTACGCGCCAATTCAAATTTTTGACATACTGAAAAATTTGAATATAACCAAAAGATTCGTTTATCGTACCATCAAACGATACAATAAAGACTCTAGTGTAGATGACAGGTCAAGAAGTGGTCGCCACCGGTCTTTTAGGACTCCAGCATTGATAAAAGCTGTGAAGGCGCGAATTCAAAGAAATCCCAAACGTAAGCAGAAACTGTTGGCACTTCAGATGGGGTTAAGCAGAACCACGGTGAAAAGGGTGTTAAATGAAGACGTAGGGCTTCGGGCATATCGAAGAAAAACAGGAAATCGTTTGAATGCTCGCCTAATGGACCTGAGACTGAAGAAATGCCGCGCTTTGTTGAAGCGGTACGCGGGAAAAAAATATCGGGAAATACTTTTTTCGGATAATAAAAATTTTACTGTAGGAGAGAGCTACAACAAACAAAATGATAAGGTGTACGCACACAGTAGTGAATAAGTGAGCAACCTTATTCCGCGTGACCAACGAGGTCATTTTCCATCCTCGCTCATGGTATGGTTGGGAGTTTCTTAGTGGGGCTTAACAGAGGTACATTTTTGTGAGAAAGGTGTAAATACGAATGTAGTTGTGTATCAAAATACAGTCCTGACGAACCTTGTAGAACCTGTTTCTCATACCATGTTCAATAACAGGCACTGGGTATTCCAATAAGATTCGTCGCCAGCTCATAGAACGAAGAGCACACAAGACTGGCTGGCGGCGCGTGAAATCGACTTCATCCGGCACGAAGACTGGCCCTCCTCCAGTCCAGATTTGAATCCGTTAGATTACAAGATATGGCAACACTTGGAGGAAAAGGCGTGCTCAAAGCCTCATTCCAATTTGGAGTCACTCAAGACATCCTTGATTAAGGCAGCCGCCGATATTGACATGGACCTCGTTCGTGCTGCAATAGACGACTGGCCGCGCAGATTGAAGGCCTGTATTCAAAATCACGGAGGTCATTTTGAATAAACTTTAGCGTCATAAAAATCTATGTTTTGTTAAGTTCATTTTGGTATATAAATGGTTGCATAATGAATAAACTTGTTTCAATTATTTTATATTAAACATGTGACAGAATTTATAACCTGACTAGGTAATATGATAATTTTTAACCACAATTTGACCATAAAATATTAGAATTAAGTTTGATTTTATAGCAAATATTTGTTACAATCCTTATTTATTAGACATGTGAAACCTAAATTTTAATGTAATAAATCAAAAGAATACATGTATTGATGTTTTTAAAAAATGTTTTCTTTCGAATAAAATGGCTTTAGAAACCGCCATCTAATCCATTCAATAAAGTAAAGTAAATTTATCGAACGAAAATTAATCGACTCTCACGGTGGTACGTAAGGAAAACGCTAGATGGCATAAATAAATACGGCTAATATAAATCAGTAACGTCGTGGATTGTTTTGATGGACTGGAATATGATAATTTTATTCAATATGGTTAATTTTATTTATTTAACAAATTTTTTAATGTTTTAAATGTCTATTTCAACAGTTAAAATATATATTAACCATCTTTACTATACAGTTTATTATCTATGGCCCGGAGTGAGAAAGGCAAAGTGTATTTAGTTAAATAACACAAAAAATAACAAACTTGGCACTTCTAGTTCTCCTCGTCGTGGAGTTCCAGTATCAGTCATGAAAGTACACTTTCAAGTCACTCTGTCAAGTCCGAAGGTAAGGTAACTAACAAAACGAGGCCAAACTCGGCACATCTAGGTTTCCTCGTCGACGAGTTCCACTAGCAGATACCGACACACCTTCAGGTCTATAAAGTCCAAGACGCATAAATATATTTATTTATATATAAATCCTGCGTGCTTTTAGCGAAACAAAATATTGTAATATAAATCTGTGATTATTAAAATAATAGATAATAATATGTTACCTTGGTCAAGTATGTATCAAATTTGGTTTTTGGAATATATTGTAATTCTACGACGATCGATATTTTCAACACGAGCCGCTGTAACAAACGACCACTCACGACGGCATTTGAGGCTGCGGCTTCTGCCTATTTAGTAAAATAAATTAATACAAGGCTGCTAAAACGACCGAAAATTTCGCCATTTTAGAGGCGAAAAAAATTAATTATAACTAAAGAAAAAAAAATTCAACTGTCATTTACATTCAATGGCTTCCCACGTGGTAGATGAAGAGTTTGAAAAATAGATTGAGTTGCAAAATTAAAATTTTCAAAAGTTATCGTACTTACGCCGCCATGTGGACTTGATAAATCATCTAAAACCCCCTTTTATCTAAAAATAGCAATTAATCGATTTAAAAAAATATTAATAAGTTCAACAATCATTTATCTTTCTGACAATGTGCTTTTTATATCATTTATATGTATAATATGATTGCTAGATACTCGTACGATTTCATTGACAAAACGTTGGAATCTTAATTTTTAGGCCCTAGCAGAATATAACTGCGCGCTTGGCGCTTAAGGCATGCAATAAAAGCACGTGATATAAAAATGTCCTGTAATTTTCTATTTATTAATAAAATTGTCAAATATTTTTTAATGATTGAAAATGAAATCATTACGACAACATTTTTTTTAATGGAAAAGTGATGCATAAACGAGAAGGAAAGTGGAAACATATTCCTCAGTGTTGCCCCGATTGTGCACTTTTGTACACATGGTAACAATATGTTAAATATTTAGAACAAAAAACTTATTTTATGCTATTAGTTCCATTATTATTATTATATAAAAGAGTTTAACATAATATATGACGAGTTTGTTACAACTTTTGAACAGAGAAGCAAAGTTGGAGTAGGTAATAGCGACAATACTGACCAGAACTAACATAGAAACTACATCAAGATAATGTAGGGGACCACTTTGAAACTTTACGTCAGGTACACTGCAAGCGAGACCGGTTTAATATTACTAGGCATTTGTTCTATGCAAATAAACATCGATATAACGACTCTTAATTTTTATTTATTTAACAAAGTAACAAAATTAAGTAAAATGTCGCCTAAAGCAATTAAATAAGATTATCATTATAGCTCTTCACAAGTCCATTGCTGAACATAGACGTACCCAAGGAATGCCACAAAACATGGTCCTGAGTCACCTGCATCAATCGACTTCCTGAATGTCTTACCAGATCGTCACTCCATCTAGTGGGGGGCAGCCCTACACTTCGCCTACCAGTACGAGGCTGCCACTCAATAATCTTTCTTCCCCATCGGTTGTCGGTTCTTCGAGCTATATGGCCAGCTCATTGCTACTTCAGTAATAGTAACAATCAACCTATAAACTCGAGTATTAATAAACTCTTAGACTTATATGTAAAATTAATGACAAAAGGGATATTCTTTGTTACCTTCTTTTTCATCAGCCTGTGAAAGTCGTAGGGGACTGGACGTATACCTTTCCCGTTGTAAGACCGTTACCGTTACAGCCCATTAAAGTCCACTGCTGAACATAGACCTCCCCCATAGATTGCCTCATCGGGGAGGGGGGGGGGGATTTTTTTTTCCATAGCTGCTACGCTGGGCCATCGGGTTGGCAAGCGCTATTTTTATTTTTAGTCGTTATTAGTAAGACGCTGCTGCCCATCTCTAGATTTGTTTCTCTCTGTCGCCTCTTATACCTACGGCATGATATTGGGTAGTGCATATTCTTACACTGCCACTACACGATCCCGTTGTAGAAAAAAATGCCATAATCGTCAAGCTTGGTAGGCGAATTGACGATAGCAGAATACTGCGTCATAATATTCACATATCTTCTGCTAATCGACTAATATTGTCAATTGTGGTAAAATTAGAAAGAAACAGAAAAACAGTTGAAGGTTGAACACTGAAGAAAGAAACAAAAAAGACAGTTGAAGGTTGAAGGGTTTTAGTGATAATACTTGAGGTTTAGTGTTACTTTAGTTATGTATACTTATTGCTTTAAACTGCATTAATATAAGATACGGTGAGAAAAAATAATTATCTTAGAATTTTAGCCCACGTTACATGATCGTTTGAAACTAAAACCTCTTAATTTTTCAAAAGATAGGATTAAAATAAACTTGGAAACAACAAATTATACTTATATTAATCAAGTCTTACTATCAACTCGTAGATCTCAATTGCAAATTATATTCTTTTTCTTCTAATCCCGTAAATGTCCTATTATGGACATGGGTCTCCCCCAAGTCCCTCTCCACGTGAACCACATTTGACGCTCCATTTCGGCTGTGTATTCTTCTTAAGATCATTTTGATATTACCCAAAGTTACCATTTCTGTCGCCCACATAATAAAATGTAGTTATAAATTCTATTATGCCACCACCATACGGAAAAAATAATTGTTCTACAGCTGGACATGGGCCTCTCAAGTTGTAGGATTCACGCTTGACAAGCGGATGACAATCGGAGGAATAGACGCCTTGTACCTCGAATACAGCTGCTCGTCGCTGGTCTAGATATTGCACGTCTGGCTTAGGTGAGATAGTATACTCCCAACTATCGGAAGCCATAAGATTCTTCTAGAATTTTCCATAGTCACTGTTTACAACCCGACTATAAATAACATAACATACTTGTATGAAAAAACGCTACCCGCTCTCATTAAATCCGGTGTAAATATTGTTTTTATACCGCACTAATATTAAGAGGAAGTATTTATGAATAAAGCTGATGATTTTATTAAGTGTTTAACACTTACAATCGGATAATGATAGCCTATTGGAAAACAAGACAATACTTGTGTTATTCCATAAATGCATATTTGAATCTACATTTGCATAATTCAGGCTCCTGCCGGAATGATTCCGCGCTGGTTCTGTAATACACAAAATGAATGTATCCCAAGATCCCTCTTGCAAATTGAACCTCTTTGCGGTCCTATTCCGTCCTCCTTAATTTGAATAGCTGCTATTATACGTTTAATAATAAACACTTCATACTTTTACAATTTAATGCAATACACATATATTTTAACACATTAAGCTATTTTCATGCATTACATTATTTCCGAAACTAATTTAATTATGTAATCGTAAATTGAATACCTTCTGTACAGGTAATGGAATTAAGAGATGATTAATTTATTGCCTATTAAGTCAATTATTAAATATAAATGTTAATCAAATTTGATACTTTCTTATTTATAAGTATATTTATATACAAATTACTCTGAACAGACATGTTTCAATAACTATTAAATCCTAAATCCGTCATTCTAAAGCATAAAACTTTTTGCGTTTTCCAATAATGGATGGAATGAATAATAATAAACGCAAATAATGCTAAGAATTAATTATATTAAGAGATATTAGTAGCGCGTGTCTGTTTACAATGTAGATTGTAGATTTTAATTAAAATAACAATACTCATACATTAATCAAAATTAAATTAATCAAATTAGTTTTTATTTCAGAAGCTATTAGCAAGAACGATTTATAGAATAAGCGCCCATCGCCCATTGGGAATCGCGCTTTGGCCGAATGGAGCACGCATACTAATTTGTGGCCGTTCTAGGAGCATTCAAATAGCAACCAAGCCGGGCTTACAGGGGATATGTGAGACGACCCCTAAGATTTAGTTTACAACTTAGATTACTACCGGCGTCGCTTGTGGTCAAGAATTAAACAAGTAATCCAATGAAGCATATGTAAGGTCCCCCGCCAAACAAATATAGTTGCTGAAATTTCAATTAAGAGCTTGTGTTTCCCATCACGTTTTGAAAGAGGATTTTAAATTAATTAATTTACATGCACTAATATTTCGCTTGTACATTAAGGAATGTATATACATAAATCAATATCATTAATGGGTAGTGACGGTGTAGGAATATTCCGTAGCGCATATCATCTCATGGGTGTCGAAGACGAGACATAGGGAACGCACGAGGAGATGGCCAGCAGCGTCTTCTTAATAACAACTAAAAAACTGCAGTTGCCTACCCACCTGCCAAACGTAACAAATATGGCAATGGTAAGTATTTCCCTTATGAAGCAATCCAAAGGATGGCCTCTAAGCATGTAAGCAGTGGACTTTAATAGGCTGTTATGATGATGATAAAATCATACTCATATATATATATATATTATTTTTTATAGGATAAGTGTGTAAAGCGCCCATAGACATTCGTGCTAAAACTATATAAGTAATATAGCTGCAGCATGGCTCTACCACGTACAAAATTTATATCACTATACTGTTCAACTCTGTAAATGAAACATTTAGTAATAATTGTTATTATAAAAATTAAAAAGCTAAATTTAAAGTTACAGTAGATATACGTCACACAGCTGGGTACAGGCCTCCCCTCATTTCTGAGAGAGTTTTTCGAAGATATGTGAGGTTCGCCATCTCGTATTGGGGCGCCGCGGCGGACATTTCCTTGCCATAAACCCCTTTTAGTAATTGTTACTATACCATGGTATATTCTACTTCGATTCGATTCCATTTAAACGGTTGACCATTCTAACGTAGTTGATGGACAAACATCTACTCACACATATTTATCAGTAAGCTAATATGGCAATGAGTCGGCCATGTAGTTCGGAGTGTACACGATGTAGATAGTATAGGCGGTAGAGATAAATTCCAGTTGCAGCTGGTTTGTGGCATTACATGTTCAGCAGTGGACTTACCAAAGAAAGGAATAGCTGCAATGATGATAACGATTATGTTGATGATATAAAAGTTCCTTTTATATACAAAATGAGTGTGACAACCGAGCACACAGTTCACCTGACGGTAATAAGATGCTGTGAGCAAAGACACCTAAGTCTATCAGCGATTAAAAATCGAAATGTTAATGCTTTGTCTTCCGGATTATGATGGCGGAGGACTAACATAGAATGCCACGTTACCAGTAAAAAAGGTCTCCGGTTCTTTACACTTGTCGTTTTGTTTTACAATACAGCAACAATACTACAACAATACACAACAATACTGTAGACATTTGGACGTGGTCGATGAGTCGACCTCGTCCAAATGGCTACAGATTCCTTGCTACATCAGGTCCCATCCGCAGAGATCGTGATCCTTGGCGATTTAATGCCCACCACGCTGAATGGCTCGGTTCACGTTTAACCGATCCCGCGGGGAGATCTGTTTATGACTTTGCCTTGGCATATGGTCTGATACAACTGGTTACTTCGCCTACGCGGATTCCAGATGTGGAGGATCATACACCGTTCCTGTTGGACCTTCTGCTGACCTCTCATACGGACGGATATCAGGTTTCCGTCGATGCCCCTCTCGGCTCTTCGGACCATTGTCTGATCCAGAGTGTGGTACCACTCACGCTCCCCTCGCGGTTGCGTTCTGCAGGTTGCCGACATGTTTGGCATTACAGGGCGGCGGATTGGGACGTAATGCGGTCTTTCTTTGCATCCTACCCATGTGGGTGGATTTGCTTCTCTCCGGATGATCCCAGCGCTGTTGCTGACTCTGTCACTGATATGGTGCTACAGGGAATGGAACTATTTATTCCATCATCTGTGGTACCCATCGGAGGCAGATCTTAGCCTTGGTTTGTTTGCTCCTGTAAGAATGCATTGCGCAATAAGCAGGAGTGCTATCAGGCCTGGGCTGGGGCTTCGGTGGTTCGGGATGTAAACACCAGCATGTCTAAAAAGAAATATAACTTTGCCTCCAGGTCCTTCAAAAGAGTTATTGCCAAGGCAAAGTCAGAGCACATAGACAGAATTAGCGAAAAACTAGTTCGCCTTCCTTCGGGAACCCGTGCATTCTGGATTCTCACCAAGGCTGTCCAAGGCAAAATTTCTGTAAGCCATCACTACCATCTCTGCACAGGGAGGACGACTCACTGGCCCACGCCGCAAAAGAGAAAGCCGACCTTTTAGACTCCTTTTTTGCGTCCAACTCGACTCTTGATGACGGGGGAAACACACCACTGACCACCCGCGATGTGCCGGATGTGTGGTTCTCACAGCGATCGGTCCGCAAAGCACTCCTCTCCCTGGACATCCACAAGTCGAGTGGGCCTGACGGAATCCCCCCAATTTTGCTGAGGACGTGTGCTCCGGAGTTAGCACCGGTTTTAACGCGTCTTTTCCGGTACTCCTACTCCCTAGGCGCAGTCCCGAAATCATTGAAGACAGCTTTTGTCCACCCGATCCCTAAAAAAGGTAACCGCTCAGACCAGTTCAATTTCAGGCCCATCACCCCCTTGTTCTCCAAAATATTGAAATCCGTTATAAACTGCCACCTCATGCGGTACCTTGAGGATTACCAGCTGATTAGTGATCGCCAATACGGTTTTCGTCGGGGTCGATCAGCTGGTGATCTTCTGGTCTATTTGACCCCTAGATGGGCGGAGGCAGTAGAGTCCAAGGGGGAGGCATTGGCCGTTAGTTTGGACATTGCGAAGGTCTTCGATCGGGTTTGGCACAAAGCGCTTCTTTCGAAGCTCCCTTCCTATGGGCTTCCTGAGAAATTGTGCAATTGGATCACCAGCTTTCTTGCAGATCGGAGCGTCAAGGTCGTTGTAGACGGTGCATGCTCCGACTACAAGCCTATTTACGCTGGTGTTCCACAAGGCTGCGTGCTATCACCAACGCTGTTTCTTCTGCATATCAATGATATGTTGTAAACCGGTAGCATTCATTGCTATGCGGATGACAGCACCGGTGATGCTCTATACACTGGCCGTGCCAATGTTTCTCGGGAAAACGTCGCCGAGTACCGAAACAAACTTGTGTCTGAAGTCGAGTCTTTGCTGAACAAAGTCTCGAATTGGGGGCGACTAAATCTAGTCCAGTTTAATCCTCAGAAGACAAATGTTTTCGCGTTTACCGCTAAAAAAACCCTTTGTCGTATCTCCTCAGTTTTAAGGCACTCCCCTTGTTGCCTCAGCCAGTATCGGAATGCTCGGCGTCGACATATCGAGTGACGTCAAGTTTCGTGGTCACTTGGAAGAGAAGGCCAAATTGGCCTCTAAAAAGCTTGGCGTGCTCAGTAGAGCGAGTCAGTATTTCATGTCGGCACAGAGCCTGCAACTTTACTAGGCGCAGGTTCGGCCACACATGGAATACTGTTCCCATCTCTGGGCTGGGGCTCCCCGAGTCCTTTCCGATCGGCCCAATTAATTGGCGCTGCGAAGAGATGTTTCATCTCTTTGCATTTTTTTTCGCATTTTCCACGGGGAGTGCTCTGAGGATTGTTCGAATTAATCCCAGCCGCCAAATTTCATAAACGCACATCGCTTCAGAACTCCCGATACCATCCACACCATCTGGATGGTTGGCGGTCCACCACTGTGCGATTTTGAAGATGTTTTCTTCCTCCCACAACTTCCTTGTAGAATAGTTTACCACCAGCGATTTTCCCGGACCGATACGACTTAGGGCGACCTTCAAGAAAAGAGCCTACTCCTTTTTAAAGGCCGGTAACGCATCTGCAATTGCCCTGGTTCCCCTAGATGTTGCGGTTGTTCATGGGCGGCGGTAGTCACTTACCATCAGGTGAGCCGCATACTCGTTTGCCCCCTCTTCTATATTAAAAAAAATACTAGCTACTATCTGACCGCTACTATCAGTAAAAAGGGTCTCCGGTTCTCTACACGTATATATTTAAATATTGAAGTGAGTTTATTTAATAAAAATAATACGTAAAAATATTGTATAATATTTTTATACAATATTTTTACGTATGATTGTCTTTGTCCTTAGTGGTGGCAAGGCATCTGCATTTTGATTCTTAATCGAGGATAAATGTAGATGTTTATGGGCCACAGCATCCACTTATCATAAGATGGATTGTGAGCTCGTTTGTCACCCTTATTCTATAAAAAAATTCAACAATCCTGCTCAAAACTAAATAACGAAAAACTCAAGTTTCTTTTTGTTTTATTTTAATTTTGTCGCAACTAATGTTTCCTGATTTGACGAAATCTTTTGATGGGAATAAATTAACTCTTTAATTCTACTCGTCTCCTATAAACAAGTCGTTTGAATTGTAGATTACCAAAATAACTTTGTCACCAACCTTCTCACCTTGTTATGAATCTTAATATTTTACTACATTATTGAATTGCTAATAATAAAGTACTTTCATTATTAGCTTTCTAAGATGATCTGCAGGAAATTATTCTTGAAAAATGCAACAGCCGGCATGCATTTCTTTTGCATCTGTTCATACTCACCCCTCTTAGCGGATCGGTGAGCGTAGGGTCAATATCCTCATACTATTTATGCTGCTCTTCATTACCAGGCTCTTAGATTAGCAGTTGCTAAAATCTACGAATCGCTAAAATATGAAAAAAGTACGCTAATCTATTGAATAAGGACGAGTCCTTATTCAATAGATTAGCGTACCACTCCGGTTTCGCCTAGCCTGGATCGATTAATATGAAGTAATTTTGATTTAAGAGAGACATCAAAGAACATTTTATAATTTTTTAGAGTTCAAAAAAAAAATCTCCAATTTTTTTTTTTGATGAAATATAGCCTAGATCACTCCTGGCATTATTCTCTATCTGTTTATGAAGTTTCATCATAATCCTTTCAGCTATTCCGTGGACTAACCCGGACAGACAGACTGACACACAGACAGACAGATAATGGCATGCAAATAACCCCCTGAGTTCAATAGAAGGGAGTTACGAGTATTTCGATATTACAGACAGACACATAAATTTTATTTATTTGTATAGATTACTTTTTTGAAATTGATGTATGAAGAAAACAGTTATATTTGAGATCATTCCAAAATCAAATACTTACTATATTCTTTTAAGAAATTGTAGGGCTAAACACACGTCTACGAAACTAGTTTAAGCGCCTCTACGATAGTTTAAAGCTCTACAAAACTAGTTTAAACACCGTTTCTGTGCACCCCCAAAATTGTAAACAGCAACTATATGCGTCTTAATACATAGTGTAGAAAAATATAAACAATATCATACATGTATTAATTTCATGCTACGGTTGTAACCTTAATTTGCGTATTATGTTTTTGCGTTTTAAACATGTAAAAGGCCTTAATTAGGTTTTACCTTTATTATTACAAGAGTTAATATTTACTATTTTTTATTTTATTTACTATTATCTATTAGTTAGTATTAGAGTAAAGTATTATTATATACATAAAAAATAATACTTTACTCTAATAGTAACATATTCTTCAGTTGCAAGATTCCCGTTTTGCATGGGCTCTGAAAGCGTTACCTGTTGCACAAGCGGGCGTCACGGCCTACATCCCGTGCGGCAGCTTACAGCTCACTTATTTTCTTTTTGTATGGATTTACGTTCTAGATTAAAAGATCCAATCGCCACCCTAAGCGCTCGGCGGCTCTCGGCTGGAACCGGAAAGCTTCGTCGGACCGAGTCAGGATGATTGGCCGTCGGGGGAATGGGGTGAGTGATGACGCTGTCGAGGGAAGTTTTCGCGCTTTAAAACCAGTTGTGGTTGCAGGATTGCGCGATGTAGACACGTCGCGTCTCGAGCTTTCTGTGCTTCGGGGGTAAGTGAAAATTTCATTCGATTAAAAAGCAATTTCTTCAGAGAATTCGCGAATACGAGCGCGCTAATCGTTTGACGCCCTTGTGAATCACGTTAATATATTAGTAATTGTTGAGTACGCGTTATTTTATTGCGTTATATTGACTTTTATTTAATTTATTTTATGTTTTTTTGATATTTGCGTACAATTTTTCTTTGTAACTTGGTAAGAAAATTAATTGGACAAAAATAAATTTAAATAATAATATTCTCATTACGTGAAAATAATTAATTTGGAATTTTTCTTCAATGAAAATCTCATATTTTGTTTTAACCTAAAATATATATATTTAAAAACAAAAATCAATTACTTACACATATTATTTGTGAAAAATACGTAGTAAAATTAAAACGAAAACTGCGTATATATATATATCTAACACTTGAATCGTCCCAAAGTTTTAAAATTTAAAGGTTTTTAAAAAATATATTTAATTGTAAAAATGTTGAAACTTTTAAAATTATTAAATGTATTATTTTTAAAGTTTTTAGTTGATAGCTTGGATCTGCTTACGTTTTGGGTATTAAATGCTGATCACGCCATAAAATTAATTTATTAAAACAACATTTATTACGATCGGGCATCAGTTCCTCGCAATATTTATCTCAATGATGACATTACAGCATTAGATTCCGATTGAATATATTAATCTTCAAAGGGTGTAATTAAGGCGGGAGCAGTGCGTGCCAATTATTTATACAACAAACAATTTTTTACATTTTTATAATAAACATACATACAATATGTTTTATGTAACGATTTCTTTAATATATATTGATGTACCTACATACGTGTTTCCTCTAAAGCAATTTAGAGCACATTAAAAAAATATATTATTAATAAAACATTTTCATTCACGTTTTTTAAAAATAACTAAACAATTAAGCGACTTATCTATAATATAAATTTTATAAATAAATATATTTTTACTACAATTTTTTTTCTTTCATATTAAACTAATTATTTTATTGTTATTCTAAAACTATGAAAAAAATAATACACTAATATAATAATATAACAAAATTTATAATATGGTTCGGTAAAAAATATCTAGTCTGAACAGAAATAATTTTACCCGTCATTCCATTAAATAATTATATTTAGAAAAAAAAAATCCTTCATACAATAATAAGAATTATGATGTTTTATTAAAATTTTAAATTGTAATTAGGGTTTGTTCAATATTTCTTTCATTTAAATAAATTACGTATAAACAATGGACGCAATATGGGTGGGCTATATGAGGCTCAATAACTGACTGACAGAAAAAAAAATCATCCAAATATACCCTAGAAGTATAGTATTTTCATGTCAAACTTTTAAATAATCCACTAAATGGACCTGGATTTGGATCTAATTACCAGACCTGTTACACGGCTGACAATGCTAAAGTATTCGTACCGGATGATTATTCCGCAATGTTTTGGAAGCCAGAAGATCTTCCTGAATTTTGTTTCGTGCGATATTCAATCTTACAAATATTTCTTTTTTATTTTGGATTTAAAGTCGCGGACCTCCGTACCAAGCATTTAGTCATGATCTTGGATCTCGACTCCATATCGGAACAATTATCCCTTTGTAGATTCATAGCACACTTCAGAATGATATGGCCGAAAGTTTCTCTTACACGCCGCCATAAAGCGTACTCTATTTTTTTTTCTTTTACGCTATTTCATTAATATCTATCATTTACGTGGTAGGGCCATGCTGCAGCTATATTATGGTTGTAGCACGAATGGGTCGGCTCGACCGGGGAAGGACCACGCTCTCACAGAATACCAGCGTAAAATAGCAGCTTAACGCTGCTGTGTTTCATATGGTGAGTGTAGAGAACCGGAGACCCTTTTTACTGGGAACGAGGCATTCCATCTTAGTCGTCACGGGTGACACCGCATCTGCATTTTCAAAGATAGATGTAGATGTCTATGGGCCACAGCAACCACTTACTATCAGGTGGACTGTGTGCTCGTTTGTCACCCTTATCCTATAAAAAATAAAATAAAAAAAATTTCTTTACGATATTGTTTACAATATACACATTTATTTTTGATGTGCAGGTGGTAGCACACCCTCTCTACGTGGAGCTTGTCCATTCGATTCTGCCGATACTTAAACGTATTACTTATATGCGTGTAATAAAAGAGAATAAGAGAAAACCATCGCCCCATTCATTCCGCCTCGTGGGTGTCGTATGAGGCGAATGTGGAAAATGCCAAAAATATCTTATGGCTTACAATAGATGGGGATATAACCTTATCGTTAACACCAGTGTAAAAAATACCTCGGAACCTATTTTAATGATTCGGACCTTGTGCGCGTATTTCAGACATAATTTAATTCAGTTAAATTCGAGCTAAGATGCCTTTTTGTATGTAACTACACCTGTGGCGCTGTAATATGATCTGGACAGCATTCCTCAGAAAATATTTGGGGAATTTACTCGAAATCAACCAGTAAACATTTCTAATATAATTTAAAAGAAAACGTTACCACTACACCAGGATTTCTCCTGTATCGGAGGTGAATTTAATATCCTTAAATTGCACTTGGAAAAACATCCAGGACCGGAACATTTTTTTAGGACATTAACAAACTTATTCCGCGGGGGATTAGAACCCACAACATCGCAGCAGCCAAACGTTTAGCCACTGCGCTAAAGAGACGTCATACTTGCACATATAACGTAATCATCACCCATACAAACAAGGTAATTTTTTTGTTAACGCAATTTTTATCATGGCAACGTTAACATTGGATAAGTTAATATTCCAAATTAGCACAATTTATAAATATTTTCTTTTGTATAACCAAACCCAACCAGCACTCGTCACACGTTCGATTTCAGTTTGACTATTTTCCGCCACACAACTATCCGTATAATTAGAGCCAACGGCAATATGTTTAGTGTCAAAAACACACAATATACATCGTGCTTGATTAATTTAGGTGTAACTGTGAGATGTCAAGTTAGTGGTTAGATCGGATGTTAATTAGGTGAATATTAGATTATTATACGTGGTCGAGCCATGCTGCAGCTGTATTATGGTTGTAACACAAATGGATAGGCTTGATCAGCGAATGAACGCACTCTCACAGAATACGAGTGTAAATTTCGTATGGTAAGTGGAGAAAACTGAAAACTCTTACTGGGAATGAGGCATTCAAACTTAGTCCTCAGTGGTGACAACGCATGTGCATTTGGTTTCTTAACCGACGAAAGATTTCGATGTTTAAGGGCCACAGTAGACAATTACCATCAGATGGATTGTGAGCTCGTTTGTTACTCTTTTTCTATTAAAATATTGAACTGAAGCTCAACAACCTATGGGAAGAAAGGATTTAGAGTGGCAGCCGCGTACCGTTATATGAAGTGTTATTCAACCCTCACTAGATAGAGAGACGTGCTAGTGAGACGTGAGGCTCTACGTGGTAGAGTCATGCTGCAGCTATATAAGTAGTATAATTGTGGCACGATTAGGTCGGCTCGACCGGGAAAGGACCACGCTCTCACAGAATACCAGCGTAAAATAGCATTTTAAAACTGCTGTGTTTCGTATGGTGAGTGTAGAGAACCGGGACCCTTTTTACTGGAAAAGAGGCATTCCATCTTAGTCCTCACGAGTGACAACGTATCTGCATTTTGATTCGCAAACGACGATAGATGTAAATGTCTATGGGCCACAGCAACCACTAACCATCAGGTGGACTGTGTGCCCGTTTGTCACCCTATCCTAAAAAAAAATATCATTTCTGCCAAGGTGTATTAAGAAGGTGGTCAGCCACCTTCTCAACTAGTTCTGCCGTCAAATAGCAATGCATATACTTTTGAATAAAGACAATCGACTTTAAAAACAAGGCTCTCAATACGTCGGTAAATTTTTTTATGAAAAAAAAAATATTTCAAATGCGATGAAAAAAATGTATTTATATTGTAAATACGCTAAACTGTAATTTTATGTCGATGATGATGATGACGATAGAAATTTTTAAACCCATTAACGAAAGGACTGGCATGTATTTCTTGTATAAAAGTAATATATTTTTAACACGCTTTTATTAGATTCGCTTGTATCTATTTATCTATCTATCTATCTATGTAACGGAATCTTCTAATGCAATTTATAGTTGTAACAAAAATTAATTATTTACATGATTATATGTAAATACAGGCACAATTATTACATACCGTGTACAAACATCAAATAAATAATATATCTGAGTTTGTATTGATACAAATGTGAATAGAAAATGCATGACTGAAGTTAAAATATTAATCAAGCCGCGCTTTATTAAAATCCAAATCGTATATTGAACAAAACATTTCATGTTTCTTTGCTACCATTTGTTTTTAATTATATTTTAGTGCTTTTACTAATGACTAATAAGTTAACTGATTCTTTCAAATTGGTCATCTGTTACTTTTATAAGTGTAGGAAGTAATAAACGGTCTTAGTTTATGTATTAAATTATTTACTACTAGCTGTGCCCAGCGATTTCACCCGCGTGGAATTTACTACGATTTCATGGATATCAATTTTTTTTGCGCGGAACCCTAATTTTGTTTTTGAGTAATGTTACCAACTTATAAATATTGACAAATATTGACATTAATAATTATGCGATATTAACGTCACTCAATTGTTTTGCCTTCCCGGAACCCCTCCACTAACACTTAAACTTTATGATATGCTATTAAATTTTAAATTGACCTTTAAGTATTATTACGAATCTTTTGTATGGGAATATAGAAAAGTGTTGTTTTTAGACATTTTCAGGCAATTTTTTAAATTTTTCTCCCCGTAAGAACCATCTTAGTACTTCAAGGAATATTATAAAAAAAGATTAGCGAAATCGGTTCAGCTGCTTTCGAGATTTGCGCTTAGCAACACATTCAGCGATTCATTTTTATATTATAGATTATGTAACTACTCGGTAGAGTCACGTTGTAGATGTATTATTACTGAACCCTGAATAGATCTGCTCGAGTGAAAAAAGAACACAGGTGCCAACGTCTTTACTTGCTTTCTGAGGCCAGACAGAGATGATTTAAGGAATGGTAATCCAAAAGCGAGTTAGCTGTCATAATATTTTTTATGGAATAAGAGTGACAAATGAGCACACAGTCCACCTAATGGTAAGTGGTTGCTGTGGCCAATAGATATATATATATATCTGTCCTCGATGATGATTCAAAATGCAGATGCGTTATCACCCGTGAGGACTATGATGGAATGCTTCGTTTCCAGTAAGAAGGGTCTCCGGTTCTCTACACTCACCATACGAAATACAGCAGCGTTAAGCTGATATTTTACGCTGGTATTCTATGAGAGCGTGGTCTTACCCCGGTCGAGCCGACTCATTCGTGCTACGTGCTATATACAACTATGTTACTAATATAACTGCAGCATGGCTCTACCACGTAAAAAATGTTAATTGCACTTCTGTTCAACAAATTAACTTATTAAAGCTGCTAAACTAGCAATTGAAATTTAATTTTAGGTTTAAAAATTATTTTAAGTTTACTTATTAAATTTTGAATTGCCTGAATCAAATAAACAATGACACTAAGCCAACTAAAAAAGGGACCCAACCTGACATTCCCTTCTATTAATAAGGTAATACCTTCCATAATTAAAAATAGTAATGCCGTATGGTGGTGGCACAAGAGAATCCATTATCCCATTTCATCCATGGGTGTTGTAAGAGGCGAGTAAAGGAAAGCACTTATAGATGCTAGTATCTCGTCTTTTTCTAAAATAAAAGTAGCCTAAGTTACTCCTTGTAACATCAGCTATCTACCAGTGAGAGGCCCATCAAAATCGGTCAAGCCATTTTGCAGATTAGCCGGAACAAAACGGACAGACGGACAGACAAAAATTTTAATATTTTTATATATTTGTAAATACTGCATATACTTTCATATTCGTTCAGTAAAAAAGCTGTTATTTTGACATTACAAATAGACACTTCATTTTAATTTATTTGTATAGATGTTTATGTTGTGTTTAGACATTTTCTGTTTACTTTTTAATGAGCTTTCACGATTCCACAACTTTCTGTAATTTAAAACCAATCAAACTTATTCGCTAGACGGCAAACTTTATAAAATTATAGCCGTGATATTATTACTTAAGAAATGTAGAATATTTTATATTCATAAGATAATTTTGTTGTAACTTGTAATACTCGTATAATATAATCAGTTAATCTGAATTTTTAAACAGGTGTTGCGAAACGATATTATCAGTGCAAGACTAAGAGTAACAAATCCACCTGCCAGCTGGTTTTTTTTTTTGGAAAAGACTACTTCCAGCAGTGGCCTTTAAAGCGCTGTAAAATGTTTATAAGCCTGTGTTAAAATAAAACCGTCAGTTAAAACCCCATAAAATCCACAATATTTCGTCGACATTTTTTGTATACGTGGTAGGGTTTGACGGCTCCGTGGCGTAGTGGCTTAGCAATGAGTTGTTGCGTTGGGGGCCGCGGGTACGAATCCCGCACGGAACAAGTATTTGTATGGCCTACTAATAATTGTTCCGGGTCTGAATGTTTGTCCTCGTGCAAATTATGTTTGTAAGCTGCCTCCACGACACAGGAGAAAATCCTAGTGTGGGGGTAACGTTTTTTAAATAATAAATAAAAAAGAGAGCGATGCTGCAGCTACATTAGAAGTATAGTTGTAGCACGAATGGGTCGGCTCAACCGGGGAAGACCGCGCTCTCACAGAATACCAGCATAAAATAGCAGATTAACACTGTTATATTTCGTATGGTGAGTGTAAAGAACCGGAGAACCTTTTTACATGAAACGGGGCATTCCGTCTTTGTCCTCACGGGTGACAACGCACCTGCATTTTGATTCATAATTGAGGATAGATGTGGATGTCTATGGGCCACAGCAACCGCTTACCATCAGGTTATCGTATAATAAAACGTAGGGTGGACAAATTCATATAATTAGTCCATAAAACTGTTGGACCGCTCCTGTCCCCGAGAGGATTTTTTTTTACTTATTATAAGCCAGTGCTTGACCACAATCCCACCTGGTGCTAAGTGGTGATGCAGCCCTAGCTGGTAAATCGCACTGTCTATTCACTCGTGTCTTAAAAACGCCCAGATTGTATTCGGACAGAAAGATAGACGCCGGCAAATTATTCCACTCCTTTGCTGCACGCATTACAAAAGACGAAGCAAACTGTTTGTTTCTAATGCGTGAAATATCGACATCAAAGGGGTGAAGACCCACCGAACGTCTGGACGTCCGATGGTGGAAAGGAGAGGGAGGTCTGTAATTCCTGCGCACACTCGCCGAAATGCATCCTATAGAATACCGAAAGACTGGCTACTCTGCGCCTGTGCTCGAGGATGACAAGATTGGCTTTAACCAAATCTAGGTCACCAATGTGGCTCTTAGCACGTCTCTCCACTGACTCCAATGCTGCCATGTGACATTTCGCAGCGCCAGCCTATATGTGACAGCAGTATTCCAGTACGCTAGGGGGACGGATTGACAATAATAGTACCAGACGTGTGGCACCTAGAATGCCGCCCCCTGTCACCGCTTTTAAATAGGAATACGCTCTTTCATTGAAGGTCCCTAAGTCGTATAGGTCCGGATAAATCTCTGGTGGTAGTCGATTCCACAAGGAAGTTGTGCGAGAAAAAAAACTTCTTTTAAATCGCAGAGTGATGTACCACCAATGATCCAGATGGTATTATCTCGAGTTTTGTCACGATGTGCGATGGTGAAATTGTGCGGCTGGAATTAATCCGAACAATTCCTCAGAGCACTCCCCATGGTAAATGCGATAAAAAACGCAAAGAGATGCAACATCTCTTCGTAGTGCCAGTGAGTCAAGCCGATTGGAAATAGTTCGGTTGCCGACGATTCGAACATCTCTGTGCTGGATGCGATCAAATGGAAGGAGGTCCAGCCCAGAGATGGGAACAGTATTCTATGTGTGGCGGAACCTGCGCCTTGTAAAGTTGCAGGCGGTGTGCCGGCATGCAATACTGTCCCGCTCTGCTGGGCACACCAAGCTTTTTTCAGTCCAATTTGGCCTTCTCTTCCAAGTGACCACGAAACTGCACGTTACTCGATATCGACGCCGAGGATTCCGAGAGGCAACAAGAGGGGTGCCTTGAAACTGAGGAGATACGACAAAGGGGTTCTTTTTAGCGGTAAACGCGCAAACTTGTGTCTTCTGGGGATTGAACTGGAATAGATTTAGTCGAACCCAGTCCGAGCCTTTAATCAACAAAGTCTCGATTTCAGATACAAGTTTGTCCCGGTACTCGGCGACGTTTTCACGAGAAATATTGGCACAGCTGGTGTATAAAGCATCACCAGTGCTGTCATCCGCATAGCAATGAATGTTACTGGTTTGCAACAAAGTACCACAGATGATGTAATAACAAGTTCTATTTCCTGTAGCACCACATCAGCGGCAGAATCAGCCACAACGCTGGGATCATCCGGCGAGAAGCAAACCCGCATCCAAGGGTAGGATGCAAATAAAATCGCATTCTGTCCCAATCGGCTGACCTATAATGCCAAACACAGCGGCAACCTGCAGAACGCATCCGTGTTGGCAGCGTGAGTGGCACCGTCGTCCAGATCAGACAATGGTCCGAGGAGCCAAAAGGGGCATCGACGAAGACCTGATATCCGTCCGGATGAGAGGTCAGCAGAAAGTCCAACAGGGAAGGTAGATGATCTTCCACATCTGGGATCCGCGTAGGCGAGGTAACCAGTTGTGTAAGAGCATATGCCATAGCAAAGTCATAAACAGATCTACCCGAATGATCGGTTAAACCAGAACCAAACCATTCAGCGTGGTAAGCTTTAAAATCACCAGCATCATGATCTCTGCGGATAGGACCTGTTGTAGCACGGAGTCTGCAGCCATTTGAACGTGGTCGATAAGTCGGTCTGTGTTGGCATTGCCGCTATGGGATCTATAGAGACACTCGTAGACGCGGGGATGGTCGTCGCTGTCTACGCGCAGCCATAAGATGAACAGGTCCGTACCTTCAAGACTGCCAAGGCGTTGAAAATAGTTTTGTCCTCTCTGACTTACACACAAAATCCAACCCGGGGCACAATGGAGTGTTCTAATTTGTACCCCGGGTATGAGAGATACGAATATCAGCCGGAGAGAACACCTGTGTCTCGGTTAGAAAGAGTAAGGCCGGCTTCGCCGTTTCCAGATGGTAGTGGACCGCGTTGTTTGAATAAAATCCCCTGATGTTGCAGAAATTCACGTGTCAAATAGCGTGTCAGGGGGTGCCTTTGACTTATTGTTCATATTTATGGTCACTAATCAGGATAAAAACTATCATACTCGTACCTCTAGAGTCAGTAATTCCTTTATGGGGAAATGTTCACTCGCTCTTACAACAAGTTCCCAGAAAATATGCAGGTCTTATTTCTCAAAAAATTTAAAACTTGAATTAAGCAAAAATTGTTTAGTAAGGGTTATTATACTACTAAAGAGTACATGATTGATATTAATAATAACCTCTGGGAATGGTGATTGCTACCATGCTGTTTCTAAATGTTTTCATACTAACTGTATGAAATAATATATTGTAAAATAATTTTATTTAAAAAAAATCCCGCTGGGTTTCTTGCTGGTTCTTCCCAGGACAGAGGTTTTACCCGAACCAGTGTAATAGTAAATGTAAGTATTCATGTAATTTATATTGAATAAAAATTATTCTAATCTATAGTTTTATTATAACTTAATATTTATTCGTATTACAATAAAGTTTCTTTTTCAAGTTTATTGCAATAATATTACAATAAATAACTGTTTTATACAGTCTATACCTCTTTATTTTATTATATACAGTTTATATTTTCTAGCAGTCAAAATGGCCATTGTTATTGTTACAATCATTATAACCGCAAAACCGAAAGTATTTTTGATATTAAACATTTATCAGGAGAGTCCGTCAGTCGTGTTTGTTTTCAATCGAGAGTAGTCATTATTTAAAATACAAAAATAATATTTTGTGCCTGTATGGTTTGGCGAACAATGTATGACAGCAGTGCAATGTCCTTTACGAGCAAATATCACAACGTTTACGATTACAAGTTATACAATATAAACGCAAGTTATAATATATTACGCCAATGTCAATCAAATTAGGAAAGCGTAACTAAAAGAAGTTATTCTTTTAGCGTGCCTATTGTAGTTTTTTTTTATAGATTAAGGGTAACAAACGAACAGTTTCCTTATAGTAAGTGTATTCTGTGGCCCATAGATATCTACATCACCGCATATCGTCATCCCTGTGGACTAAGATATTTCCAATAAAATAGGTATCTGGTTCTCTACACTCACCATACGAAAAACAGCAGCATTAATCTGCTATTTCTCGCCAGTATACTGTGAGAGCGTGATCCTTCCCCGTTCGAGCCGATGCTAAATTATTGTTCGAAAGTCTCGTAGCATACCTCGATATTTACAGCCGAATAATTTAAAGTTTGCATTTATTTCATCTTAAATGAATATCAAAGTACGCCTTGCAAGCCACCCCTTCAACGCTTTTTATTTTTATCTTAGACTAGCTGTCCCTGGCATGACTTGCAACACCACTTTTTTATCCCTTCGGGGTATGCACATAACAACTCATCTAATTTTCATCGTAATTAGAATTTAATTAGAACGTATAGAAGGCGATACAAAAATGTATTTATTTTTATATATTACATTTTTACAATCTACGTATTATTTACTGTCAGACATCAGCATTTCTTTATTATTATTTTTACTTTATCTTTAAACTGACGGCTCTGTGACGCAGTAGCTTCGCAATGAGTTATATTGCTAAGCGCCGCAGGTTCAAATATCGCACGGACCAATTATTTATATGGCCTATAAATGATGGTTCTGGATCTGTATGTTAGTTCTTGTATAATTTATGTATGTAAAGGTCTTCACGATACAGGAGAAAATCCTAGTTTACGTAGCGGATAATGTTTTTAAAAGAAAGTACATTTCTTTAAAATTCATATTGAGATATTTTTCTACATAAGTTTTAATAAAAATATACTTTTTTATAGGATAAGGCACACAGTCCACCTGATGGTAAGTGGTTGCTGTGGCCCATAGACATCTACATCTATCCTCGATTACGAATCAAAATGCAGAAGCGTTGTCACCCTCGAGGACTAAGATGGAATGCCTCGTTTCTAGTAAAAAGGGTCACCATACGACACACAGCAGCGTTAAGCTGCTATTTTACGCTGGTATTCTGTGAGAGCGTGGTCCTTCCCTGATTGTGCTGACCCATTCGTGCTACAACTATACCAATAATATAGCTGCAGCATGGCTCTACCACGTAAATAAATATAATACTATACTTACTGTTATATAAATATTATCATTAACATTAGTATTATTTCCGTTAACCGCTCACATTAAGCTTAAAATGCTTGCGCAATGGAGTGCTATACAACAGTAATCGAATAGTAAACTGAAACTCACGTCTTTTTTAAGTTTCCAATCCGCATTCTTAGCCATCGGGAAATTTCGCTCTGCATGGGATGTTAATATCACACGTATTTTGCATCTATTTTACCAGTCTAAGCCTGAGTATGCAGTTGATTGATCGAATCGTCTGCCTCTCTCATTGAATGTCCATTGTGAACACGTACGCTAGTTGAGGCCTCTGTGGAGTTCGGTGTGTTGACATGAATAGGCAGATGACGTCGCCACTGTACCACACTAATGTCGTGTAGAGCTATATGATAACTCTACCACTTCAGTGTGTTATAGCAGTGCGTCGAGTTATTTCAATATTAACACCAGTATATTTCTATTCGTTGAACTTCGTGGAAATATACATTTATTCATTAAATAAGTTTATTCAACTTAATTTACTTGTGCTTATTCCTAATATTTCCAGAACATACATCACTATTTCCAATAAAGCTCTTTTCGATTTTGTGTACATACATTAAATTTTCGTAAAAATATTGAGAAGTCGAAGTTAAAATATTTATTTTTTAAATTTTTATCTGAAGGATTTCTATGACTAGGTTAAAAATTGCTCTTTTATCTCTCTTCTGCAAAAGAAAGATAGTTTCAATGTCAGTTGCAATACTCCATAGCAAGATTCCATAATATGTCATTATGCAATGGAACTAATATAAATTAATCTAACTGTTTGAACACATTTAAAGACTCTAATCTTTTTTAACAGCATATGCTGTAGAACTAAGTTTGCTAGATATTTTAGATATATAAGAGCCCCATTGAAGCTTCGCTTCAACTGTAATTCTAAGAAAAACAGTGGATTCAACAAGACTTACCTCTTCTCCATTTATAAGTACACTGGTATTGGCACCTGCTTAAAATTTGGCGTTATAAATATAAGATTTCGTTTTATTGCGTTTAGCAAATTATTGGTATTAAACTATTAATAATTTCCTTTTAGGTCGGAAAATCAATGACGTATCATCAGCAAATAAAACCATATTTTAGCTTTTCCCTTCTAAGTAAGGTAAGGTCATTAATATAAACTAATAACGGGAATGGGCCAAGAATTGAGCCCTGAGGAACACCCATAGATACTACCAATCCAGAAGAACTACTACCATTAATAACTATTGTTTTTGTTGTTTTATTTAAATTAAATGTTGTTTAAGGGCTATGCTTTTTACACCATAATTATGTAGCTTCCTGATTAATGTCTCATGATGAACAAAGTCGAGCGTCTTATAAAGATTTAAATTATACCCAAAGCATCCTCTGAATTCTCCCATTTTCATGAAATGTGTTTAATCAACTTAACACCGGCGTCAGTTGTCGACCGACCCCTTATAAAGCCAAACTGCTTTTAAAGAGCAATTTAATTACATTAAAAAAAAACTTGATATTCGATATAGAATAATATTTTCAAAAATTTTAGACAGACAGTAGAGAAATATGTCTAAAATTATTGGGGTCCATCGGACTACTAGATTTAAATAAAGGTATAATTTTACTATGTTTTATTAAATCAGGAAACACACCAGATTCGATACTAGCAAATAACAAATTGGGTGGCGATTTAATCTATTATAATTTTGAATAATTAATTTTTGGAAGTACAAATGCAATACGTGTTGGCTCTAAGAAAAAATTAACAAGGTTGTAGGGTTTGAGCAATGATCTAAATTTAATACTCACGGAAGAAGTTTTAAGGAGATTGATATTAAAGTCTCCACATATGACAACAGATTTATCCTATTCGTTAAGTATAAGCAAAACTTTCTCCATATTTTTTTCAAAATAATCATACATAGAATGTGAGGGTCTGTAAACACTAACAACAATGAGTAACACTAATAACACTAACACACATTATAATTAACCATGTGTTCGATGTTGAAGTGGTGAAGTATAAAACCGTGGGAAAACCTAGATATCAGAGAAGTTAGAAAAAAAACATAATAAAATTTTATACTACGTAGATCGAAACAAAAATTAGTAATTTTAACCTGGAGCTAGCCATAGTTAACTATGACCTTGGGACATCATACACCTCAGTCCCCCCGTGGCCATGGGTGTTGTAAAGTGGGAATATAAAACAAGTTAACATACGCGATAAAATCCGTAAAAACTAGTTTTATTTAAATACTAACAAAATATTTTTGTGATACCCCTGGTTTTCAAAGCTCCCATTAGTACCATCATATATCTAAATGAACAATCACTTGAGAAATAGTACCATAAATACATATACATAGAACAATACCAGTGTCTATTTTATGGTGCCAATCAACCTTCAATGTGACGAATTTTACGAATCAAATATCGCTAATAAACATAATGTCGCAAATTAAAAGAAGTCCATGCAATTCAACATTATTTTATCACTAGATTTTTACCCACGGTTTCGCTCGCATGGGAGCATTATTAATACTCCTTTCCAAACTTAACAAAATTTGATCATTTATAGAGTCACCTTGGTATTTCTATGTCTGTTTGTCACATGAATTTTTTGAATTCTCAGATACTATTGGACGTAGATAATTTAAATTTGACATAAACATAATATGCTACAGGAACACGTGGTTATGTGAGTTTATGAAAATTTCATTAATATAATAGGTCTAGTAATACCTAATACTTTATGTTTTTCGACATGTCCATAAGAAGGGCAAATAGCTTGTTTCGGAATCATGTTGCATCTCTTTGCGTCGCAACTACCACGGTGAGTGCTCTGAGGAATTGTTCAAACTAATTCCAGCCGCTGAATTTCACCATCGCACATCGCGACAAAACTCGCTATACCATTCATACCATCTGGGTGATTGGTGATCCACCACTGTGCGACTTAGAAGATGTTTTCTTCCTCGCACAATTTCCTTGTGGAATCGATTACCACTAGCGATTTTTCCGGGCTGATACGACTTAGGAACCTTCAAGGAAAGAGCGTACTCCTTTTAAAAGGCCGGCAACGCATCTGCAATTCCCCTGGTGTTGCAGTTGTTCATGGGCGGCGGTAGTCACTTACTATCAGGTGAGCCGCATGCTCGTTTGCCCCTTCCCCTATAAAAAAAAAGTCCACACGAGCGAAGCGGCGGGTAATAAACTAGCCTTAAATAAACGTAAGGAGTAAAAGGTAAATAACGCAATTCTGATTCCAAAACAATTTACCCTTCATAAGGATACATCGTTAGGCAAACCAAATACAAAAAAGTGATAAGTGTTGCCAGACGTATAATTCACACTCAAAAGATAAATTCTGCTTAATAATGCAAAAGGCTGCAATGTTTCGTCAATTCTCTTCGGTGCAGCGTATTACGTCTGCAGCACGAATAGGTCGGCTTAACTGGGGAAGGACCACGCTCGCACGGAATACCAACTTGAAATAACAGCATAATGGTAATCTACACTAATATTTTAAAGAGCAAAAATCTGTTTGTTTGCTTTTGGAACGAAGTTCCTTAACGGACGGTACGGGTTTGGCAGATGGGAGCTAGGCGACAAAAAGTGTAAGATTTCTTCGTCACTACCCCTTGTATCATAGTGTATTTTATTTTAAATGACGCTTCATTTTAATAGACGCTAGTAATACATTTATTTGTATTTGTTAATCAAGAATATAATACGGTTATCAATAATAAGGAACTTCATATGTGGTAGAGCCATGCTGCAGCTATATTAGTAGTGTAGTTGTGTACGAATAGGTCGGCTCGACCGGGGAAGCACCACGCTCTCACAGAATACCAGCGTAAAATAGCAGCTTAACACTGCTGTGTTTCGTATGGTGAGTGTAGAGAACCGGAGACCCTTTTTACTGGAAAAGAGGCATTCCATCGTAGTCCTCAAGGGTGACAACGCATCTGCATTTTGATTCGTAAATGAGGATTGATGTCTATGGGCCACAACAACCACTTACCATCAGGTGGACTGTGTACTCGTTTGTCACCCTATCCTATAAAAAAAAAACTTCATTGCAACCGAGTGTTCCACGACAGTCACGCATGTTTTTTTTTTTTTAAATTGAATAGGCTCCGAAACTACTGGACCGATTTGAAAAATTCTTTCACCAGTAGAATTCTACATTATCCCTGATAAACATAGGCGATAGAATATTCAAAAAAAGTTAAGGATCCGTATTAAAACTTCGTTAATGTAACCCAAAGTGTGGAAAAAATTCCAAGCATCAATATCTACAAAAATATTTGCAATATTATATGTCTAACTATTACAGTTATGTCACAATAACTATTTTTACATTTTAAAGTATGCAATAGTAACGCCGAAAATTCCTTATGTCGCGTACGCTGCGGAAACTATTGACAATAGACCAAAGTGACGCACTACAATTTTATAGAGGATTTCAATATCTACAAAAAAGTCTGCAATACCATGTGCCTACCTATTACAGTTATATCACAATAACTACTTTTTCATGTTAAAATATGTAATAGTAACGCCGAATATTCTTATATCGTGTACGCTGCGTAAACTATTGACAATAGAGCAAAGTGAAGTACTACAGTTTTATATAGGTCATCAATATATACAATAAGTCTGCGGTACCATATGTTTAACTATTATAGATATGTCACAATAACTACTTTCTCATGTTAAAATATGCAATAGTAACGCTAAAAAATCCTTATTAAGCATACGCAGCGGTAAATATTGACAATAGAGCAAAGTAAAGTATTACAGTTTTATAGAGGACATCAATATCTACAAAAAATTCTGCGATATCATATGTCTAAATATAATGGCTATATCAAAATAACTACTTTCTCATGTTAAAATATGCAATAGTAACGCCGAAAAATCCTTATTACGCGTACGCTGCGGTAAATATTGACAATAGAGCAAAGTGAAGTACTACAGTTTTATAGAGGACATCAATATCTACAAAAAAGTCTGCGATATCATATGTCACAATAATTAATTTTTTCATGTTAAAATATGCAATTGTAACGCCGGTACAAACTAGGCCAAATTATTCGTACTTTGGTATTAGTTCTTATATATCTACAAATAAATCAGTTCGTATTCAAGGCTATATCAGTACCTGTACCATGCATAACCACCAATTACGTTAACCATGTAATTTAAATAACATTTTTCACTTTTTAAATCTTTGTTAATTCAGCAACCGTCCGTCGTGATGTCTCCCTCGAAGTTCACATGTCGCGAGGCACAAAAGCGTGATATACGCAGTGTGATTCTTAAGGTAAGCTCTAAACACCTTTTTATACTGGTACATCAATGCCAGTAAAAACCATGACCCGCTAAACCTTCTTCATCCCCAGAAGTGACAACGGGTCTTTATTTAGATTCTTTACATATTCGTAAGTTACTATAAAATATGTGCTCGAACTACAATTTCAATAAATTTTCCCAATATTCAAAATCCAAGAATAGAATATAATTGTGGCAATTGTTACTACAATACTTTGCCATGATAGTAATTACAATCTTTGTGATCAAAGACGTCATCATCCTAATCACGGAGTAATCCCGAAGCTAATAATATGACGGTAGCAAGCGGTGGTCGGCCTAGGGAACATTTTATAAAGTTCGCAGACGAAATAAACGATTATGAGAGTTCACGGGCGAGCGCACGGCTTACTGCCGACCGCTTAACTTTGTAAGACTGCCACAATTACTTCTTCGATCGTTTAATAAGAAGACCCGCAGAGAGCTACATTTAGAGAATTTTTAAGAATTTTCTGTCGCTCGTTTTCCATTTATATCCTCAAATGAACCCGCACACGTATATATGCCCGGCTTAATCCTCTCAATAAAGGTAAATCGGCCGTGCTGTAACTGGGATTGCTTTAACAAAAATACGTATCCCATGCGCTTTAATTTCATTCCACTATTATGTTCCGGTTTTTAAAGTTGAATTGACTAGCCCATATCACAATATTTCAAAAACTATTTAAATTTAATCTAAGGGATTGTGAATAACAATACTCCAACAAAAATATCACTATCTATCTAAACAAAATTAATTATATTAAATTTTCCATCTAAGTATAGTTAACCACCAGCGATTTTTCCGGACCGATACGACTTAGGGACCTTCAAGAAAAGAGCCTACTCCTTTTTAAAAGGCCGGCAACGCATCTGCAATTCCCCTGGTGTTGCGGTTGTTCATGGGCGGCGGTAGTCACTTACCATCAGGTGAGCCATGCTAGTTTGCCCCCTCTCCTATAAAAAAAGCCCATATTTTTGGATAAACGTGGAGATTACAGGCGTGATAATAAGTATGTTAGTAATTTATTTAAAAGTTTTTAATTATGTACATTAATTATTATATACTAAGCACTTACTAAACAAATATATTTATAGTTTTATGGCCATGTTATCTGAGGCAACAATACAAAATATGTTCAAGTGTTTTAAGCGCTAGTTATTGAAACAGGAAAGTCTTGCTCCTGATTGTCTGGAGACGACCCCACGGCCTAACGAGGTAGTCTTTGCCTCCCCTTTGTATTATTCGCCACCGCAATCCCGTTGCCAATTCCCTTGTTTTACTAAGATTATCAGAGACATTGCTGTAAATTTAATCGTTAAAAGCCAATATTTAACTTCGTGAAAGATTTGAATATTTTGTTTATTGTTTTATTTGTTTACACTATAACTGAGATTATTATACTGTTTTATATCTTTAAATAAAACTTTGCAAATATAATAAGAATTTAAAAAACAAAATTTTTGCAGTTATATAAAGATAATTCAAAGGAATATAGCAACAAGGAAACATCATTTTTTCTTCTAAAATGGCTTATGTTAAATAAATCGCCAGATGATTTTTACGCGGTAGAGCCATGCTGCAACTATATTAGTAGTATAGTTGTAGCACGAATGGGTCGGCTCGACCGGGGAAGGACCACGCTCTCATAGAATACCAGCGTAAAATTGCAGCTCAATGCTGCTGTGTTTCGTATGGTGAGTGTAGAGAACCGGAGACCCTTTTTACTGGGAAAGAGGCATTTCATCTTAGTCCTCACGGGTGACAACGCATCTGCATTTTGATTCGTAACGAGGATAGATGTAGATGTATATGGGCCGCAGCAACCACTTACCATCAGGTGGACTGTGTGCTCGTTTATCACCCGATCCTATGAAAAAAAAAATGTTAATTATTTTTTTTTTGATAGTAAGTAACATGATTTTAAAATAAAATATTGCCTAAATCACTCTTGGTATTGCTCTCTATCTATTCTTGAAGTTACATCACAATCGGTTCAGACATTCGAAAATTAATAATTATCTATCTCTTAGTAACATAAAAATAACCACCTGAGTTTATTAAAAATCAATTATTTTAATATTACAGGCGGACATTTCAGTTTTATTTATTATACGTAGGTATAGTTACTTGTTATGTTAGCACTGTTTTATTAGCACTTGGCGCATCTTACTCAAGTAGCAAAAAGTCAAGGAAATAGAATTATTTCTTAATATTTTTTTATATATTGATAAGTTGAATCGTGGCAGAATGAGAATCCGTCATTAAGATTTCTAATATTTACGCGAACACTACTACGTTGAATAAAACTACTTTTACAGATTTTACCGCCGAAGAATATTAATCAGTTCTTAGCATCCGTCAAGTGTAATATCCATATATAAGATGCATAAGTTGTACAAGCTTGATTGTGAACGTGGTCTTTCTCACATAGGACAAACAAAAAGATTTATAAAAACCCGCATGAAAGAACATAGAGCTGACCTGATACACCAACGTTCCGGGAGTCTGCAGTTTGTGATCATATCCTAGACGGCCCCCGCCATTATATCAAATTTGACAGATCACAAATCCTCACGAAACGACACCGAAGGATGATCCAAGCCTCACGGCTATTGAAATTTAAAAAACATCCTAATTTTAATAGAGAAGGAGACTGGGTACTTGTACCACCTGCTTGGGATCCTGTAATTAATAAAATTAAAACGAAACTCAAGCATACCACTGCAAGACTTCAAGATACAGTAAGCTCATTCCGCGTAGATCGGATCAAAAGTAATAACTAAAAAGTTTATTGTACTGCGAGTTAACTTTGATATCTGGGCGTCAATCACCTCAGTCCCACGTGACCATGGGTGCTGCAGAACATCCGCAGCGTCGAATTAAAAATAAGTAGCATTAAACGCGATAAAATTCGTAAAACTAGTTTTATTCAAGAATCTGTAATTTCTTAAAACACCGGGTATATAATACTAATAAATGTACCAGAAAAATCGTGATCATTTATTTATTTCGAACCATCTCGTTTTGCCAGTGAGTAGTTAGTAGTTAAAATAACTCGCCGTTTCTCCATAGTGTCCTCCTGCGCAGCGAACTCACCTCACACCTTAGTATAATAAAAGGTCCAACAGGTAACGCTACTCATCAATAACAGTACGCCAGCCATTTATCTATACATATCTATACATATAAATAAAATTGAAGTGTATGTCTCTAATATTAAAATAACTAGCTTCTATCAAGCTACGGGATTATTGGCGTGCTATTAAGACATAATAACCATTTTTAATTTTTTTACCTTCTGTCTGTCTGTCTGTCCAAGCTAATCTTCGGAATGGCTGAAGCCATTGTGATGAAACTTTACGAATAGATAGAGAGTAATGCCAGGAGAGATCGAAGCTATATTTTATCTGAAAAATTGAAAACGTTTTGAAAAATTGATATAAAAAATGGTATTTAATTATCTACCTAAATAATGCCACATTACTAAATCCTATCCAGACGAAGCCAGGGCGGGTCGCTAGTAAATAAATATAACCCTTTAAAAAGATTCGTAAAAAGGTATTAAAGGATAAAACTTGAAAATGGTTGCGTGATGCGACGGTACTGTAATCTTTTTAAAACCTTTCCTATGTCGGTACGAGATCCATGTCCGATCCGCGAACACTACAAGTACAGTTTTCATTGTCCATGAAGAATACCGTTTTATTGCTTGCGAAACCAAATAACCTCTTTTATATCTCACTTTTATATCAGAATGCGCTTATCGCAACGGCGCGTCTGCGTTTTCGATAAATGAAGTGAATGTCATGCTAACATCGCGTCGGTTTTCATATTAACTAATAAAAATCAGAAACATTTTAAAATCGAGCATTTATGAACGCATGTATAAATTTTTTATCTTAAAATAATTTTGAAAATACTTTTGTAACATGAAAAATTAAATAAGTTTGTTTTAATAACGATAACGATATGATATTTTTTTATGTATCATTTTATTTTCTGCATCAAAAGTGTATGAGTGTGAGTGTTTATAACAATCACAATATTATCAACAGGCGTGTAAAGCTCAAAAAGTATATATTATTTGAAATATAAATAGGAAGAGAAATATACTACTCTGTTAACGAAGCATATTTTATTTACGAAGTGTTGAAAAAAACCGGTATAAACTTATATATTTCGACATGATGTGATAGTTCGGAAACGACCCTTCAGCCAGGGCTGCCACACATTAAAAACCTCAATTACTTTACTACACATAACTGTAATATAATACTAAAATACATATAGAACTATTATTGAAACCTATTATTGAAGCTCAAATTTTGCCTTCTTTAAAAAATAAAAATCAAACAAATGATATTTAGCTTTACAAATATTATTTACTTTGCCTAATTATGTTTGAAATTTTCCCTAGACTTCTTTTATAGGATAAGGGTGACAAACGAGCACACAGTCCACCTGATGGTAAGTGGTTGCTGCAGCCCATAGACATATATTACAAATCAAAATGCAGATACGTTGTCACCCATGAGGACTAAGATGGAATGCCTCGTTTCCAGTAAAAACGGTGTTCGTTTCTCTACAAATTATTTAAAAACTATTTGTTTCAACACTTATAAATAATATCTTTACATATCATCCTAATACGATAGTGTGACTGTTCTATATACTATATTATACGCATTTATACTTTTAAATCTGATACATAACAAATAAGTGTATAATGCTAACTTTGTGAATTCACTCAGGGGACAATAAACAAATCTATTTCTCTGGTTGATAACCAATTAAAAAAAATTACGAGTGCAGAATTAATTTGACAACATTATATTTTTTTTTAATTTGACGCATTAAATTTGTCCTTCCGTTCAGCACGGCCAGCGGTTGTGGCCGGCGTTGTGTGTATCCGTCCGGACATACATGTATAATTGTTTTAGTATGCCAGAATTTTAAAAAAAAACTATGAGTTTCTAGTAAATATATGAAACCAGAGAAAGTTCTCTCCTAGTCCTAAGTTCATTATATCCGGCCATTCCTATAATGAATAAGGGTGTTAAGAAATAAAGTGAGTTACACGCCGTAAAGTAGCATATTATACAAATATCTCACAAATTAGCTTATTCATCCAAATAAAATATTGTAAATTTTATGAAGTTGCTTCTATATTTATATTTAATATATATAAAAGCGATATATATTATATACGGTAATACATTGAATAATTATATTATATTTGTTTTTAAATGTTTAATTTATTTTAATATCTTATCTGATAATAAAACACAGAAATTAATATAGTCTAAACTAATCTGTTGAGTATTATAATGTAAAGTAGACAATAAAAAATTACGTGAGAATTAGAAAAAAACTAATACATATGTTACACATCAATTCATATCAGGTTATAGTAATTTTCAAAAATATACAGGAATACTGCTGCCTTGTAAGAAAATATATTAAATAAGTCACCAGCAACCCTGTGGCTCAATAGATAGGTCCGCAGCCGTGCACACAACGAAGGAGGGCGATGAAATGAAGCATGGTGAGTACTGCGACGTAACTGCCGGAAGTAATGTCAAAGCTTTCATTGTTTCCCCCGGCACAAAGCGCACGCGCCGCTACACCGCCCAAATGAACATTCTTACAATGCTTTGTGAGCTGTTTTAATTGTATAGACTTCATATTGCGTAAAACGTTTTGTTCTTAAATAATAGCTAGCTTTTCCTCGTGACCTAGAAGACTTCAGATCTATAATAGAGGTCTTTGGGCCCGTGGTTAATGATCGAAAAGTGTTTGTAACTCAATTTTTTTTGCTATTATTTTGAAAACTAAGTACGATATGGGAAAATGCTTAAAATGGGAATTGAAGGGTTATTGATTTCATGTAAAATAGATCTTATAGCCTTATACTTCAACACTAATAGTATTGTTGTAAAAAAGGCGTGGGACTAAAAAAATGTCGAAAATCAATTTTGCATCAAAGAGATAGAAGATAAAGAGTGTAACGGCCTTTTTATGTCTTCGAAACTTTTTTTATATCTTTTGTAGTTTTATGAGATAAATAGCAAAAACCATAGATTTTATCAACTTTTCGATTTCATAAAAGTGGCTTTGCTCCCTATCTGTTCATGCAGTTTCATCACAATCGGTTCAAACATTATGGATATGGCCGGACAGGCAGACAGACTGGCAGACAGACAAGAATTTTAAAATGGTTGTTCTTTTTTAACAGCATGATAATAGCATCGTGAGCTTAATATTAGCCAATGATTTCGATATTACAGACAATTCAATTCTACTTATATGTAGATTACTTTACAATTAATGACTTTTTTGTAATGATCATTCATTCACTTGACATATGCCCATGCACATGCACGCTTACATTTATATGGCAAAGTAAAAAAGTTTCACTGGTTTTGTAAAATATTATTTACTTTTGCATGTCTTACCAGGTCGTCACTCCATCTAGTGGGGGGGGGAGCGCCCTACACTTCATCCGCCGGTACGAGGCCACCACTAGAGAACCTTTTTTCCCCATCGGTTGTCGGTTCTACGAGCTATATGGCCGGCCCATTGCCACTTCAGCTTAATAATCCGTTGGGCTATGTCGGTTACTCTGGTTCTACTGCGGATATTCTAATTCAATCGGTTCAAGTTCAAAAGTGTCACAATTGATACTTGCAACACTGCAAGTAAGGTGCACACGATATGAATTTCCTTGTTTCTAATCGATGTTTCAGTTTTTTTTTACAATCAGGTTATGTAAGGTATTAATTTATTTAATTTTTACGAAAATAAATAGGCCAGCAGCGTTGATTTCCGATCATTTGATTAATTTTCAATAATTCATTTTTTTATAGGATAAGGGTAACAAACGAGCACACAGTCCACCTAATGGTAAGTGGTTTCTGGAGCCCATAGAAATCTACATCTGTCTTCGTTTGCGAATTAAAATGCATATGCGTTGACAGGACTAAGATAGAATGCCTCTTTTCCAGTAAAATGGGTCTCCGGTTCTCTACACTCATCATACGAAACACAGCAGCATTAAGCTGCTATTTTACGCTGGTATTCTGCGAGAGCGTGGTCCTTCCCCGGTCGAGCCGACCCATTCGTGCTACAACTATACTATAAATATAGCTGCAGAATGACTCTACCACATAAGTATTGATAATTTAATTTTCTTATAATATAATGAATTCTGTAGTAGCGGCTAATTTTATTAACATACTTGCACAACAACAGTAATTGTAAGTAATCTCACATATCTGGCCTTAGGACCAACAACAGCAAATTATATTTGACGGCTGTGATCTACATATTTGTGGGCACTGTAGAATTATAATTTTTTTTGTAAATTCCTAAAAGGCTGAGTAAACTTAGCTTCATATGATTAAAAACATATCTGTAATAATTTACTATGAAATTTATATTATATAATACAATTATAAATTTATATAAACTATAAAATCGTATTTACAACTTAGTAAAGCTTCAAGATATTTTGTTACTTCTGTGTACATTCATACCTATGTAGCCTATTTGTTAAGTATTCAAAACACCCGAAAATATTTACTAGATTCAACCTCATATTCGTAGCCATACGTCACGTGTTATTATTGGTCACATATTTGCAGCAATACGATGGGGGTTCGCTTACTGAACAAACTAATCTGAAAATTACATGTCCACCGTCTAGTACTATATTATCCTATGCGATGCAGAAAGTAGCCAAAATGGACATTGTAATGTTGACAAACTCTACTTTGTTAACGTTTCCTATTTAAATAAAAATTTATTAAAGCTACGATTACCAATTTCCAAATTAAAATTAGTTTCAAATAGCCCCCACATTATGTCAATAAAAAATTATAACCATTGACCGAATTACAAACATTCCTTATTAATAAAAGTAATGTTATCCTTTTTTGCCGATAAATAATAACAAATTAAAAACACTTCGACTAAATTGTATAATTTATATAAAATAATATTGATTGTTTATGATACCATATTTTAGTTTAGCTTTGCTCAGGCAAACGTCATCGTCATATGTACCTACCTAGCAATAATGCAACATATTTGTGACAAGCAATTAACAATTTCAATTTGAATCTCAAAGTATGTTACTTAAGTTAATAAACGAGGACACAGAACAGAACATGACAAACGAACACACAGCCCACATGATAGTAAGTGGATGCTGTGGCCCATAAACGTCTACATGTATCCTCGATTATGAATCAAAATGCAGATACCTTGTTACCAATAAAAGGGTTTTCATCATATGAAACTCTGCAGCATTATACCTGATCATCTAATTTAATACAACACGGGCCTCTAAAAATCTAAAACAATAACTGTAAAGCACGCAAGTTTAGATTTGTTACAACATCAAAATTTATGAACAAAAGTTTGTAAATGATCAAAGTAAAATTATGTGGAAAACAATACTTCTATTTTGTAAAGTTAATCGATTTGAAAGTTCCCCACACAAATCTATTTTTTTTTTATATGTGGTAGAGCCACGCTGTAACTATATTATGCTGGAACATGCATGGGTCAGTTTAAACAAGGAAAAGACCTCGCTCTCACATAATACCAACATGATTCTCCTGTTTACGGTCATTACAAAGAACCGGAGACCCTTTTTACTGGTAACAAGGCATTCATTCCTCTTGGTTTTCAAAGTTGACAACGCATCTTTATTTTGATTCTTAGTCGAAGAAAGATGTATAGGTGTTGGGTCACAGCATTGATTTAATATCGGGTGGCTTGTGTGCTCGATTTACTCGTAATAATGATACTAAAGAAATTTCGTAACAAATGTAAATGTTTCTCAGTATATTTTTAGTACTTGTTTTTATTTTCAGTATTAATTTTAGTCAGAACGGTATGCCGTTATACACTATGGTGTGGTGGCAAGTTTTCGATGCAGCGTTATGAATGGCAGCTTCGATTGCTTCACGGAACAAATTACTTTGTATGACCTACCGAAAACTGTGCTGGAACTAAAAGTTTAACCACATGCACTTAAGGTTTGTAAAAGGTGCCCATGATGTGGAAATATTCCTAGTTTATGTGTAGATTTTTTGTAAATTCAGATAAAGCAGACTACTAATACTATTTCATATTTTTTTTAAGAAAATTATATATTTTTACGTAACAAATAGTCCTACGCGCAAAAGTTAGCCTTCCCAGTTGTCTCAAGTATGATTTTTTTTTGTGACTGTTATATTCCGACAAGTCCTACCTGTTTCATTACTTATAAAATATTTACGTAATAAAATCCGATAAACGTTTCCACAAAGTAGAAAATCCTACCCTGTGAGGTCGAGACATTAATTTCAAGCAAGCAATAAAGGGGCAGCGAAATGTCTTCACAACGATGCGGTGGCGGCGCGGCGCGACGGCCCGCGCGGCAACGCTCTTAAACGCCTCTCTATAAATTTCTCAATAAAAACTCTGCTTCGTCACAGTCATTGTAAAGTAAACCTTCTGGAAACTGTCTAGAAAATATATTTTTCATAAAACAACACCAAATAGATGTGCACTTTCGTAAATGACGGTAACCGAGGCAATAATTTACTTTGATATGATTCTCCATTCGTGTTATGGAAACAAGCGAAACTAAAATTTAAAACTTTTCATCAGAGCCTTAAATTAAACAAACCGAATGACGAAAGTGCAATTTTTAGCAAATTATTTAACCTATAGGAGATTAACGCCGTGGCTTTTATCTTGCCGCGTCGTAAAATGTAATCAAGCCTTATTCAATTAAATTTAGCGGCATCATAACAATCTCAGCTATTTCATTTTAAATTGACGAGCCACTAACAATATTTATTACACTTATTTCATTAACTTATGTAATATGAATTTGCAAAGCATTTTAATTCTGAGTTTAAGATGATGTGGACAATTGGATTGGATACGATAATTAATCATTATAAATAATATTTATAAAGATTATATTATTATTCTTCCGTACGAGTGTTCGACTGACTGAACTCCTACTCAACGGCTGGACCGATTTCGGTGAATTTTTTTGTGTATGTTTGAGTGGATTCCTAGATGATTTTTTAGCTTGTTTTATTGACTTCATTATTATAAAAATACTATAAATAGCGCGCTCAAATGCCTTCCGATCAATGCATTCCGGGTCCTCCCAACTTTAGGACGTATAACCTTTTTTCCGCCGCACACTCCTGTCGATGCACACCGATAGAGTATGTAAACTAAAGTGCGACCCAGGACCACGAATGATACTTTGTAAAGATTTCATTTATTTATTTAATTAATTAATTAATAATTTTCGATTTTTTTGTATTTTATATTTATCTCCATAAGAGCCGTCGTAGCTCAAAGGCTAAGCACTTGAGGTAAACGCAACCAACGTGGGTTCGATCCCCGCCGAAACCATTAAAATTGTTAGTTACAATTATAAGTACTGACTTACCACTTTCTCCGAGGTGAAGTCGTGAGAAAAGCTGTATGTTGACATGTAAAGCCCACCAACACACATTGGGGCGGCACATCAATAACAATTACCATTGACAGCGCCTTTACGTCGTATCAATAAGGGCAATTTTAGGTGACTTCAAAAAAAAGACTTCTCGACTGTAATTTTTTGTATGTATATTACACGGTGTCATATAAATTACAATACACAAAATAAAATCTTAAAAAATAATAGTATCAAAATGATTCGTGCTAGTTGCTTAGTTGGTATCACGCAGTCACGCACACAGAGAGAACATTGTAGTGTGCGTTAATATTATACCCACAGAGAGCATTATATATTACAGACATAGAGAAAACAGCTGATATTTCAGAGTGGCGCTATCTGTTTCTAATTGCATGAACTAAAAATTTGCCATACATACGTATAATGAGAACCTATAACATATAGATTTATTGAGACCGAACTAAGAGAACTGAATTTTCGCCTTATAGTGACGTGCTAGCGGGAAAAATAATATTTGTTATTTTAAATAAATATTTCCCATTTACACGTCACATTATGACGGAAATTCAGTCCAATTCATAGTTTGGCCGCATTATACATTATTTTGTGTACTGTTTACGTACTAGAAATATATTAGAAAATATCATAGAGATACGACTGGAAATATATGTACTAACAGAAAATATTTTTGAGGGAACACAAAAAAAACACAAATAATATGTTGAATAAAACTATTTTTACGGATTTTATCGCGTTTAATGCTGTACTACCGTACGTCAGAGGTGTCACAAACAAGATTGGCTACATCTTGAAGCGAGCTTCTATAAGAACATTCTTCAAGCCGCCGAAGAAGATTAGTCAGTTGTTACCATCCGTCAAGTGTAATATTCCTCTACTAGATGCAGGAGTGTACAAGCTTGATTAGAGCATTTGTTTACGATCTATAAAAACCCGCGTAAAAGAACACATAGCTGACGTGAAGCACCAACGTTCCGGAAAGTCTGCAGTTTGTGATCATATCCTAGACGGCCCCCGGCATTACATTAGATTTGATAAACCACAAATTCTCGCGAAAGAACATCGATTCCTGCCAAAGACGATACGTGAGGCTATTGAAATTATAAAACATCCTAATTTCAATAGAGAAGGAGGCTGGGTACTACCACCTGCTTGGGATCCTATAATTCATAAAATTAAAACTAAACCCAAGCATACCACTGCAACACTTCAAGACACAGTTAGTTCATTCTGCGTAAATCGGACCAAAATTATTAATTAAAAAAGCTGAAGGTACTCCGGTTTAACTCTGACATCGGGACGTCAATCACCTCAGTCCTCCGTGACCACGGTTGCTGGAAAGCAACCGAAACGTCGGGAATATAAAATAAGTTAATTAAACGCGATAAAATTCGTAAAAATAGTTTTATTCAATGTATAGTGTTCGCGTAAATATAAGAAAGCATTATGTAAATAAATAACATGATTAATTTTTATTTTCTCCTTTTCTTAAAATATTCATAACATTATTTTTGTATTGCGTCCTCTACATCATAATCCAATCTGGTGCCCTTCAACAATTTATTAACATCACGACACCAGTTGCAAATGAAGAACTTCGAACTCAAATCAAAGATATAGTTTGATAGTTCGGACTTATGGTTTTCACATTTAATGAAATCCATATTAATGGTTATACATAAAACTGTTTTTATATATTGCCTTATATTTTTTATGTATTGCTGAAAAACATTCTACCAATTGACTGGAAGGGTATGTCAACCACCTAGTAGTTTTACTATACTCCCTCATTTTTATAGTCTCAATATCATTTATTGCATACAACTCGCTTTTGCATGATATGCAAGTTTTGCAAATTTTACTTGCTTTGCGCAGAACATAACCAGTTACATAATTAATTGCAGAGTTTATTTTTGGGTTATCTTTTTTTAATATTGAAGTCTACAATAATATTGTCGTCTATGTGATCAAAATTAATTTCAGTTGTGTTATTTTTATCAACGTTTTTATCTTTTAAGAGTAAATTTCCAAGGTTACTGAATACTTCACAAGCATCTTCTTCACAATTTGAGCCAGGAGAATAGCTACTAGTTAAATTATTTATCAAAAGTGAGGCAAATGCATCTTCAAATGCTGCACACGATGGTTTCGCATTTTGAGCTCCATGACTTCGTATACATCCGAAAAAGTTTTCAAGGTCCTGGTTAAAGTGCTTAAGCCATATGGATTTCAACTTAAATTCATTGAATAATTTTTCTTTTAAATATTGAATATTATTAATTGTTTTAACCAGTTTGTAATTGATGGCGGTGTACATACCCTTCCGTCAATTGTAACAAATTTCAAAGCAAGAACTTTTTTGGCATCATTCCATACCTTCTCATGATTTGAGTTCAGAATAAACTGGCGGAGTAATTCCTTACCACTTCTTTTTTTACTATTGTCATAACTTCCATTAACTGAATCAAATAATTCGTCAAAAAAATAATAGAATATCAGCTGTCCCTGTGCATTCTTCTGGTAGAACACCTTTTTCTGAAAAAGAAATGGATTTTTACTCAACAGGTTTATACGCTATAATACATATATACTATAGTATGAAACAGTATTTCAAGTTTCCTGCAATCTCAGTCAGTATGGTAGACCCTCGAGGTGTGGGGTAGAGGTAGAGTATCATCTGTTTACATATTTTTTTTTGTATTTTGGAAGTTTGAGCTTTTTATAGTTTTCATTTTTCAACATATAATAGAAATAAAACAGTTAAACAATTACCAGTTAAGTACCCCATGCCATTACTAAGTGTTAATACGGTGATTATGCCGTTCTAGAGATCCCTATTCCCGGGATCTATCTTCTACTTTCATAAATCCATATGTATGAAAGTAGAAGATAGATCTCGGGAAAGAAAAAATATAATAGTATGTATTTTGAATTTCTTATATGTAGGATGATGTAAGTGATATATATGTGTATTTAGGACTTTAATAAGATTACTCCTTATACTAAACTTAACTGTAATATATAATTATGTAGTGTGGGCTACAACACTACATTACACTAAAAATTCCAAATACATTGGAAACATATTAGGAAATAATTGGGCAATCGAAACCGGAGCAGAGTTGGAAAACACATTGTAATTTCCTCTTTGATTAACTCCAACAATGAATTATGTTTGATTTTGATTAATAGAGATATCTACATACCGTACGTGTGTGCATTTTCCGCGCATAGTTCATGAAAGATAGTTAACATTTGTATAAATTGATAGTCAGTTGATAAATCAAAATAACTAGGCCTCAAAATGTACACATTTTTTACATATTATGTTTAAATTAAAGTCAATAACTTTATTTACCGTAAATGTATATAGACCGAAATGATGGTTCATTACCATGCTAATAAACCATACTATAATAGCGTTTGGCTGCAGGGCCGTGGGTTCGAATCGTACGTAACGTACGTGTACGTAATTCTTACATATAATTTTTGGGAATTTTGTGTATGTAAAACGCTTAAATAATACAGGAGAAAATTCCAGTGTGGAGATGTCTTTTCTATTGTATCATATCAAAAAAGATAATGCATCTTTTTTAAAATTTCCATAAATACTATATGCGTAAATCCTATATAATTCACGGAATGTTTAACCAAATTTACATGATTACCAGCAAAAGTAGTGATTATATACTCTTTGATTACAAAATTTTTTTGGATACAAAAAGAGTAAACGAAAGACTTAACACCTTAGTAACCGACCAACATCTTGAAATAACATTACACCATTAGCACTCATCCATTTGTCCAGTGAAGAAAAGGCCTTGTTGATTTAGAAGCCCCTTCGTTTATTTCAGACTGTCTCAATCACAACTTTTCTTTTTTGCACTTAGAATAGGTTCTTAATTTTCGTCTTTTGCGATATTATCTTACAGGATATTTAATTTTATGCATCAAATTTCTATTTCATTGCTCACAGTTATAAAATAAAGGGCCGATTTCCCAATCCTGAGATAAAAGTTATTCGTGAAATAAGTTATAACCTGAATAAATATAAAAATCTAACAATTGAAATATTTTACTTTTAAATACTAATATCTCACTACATTTCACAAGTTTCGTTGGAAAACCGGTTGCACGGTGGAAAAAGGTTGCACTTCTCTGGAATTCCTTGCCCGAAGACGTTAAAAACGCCTAAATAAGACTTCTTTTAAAGATTAGTACGTGAATACTTTTTAGTGACATCAGACGTTAGTTAGTATATATATATATATATTTATTTTTCCTCAATGATCTTTTATTTCTGGCACCCATCACATTTCTAAACGTCCCGGGTGACTAGGTGAGAATTCAAAAGACATTAAGTACCCCCTTTGTAATTATTTTAGTTAAGGTGTACAATTTAGAATAAATAAATAAATACTACTAAAATTTTTAATTTGTTTATGTTGTATTTTATTCTATAAAGAACTTTTATCTGACGGTATAAAAATCGACGCTTATTAATATATAATTTAGTTTCAGTGCAGTAGAATCTATTTTACAAAAAAATTGCTAGTAGAACATTTCGCACAAAATTGTTGTGCACGTGAGGACGATATCACACAGTTGTTATAATTTTCAGACAGACTAGCTCGGAATAATATCTAATCGATTGTGACTGTAACCGGCTTGCACGCTCCAATCTAGCGGCTGTTCCATAAAAGTTCCGCGCTACTGATACCCTGTAGGCTCCTCTACGATACGAATTTCTCTCGCAGCCTCGTAATAGCCCATCGCTGAGCTTATTACTCGACGCCATCTATTGAGAACGGCTTTACAGGGAAATCCCGAATAGGTTGTAGTCGGTGCTAAACTTAATATACTTGCAGCGTATTTTCTTTTCAACTTTCATACCAGTGATATTATCAGATAATTTGAAAAAGTGTTATATAATTTTATATGCCGTTTTTTTTTGAGGTAACAATTTCTAATTTTCACTTCGTAATCAGAAAGTTTTGTAGAAGAATTAATTAAAATTTACGAAATAATACTTATCTCATCATTACATTTTTTAAATACTTCATTAACAAAACAAAATAAAAAATTCTTTGCGTCCCTTCTTTAATAACAAAAATGAAGCATTTAATTTAACTTCAGATCCGAAACTTCTTAGGCTTCGGCTCTTAGAAAGTTGTGAGTGAAGTGTTGTAAATACTAATTAAAGTGTGCTCAAGTTTGACAGTAGCTCCGTATTGGCGGTCGGACGCCGGCATCTTGCGTCTAACTTTTATCCTTCCACTATAAACAACCTGTTAACCAAACGTATCCAGCGAATAGTCGTTAAGCCCCGTTAAATTTCTATGCTTGTTTTCAATTAAAATAAAATTACAATTGTCTATCTCTAATCGGTACTTAGGTAGTAGTGGGGTAAGAACAGAAATAGTTCTATTCCAATTTGCGAGGCAGGCTAGCCGGATACAATTACAGGCGACGTTGACCGCATCGGTTCGTAGAAATATAAGCTCTTATCCGTAATGGTGCTACTCTCTCATTATAGTGATCCTGAGGCGGCGGTAGGTACACCTTTATGACGCTCTCGTTCCGCCTTCATCTTCCCGACACTTACGAGCTTTGAATATCGACTTGCACTCTTCACTACTTCAATAAAACTAATCGGTATTAAAATTTATTAATTAATTTTTATTGCAGTCTCACTGCGGGATATCGATTGCTTATCATAGATTTTGATCGTCGATTATCAATTATGCCGTTTAAGCTTCTGATATAGCTTCATAAAATAATTTATATAAATATAGCAGCCCTTTATTACTATATATTATAAAGGAATAGTTTTTCCCCAAACAACTCACTAGCATGTAATGCATCATTACGTGCTTAATGTATCTTGTTCATTAATTAACGAGGTTCTGCCGAGCAAGAAATTATTTAAATTTATTATTTTATATAATATTTTACAGAATACATTATTGTACAGAATACATTAGAAATAAAAATGTTCATCTGTACACTATTAACATGTTTTTACAATATGACGTTACGTCCATACGAAAATTTTGAACCTAAATCTCACAGACTTATCCATCTGCCTTAGATTATTAATAGGTCATCGCTGAGCGCGCGAAGACCTATCAATAATCTAAACCATCTGCATTAAGTGTGGCTGATGAAGTCAAATTTATAAAAATATGAAATACGTTAAAAGTTACAAAACAGTATTAAGCTAGTTTTTTTCCTGTCTCGCTGTCATAAGCGCGATTGCTGATCATGAAGTCCCAGATTCAAATCCCGGTTTGGACCAGGTTCGAATCAGAATTTTTTATTGATTTTTTCTGTAGCAGCACGGAGTCAGGTCATTTTTAGGTTTTACTCCCGTGCCCCGTAAAGCACGTAATGCCATTGCTCCTGCGCCTAATCTGCTACCGGTCGCGTCGATTTGCAATCCCATTGTACTACGAGAGAGAAGCACCAATGTTTGCGTGTACATTCGTGCACTATAACCCAGTCCTGCACAGATGGCCAGTCTCCATTGAGACTGGTCGCAATAACGGAAATTCGGTTTGGAGGACATTATTAATATAGCTACAAGGCATATGTTTTAGTTTGAACGAGGAGGAACTAAGCTCGCAGAGAATATCATTTATACGCGGTAGAGTCACACTACAGGGTACTATTGATTCACTGATAGGTCGGAGTGAACATAAAAGACCAGCGTGAAATAGCAGCACAATGCTGTTTTATTTCGTATGGGTGTGACGAGAATCTATATAAAATTCTATTTAGGATTTTTCTACTACCCAACAAGAGCCTTGGTAGCTAGCACAAGGACTAAGCGCTCGCTGTAAATTTCACAGTACGCAAGCAACTCCGGTTCAATCCCCGTCGGCACTAATGAAATTGTTAATTGTTAATTAAACAATTTTAAATGCTAATTGGCTACGTGCTTAACGGTGAAGGAAAATATCGTGAGGAAACATGCATGTCTGAGAAATAAGAAAAAAAATATTTCGAAGACATGTGAAGTTTGCCAACACTCGTTCAGGCAGCGCGGCGGACATTTCCTTGCACTAAAACGCTCTCAGAAATAAATGGAGGTTTGTGCCCAGCAGTGGGACGTATATAGGCTGCAAGAGTGAGATCGATTTTAGCGAGCGACGACAACAATGTCGCGATAAATAATTGAATTTAGCTGTATCTTATTATTGTAAAACTATTCTGTATATTATTTAATAATAAATAAAATAAAATAAACTTAATACCCAACAACAAAAGAGTAAAATAAACATATATCTAACATAGAAAAAAAAACGATACCTATACCTATATAACTGCTTCTGGTTCTGCGTTCAATTGGACTTTATAGACGGTTAGCAAACATTCATATTCAAGTCAAATAAATATCCAATGTACTGCACCGCTGAGATTGTACATTTTCCTTTATACCAACTGACATCATAAAGCTAGTTAAACTGGAAGCCGTAACGTTTTTCTTGTAGCTCACGGTTCACTATCCTACTTTTATTGTAGCGGCCCTTCCGTAAAAGCCAATACACAACGCGTGGAGTGGTTAATGCGCAGACCGTTATATCAATAAAGAGGGGGTAACAGGTGGAACAGGGGTGGCAGGAACACCTGTCTCCACCTCCAGGTGTCGCCTTCGTGTCGACTTTCCTCCGATACTTAAAATATTGCGCGTCATCTTCCTTGATCCGGTTACTCGTTTGTTCAACGGGATTTGCTGATGTTTCAAAATAATCTTAGCCATTTGTTTCAGTGTTTTACGAATTACATAGCGAACAAAACACAATTCTTCGTTTCATCATTCTTCTAAAAAGTTAGTTTCGGTTTTAGTTAATTTTACTCTTTCTACGTAGTTCTATTCGTAATACACGTTATCGAAATTTCGGTTAGATAACGGACAAATTCATTTTAACCCCTTTCTATCCGATTTTATTTTTATTTGTTCTCTCATCTGAATTGTTTACGTATTTAAATATATGTTAGGGATTTATCCTCTAGAAAGAACGATAAAAGCGGTAAATGTCAACATACTGTACAAGAAAAACCTCAACTGTTTTCTTTTTTCTCTTTGCTCAATGTTTTTGAAAGTCGGCAAAATTTCCCGAATAAGTATTCAGTTGTCCATATTGAATAATAGTTGTAAAGTTATGCAAATACATAGTAAGTAATAAGTATAGAAGAATTTACCTTTTTTATTTATTTAATGTTGTTTTTGGTTCAATGTGTATTAGTATACAATAAAGAATATAATGATAAATTGATTTCATTCCCTACACCATTAATGATGATGCTTCTACGTCCAGCGGTTTGAGCTGTATCAATGTATTTCATATAAAACTTGTATCCTCGTTTTAAAACAGGATAGATTTTAAAATAATAAATGATAATTTCATTATTTTAATTAAAGTGTTAATGCATCAATTTTCAAATTGAAAAATACATTAATTACTTTTTCTTCTTCCATTTTTGAATGTCTTATGGAATGTCTTGTTGGGGGTTGTTTTAAAAATCTCAAAATGCGTTTTTATTTATTTTATTAACAGAGTATTTTCAATAAGCCTCTGGTAAACCGCACCGTAAAATAAAGTTGTATAAAAACTTTAACATGCTATTTCCTCCTCTTAGTGGTTACAAAAGACAGCTACTGTTCAAATTTCAGATTTCTACGTCAAACGGTTTAGGCTGTGCGTTGATAGATGAGGATCATGCCCGAACACAATCCAACTTAATAGCTGTCACTTTATTAAAAATCCCCTAAATTTAAGCATTCCTCAAATTAAAATGAAATACTGAAACATCACTCAAGTGATTTAAGGGTTTGATTAGCTGGGCAGTCCTTAAATGTTTAAATCACGGTAACATTAATTTATAAAACTTTATTCTTCTTGGCAATTTTACAACATTTCAATTTAAATATCTTTTATGCAACCTCATCTACATATAATAAATCTGTAGAAAAGTGGTGTCTGGGTTTTTAGAATTTTTGTCTGTTTTTCTGTCTGTCTGTCTGTGTATTCCGGATTCACGCAAAAACTACAGAACCGATTTACCAAACCAAACACAACGTTGCTATTTCATGATATGGTCATATGATGATATCATTAAATCGTTTTTCACTGCTAGCGGCGCTGATAGCGTATTTTTAACAGAAACAGAACTGTTAACAGAATTGACATCACTTTATGCCTTATTGATATAATAAATAAATGTTCGCTTCTATCGCTGATATTACTAGATAGTATACTTTTGGTTTTCATTATTTCGTTATTTATATAATAGCGCCATCTACTTATTTCTAAAAAAACTAAAATGTTAAGTTGTGTGTTCGTTTCTCATCATTGTCCTATAAAAAAAGGCTGTGACAGGGTGGAAAAGCATCTATTGTTTTTTTTAAGTTAGCTGCCAATATCCATTGGCTAAAGTAGCCTCTTACAATCAGGTCGACTGTTAGTTTATACATGGTAGACGCACGCTGCAGTGTCAAGGTTGCCGTACGAATGGATTAGCTCGACCTGGAATGGATGTTTTTTATAAAGAATATGGGTGCCCTACGAGCGCAAAGTCCATCTGATCGCAAGTGGATACTGTGGTCCATAGACATCTACGTCTATCCTGGATTAAGAATCAGAGCACTAAGAATACCTCCTTTCCAGTAAATAGGGTATAAGGATCTTCACTCACGCTACGAAACACAGCAGCATTATGCTGATATTTTACGCTGGTATTCTATGAGTACGTGGTCTTTCCAACCATATTATTGCAGCATGGCTCTATCACGTGGTAGAGGCAGCAACCAGATGAGAATTATTTGTCTATAAACCTAAACATTAATAGAAGCAACTAAAATTGGTCCGGGAATATCATTCGAAAACAATGTCGACAGCATAATTTCAATACTGCTGCTACCTTTACCCAGACATATTATGTATATATGTATATATTTGTGTGTATATACGTATAATATATGTATTAATAATAATTGTTATATATGGATTATTATGTATTTGTTTGTATTCATATGCATTTGTGTAATTTACAAGCCTTATTTTAATATGTGTTATCTCTAGTTATTAAAGTCACCTGTCACTAATTTTTCACCACGCCATGGGTTGACTGGCAGAGAATGTTGACTGGCATTAAGTCCGCCCTTTGTAACCTCTATGGTTAGAGTAATAAATTTTTTAAATAAAATAAATAAATAAATAAAATATAATTCACAAAAGTTATTATTTCCAACGTAAATAAAGAAAAACTCGAATAAAAATAGATTATAACCCTAAAACAATATTTATTAAAACAGAAATATTTCAAGTATTTACGCTTACTAAAACATTTCAAAACCCTCATACCATTACACTAAACAAACTCGAATGGATATTATACTTGTGATATCATATTGCAATTGTTGTTATTGAAAATCCCTCAACTGTCGCAAGTTTTCCAATACAACATCTACCTTGCAAATCAGATATACTTCATTTTAAAATTAAATGCATGTAGCAATAATGAACCTTTATGGAAACTGACAACACCGATAAAGTCACAGTATTGAATGTTGATTCCGTTTTGCTCTCTTCATATATCTATAACAGGCCATAAGCGTAAATGTATTTTGTAATGTTATTTTTATTTAAACATTTGGCTAAGTGGCAGGACTCTTTTTCTGCCTAGGAGTCCGTCCAGATAGGTACCAGCACTCTATAATTTATTCTACACTGAATTCCAATCTGAAGAGTTAGACCCAGTATGGTTACAAGTGGTGGTGATAACGTGAGATATGTTGTCATCACACACAATTGTAACCTTCTTTGTTTAAAGTTGGTTGCAGGTGTCAATGACCTGTAGTGGCCTTTTACCATGAGAGGGACTGTTAGTTTGTTTGTCATCTCAATGTCATAAAAAAAGCAATTAAATTTGTTTCTTTTAATGTATTTTCAAAAAGACACATCACCCCATTTAGCATGAGGGTGTTATAAGAGGCAACGGGAAATTCCAAAAAGATTTCATGGCATTCGAAAAATGTATAACCATTTCATAAACTCCATACATTATATATTCAGACCTGCGACCAGGCGCAACGTAGAAGGTGCCAGACGTCTGGTACTGTGATCGCCAATCAGACCATATTGATTTTTTTTATGTGATTAGGGTGACAAACGGGCACACACTCCACCTGATGGTAAGTGGTTGCTGCGGCCCATAGACATCTACATCTATTCTCGATTACGAATCAAAATGCAGATGCGTTGTCACCCGTGAGGACTAAGATGTAATGCCTCGTTTCCAGTAAAAAAAGGTCTCCGGTTCTCTACACTCACCATACGAAACACACCAGCGTTAAGCTGCTATTTTACGCTGGTACTCTGTGAGAGCGTGGTCCTTCCCCGGTCGAGTCGACCCATTCGTGCTACAACTATACTACTAATATAGCTGCAGCATAGCTCTACCACGTACCACACTTCCCTACAACAGGAAAGTCACATGTCTAGTCGTCGAATTCTACAGCCTGATATAAAAGAAGTAATTTATACGTTAACCGCAATAAAACCATTTATAAACATTTAAACGATTACGTCGAACGTAACCGAAAACGAAAATGAGATTTCCCACCCTAAATCAAATTACCATGAAATTTATCAAGCCATAATTAATTACTAAACGCAAATACTTAAAAATAACTCGGCTATATCACATTTAATTTTAATTTTCGAACCATAAATTCGGTTTAGCTCCCCGGAGCGGCGCGGGATTGAAACGTTGAGTTTCCGCAAAATTGCAGCGAACATTTTTATCCCTTTGTAATTGTAGTTGAGATATTTAAGATGGGATCTTTTTAGTCTTTGCAATTTTGTTTATCTTCTTGATTGTCGAGCAATAAAAAGCTGCAATAATTGTGGCTTACAACTCGGAAATTATAAAATAAATAATTATTTAAATAAAACTACTTTTACGTATACTTTATACAATTTTAGTGTTCGCGTAACTATAATAAATAAAATTTTGGTGAGTGATAGTATACTGGTATTAATCAATTATTTTTGTTTATAGTATAAAAAATAATATTGTTATAAAAAAAATCTTTAAATTTCTTATTAGTATAAGTAAAAAGTAAAGAATAATCACACCGCTTGTTAAATACTCAATTAAATTTGAATTCTGCGATGTTTTTGGTAAATATTTATAACGTCCTATAATTTCAACATTTATCTTTTTTATTTTATTTACATAACATAATATACAATATTTTAATATATACATATAACATTATTATTTAAAAACGAGTTTAATTTTAATAAATTAGTTAGATGTGTGCCCGTTTGTCGCCCTTATTCTATTAAAAACTTAAAATAACCAAATATTTTATACATTTCAAATAGGATGTGCGATTTAGGCATTCTAAAGGCGTCTGTGTTATAAAACTGTTCACACGCATCAGAGAGATCGCGAACATTTTTTTTAAACGAACTCAAGAAAGTCAAGGCAATCAACGTTCGTGCAGTAAACAACTTCGTAACTAAATTTTCCTACTTCTTTTGTCGTTTATGCAATCAAGGTATTCTTTTGAATCCACCCCATCATAAGATATTAGCTTGCCGTTGTCATACAAAATTAATATTAGATAACATTAGCCGTGCAGTGGCACAGCAAGAGATATTGCTGAGATATACATACATTAGGTTATACATTATATCACCCCGTGGGTGTCTTAAGAGGCGGTAGAGGGAAATGAGACAGGAGACGGGCAGCAACATCTTCCTGAAAACTCAAATTATTAAAAATTCGGTTACTGACCCGCCTGCCAACCGTGGCAGCTGTGGCAAACGCCTCGCCTACAAGACAATGTGCAATTAGTAAACTTTTGATAAGATGTAATGGATGAATAGAGACAAGTTTGTAGAGATGTTTGTAGAACTACAAGGAAAACGTATCCTACATTTTTTCTTCTGCAATTTAGCTGTTTTTACTTATAAATCGTGTCAATATAGTTGCGGTGTCAGAATATATACTACTCCATAATGTCCCGGGGGTGTCGTAAGAGGCGACAGAGGCGACAGAGGCGACAGAGGGAATAACTAGAAGCTGAGCAGCAGCGCCTTCCCAAATCAAGTGATGAAATAAAAGTTTTGTACCGCTCGACCGATTTCGATAATAAATGGAACCACTAGGAAAGTATACCCTTTGCAACAAAAAAAATTCCAAATCGGTTCAGGCGTCTTCGAGTAATTGGTGTACATACATTAAAAAAAAAGATTCGGACGAATTGTAAACCTTTCCTCCTTTTTGAAGTCGGTTGATAAAAACTGCAGTTGGCAACAACCCTGCCATGGGTGGCAACTATGGCAAATATCCCCCTATGAGATAATCATGGGAAAGGTCATGTTCAGCAGTAGACTTTCGATAGGCTGTAACGGTAACTGTAACTTATAAAATATTTAAGAATACTATAAATATTACAAATTTGAGCCAACAACATTGAGCCTTATAAATGAAAAAGTTTCATGATATTAAAACAGTAAAAACACAAGAATTGTGAAAAATAATGCATGAGTGTCGTGAAGCACTCGGTTGATACGAAGTTCCTTACGTAGTATGTTATTATTGATAAACGTATTATATTATTGATTAACTAATACATATAAATGAATTGCTAGCGACTACTAAAATGAAGCGTCATTTAAAATAAAAAACATGCGTGAATGTCCTGGAATACTCAGTTGGAACTTAGTTCCTTTCGTAGTATATTATTATTGATAAACGTATTATACGGCTCCGTGGCGCAATGGCTTAGCAAGCAGTTGTTGCGCAGGGGGCCGCGGGTTCGAATCCCGCACGGAACAAGTATTTGTATGGCCTACAAATAATTGTACCGGGTCTGGATGTTTGTCCTTGTGCAATTTATGTTTGTAAACTGCCTCCACGACACAGGAGAAAATCCTAGTGTGGGGGTAACGCTTTAAAAAAATTATTGATTAACAAATACAAATAAATGAATTACTAGCGTCTATTAAAATGAAGCGTCATTTAAAATAAAAATATATTTCTTTCATGGCAAGTTAAGAAAAAGTGCGAGGGAGATGGATATTATTCCGTCTCGCTTCCTTATAGCCGCCAAGACCGTCTACACTACGTCAGAAGGGGTCGTGACGTAAAAATCTTACACTTTTTCTCACCTAGCCCCCATCCCCAAATTCGTACCGTCCGATAAAGAATTTCGTTCCAAAACTTTAATACTAACTCATCATATTATATACGTAAATAACATATGTTGACTAATAAAGATTGCATCAAAGTTTATGCACCTACAATTTATACTTTCCACGACATTATTGCGTGAAGCTTAAAGCAACCGCCGTCTCTGTAACACACATGAATTAACTCTCTGGAGCTGTAAGCTTAACGTGACATTTAAATATGAATATGTCGTCATTGCGTCTGCATCTGTTGCAAGTTCGCTAATAATCTGTGATTTTTCCGCACTTCTGCTCACAGCTCGTGCTAACTAGCAACAAGTCTCGCATTCTACAGCTGCTTTAATCAGTTTGTCCTTACATATCTGTAATTTTCATTCATTACTTTTCTTATGATTTGACGACGAATGTGCAAACACGAATAATAAAATATTTATTTTCTTCTTTCATAGTGAAACTTTTTCTTTATAGAATGGATTTTTTTTTTGTAAAGTTCAGATAACAACCTCGTGATAGGCATTTCTTTAGGAGTAATTCGAGTCACCGGGAAAGCATTTCTCGCAAATTGACGTCACCCCTCACGCTACAAAAGTTTTGATTCATATCCTTTTGCGTGGTACGAGAAAAATATAGAGTAATATAAGTAATATTAACACACATGTATGTCTCTTAATCAAAATAAGTATTTTTATTATACTGTACTATCATAAAATAGTCCAAATTATTTATTTTCTCTTTTTCTTACAAATATTTCACTAAAATACGGGAAATAAGAGTAGAGGGGGAAGGAATTAGACATGACAGGGATAAAGAATGAAGAATCAATGAAGGACGGAGAGTAAAGGGGGTCCTTATTCTGTTGTGGGAAATTACAATTTGTCAAAAAAGGCACGTATGACAATTCATAGTGCGGTGTTAGTCCCTAGCTTTCTTTAATGAAATATGGTGACAAACAAGCACACAGTTCACCTGATGGTAAGTGGATGCTGTGGCCTATAGACATCTACATTTATCCTTAATTAAGAATCAAAATGCAGATGCGTTGTCACCTCTGAGGCTTAGATGGAATGTCTCTTTACCAGTAAAAATTGTCTCCGGTTCTCTACACTCACCGTACGATATACAGAATCAAAAAAATCTCAATGTATGGTTATAAAATTTGGTGAAACAGAAGAAGCATGAGAGTAAAATTAATGCTGTAGAAAATGCGGTCAATAAGAAGTATGTTAGGGCTGACTCTGAATGATAGGGCAATAATTGTTTTGGTACTAGAAAAGTGAGGTTTGCAAGAAGATGTTGTGATTACGATTAAGGAATGCTTCGGTAGTTTCTACGCGTAGAAAGAATAAATGAGGAAAGAGTGATAAAACAAATTTATGCTACAGAAGTGAGTGACAGTGTGGTGGTGGTTTACCGTGTAGTGGCAGTGTGAGAGTATTATCTACCAAATATCATCCCGTGGCTGTCGTAAGAGGTAATAGAGGAAAACAAATCAGGAGATGGGCAGCAGAATCTTCCTAATAACGACTAAAAAAACTGCGGTTGCCAACCCGCTTGCCAAGCGTGGCGACTATGGCAAATATCTCTCTTATGTGGTAATCTATTGGGGAGGCCAATGTCCAGTAGTGGATTTAAACTGTAACGGTAACGGTAGTGAATGGCAGTGTCCTAGACTGAATTTTAATAACAAAATCGTCGATATATTGAAGATGGGCCAAGTTCAGAGTACCCTCAACCAACGAGCATTTATGACTAGATGATATATGGATGTGAAAGAAGCGAAACGGGAGTGTCAGGATCGTAACAAATGGAAGTCCGTAATCTCCGTAAAGTCCGTAATTTTAACCCTCTCCTTTAGTAAATTTTATCATAGTAAAATTTTCTACTAATACATGAATATTATGGTTTATGTATCATACATTAACTCACTTATCCTTATGTTGTGTCAATACGGCAATTTTAAATTATATTACAATTATTTAAATATACCGAGAATGTAAAATGAAATATTAGTAATGTATATATATATATATATATATATATATATATATATATATATATATATATTTATAAATAAGTTTTATGTGTGAACATACTTAGGTGTTTCTGCCTAACTCGTGATTATATTGTAGAGAATGTCCAAAGGCATTAAGTCCGCAATATACGCTTTAGGTGCAATAAATAAAAAGTAAAACTAAAACCTAAATATACGCCCAACGCATTAACTACATGAAGTGAAAGCATATTTAAAACGTGGCCAAGCGTATAAAATATAAATAAGTTGTACCTCGCACCATCCAATAAAGTGATTTCAGCCAAAGGAAGCAAGGAGATAACCTACTTACTGATCCGCCGTATTCTATTTGCCTGTAATAATCGCGATGACAATCTGATATTACATAAAAGATTTGCCCTCTTTTTGATCGAAATGCGATTTTCTCCCTCCACAGCTATTGGCGGGTCGTCATGAATTTTTTCGCTATTGAAAATGGAGCGCTATAGCTATAGAAAATTTTCGAATGAATAAGAGATTTCGGCACCACAGAGAATGCATAATACAGAGAGTTTCTTAAAGGAGTTTGTCTATACAGACGATAAATGAACGCCAAACGAGGTTGAGGTCCCCCGCGGACTCGCTGGACAAATATCATTTAACGCCGTAATCTTAGTCGTACGATGCAATGACGGGCCATTTTAGCCGACTTCAAAAAAGGAGGAGGTTTGCAATTTTACTTAATTTTCTTTAGACGATAGATGTAAATGTATATGAGCTACAGCATCCATTTACCACCAGGTGAACTGTGTGCTCGTCTGTCACACTTATCTTCCATCTTAAAAAATGTTCAACCGGAAACTTTAATCTTAAGGATTAGATAATAAGTGTGTACCATATCTTATTTAATCGATAAACATTATTATTATTATTTATCTATAAAAATGTTGTATTGAAGTTTTTTTATTATTTTCAGTTATTTAAGGTCGGCTATTGCTTTTTATTTAAAGTTTAATTTTAGCTCATCACAAAGGGATAATGAAATACACCAACGAATTTAAGTTACAATCAACGAATCAGTGAATCCCTATACGAGCAATTAGATGCCTAAAATAGGTATTAATTAATAATGTTATCTCCGTGTCTCTTATGTTGGGAGCTTGTATTGTTTGATGTACCTTATTTTGAATTAAATTTGTGTTCTATCTTCAATCTGTTATCTTGACCCATTAATGTTTTGTAGAATTTAGTTTAATTCTAATGACTTAACATATTACATGTAAATTTACTGTTATGATCGTAGTTTACACACACGATCAAACCACCAATATTACCTCGAGTGTATGACAAGTGTTTAAACAAGCGTAACTCCAAATTATCTTAGGTTTGCGTCACAGCCCCTTAATAGAATTCGGTCCCTTCTCAAACAACCCTTCAGGATCGAGCTAATGTGAGTAACAGTGTACACAACCGATAGTCTCGTAACACTATTTAAACAAAACCGAGCCTATGGTTTTCGGGCTATTATAACCGCTTGTTGCAATACGACACAGACAATACAACTAGATAACACTGGGAGCGAATTTGGTGGGCGTTTGTAGCATTAGCCTCGGGAATAAGTTTGTTCATTACAAGAGGGAACAATGAGGTAGGCTCGACGGCTGTAAAGGAAACGTGCGCCGACGCCGCGACAATAGACCCGCCCGCCTTATCACGCCGGAACGCGTTGGCTCGCCTCCCCCACCATCCCCACTGCACAATCCACTTGACGTATGAGCACTGAATAAATGAGAAAACTTTTATAGCGCCTACCGCTACGGGAAAATAAACAATTGGTCATCTATTAAGCAGTGTGAGCTAATCTTAACGTTAAATAGTTACAACGAGAATGTATTATTATTTAATATATCTGAATTATTTTTCCTTATTTTTACCTTTGAGATTATTTGGTGAATTTTGAATTATACTGATAAAGAAAATAAATAAACACGAATTTTAATGCCTGAGTAATTTGCATAATAAGGAATTTGAGTACGTATGTCCGTCTTTATATTTAATGTAATGAATAATAGATATTCGTCAATTTTTTTTTCTTTTTATAAAGACACTATGAAAACTGTAAATTATTAAATAAATATCCTCTTACTGAGTATGTTTTGAAGTTTTTCCTTCCTCCATATATTTTATTTACTTATAGCTTTCTTCAAGATGACCCTACATCAAGATGAATCCACAGCTTATTTCAGCAAATCTTAGTTTTATACAAATTTATATCGTTGTATAAACCACTTTCTTATTTTTATGTGTATGAAGAACGAAGGACGCAGGACTTATCTTAAGAAGAATCCGCACATAATTCGGGTTTCGCGACGATGTAACCGTGAAAAATGAAATGGTTCGTTGTCGACGAAACCTGCAAAATGTTCGGTTAACTTCGACAATAGGAACATCAGAAGTTTGGACTTTTTCGCGCTACACTACAACTGGTAACATGGACATCAATAGACAAGGATTACAAATATTGTAGTTTTTAGTTATTGTAATTGTTCCATACTATTTAAAATTTAAATTAAGTACAATGTAAAAGTTGTTGTTTGATTATAATACGGTAAGACTGTGAAGGACTATGTCATGGATGTTTTTTTTTATTTCTTTATTTATTTCAATGTGTTCGCTGAATGTAACAAAGCAAATTTTGATACTAGTATTCTAGGAGTTATCTCATTTTTATAAGGTTTTGTAAAAAAACAATACATGAGAACATGGCTGTAAACAAGGTATATACATATATTTTATGGAAAAAAATATTAGCTCATTCTCCAAGGAGAAAATGGAGGAGTTTGTTTGTATGGACTAAGCTAAACGCCGCACCGCCTTGATATACCGTTAAGATAATATGTGTAGATACATTAAAATGTGAAATCATAAGAATTGTATACAATGTCATTTTGAATTCTTAAATTCATTTATTTTGTTATCTTCTCCGATCTATTATGATATTCATACATGTACTTTTTTATTTGCATTTCATTCAAACGAAAGCAAATAATCACAACCCTAGCACAAAGATTCTTATTAATAAATAAAATTTAAAAAGTAAATACAACTTGGCAGAACACAACTGCCACGCCAGAGGTTTAAGAGTTAATTTTATGTTAATTGTTCTAATTTCCTATTTATTATCCGTTTTAGCACTGCTTCATATAAGAGAGTGTAGAAAATTGTTGAATATAGACAAAGACAGATAAGTCTTTGTCTTTATTCAATAACTAGATATGTCTTTGTCATGAAATGATAGTTAGTATGATCAAGGGTATCGTTTGGCATAAAATGGAGTGAATATTTATTGAGTAGTGTAATCAAAGTAAGACTTTATATTTGTTTTAAATATGTAAAACGTTAAACTTAATTTCTTAATTTGAACAATCTATACAAATAAATAAAATTGAAGTGTCTGTTTGTAACGTCAAAATAACAGAACACAGGGATCTATTCTTGGTACGCTGCTCTTTATCCTCTTTATAAATGACATAAAGGAATGTTTTAATCACTCATAATTTTTATTATACTTTAATTATATGTTAAATTATAGTTAAATAAAATTATATGTTAATGATCTAAGAGCTTATAAAACTATAAAAAATGTTAATAATAGTTTACTGTTTCAAGAAGACCTTAATAAATTGAGTTCGTACTGTCTAAAAATAAACATGATCTAAGTATCCCAATGTGTCTTACATTACCTTTTATTACAAAGAAAGTGGTTAAATTCAACTGATAAACTATTGCATAGAGTTTTTTTTTGTTCGAAATCTTGATGTATTTTTGAAGCAAGAACTCCACTTCGATTTACATTTAGAAAAAATTATAGGCAAAGCATAATAACTTTATGTTCTTGTCATAAGATCATGAACATTTAACGGTGGTAGAGCCTTGCAGCAGCTTTTGCTGTTGCACGTATGGGCCGGCTCGAGCCGGGTTAGTACCACGACCTCACAGAATACCGGCGTGAAGTGGAAGTTCTGCTTCCGCGTTTCGTCTGGTGAGTGCAGGTGACCGGATGCCCAATTCCCCCCCCCCCCCCATCAACATGGTAGCGGAATTACGTCATAAACTACCCCAGGAGGGTACCAGTACCCCTGGAGAATCCCTCGCTGAGCATCCACGACCATGCTATTCCACTCCTGAGCGTGGGTGCTCAGGCTGCCCCGCGTATTCTGGGGGGGGGGGGGGGGGGGCAAAATTCCGCTCAACACAATAACTGCTCGGGGCAAACTGAGCAACAAGACCAAGGCGACGCCTGCCACGCTATCCGTGAATTTCTGCAACATCAGGGGACTTCACTCGAACCTAAACGCCGTCCACTACCATCTTGAGACGGCGAAGCCGGCCTTGCTCTTTCTGACCGAGACGCAGGCTCCGGCTGATACTTCCTATCTCTCCTACCCGGGGTACAAATTGGAGCACTCCTTTGTGCCTCGGGCTGGAGTTTGCGTGTATGTCAGAGAGGACATCTGTTCTCGACGCCTCGGCAGTCTTGAAGGTTCGGACCTGTCCATCCTTTGGCTACGCGTAGACAGCGACGACCATCCGCGCGTCTACGTGTGCCTCTATAGGTCCCATAGCGGTAATGCCGAAACAGACCGACTCATCGACCACGTCCAAATGGCTACAGATTCCTTGCTACAACAGGTCCCATCCGCAGAGATCGTGATCCTTGGCGATTTTAACGCCCACCACGCCGAATGGCTCGGTTCACGTTTAACCGATCATGCGGGGAGATCTGTTTATGACTTTGCCTTGGCATATGGTCTGACACAACTGGTTACATCGCCTACGCGGATTCCAGATGTTGAGGATCATACACCTTCGCTGTTGGACCTTCTGCTGACCTCTCATCCGGACGGATATCAGGTTTCCGTCGATGCCCCTCTTAGCTCTTCGGACCATTGTCTGATCCGGAGTGTGGTGCCACTCACGCTCCCCTCGCGGTTGCGTTCTGCAGGTTGCCGCCGTGTTTGGCATTACAGGTCGGCGGATTGGGACGGAATGCGGTCTTTCTTTGCTTCCTACCCATGGGGGCGGGTTTGCTTCTTGCCGGATGATCCCAGCGCTGTTGCTGACTCTGTCACTGATGTAGTGCTACAGGGAATGGAACTATTTATTCCATCATCTGTGGTACCCATCGGAGGCAGATCTCAGCCTTGGTTTGGTCGCTCCTGTAAGACTGCATTACGCAGTAAGCAGGAGTGTTATCAAGCCTGGGCTGCGGCTTCGGTGACTCATGATGTAAACACCAGCACACTCAAAAAGAAGTATAACTTCGCCTCCAGGTCCTTCAAAAGAGTTATTGCCAAGGCAAAGTCAGAGCACATAGGCAGAATTGGCGAGAAACTAGTTCGCCTTCCTTCGGGAACCCGTGCATTCTGGTCTCTCGCCAAGGCTGTCCAAGGGAATTTCTGTAAGCCATCACTACCATCTCTGCACAGGGAGGACGACTCACTGGCCCACGACGCAAAAGAAAAAGCCGACCTTTTAGGCTCCCTTTTTGCGTCCAACTCGACTGTTGATGACGGGGGGAACACACCGCCGACCATCCCGCGGTGTGAGTGCTCCATGCCGGATGTGCGATTCTCACAGCGCTCGGTTCGCAGAGCACTCCTCTCCCTTGACATCCACAAGTCGAGTGGGCCTGACGGAATCCCCCCAATTGTGCTGAGGATGTGTGCTCCGGAGTTGGCACCGGTTCTAACGCGTCTTTTCCGGTACTCTTACTCCCTAGGCGTAGTCCCGAAATCATGGAAGACAGCTTTTGTCCACCCGATCCCTAAAAAAGGCGACCGCTCAGATCCGTCCTACTACAGGCCTATCGCCATCACCCCCTTGTTCTCCAAAATAATGGAATCCGTTGTAAACTGCCACCTCATGCGGTACCTTGAGGATCATCAGCTGATTAGTGACCGCCAGTACGGTTTTCGTCGGGGTCGATCAGCTGGTGATCTTCTGGTCTACTTAACTCATAGATGGGCGTTGGCAGAAGAGTCCAAGGGGGAGGCATTGGCCGTTAGTTTGGACATTGCGAAGGCCTTCGATCGGGTTTGGCACAAAGCGCTTCTTTCGAAGCTCCCTTCCTATGGGCTTCCCGAGAAATTATGCAATTGGATCACCAGTTTTCTTGCAGATCGGAGCATCAAGGTCGTTGTAGATGGTGCATGCTCCGACTACAAGCCTATTAACGCTGGTGTTCCACAAGGCTGCGTGCTATCACCAACGCTGTTTCTTCTGCATATCAATGATATGTTGCAAGCTGGTAGCATTCATTGCTATGCAGATGACAGCACTGGTGATGCTCTATACACCGGCCGTGCCAATATTTCTCGGGAAAACGTCACCGAGTACCGGAACAAACTTGTGTCTGAAGTAGAGTCTTTGCTGGACAAAGTCTCGGATTGGGGGCGACTAAATCTAGTCCAGTTTAATCCTTAGAAGACACAAGTTTGCGCGTTTACCGCTAAAAAGAACCCCTTTGTCGTATCTCCTCAGTTTCAAGGTACTCCCCTTGTTGCCTCAGCCAGTATCGGAATCCTCGGCGTCGACATATCGAGTAGCGTGCAGTTTCGTGGTCACTTGGAAGAGAAGGCCAAATTGGCCTCTAAAAAGCTTGGCGTGCTCAGCAGAGCGGGACAGTATTTCATGCCGGCTCAACGCCTGCAACTTTACAAGGCGCAGGTTCGGCCTCACATGGAATACTGTTCCCATCTCTGGGCTGGGGCTCCCCAGTGCCAGCTTCTTCCACTTCACTTGGATGCGCCAGCGCAGAGCGGCTCGAATCGTCGACGACCGAGTCCTTTCCGATCGGCTCGACTCATTGGCACTGCGAAGAGATGTTGCATCTCTTAGCATTTTCTTTCGCATTTACCATGGGGAGTGCTCTGAGGAATTGTTCGGATTAATCCCAGCCGCCAAATTTCACGAACGCACATCGCGGCAGAACTCCCGATACCATCCACACCATCTGGATGATTGGCGGTCCACCACTGTGCGATTTAGAAGATGTTTTCTTCCTCGCACAACTTCCTTGTGGAATAGTTTACCACCAGCGATTTTTCCGGACCGATACGACTTAGGGACCTTCAAGAAAAGAGCCTACTCCTTTTTAAAAGGCCGGCAACGCATCTGCAATTCCCCTGGTGTTGCGGTTGTTCATGGGCGGCGGTAGTCACTTACCATCAGGTGAGCCGCATGCTCGTTTGCCCCCTCTCCTATAAAAAAAAATGAAACAAATTAAAAATCCTTCAACATATTTGTATCTGCCTTGATCCAGCCACAATTAGAATATTATGCTTTTGTTATATAGGACCCCTACAATCCGAAATATAGCGAAGCTATATAAAGGGTTCAATACAAGTTTTTACCCACCATGCATTATCGTCTTAAATATTTTACCCTCCCATATGATCAACTTCGTATTAAATATAACTTAGTCAATATGAGATCGGGACGTTTATTGTTGCAGGTCATGTTTTGTTTAATATTTTTCGTAATAAATTTGATAGCCCAGCGCTTTTAAGCCGGATAGGATTAATATATACGAGTAAAATAACCTACGCTGTTGTTCGCCGCCGACGTATGTTTGCCATTAGCGCTTGCCGTACTACTTATATAATATATAAACACTCACGCCTGTCACCCAGAGGGGTAGGCAGAGACTACGGACTTCCATTTGGCACGATCCTGTGACCAACGCATACATGCTCGTCGGTTAAGGGTACTCCTAATCCGGCCCATTTTTTCAATATATCGCCAATTTGGTCGATAAACTTTCGTCTGGAGCGTCCCTTCCCTACTCTACCGTTCACATCTGCAACATAGATTTGCTTTGTCACCCTTTTCTCATTCTACATGACTAAAGCATCATAGTAATGCCGGCAAACGCATACTACTGCGACATTTGATATCTATATATATACATAACACCTGTTAATAACAACTATTGCTTCACTTAAAAACATGCATGTTATTTTTATTTGTTAGGTATATTAAGCATAAATAGTAATTAGGTATATTGTATAAGTTTAATCTTGTTTGTGTTAAGCAAAACTAAGTAAGACGTGGATAACGTAGAATTATAAATTCGATTTTTAATTTAAACTATTATTATTTGAAATACTTTCTTTGTAATATTGTTCTACTGTTTGTTGTTCCAAATGAAAAAAGAAATGTTTATGTAATAATTCTGACTTACTATAATGTCCTATGTTTATTTTTGACATCTATCACATTATCTCCAAACATCCCAGATTGATTGGGAGAGAATGCCAAAAGGCATTAAGTCCGCCGTGTACAATAAAGGTAATGTCACCATTTTTATTCCTCGTACATTTTATTGGCATCAATACTCTTATATGATATACATTTTTTTATAGAATAAGGGTGACAATCGAGCACATCCAGGTGGTGGTTAATAGAATAGAATAGAATAATTAATTAATATACATTACATGTGTAATTCTTATTGAAAGTCATTTTTTACTTTACCACTGGTTCGAAAAAAAAAACTTCGGTCCTGGGAAGAGCCAGCAAGAAACCCAGCGGGACTTTTTTTTAAATAAATTTTACAATATAAATGATTACGAACTATTTACAAATTTTATTTTAGAAACCGCTTGGAAGCGACCACCTCATTCCCAGGGGTTATTATCAACCATGTATTCATTTATACCATAATAACCCTTTTTATACAGTTTCAGCTTAATAAAACATTTGAACTTGGTAATAGAAAGAACCTGTACACTTTCCGGGACCTTGTTGTAATAGCGTATACATTGCCCCAAGAATGAATTACTGACTCTGTGGAGTCGAGATACTGGCATCACTAGCTTGTGTTTGTTCCTAGTATTTACAGAATGTATATCACTTTTTTACTAAAACTATCTTTGTTTTTGTGAACATATATTAAATTTTCGTAAATATACTGAGATACCAAAGTTAATATATTTATTTCTTTAAATTTATCTTTAAGAGACTCTCTCGGTTTTAGATTGTAAATAGCTCTAATGGCCCTCTTCTGTAAAACAAAAATAGTTTCTGAATCAGCTGCATTTCCCCATAGCAAAATCCCATAAGACATTATGCTATGGAAGTAACTGAAATAAACTAATCTAACTGTCTCGACACTAGTGATAATATTTTTTACGGCATAGGCTGTAGAACTTAGTCTGCTTGCTAATTTGGATATATGGGGGCCCCACTGAAGCTTCGCGTCGATAGTGATGCCAAGAAAAACAGTGGATACAACAGAGCTCAATTCCTCCCCATTTAAAACACATTGGTATTCAGATTTTTAACATTCGTTGTTGTAAATTTAACACAATTAGTTTTATTTCCGTTCAAATGCAGATTATTAACGTTAAATCAATGCACTAAATTTAATATAGCATTATTAACTTCGTCACATTTCATTGACTGACGTTTAAGTTTAAAAATCAAAGAAGTATCATCAGCAAATAATACTATATCATGACTATCCCCTACAAGTACAGGTAAGTCATTAATATACACCAGAAACAGGAATGCGCCGAGAATCGAGCCCTGAGGGACACCCATTAGTACAGGTGACCCGGAAGAATTTTTACCATTGATATTAACCTTCTGCTTTCTATTAATTAAATATGAAATAATAAGTTTAACCGCTGTGTTAACACCATAGTACTGTAGCTTCCTGATTAATGACTCATGGTGAACACAGTCGAAGGCCTTGGAAAGGTCTCAAAATATACCCAAAGCATCCTCCGAATTCTCCCATGCACAAAAATATGTTTTAGCTTACTCAACTTTAGCGCCAGTTGTCGAGCGACCCCTTGTAAAACCGAATTGATTTTTATGTAGCAATATAATAATATTAAAGAAACATATCATCTGATCTAAAATAATTTTTTCAAAAATTTTACTAAATGTTGGTAGTACAGAAATTGGTTATAAATTGGCGGGGTCTAATGTACTACCAGATTTAAATATAGGTATGACTTCACTATATTTCATTAAATCAGGAAACACACCAGATTCAACGCTTATATTAAATATAGTGGCTAGATAAGGTGCTAATATATCTATTATAGATAAAATAACTTTAACAGAAATCCCCCAAAAGTCTGCCGTTTTCTTAACATCAATAGTTTTAAAATATTTAACGATATCTTTTGGCAGTACTCTATGGAATTTAAAAGTATTTGAACAAGCCTTTACATTTTGTTTGAGCAATGATTCGGCGACAGTAGGAGAAAAATTTAATGATTTTTTTGTCGAAAAAGGAACATCAGTAAAATTTTTCTCAAAAGCCATAGCAATTTCTTGATCAGATCGCGTTAAACTATTGTTAATATTCAATTGAAAATCCGAGTTGCGTCGTTTGACCTTGCCCGTTCACTATTTATTATTCTCCAGGTCATTTTAATTTTGTCGGAAGCAGTTTTAATTTTGTTGCTTAGATGTAGAGCCTTAGAAGTGGAGCACACTTTTTTTTAATATTTTAGAATATGTTTTTACATAATCTCTAAATATAATACAACTATCATATGATCTTTCATCATAAAGCTCGTATAACCTTCACCTTTTTTTTATAGAAGTGGGGGCAAACGAACATGCAGCTCACCTGATGGTAAGTGACCACCGCCCATGAACAACCGCAACACCAGGGGAATTGCAGTTACGTTGCTGGCCTTTTAGAAAGGTGTAAGCTCTTTACTTGAAGGTTCCTAAGTCGTATCGGTCCGGAAAATTCGCTGGTGGTAATTGATTCCACAAGGAAGTTATGCGAGGGAGAAAACATCTTCTAAATCGCACAGTGGTGGACCCCCAATCATCCAGATGGTATGGATGGTAATGTGAGTTTTGTCGCGATGTGCGATGGTGAAATTGAGCGGCTGGAATTAGTCCGAACAATTCCTCAGAGCACTCCCCGTGATAGATGCGATAAAATACGCAAAGAGATGCAACATCTCTACGCAGTGCCAGTGTATCGAGCCGATCAGAAAGAACTCGGTCGTCGACGATTCGAACTGCTCTACGCTGGATGCGGTCAAGTGGAAGGAGCTGGCACTGGGGTACCCCGGCCCAGAGATGAGAACAGTATTCGATGTGGGGCCGAACTTGCGCTTTGTAAAGTTGCAAGCGATGTGCCGGCATGAAATACTGTCTCGCTCTGCTGAGCACGCCAAGCTTTTTAGAGGCCAATTTGGCCTTCCCTTCCAAGTGACCACGAAACTGCACACCATTCGATATGTCGACGCCAAGGATTTCGATACTAGCTGAGGCAGCAAGAGGAGTGCCTTGAAACTGAGGAGATATGACAAAGAGGTTCTTTTTAGCGGTAAACGCGCAAACTTGTGTCTTCTGGGGATTAAACTGGACTAGATTTAGTCGGCCCCAATCCGAGACTTTGTTAAGCAAAGACTCGACTTCAGACACAAGTTTGTCCCGGTACTCAGCGACGTTTTCCCGAGAAATATTGGCACGGCCGGTATATAAGGCATCACCAGTGCTGTCGTCCGCATAGCAATAAATGCTACCAATTAGCAACATATCATTGATATGCAGGAGAAACAGCGTTGGTGATAGCACGCAGCCTTGTGGAACACCAGCGTTGATAGGCTTGAAATCAGAACATGCACCGTCTACTACAACCTTGATGCTCCGATCAGCAAGGAAACTGGTGATCCATTTGCACAATTTCTCGGGAAGCCCATAGGAAGGAAGCTTCGAAAGAAGCGCTTTGTGCCAGACCCGATCGAAGGCCTTCGCTATGTCCAAACTAACGGCCAATGCCTCCTCCTTGGACTCTACTGCCTCCGCCCATCTATGAGTCAGATAGACTAGAAGATCACCAGCTGATCGACCTCGACGAAAACCGTACTGGCGGTCACTAATCAGCTGGTGATCCTCAAGGTACCTCATGAGCTGGCAGTTTATAATGGATTCCATTATTTTGGAGAACAAGGAGGTGATGGCAATAGACCTGTAGTTGGACGGGTCTGAGCGGTCGCCTTTTTTAGGGATCGGGTGGATCAAAGCTGTCTTCCATGAATTCGGGACTACGCCTTGGGAGTAGGAGTACCGGAAAAGACGCGTTAAAACCGGTGCCAACTCCGGAGCACACGTCTTCAGCACAATGGGAGGGACTCCATCGGGCCCACTCGACTTGCTGACGTCCAGGGAGAAGAGTGCTTTGCGAACCGAGCGCTGTGTAAACCGCACATCCGGCATGGAGCACTCACATCGCGGGATGGTCGGCGGTGTGTTACCCCCGTCATCTAGAGTCGAGTTGGACGCAAAAAGAGAGCTCAACAGATCGGCTTTCTCCTTTGCGGCATGGGCCAGTGAGTCGTCCTCTCTGTGCAGAGATGGAAGAGATGGCTGACAGAAGTTCCCACAGGACAGCCTTGGCGAGAGACCAGAATGCACGGGTTCCCGAAGGAAGGCGAACTAACTTCTCGCCAATTCAGCCGATCTGCTCAGACCTTGCCTTGGCAATGACGCTTTTGAAGGACCTGGAGGCGGAGTTATACTTCTTTTTAAGTGCGCTGGTGTTTACATCCCGAGACGTTGATGTGCCAGCCCAGGCATTTTACAGGAGCGACCAAACCATGTCTGGGATCTGCTACCGATGGGCACCACAGAGGATGGAATAAAAAGTTCCATACCCTGAAGTACCACATCAGCAACAAAATCGGCAACAACGCTGGGATCTTCCGGCGAGAAGCAAACCCGCCCCCAAGGGTAGGATGCAAAAAAAGACCGCATCCCGTCCCAATCAGCTGACCTATAGTGCCAAACACGGCGGCAAGCTGCAGATCGCAACTGCGATTGGAGCGTGAGTGGCACCGTACTCCGGATCAGACAATGGTCCGAAGAGCCCAGAGGGGCATCGACGGAGACCTGATATCCGTCCGGATGAGATGTCAGCAGAAGGTCCAACAGGGAAGGTACATTGTCTTCCACATCTGGGTTCCGCGTAGGCGAAGTAACCAGTTGTGTTAGGCCATATGCCAAAGCAAAGTCATAGACGGATCTACCCGCATGATCGGTTAAACGAGAACCAAGCCATTCAGCGTGGTGGGCGTTAAAATCACCGAGTATCACAATCTCTGCGGATGGGACCTGTTGTAGCACGGAGTCTGCAGCCATTTGGACGTGGTCGATGAGTCGGTCTGTGTCGGCATTACCGCTATGGGACCTATAGAGGCACCCGTAGACGCGGGGATGGTCGTCGCTGTCTACGCGCAGCCATAGGATGGACAGGTCCGTACCTTCAAGACTGCCGAGGCGTCGAAAACAGATGTCCTCTCTGACGTATTCACAAACTCCAGCCCGGGGCACAAAGAAGTGTTCCAATTTGTACCCCGGGTAGGAGAGATATGAAGTATCGGCCGGAGAGGACACCTGAGTCTCGGTTAAAAAGAGCAAGGCCGGCTTCGCCGTCTCTAGATGGTAATGAACAGCGTCAAGGTTGGAATGAAGTCCCCTGATGTTGCAAAAATTCACGGATAGCGTGACAGGGGTCGCCTTGGTTGTATTGCTCCGCTTGCCCCGAGCAGCATTAGTCGCGAGCGGAATTTTGCCCCCCCCCTCCCCCCAGAATACGCGGGGCATCCTGAGCACCCACGCTCAGGAGTGAAGTAGTTTGGTCGTGGATGCTCAGCGAGGGATTCTCCAGGGGTGCTGGTACCCTCCTGGGGTAGTCTTTTATTTAATTCCACTACCATGTTGATGGGGGGGGGGGGGGGGGGGGGGGATTGGGCCTCCGGCCACCTGCACTCACCAAGCGCAACGCAGAGGTAAACCTCTACTTCACGCTGGTATTCTGTGAGGTCGTGGTACCACTCCGGTTCGAGCTGGCCCATCCGTGAGACAGCAAAATCTACCGCTTAGCTCTACCACTGTTAAAACCTACTTTTATAAATTCCTACTGTCGCCCATTCATTAAATGATTTGCGACTGTTAAAAAAGAGAGTTTTAGAAGTAAATATTCTACTAAATTCACAACTTATAATTTGAAATAATGTAGCATACAAATAATTAGCACTATTTTTAAACGAAAGTGATGGAAGTCTTTTTATTATATTACTTCTAAACCTCTCCAAGCGATGTTCATTTATTGGAACAAACACAACTTTCTTATTTTTCTGTTTTTTGTGTATGTAAGGTCTGTCCACAGTGATCTGAACTTAAATTTTGAATAATTGATTTATGCAAGGGCTTAACATCTGTAAAAATGTTATCTATACAGGTCGCACTAGGCCCAGCAATACGTGTTGGTTCTAAGAATAAATTAACAAAATTATACGATTTAAACAATGAACTAAACTTAATGCTAATGGAAGAAGTTTCAAGAAGATTGATGTTAAAGTCTCCACATATTACTACAGACTTGTTCTGCTTACTAAGTTTGAGTAAAACTTCTTCCACAATCCTTTCAAAATAGTCATAAGTAGCTCATGGGGGTCTGTAAACACTTACAACAATGAGGTACTCGAGCTCGACACAAGCCATTTCTACAGTTCGCTCAACAGAGAGGCTCACGATATCCTTACGTTCTTTATATAATAATGACTTATCTGCTAATATTAAGGAGCCACCACGTAAACTTTTTCCTCTATTGAAGGAACTGATCACCTGGTGATTTCGGAAATTAAACATGAAATTATAATCTTTTAGCCAATGTTCAGTAATACAAAGGATGTGTATATTGTTACTATTTAAAAACAATTCAACTTCCAATTCTTTGCCCATCATGCCTTGTATATTTTGATGCACCGGGTGTAAACAATTTTTATTACTTATTTGTGGGCTGTATTCAAAATTAATTAAACTCTTATTATTGCTAGACATTGCCTCTATTGTCACACTCACTAATTTAAATTAGTTGGAACTGATTCCAAATTAAATGTCAAATGATTATGCTCAATAAAAGCAGTCTTGGTAGCCAAAAACTTGGCTGAGTTAAAAAATAAATAATAAGATAGCACATTTGCTACCAGTCTTAAATTATATTTGGATAGGTAATACCTATCTTTTATCCAAAACTTTTTTATTAAATTATTTATGTCAATGACATGAAATTTATGATTATTATCATTACAATTATATGTCAAATTTAAATTATTATTACATATTAAATTATGCATTTGTATATTTAAATTATGTCTTAAATTATTTTCCTGTGGCAATCCCTATATATAAGGCAGTGTGAACAAGACAATTTTGTGTACATTTAAGTATTAATAAGTTACTTAATATATCTTAATAACTGTTTGTTGTTTACACTGCCTCTTCTACCAACAAAAATGATTATTGTACTATTTGGGCAAAATTTAGTAACAATAATTTTATTTAGGATGGCACTAAAAGATACTCCAGGCATGCAGCAATTTGTAACTTTTTGTCCCTTTAAAGAGTTATTTAAAGTTATGCCTAGATTTTTTCCCATGTCATCGCTATACACAATTATATTATTTTTAGTAATATTTGAGTTATTTATTATTTTAATAACCTCTGCTATGGCACTGTCATATAGTTTTGGTGGTGGTATAATATTATCAGCACACACTGACTCTGAAGAATCTGGCATTGAACGCTGACACTCACATTGATATTTAACTAAGGAGTCAAACCGCTCCTCATTATATTTACAAGTCTTTACCAGATTATCCATAGCCAATATGTGTTCTTTTATTTCATTTTGGGCTGATTTATATTTATTGGATACAGTTTGAAGGAAGTTAATAAGTGATAATATTTCTGATTTAAGGCACTCTACTTCAGTCTCATAACATGTTTTTATGTTAAATAAATAAACACATAAATAAAATAATTTATTTTTCTTCACAAAACTTAAATTAATTAGATAGTTGATTGGGGTCTCCATTTAAGCAAGTAATGCTTGTGTTTGGAAACCCCGCTCTTCCTTATCTAAGCATACATTTTAATTCTAAAAAACAAAAACTAATTTATTCTATTTTTATAACCAAAAATTTAAAAAGTACAAAAGTATATGTGTGCATGTATGCAAGTGTGTGTGTGTGTGTGTGTGTGTGTGTGTGTGTGTGTGTGTGTGTGTGTGTGTGTGTTTGTGTGTGTTTGTGTGTGTGTGTGTGTGTGTGTTTGTGTGTGTGTGTGCGTGCGTGTGTGTGTGTGTAGAGAAAGTATTATTATGTTACATATAGTAAAGAACAGTGAATTATGAAATGCGTTCCATTAGAAATTCAGTTTCGTCATATGTTTTCGACTGCACCCATTTTAGTATAAGGTTTTTACACTCCTATACGTTTTGTCCTGTACGTTTTGTCATATATGTTTAATTCTCTATTTATTAAATTATATAGGAATGTAGAACGGGAGCTAAATTGCCTACTAGCAAACACTATTTTGGAACCAGAAGACACAGCCACAACATCTTTTCGCCGCTTTTCTAAGATGCATGGGTCAAAGGGTACGGATTTGTGTGCTTTGAGCGTTGTCATAGTAACGTATAATTGTCTAACTGAGAGTAGACCACTTATTTGATACAGTTTTTCAGTGAAAAACGTCTTTTTTTTAAAATACATGACCTTAAGAAGGATTCGCTGAGCTCTTTCCAAGTTAAGAAATTGGGTCTTTGTAGCTCCACCCCACACCGGAATGCAATAAGTTATGATAGATTGTGCAAGGGATATGTATATTTGGTATAGAAAATATCTGGGAGAGTCCGACTGTTGAGTATTATCTGGTATTACGTGTCTTAGGGTTTTGAATATCCAAATCAATTTTCGAGTCCTACTGATGACATGCTCCAGGTGTGGGTACCACGATAGCCTCTGATCTACAATGACGGCGAGATATTTAGTGTGACAGAATTTTTCAATTGATGGGTAGTCACAAGCTTTGTTTTTAGCATCCTCATTACATGCATGAATTTTAAGGCAAAAGTCAGTCTGTGGTTGTGAGTTGTTAGTAATGCTAAAGCAAATAAAATTTGTCTTAGCTGTATTTAGAGTGAGAAGATTTTGTTGCAACCACAGAGCGACTCTAGCTAGACCACTTTCAGCACTAGTCTTGACAACCTCCCAAGATTCACCAACAAAAACCACAGCCGTGTCATCAGCGTACGACAGGATTTCAACATTTTGTATGGTCATAATGCATAGGTCGTTGATATAAATTAAAAATAAGGTTGGCCCCAGAACGCTATCCTGTGGTACGTATTAATCTTATTTCTTATTAATTTTTGTACTTTCCTTATGTATTTATTAACTTTTATATACTTCTTCAATTTGGTTTTACTGCAATTAATCCTTACTGTGTTTCCTGAAGCGGAAGAGTCGTCACCAGTCAAGTCTATTGTTGCAGATTGCTGTAACATTCTTGAAGTATTACATTGCACAATTTCAGAGAACAGGATGAACAGGAGGAAAATGAATGCTGTGGTCCATAAGATATGTACATACATCATAAACTCGATTAAGAAGCAAAATATAGATGTGTTGACACCTCTGAGGACTATGAGGCAATACCTCGTTACCAGCAAAAAGCGTGTCTTGTTCTCTACACTAATCATACGAAACACATAAGCATTAAGCTATTATCTCACGCTAGTATTCTGTGAGAGCGTGGCCCTTGCCCGGTTGAGCCAACCCATTCGTGCTACAACCATTACATAGCTGCAGCATGGCACTATACATAACAATTTTGTAAAACACAAAAAAACTTGTCCGACGTGTAATGGCGGCAAAAGCAAATCAACTACGCCATATGATCCCATGGGTGTCGTAAGAGGTGACAGACGGAAGCTGAAACACAGGCAATGGGCAGCAGTATCTTTCGGATAACAACTCAAAATAATAAAAAACTGCAGTGGCCAACCCACCTGCCAAGTATGCCACATATGGCTAATATCCATAGGCGGCCTATATTCATGTTGATGACAAAATATTTCAGATAAAATATACTATATTAAAAAATAAATATTAACAAGTTAGTCAGTCATTCAACACTATTCCGATGATATTCCGGACGTGAGTCTGCGCGAGATTAGAATCGCTCTCCAGCACCTTAAAACGGCAAGACTCTGGGCAAGAATTGAATTACAGCGAAGCTTCTGAAAGCATGTGGAAAAACAGTACTTGAAGTCCTTCAGAAACTCTTCAATTCCGTCCTCAGTAGTGGTACTGCTCCGGAGGCATGGAGCAGAAGTGCAGTGGTCTTGTTGTTCAAGAAAGGTGGCAACGCTCTCTTGAAGAACCACATACCGACTTCCCTTCTACGTGCTGTTTTCGAGAGTCATTACGTATTGTCTTGCATACAGATTCGACGACTTCCAGCCTCCCGAATAAGCCGGTATCCGAAAAGAATTTTGCACCATAGACCACATATATACCCTTCAACAAATTGTTCAGAAGACCGAAGAATACAATCTGCTAATTTGTCTTATGTATGTATACTATGAGAAAGCCTTTGATTCCGTCGAAATTTGGGCGGTCCTGAGGACCTTTCAGTGGTTCCAAGTTGACTGTCGGTATATTGAAGTGCTGAAGTATTTGTTCAGTAGGGCTACGATGGCTATCCAAGTACAGAACGAGAGTATGAAACATATCCAACTGCAGAAAGAGTGTAAGACAGGGTGACGTTATATCCCCGAAACTCTTCACCGATGCATTGGAAGACGTTTGCAAGCTACTGGACTGGAACATATCCTTTCTATCAATTAACATCAATGGCGAGTTCATCACTCACCTTCGACTTGCCGACGATATGTAAACATCGTGAGGTAAGCAATATGCTCAATGACCTTTATAGTTCCTCTCAACGGATAAGTCTTAAGATGAACATGGACAAAACAAAGATCATGTGTAACGTCCATATCACACCTATGCCGGTAGTTGTTGGGAACACTAAGCTCGAAGTTGTTGACGAGTATGCTTACCTGGGACAAATAGTCCCGACTGGATAAGTTCAACTTCGACCAAAAGGTCAATCGACGGATTCGACACGGCTGGGCAGCGTTTCGGAGATTATGACACAGCTTCTCGTCAGGTATACCTAAAATTTTAAAACAAGTTTGTAGGAAAGGCAAAAAGGCAACACGCGATGGTTGTATCGCGTGTTGCCAGTAAAAACTTAGTGATCTGAGACGTGTTCTTCCACTGCTGACTGAATGAGGAAGCTCAAGGTAAGCAATGAAGAGGGCTATACTTAGGGTTTTTCTGCGTGATAAACTTAGAAATAAGGCAGTAGAACTAAAATACCGACATAGCCCAACAGATTAGTAAGCTGAAGTGTCAATTGGCTGGCCATACAGCTCGAAGAACAGACACCCAATGTGGAAGCATGGTCATCGAGTGGTAGCTTCGTATCGGTAGGCGTAATGTGGGATGGCCCCCCACTAGATGGAATGACGACCTGGTAAGACATGCAAGAAATCCATGGATGCAGGCGGCTTAGGACCGTGCTTTGTGGCATTCTTTGGGGGAATCCAGTATTCAGCAGTGGACTTGTGAAAGGCTGTAATGATGATGATAAACATTTACTATCTGTGAGTGAGTTTTGGTCAAAATACGTGGTAGATCCATGCAGCTATATTAATTGTATAGTTGTAGCACGAATGGGTCAGCTCGACCGGGGAACGACAATGTTCTCACAGAAAACCATCGTTAAATACCAGCTTAATGCTGCTGTGTTTCGTATGGTGAGTGTAGAAAACCGGAGCCCTTTTTACTGGAAAAGAAGCATTCCATCTTAGTCCTCACGGCTGACAACGTGTCTGCATTTTGATTCGCGAACGAGGATAGACGATGTCTATGGGCCACAGCAACCACTTTCCATCAGGTGGACTGTGTGCTCGCTTGTCACACTTATCCTATAAAAAAATCTGACTCAGCGCTTGCTACCGCAGGTACTGCAGCAACTAGTTTTCAACGGAGCCCTGAAAAATATTAGCATTAGTATTTCGCCTGCGTCGTAATCCGTGCAAAATTAAAAAAAATAAACAAATGTTATTATTTTAACGATCCCCTATAAAGTATACATTATCAAGTTTATACGTCATAGTTGTAAATACATACACATACACACACGTATATTTAGTTATATACACATTATACATAATACATAATATATGTAACACACATATATATTTAAGAAAATAATTCGCCAATAAACATGAAATTGTGATTTCTAATATGCTTGTAATTTTGCTTCTCAAAGCTTCTTTTATAGGTGGTGGTAAATTGTTGCAACATTTAGCGACCATATTTATTTATTTTATAATATTTTTATTGCACTAAAATTGTGTACTAAAGTCAAGCTTAGTGCTATATGGCATTTCCTACCAGCTAACCTCGGGAGTGACGGTGAGATATGGGCAGGTAGGTTGTCATGATCAAATTGAACAATTTATGTATACGTTGCAACACATACATTGGCTTAGCTTTCCATTTACTCCCATCGAGTTGGGGATTGATACGTATTTTTACATAAAAGTTACACTATTATAAGCACACACATAAAGTTTCAATATGCGGAAACACGTACTTTTTGAGAAAAAACATTATTTGAAAATTAATTATTTTTGCAATGTTTATGTTACATTCCTAGCGTAAAACTGGCGCCATTTTGTAATGTCATTGTCGTCGTCAGTACGGATGTCGATTTTTTCCGAAAAAGATAGATTTTTAAATCGATTCTAATAGTAAGCTGTCGTGATATCACAAAAAATGGATTTCTAAAATATAGATATATTTTCCTGTTTGCATTTATAAGATACCATAATAAATGATTTTTTATGGAAAAAGAGAAAGGTAATACAATAAATGATCTCTTATCAGTAAAATCAGTCAATGGCGATTTTCAAGGATGTTTATTTTAACAGTACCTATTAGGGCAGATAATAAATAAAATAGGTTAGGTTCTACTTATGTCAAAGAACCAAATTTATTGACCCCGACTCCACGTGGTACGAGTCTGTCCTACCCCTAGAGTGGTTATATAGAACCGGAGGCGCGTAGGGTAGCCTCCGCCTGCTGTAACAAATCGTAGGCATCGGACGAGCCGAAGCTGCGGAGGCGAGGAGGGATGCCTGCGATTTGTTACGCAAAGGCGTAGAGGCTGCTTTTCCTGCAGCGCCGGAGACGTTGCAGTCTCAAAATATATACAGAAATCCCTCTGAATTAGTCCCCCTACACCTCTTCCCCCCCCCCCCCCCCCCCCCCTCCCCTCAATTCGACGAATGTCAATGGAAATTCGTAATAAAGTAGGCTCAAAAGGGCTAGAACCCAGAGCCGTAAAGCCAGTTAAAAAAAACAACAAAACATTGTTAAAATAAGTGATTTTTATTAATTTATTTCTCAAAAAATACGTGTTTCCGCATATTGAAACTTTGTGTGTGTGCTTATAAAAATGTAAACTTTCTGTAAAAATACGTATCAACACCAAACTCGATGGGAGTAAATGGAAATTCGTACCCATACATAAAATATACACATGTATAATTATTTAGCTACATATGTATATTGACTAACATATATAAATACATATACATATATTTAATACTACCACGAAACGCGACTTGATATTGCTAGAATGTGCAATGGTGGTCGGAGCCGACCGACCACTATATAGTCCTCGCCATTTTAATTTATGTAAGAGATGTTCTGCATTTTTTCATTTTATGACTGCGAAAAAAGCGTAGCTAAAAGTCAACTAGTCTCAATGACAGTATTTTGATATTCAAGCAAGTTTTATCGGCAACTTTACTTTTATTTTCATATTTTAGTGTGTTTAGTTCATGCTATGGACGCCTCTTATTGGAGTTATAATAATGTTTGAACTAAGAACGTATGTAATCGTTATTGTGAAAGTATGTAATCGCAAAAAATATAAAACAAAGAGAAACCAAGCAAGATCAGTATTATGCCCTGTCCATTGTCATGTGAACATCCATTAAGGCTGTTGACGTACTGCGCGCATATCGGAACCTGAATTTAAAAAAAAAAGTTTAAAACACAGGTCACATACTAAATAATTACACTGTATATAATCAACAAGCTGCAGATATATGATTTTCTCCAGTACATTGCATAATATATCGATTCATTCTTATTAGCCCTAAGTTCTTAACATCTGTGAAAAGTTGATGTGTGAATTGAACGGTTAAAATAGCTGTAATAAATTTGTACTTGGTAGTGTCAGTAACAGCATCTCAAGAGAAATTCAATCACTGCCTAACGCATTCGATCTTAGTGAACTGTTAACTATTGAAGCTGTGGTGGTGTCATCGGTGGGTCTTAACTCAAAAAAAAAAGTGTTGAAATTTGTTGGTGTGTTGGTTTAAATGACCAACTGCTGGTTCAAATTTATTAAAAAGGATGATTATACGTAAATTAAATTTGCGGTGCAAGCGGTGAAAATTTAATATTTTCTTTTTGTAGGATAAGGGTGACAAACGAGCACACAGTCCACCTGATGTTAAGTGGTTGCTGCGACCCATAGACATCTACATCTATCCTCTATTACAAATCAAAATGCAGATGCGTTGTTACCCGTGAGGACTAAGATGGAATGCCTCATTTCCAGTAAAAAGGGCCTCCGGCCACCTGCACTCACCAAGCGAAACGCAGAGGTAAACCTCTACTTCACGCTGGTAGCCGGCCCATCCGTGCGACAGCAAAAGCCGCCACGTGGCTTTACCACTGTTTAAATTAATATTTTGCGACGTGAAGGAATTCATGCGCACTTACTTGGACTTCTGCTAATTTTCCTCTTGGTTCAAGGACTGCAGCAACGATGATTCGGTCGGTAATTACGATAATCTTATATAGTTTAATATCTAAATTACACAAAGGCAGGTGTGATGGCGCGAGATAGAAGCGGTTGCTTGTGCGTTTCTTATGCGAACTCCGTTAACATATGAGTGCGCATGCTAGAGGCATAAAAGGCTGTATTTAGTAAACTCGGAAGCGGACTATTTGCAGTATTCTTATTGGATAATAATTAACGAATCATATAAGCGCTAGGCGGTAGTGCAAAAGTGGCGTGAATATCCCCCGGCCTTGAAGTATCCTCAAATAGCAAAAGAAAATATAAAATAATATATATGTGGGTAAATACGTATACAATGGCGAAACGAAGAGATATTATGATTTAACAATTAAACTAAATACATAAATAATAATGCTAATTTAAATGTTAATATTTATAATGATGTATCCAATCTTTGTGTTGGTAAAGGACACAGTTTGTCAAGAGGGCGTTTTAGAGTAGAATTCAAAATTTTAACTTGCGCAACTCGTGCCACACCATCTCTACCAGGATGCAATTCGGGAACCACGCCTAGAGGCTTATTTCTTATTCCACTTTGCCCTACTCTGTAGAATATGTAAGTAATCAAATCTAAAACGTTTCCAAAAGGACTGAACTAAATCAAATCAAATCAAATCAAATCGTTTATTGCTTCTATAATGTACAGTACATTAGCAGTTACAGTGACCATTATAGACCCTGTCGGGCGTTGCAATATACAAGAAATATACAATAAAATAGTTGAATGGACTTATAACTATGTAACATCATTATATTATATTTGGCTATTTTGAAAATAAAATTTTATTTAATACTTAGTAATTTACTGGTTAGTAATTAACTATCAAAAAATTCAGTGAGCGTGTAAAAGCATTTGGAAATAAGATAATCATGAAGTTTTTTATTGAATGAACTTAATTTAACTTCAGATTTTACATCTATGGGTAGTTTATTGAATATTTTAATTGCCATGTAATATGGACTACAATTGAGCATTTTGGTTCTAGATGGGGGTAAATATAACCTATGTTTATGCCTAGTATTTACATTGTGTGTTTCTTTTATCTGGGTGAAGAAGTGTTTATTTTTAAATACGAAGTTACTTATATCTTTTATGTAAATAGAAATTAAGGTTAATAATTTAAATTTAATGAAGTAGGGTCGACAGCTATGTCTGTTATCAATTCTGGCAAGTATCCTAACACATTTTTTTTGTAAAATGAACAATTCATCTGCATTAACACTATTACCCCAAAGGATAATGCCATATTTAAGCCATGAAAAGGCATACGCGTAATATGTGGACAAAGAATCTATTGATTTTTTTAAACTGGCTTTACGGCTCTGGGTTCTAGCCCTTCTGAGTCTGAAGTTACAATGTATTAACTTTACGATACATTCATCAAAAATTCACTTTCACATTGATTCACAGTTTTTTTTACGTGATATTAATCAATAGTGCAAACTATTGATTAATATCACGTTGTTCTCATTTTTATTTATCTTGGACACCATATATAAAGGAATATAATGGTCGGAAGAATTTTTCATCAGCTAATAAACTTTGAAAAGTATCAGGAACTTTATCATTGTTAATATCTTGAATGGATTTAATGAGGAGTAATCTATTCAAACCAAATTGACTGCATTGAAAAACCAGATGTTTTAGGTCTCCTTTCGTGTCTCCACAATATTCACAATTTGCATTTTCTTTCATTCCCAAACGATGCAGGCAGGCGGCTACTCTGCTATGTCCAAATCTCATTCGGTTTACAGTCGTAATGAATTTTCTATTATTAATCCCTTTTTTGTTGTACCAAAGAGTGCCTGGCGGGCTTTTTTGTATTTCATAATACCAAATTCCTTTGGACTTGCTTATTTCTTCCCAGTATGCCTTCCATAAGGATCTCAAGTTCATGCTTAACAAGGCATATATATCTGTAAATGGTATTTCCAGCATTGTCGAGTGGTCTGAACATGTTGATGAGAATACGTCTCTAGTAGCAATGTCTGCTTCCTCGTTCCCAGTTATCCCAGAGTGTGAAGGGTAACAGGGTAAGAGAATAAAGGTAACAGTCTTCATTATTTTACTAAGATTGCTAAGTAAGTTTTATTACGGATCGCCGTAACGCCGTTCGAAAAATGAGTGAAACACGTTGGTCTTGCTTACTACTGGAGGCAAGCGGCGGTGAGGAGGAACTTTTTCTTTTCTTTCTTGTTGTTTTCTTTACTGTAGCTGGAGAGCGACTGCCGACCGTTCTTTTTTTTTTTTTTTTTTTTGCGCCCGAAGCAATTGGAAAAGGGCTACCCCGGAGGGAGGCGGAAATGCATTACGCATACCACGACAGCCGGTCTATCGTGGTTATGTGGGACTCACTGTGACTACCTACTGGGGAACCTAAGTGATACCCACTAAAACCGCCTTTGGGGACTGGCAACTAGCTGTTTAAAGCTTCTTATGCCGTATCGGAAGCGACCCTCTTTTGGGAAAAGAGGGCGCAGGCGGCTATTAGCCGCTGAGGGAGTGCCTACGAAGGCAAATTAATTATGAATAACTTAATTAGAGTTGGCCTGAGCCGCCAGGAGGCAGTTCAGGTCGTTTGAAAGTTTATTAGGCGGGTCCGAGAGGGAGTTCCTCGGCCTGCGGACGCTATAGCGGGAGGGGAGTGGGGCTGCATAATTAGCAGCCTCACGAATAAAATGATTGGAATGCGACTCTGAGGCTTTGAAGAAGTTCTCAGAGAGTTTTTTAAGGAATTGTTGAATTGTAGGGAGCTCTAGGTCCCGATGAAGGTCGGCATTGCGGACGTACCAAGGTGCGTTCGTAGCTCGACGACAGAAAAGGTTTTGAACTACTTGGAGTTCATTAATAATTTTAGGGTTAGAGTGGGCGAAAATGGGGCCCGCGTAGGACATGACTGGTCGTATACAGACCTTATAAAGGGTACGCTTGTTTCTGAGGGACATTTTACTGTGTCGGCCTAACATACTGTTGAGCCTATTCAGGTAAAAATGTGCGTGACGGGTTACTCTTTTGACGTGGGGCCTGAAAGTTAGCCCTGTGTCTAGAGTGACACCTAAATATTTGGCAGACGTATGCCAGGGGACAGGGGTCCCTAGCACACGTATTGGTGGAGTGTTTTTGAGACGGCGTCGTTTATAATCGAAGTGAACGGCGGAGCTCTTCTCCGGGTTCACATCGATGCGCCATTTTTTGAACCAAGCTCCTAGGTCATCAACTGACTTTTGGACCTTGTTCCGTATGAAAGGTAGCGAGATACCTTTACAGTAGAGAGCAGTGTCGTCTGCGAAGAGGGAGAGCTGAACACCTTTCGGCGGAATGGGAATGTCGTTGGTGAACAGTATGTACAGCAGAGGAGCAAGAACTGAGCCCTGAGGGACACCAGCTTTGATGGGGCGCTGTGAAGATAGCGTACCTTCGTGTCTAAAACGAAAGGTACGATGATTAAGATAAGAGGCCACGAGACGTACTAGACGATCGGGGAGACCTATTTTGTATAGTTTGTAGATAAGGCCTGTATGCCAGACTCTATCGAAGGCTTTGGCGATGTCGAAAAAGACCGCGATAGTCTTATGACGACGGGGATAAAAACCGCTGAGGATATATTCCACAATACGGTGAACTTGTTGAGGGCAGGAGTGTTTCGCTCGGAAACCGAATTGATGGGGAATGATAAGAGGGTCACCGTCTGTGGGAAACAGATGGCGCCTCATGCGATTTTGGATGACTCTTTCAAAGAGCTTGCCCGTGGCCTTGAGGAGGCTAATGGGGCGATGACTGGAGGGGAGGTTGAGAGGCTTGCCTGGCTTGGGAATACCAATCACAGTTGCCTCTTTCCACGTAGTGGGAAAGTAACTAAGGTTGAAGCAGGCGTTGAAGATAATAGATAAAAGGGTTAACACCTGCTCGGGAAAGTTTTTAAGGGCTTGGTTGGATATGCCATCCGCGCCCGGAGCCTTTTTAGGTTTAAGTCCTTTAATGAGGGATGAAATCTCATCATTGGACACAGAGATAGGTTCGGAGGCCGTAGGGGGTGAGTTCCGGCGGCGGACCTCATCCTCCACTGCCTGGACGCGTGAAGGGTCGACGGGTTGAGAGCTAAGAGAGCATTGAGCGGCAATACTGTCTGCAAAGCACTCAGCCTTTTCCTCGTCCTCGAAGGCAACCGAACCGTCGGGGCGGGAGAGAGGGGGAGTGTGGGTTATAGCGTCTATACGGAGGGCTCTAGCCATCTGATAGTACGCTGTATGAGAGGGAGATATATTCTCCATGAGTTTACTCTTTTCGAGGTCTCGAAATTCAGAGAGGCGGAAACGGAGTTCTCGTTGAAGACGATTGGCCGTGCGCCTATATTCGGGCGTGGGATATTTTGCTGCTCTCCGGAAAGCAGCTTTCTTGGCTTTTAATAGGTTGCTAATATGTAGGGGAAGCCCACTATTCTTAGCAACCGGGACTTCCTTTTCATTCTCCTTAAGGGAGGTTTTAATAAGGGTGGAGAGTGAATCGACCGCGGTGTCGATTTTTTCGGGACTGTCTAAGTCAGACGATAGGGAGATGGGAGAGTTCTGTGAGTCCAGAGTTTTCGCTAGGGACTCCTTGAAGCCCTTCCAATTTGTGAAGGTTTTAGTAGAGGGTGTTGGGAGTGGTGGCTGATGGCCAAGAATGAGAGAGACCGGTCGGTGGTCGGATCCTAGATCGTCTAGTGTCTCGATTGCCCTAAGGTTGAGAGAAACTCCTTTGAGTAACGCAAAATCTAGTACATCGGGAGCATAGTCGGTGTTATCGGGAAAGTGAGTAACACCGAGAGGACTGTGGACGGTAATATCAAGAGACTGCGTGATATCGAGCAGTAACTTGCCACTACGGGTGGTAGTACGGCATGTCCATTCAGTATGCTTGGAGTTAAAATCTCCAAACATAATGACTGGGTTACCTAAAGATAAAATAGCCTCAAAATCTCTTTTGAGGGGAAGGGTTCCCGCGGGGATGTAGCAGGAGGCTATGAGAATGGACTGATGTCCAGTCATAGCTAGCCTGCATACCGTGGCTTCCATATTGGTAAGCTGCGGAGTAGAAATGGGAGAGCAATGGAGTGTCTTCTTGTAATAAATGGCCATACCGCCACCTTGGCGGTCGATCCTGTCATTACGAAGAAGAGAAAAGTCTTTAATAGAAAGGCCTTTAGTGTCCTTAGTTTTGAGGTTAGTTTCCTGTAGGAGGAGGAAATCGGCTTCACGACTTCGAAGAAAGAGCTTAAGTTCTGGGAGGTTATTTCGCAAACCGCGAATATTAAACGATACAAGCGATAAACCCTTAGGTTTGATACGACCGTGGGATTTTGGTAGAGCAAACTGCTCTGTCATCGTGAAGTTAAGTTAATGAAGTTAACTTAACTTACAACGAGCACAAAAGATTATGATGCTCTGCAAGAGCGAGGAGACGGTCCTGAGGGGACCTCGCAGCGCGCAATTTGCGTGCTAACACAGCGATTTCCCCAACATCGATGTTCCTAATAGCGGAATACACCGTTTTTAGGTCATCAGCCATTGAGGGCTGTGATTGTTGTGGGGCGGAGTTTGTCCGCGGTGGGTCTGCCTTTTTCGGGCCCCAGGGAAAGACTGGAGGCTGCATAGGCTTAGAGAAGCCCGGAGGGGGCCGAATAATGCCCTGAGGGGGCCTAGGGGGACCCTGAGGGGGTCGATAGAAGCCCTGGATGGGCTGAGAAAGGCCCTGACGGGGCCGTTGGTAAAGAGCCGGGAATGAGCGGTCATTGACCGGCGGTGGAGCTTGCCTACTGGGGCGAGGATGAGGTGCGCAAGGGCAGCCTCTGTAGTTAGCCGGGTGGCCTGTTTGCTTACACAGGACGCACGCGGGTGGGGATTCGGCGTCTTTGGGCCGAGGACAATCTTTAGTGTTATGGGGTTCAAGGCACTTAACGCACCTGGGTGGGGCAGAGCAGTTGGCCGCCGCATGACCATATAGCTGGCAGCGGTGGCACTGCGCCGGGAACCCGCGCCTATGTGGGGGCTCAACCTTCACTCTCGACAGGCCGCACACTGTGTGTACCTGCCGGAAGATGGCTTTTGCCTCCGGCACGTTAGTTAAGATGACTAGGACCAGGTTGAACCTCTGGCCCGTTCTACTGTGCATCTTGTGCACGGCTTCTACAGGGAAACCTTGGGACTTAAGGTCCTCAAGGATTTCCTCGTTGGAAAATTCGAATGGCACGCCACGGATGACGGCCCTGACTTTACGCTCTTCCGGAAGAGCGTAAGTATGGTAGGAGACTTTTTCGGCTGTGAATAGCCTGGTGATACTACGGAAGGCATCGATCGAGTTGGGAATGATTTTAATAGTCTCCCCGAGGTTAATCGCATGGTCATATTTAATGCCTGCATCGTATAAGGATTTCGACAGCTTAGTGAATAATGCCTTGTCTCTTAGGAAGACAGGGGGCGGGACTTGCTTCTTTGCAAGGATTGGGACACAGCGGGAAGCTGGCTTTGATGGTGGGGCGATGTCCATTGACATTAGGGGAGCCGTAGCAGCAGCGGGGGCTGCGGGGGCAGAGACGGCAGCGGGAGCTGCGGGGTTTGAGGCAGCAACGGGAGCTGCGGAGGTTGAAGGAGCGGCAGGGGCCGCTGAGACGGGAGGTGTGCGGTTTTTCGCGGTGCGTTTACCGCCGCGTTTTGAGGAGACAGTCGTGAAGGATGAGTCACCGGTTCCGTCGGAGTCACAGGACTCCGATGAATCGGTGCCAGAATAGGTGGCGGGCCTCTTCCGGGGGGCCGATGCAGTGGACTCAGATTCGGAGCATGCGTACTCCATGTCTAGAGGGGCGAAATAGTTCTTGGACTCTAGGTAGGCCGCTATAACGGGCGGCGGTTGAGTTGCCTGAGGGGCATATGAGGCAATAGTTGCCACGATTGAGGCGAGAGCCGAATTATCCAGCCTATTAAGGCCTGACACGATGGACCCTATAAGGTCTTGTTTGGACATGATGCTGAGAAATGAATGGGACTGGGGGGATGCTGTTCTGAAAAGAACAGAGACGTTCTGAACCTAAGCAGTAAGGGCGGGATCACCGTTCTCAGAAGAACGGGACGTTCTTTATTCAAGGAGTAATGCCCTTACTCTTAAAAGAGCAGGGCCTTGCTCTGAAAAGAGCAAGTAACTCCCTAGAAACAGTATACACGTACACGTTATACAAATAAATAACGAAAACAAAAATAGAAATAGTTAACAAAAATAACAAAAAAATATAACAGGTAACAAGCGGAGGTCAGTCAAACCTCCCCGCCCGAGGACAGGGGGGCAAGAACTGATAGCAGAAATGACTCACCAAGGCGTCGACGCTGTACAGCGCGAGCAGGACAGCGGAGGCGCGAGAGCGAGAGAGCACTACCGTACGGGGACGGCTGCGCGGACTACCTGGACACGACCGCTCGAGAGCGGTGCCACAGGCGGAATGTGACGCCGACCGTTCCGACCGGCCCGTCTTTTATATGATTCGGCCATTGCTGGCCAGCGGACCCTTGCCTCACCCCCGCGCCTTTCTTTATTTGGCAAATTTCTTATAAACTAATGTACAAACTTAAATATATTATATTTTTACAATTGCTTATTTAACTAGTACTTATATAATAATTTTTTCTACATAATACAGGTTAATACGTTATTATTTCCGCAATTTTGAGCTGAGAACCCTGCCCCCCGCCTCAGCACTATAAATATAAAACGTCGTGGCGCGGCGCGCGTAGCCTCATTCGCTCCGCGGCCGCGTCACGGTAACATGCCCTGTTTATTAGTTATCGTGCCTAAGGGCTTAATATATATGAAATTAAATTGAACTATACAAGGGAATATACTTTACACATTATACTTATTCTATAATTTGGTATTGATTAATTTCTATATCCTAAATCTATGTTAACTCTCGCCAGTTGGTCGGTGCCTTTATTGCGAGAGTTATTCCATAGTCACAATATCATTCGTTTAACAATAAAGCATTTATTGTTAAACGAATGATATTGTGTATTTCTTAATATTAATGCTACGGCTTTTCCCGCGTTGCTGTGGGCAACCACCGCTAGTTGTGAAACCGTGAGCGCGCCCCGACGATCATAACATTCTCCTGGCTCCGCCCACCGTCCCCAGGTTGTTCAACTAGCGATGGTTACCACAAGCAATCCGTAAGTCATTTCGTTCGAGGCATTGCTATGTTTGCGTCGTGCACAAGTTTCTTATATTATATATAATGTAATTTTTTTTGTAATCTATTTTGTTAGATTCAATAGCTGTTATAACACTTTTTGAATCAGTTACAATAAGAAACTGTGAATTCGCAATGTTTTTATATACAATAAAGTTAAGTAGAATGCATAACATTCAGCTGTAAAAATAGAGCATAAATAGTGAATTTTAAAAGTTTTAGATATTTTCTTTTGTGAATCATAAAATGTTGAAGTTGTGTACTCTTCAGATTTTGATCCATCTGTATATTTTGTATAAAAATCATTATCAGCTAGATATCTTAACATTTCCATTTGAGAATTCACTTTTTCTTGACATACAGAAACATTAATGTTCAGTAAAGCATCATATTCTATTTTATATAAAAGCCATGGTTTACTTTGATACACATTTTTGGTTTGGGTCTGTGAGTATAAAACAATCCTTAGGATGTCTGGTAATCGATCAGATAAAGCATATCTATATCAATGTATGGCGGGCCGTCACGTCACTTTCGCTGAAGTGTCCCGGCGCAGGTACGTGCGAGTTGGGACCGATGATAATGTGATTCGGCGTGATGGCTTCTGGGTCTCCTGGGTCGACTGAGACGTGTGTGAGAGGTCTTGAGTTGACCGTGTTTTCGACCTCGGCAAGCAGGGTCACCAAGGTCTCGTCACTGGGATAGCGCTCGTTGAGGGTGACGCGTAGAGCTTCTTTCACGGAGCGAACCATTCGGTCCCACGCGCCGCCCATGAATGGTACTGATGGTGGTATGTGCTTCCACACAATTTGTCGACATGTGGTTTCGTGCTCGAGGGCTGCGAGTGCTGCTTCGGCCAGCTCCTTGTCGGCTGCCTTGAAGCACGTAGCGTTGTCACTCCATATTTCCTTTGGGCATCCTCTTCTGCTGCAGGCGATGAGCGACGAAAGCTTTGTACGCGCGAGGCTCCGATCTTATCCATACCAGTGCTGTACGAGAGTCGCACCAGTATGTCTTGCCCGCTATATCACCATCGTGCTCATCGACCACAGTCTGCGCGAGACGAGCTCCCAGCAGTGCTGCTTGTAATTCGAGCCGTGGTATGGAGACTGGCTTCAGTGGTGTTACGCGGCTCTTGGCGGCAGCCAATGATACGTTAACGCTGCCGTCTGCTCGCTCCGTTCTCCAATACACGGCTGCTGCATAGGCCTCCTCGCTTGCGTCGACAAATGTGTGTAGTTGGCGCGTCGACACCGGGTTGTAATCGTAGCATCGCGGTATTCTCAGTTGTTCTATGGCGTTAAGTGAAGTAATCCAGTCTTCCCATTTTTCTTTTAATTCCGTGGGCAGAGGGTCGTCCCAGTCCGCCTTGTAACGCCATGTGTCTTGGAATATTCTCTTCGCTGGGGTGGTCACTGGTGATATTAATCCCAGCGGATCAAATAAAGCCATTATGACGCTAAACGCTTCACGTTTAGTTGGCAAGCGTTGTTTTTCTTTTACGTCGGCAGGCATCTTCATATTGTGAGTATTAAATCCAATATGATCGCTTTGTACATGCCAGAGCAGGCCGAGCGTCTTCTCAGTTTCTTTTCCGCCCAGGCTCACGGTCGCTTCGTGTTGTTTATGTTCTGTCGTTATTTCTTCTATTGTTTTCTCTTCGTTCGATGTCCACCCGCTGAGTACGAATCCCGCTTGTTTGTGGACGTGATCGACTGCTTTTACCGTTTGCTGAGCTTCCGTGACAGAGTGGAAGCTCTGCAAGTAGTCGTCCATATAGTGATTTCTTTTTATGGCGACCGCAGCTTCTGGGTATGCTTCTGCATGTTCTTCAGCATTTTTATTTTTGATGTATAATGCTGTGCACGGCGATGATGTCGCTCCAAAGATGATTGACGTCATCCTATATTCTTCCGGTTGGTCCTCCCGCCGCTTGCCTCTCCATAAGAAATGTAAAACGTCTCTATCTTCTTTGCGCACTTTAATCTGCATGAACATTTCTTTTATGTCGGCGCTCACTGCATACGGATACTGTCGGGACCTCATGATTACTCCGGGCAATGATTGTAACAAGTCGGGCCCCGAGTGAAGCATATCGTTGAGACATATTCCGGCTGTCTTCGCTGCGGCGTCGTGCACCAATCTCGGCGACTTGTCTGGTTTCGCAGGGTTGATGACTGGGAAGTGTGGCAGATACCATGTCCTTCCTTGCGGCGGTGGCATGGGCGCGCGCTCTGCGTAACCCGAGTTGAAGAGGTTCTGTATGCGTTCTTCGTACTGTAGCTTGAGATTGCTGTCTCGGTCGAGCCTCTTCTCTAAGGTGTGCAGGCGCCTTTCCACGTCCTTGTAATTATTTGGTATTTGGAAATCCTTTTATTTCCACAACAACCCTGTCTCGAATCTGCCGTCCGCCGACCTCTGGCTGGTTTCCTTCAATATTTGCATAGCTCGCTGCTCGGGATCTTCTTTCGGTCTTCTTGGCTCGATGCACAGCGATTCCAATTTGAAATAATTGTTTATTTCCTCTTCTATCGGGTGTGTATCTTCCCTATGATGTAGTCTGCCGCAGAAGGTGACCGTCGACGTCAATGAGCTATGACAGCCATGCAGAACCCAGCCCAGGTTGGTGTGTGATGCGACTGGTTGGTCTCGACGACCGACGCGCAGTTTTCTAGACACTATGAGGTGCCAGTTATCTTGTCCGATTAGTATTTTCGGTGAGGCGCGTTCGTAGGTGATATCTTCTTTGATATCCCACAGATGTTGGCAATTCTCTAAGTGATTTTCATTCACGGATTCTGGCGCGAAGTCCAACCGTTCTACCGTACGCGCTGCTTCTATGTTGTGTTCTTCTTGCGCGTACTTTCCTCTTATTTTAAGGCTGACGATCTTGCTCTTCTCATGTTTCACCTCCGAGCCGACCCCTTGTATCCACATTGCGTGGGCTGGGCCGTCGGCGCCGATGACGTCGGCGATCGAGGCATCGACTAAGGTGACCGTGCTTCCTTCATCCAATAATGCGTATGTTTCGACGCAGCTTAGCGGCCCCCTTATTGTAACGGGCGCAATCTTTAGATAAGCGCGGCGGTGCATGTACGGTTGAGTCGCTGTGATGACCTCCCTTGCCGATGTTGCGGTTTCCATAGCGGGTTCCTTTTCAATCTCTGCTGCTCTATCGTGATGCAGCAATTTATGGTGTTTCATCATGCATCCGCCTTTTCCGCACGGTGGAGCTTTACACAGCAACCGGCGATGTTTTCCTCGCAGACAGCGGTAGCAGATATTATTCTTCTTTGCTACTTCCCATCTGTCATTAGTGGACAGAGCGGCGTATGACTTGCAATCGGGCAGTTTCTGTTCTTGTTTGCATTGAGGGCAGCGTTCTTCATATTGTTTCTTGCTTGTGGCGAAGGCACGTTCTATTTTTCTTGGTCTTCGCTCTCTCGTCTCGCTGTCCTCTGCTATGAACTCCGGCAAGGCATACGCGCTGCATTTGTCCGCTTCATCGTTTAAGAACATTGATATCTTCTTAAGCTCTGGGATATCTTCTTTCTTTCTGGCTGCATAGTCGTACCATTTGCTTCTCAATATGGGCGTGAGTTTGTCTGTGATAACTCGCGTCATTTCCGAACTATGCAGATAGTGTGCTTTCTTGAGTGCTTCCACGGTGCCCACTACGTTTGCTATGCGATTTGCGAATATGCATAGCTCCCTGGGATTGTCCGTAACTTTATTCAGCAGCTTCAGCTTCTCTATTTCCAAGTGGATTAACGCTTCTGGACGTCCGAATCTTCTTTCCAAAGCTTCCATTATCAGGCTGGGATCTGGTTGGCTTATAAGTAGGCAACCGGCGGCTTCTTTTGCTGTCCCTTTTAAGCGTCGGCGTATTCTCGCTATGTTTTCGTTCATCGTGAAGTACTTTGAAGATTCTTCGTACGTTGTTTTGAAGCTGAGCCATTCTTTGCTGCTACCATTGAATGTAGGTAGCTCTTGCACATATTTCGGCGGCTCCCTTGTGCTTCGTACTGCTTGTGATAGAGCAGCGGCTAAGGTAGCGACGTCGATTTGTTGCTGCGCCTGCCCATTGTCTTCTTTCTGCGGCGCGGGTTGTGATGCAAACTGCGGAGCGGGTTGCGATGCGAAGTGCGGCGCGGGTTGCGGCGCGGGCTGCGACGCGGGTTGCGATGTAGACTGCGGAGCGGGTTGCGATGCGAAGTGCGACATGGGTTGCGGCGCAGGATGAGGCGCTGGTTGCGATGTAGGTTTTTCTTGCAACCATGTACTAATGCGTACTGATGCCAAGTCGTCTTCTATTTCTTCATCTTCGTCATCGGTTGATCCGACTTCTGCTTGTAATCGCTGCACGTGTATTTCTTGCAATTCCGTTCTTGCTTGCAACTGAGCCTGCTCGAGTTTGAGTTCGGCTAACCGCTCTTTCGCCTCTAACTCCGCGAGGAGTCTCTTGCGTGAGGCTACGGAGCGGCGCGACCTAGTCTCGTCGGGCCTTAGTGTGCGCTGCGATCTTCGATCCCTCTCTCGCTGGGTTTCTTCCGTTGCGGCCGTGTTATCAGTCGCAGAGGTAGCGGTTGTATCGCTGACCGTTGTGGTTTCGCTCGTGGTGTTGGATGTACCAGTAGCGGCTGAATCGCCCCCAGAGGCCTCTTCTGTGGCCCCCTGGGTTATTTGTTCATCCTTGCGACGCTTCGATGATTCTCCGTTGTTACTACGTGTAATCACCATTTTTCTTCACAATAATAATTTTTCGTTCTTGCGGTTTGCTTCTTTCTTCCGGCAATACCAAGACCGATATTGTCTTTTTCTTCTAGTAATCCGGCTTCTCGAAGGACCATTAATATTACGGATCGCCGTAACGCCGTTCGAAAAATGAGTGAAACACGTTGGTCTTGCTTACTACTGGAGGCAAGCGGCGGTGAGGAGGAACTTTTTCTTTTCTTTCTTGTTGTTTTCTTTACTGTAGCTGGAAAGCGACTGCCGACCGTTCTTTTTTTTTTTTTTTTGCGCCCGAAGCATTTGGAAAAGGGCTACCCCGGAGGGAGGCGGAAATGCATTACGCATACCACGACAGCCGGTCTATCGTGGTTATGTGGGACTCACTGTGACTACCTACTGGGGAACCTAAGTGATACCCACTAAAACCGCCTTTGGGGACTGGCAACTAGCTGTTTAAAGCTTCTTATGCCGTATCAGAAGCGACCCTCTTTTGGGAAAAGAGGGCGCAGGCGGCTATTAGCCGCTGAGGGAGTGCCTACGAAGGCAAATTAATTATGAGTAACTTAATTAGAGTTGGCCTGAGCCGCCAGGAGGCAGTTCAGGTCGTTTGAAAGTTTATTAGGCGGGTCCGAGAGGGAGTTCCTCGGCCTGCGGACGCTATAGCGGGAGGGGAGTGGGGCTGCATAATTAGCAGCCTCACGAATAAAATGATTGGAATGCGACTCTGAGGCTTTGAAGAAGTTCTCAGAGAGTTTTTTAAGGAATTGTTGAATTGTAGGGAGCTCTAGGTCCCGATGAAGGTCGGCATTGCGGACGTACCAAGGTGCGTTCGCAGCTCGACGACAGAAAAGGTTTTGAACTACTTGGAGTTCATTAATAATTTTAGGGTTAGAGTGGGCGAAAATGGGGCCCGCGTAGGACATGACTGGTCGTATACAGACCTTATAAAGGGTGCGCTTGTTTCTGAGGGACATTTTACTGTGTCGGCCCAAAATACTGTTGAGCCTATTCAGGTATAAACGTGCGTGACGGGTTACTCTTTTGATGTGGGGCCTGAAAGTTAGCCCTGTGTCTAGAGTGACACCTAAATATTTGGCAGACATATGCCAGGGGACAGGGGTCCCTAGCATACGTATTGGTGGAGTGTTTTTGAGACGGCGTCGTTTATAATCGAAGTGAACGGCGGAGCTCTTCTCCGGGTTCACATCGATGCGCCATTTTTTGAACCAAGCTCCTAGGTCATCAACTGACTTTTGGACCTTGTTCCGTATGAAAGGTAGCGAGATACCTTTACAGTAGAGAGCAGTGTCGTCTGCGAAGAGGGAGAGCTGAACACCTTTCGGCGGAATGGGAATGTCGTTGGTGAACAGTATGTATAGCAGAGGAGCAAGAACTGAGCCCTGAGGGACACCAGCTTTGATGGGGCGCTGTGAAGATAGCGTGCCTTCGTGTCTAAAACGAAAGGTACGATGATTAAGATAAGAGGCCACGAGACGTACTAGAAGATCGGGGAGACCTATTTTGTATAGTTTGTAGATAAGGCCTGTATGCCAGACTCTATCGAAGGCTTTGGCGATGTCGAAAAAGACCGCGATAGTCTTATGACGACGGGGATAAAAACCGCTGAGGATATATTCCACGATACGGTGAACTTGTTGGGGGCAGGAGTGTTTCGCTCGGAAACCGAATTGATGGGGAATGATAAGAGGGTCACCGTCTGTGGGAAACAGATGGCGCCTCATGCGATTTTGGATGACTCTTTCAAAGAGCTTGCCCATGGCCTTGAGGAGGCTAATGGGGCGATGACTGGAGGGGAGGTTGAGAGGCTTGCCTGGCTTGGGAATACCAATCACAGTTGCCTCTTTCCACGTAGTGGGAAAGTAACTAAGGTTGAAGCAGGCGTTGAAGATAATAGATAAAAGGGTTAACACCTGCTCGTGAAAGTTTTTAAGGGCTTGGTTGGATATGCCATCCGCGCCCGGAGCCTTTTTAGGTTTAAGTCCTTTAATGAGGGATGAAATCTCATCATTGGACACAGAGATAGGTTCGGAGGCCGTAGGGGGTGAGTTCCGGCGGCGGACCTCATCCTCCACTGCCTGGACGTGTGAAGGGTCGACGGGTTGAGAGCTAAGAGAGCATTGAGCGGCAATACTGTCTGCAAAGCACTCAGCCTTTTCCTCGTCCTCGAAGGCAACCGAACCGTCGGGGCGGGAGAGAGGGGGAGTGTGGGTTATAGCGTCTATACGGAGGGCTCTAGACATCTGATAGTACGCTGTATGAGAGGGAGATATATTCTCTATGAGTTTACTCTTTTCGAGGTCTCGAAATTCAGAGAGACGGAAACGGAGTTCTCGTTGAAGACGATTGGCCGTGCGCCTATATTCGGGCGTGGGATATTTTGCTGCTCTCCGGAAAGCAGCTTTCTTGGCTTTTAATAGGTTGCTAATATGTAGGGGAAGCCCACTATTCTTAGCAACCGGGACTTCCTTTTCATTCTCCTTAAGGGAGGTTTTAATAAGGGTGGAGAGTGAATCGACCGCGGTGTCGATTTTTTCGGGACTGTCTAAGTCAGACGATAGGGAGATGGGAGAGTTCTGTGAGTCCAGAGTTTTCGCTAGGGACTCCTTGAAGCCCTTCCAATTTGTGAAGGTTTTAGTAGAGGGTGTTGGGAGTGGTGGCTGATGGCCAAGAATGAGAGAGACCGGTCGGTGGTCGGATCCTAGATCGTCTAGTGTCTCGATTGCCCTAAGGTTGAGAGAAACTCCTTTGAGTAACGCAAAATCTAGTACATCGGGAGCATAGTCGGTGTTATCGGGAAAGTGAGTAACACCGAGAGGACTGTGGACGGTAATATCAAGAGACTGCGTGATATCGAGCAGTAACTTGCCACTACGGGTGGTAGTACGGCATGTCCATTCAGTATGCTTGGAGTTAAAATCTCCAAACATAATGACTGGGTTACCTAAAGATAAAATAGCCTCAAAATCTCTTTTGAGGGGAAGGGTTCCCGCGGGGATGTAGCAGGAGGCTATGAGAATGGACTGATGTCCAGTCATAGCTAGCCTGCATACCGTGGCTTCCATATTGGTAAGCTGCGGAGTAGAAATGGGAGAGCAATGGAGTGTCTTCTTGTAATAAATGGCCATACCGCCACCTTGGCGGTCGATCCTGTCATTACGAAGAAGAGAAAAGTCTTTAATAGAAAGGCCTTTAGTGTCCTTAGTTTTGAGGTTAGTTTCCTGTAGGAGGAGGAAATCGGCTTCACGACTTCGAAGAAAGAGCTTAAGTTCTGGGAGGTTATTTCGCAAACCGCGAATATTAAACGATACAAGCGATAAACCCTTAGGTTTGATACGACCGTGGGATTTTGGTAGAGCAAACTGCTCTGTCATCGTGAAGTTAAGTTAATGAAGTTAACTTAACTTACAACGAGCACAAAAGATTATGATGCTCTGCAAGAGCGAGGAGACGGTCCTGAGGGGACCTCGCAGCGCGCAATTTGCGTGCTAACACAGCGATTTCCCCAACATCGATGTTCCTAATAGCGGAATACACCGTTTTTAGGTCATCAGCCATTGAGGGCTGTGATTGTTGTGGGGCGGAGTTTGTCCGCGGTGGGTCTGCCTTTTTCGGGCCCCAGGGAAAGACTGGAGGCTGCATAGGCTTAGAGAAGCCCGGAGGGGGCCGAATAATGCCCTGAGGGGGCCTAGGGGGACCCTGAGGGGGTCGATAGAAGCCCTGGATGGGCTGAGAAAGGCCCTGACGGGGCCGTTGGTAAAGAGCCGGGAATGAGCGGTCATTGACCGGCGGTGGAGCTTGCCTACTGGGGCGAGGATGAGGTGCGCAAGGGCAGCCTCTGTAGTTAGCCGGGTGGCCTGTTTGCTTACACAGGACGCACGCGGGTGGGGATTCGGCGTCTTTGGGCCGAGGACAATCTTTAGTGTTATGGGGTTCAAGGCACTTAACGCACCTGGGTGGGGCAGAGCAGTTGGCCGCCGCATGACCATATAGCTGGCAGCGGTGGCACTGCGCCGGGAACCCGCGCCTATGTGGGGGCTCAACCTTCACTCTCGACAGGCCGCACACTGTGTGTACCTGCCGGAAGATGGCTTTTGCCTCCGGCACGTTAGTTAAGATGACTAGGACCAGGTTGAACCTCTGGCCCGTTCTACTGTGCATCTTGTGCACGGCTTCTACAGGGAAACCTTGGGACTTAAGGTCCTCAAGGATTTCCTCGTTGGAAAATTCGAATGGCACGCCACGGATGACGGCCCTGACTTTACGCTCTTCCGGAAGAGCGTAAGTATGGTAGGAGACTTTTTCGGCTGTGAATAGCCTGGTGATACTACGGAAGGCATCGATCGAGTTGGGAATGATTTTAATAGTCTCCCCGAGGTTAATCGCATGGTCATATTTAATGCCTGCATCGTATAAGGATTTCGACAGCTTAGTGAATAATGCCTTGTCTCTTAGGAAGACAGGGGGCGGGACTTGCTTCTTTGCAAGGATTGGGACACAGCGGGAAGCTGGCTTTGATGGTGGGGCGATGTCCATTGACATTAGGGGAGCCGTAGCAGCAGCGGGGGCTGCGGGGGCAGAGACGGCAGCGGGAGCTGCGGGGTTTGAGGCAGCAACGGGAGCTGCGGAGGTTGAAGGAGCGGCAGGGGCCGCTGAGACGGGAGGTGTGCGGTTTTTCGCGGTGCGTTTACCGCCGCGTTTTGAGGAGACAGTCGTGAAGGATGAGTCACCGGTTCCGTCGGAGTCACAGGACTCCGATGAATCGGTGCCAGAATAGGTGGCGGGCCTCTTCCGGGGGGCCGATGCAGTGGACTCAGATTCGGAGCATGCGTACTCCATGTCTAGAGGGGCGAAATAGTTCTTGGACTCTAGGTAGGCCGCTATAACGGGCGGCGGTTGAGTTGCCTGAGGGGCATATGAGGCAATAGTTGCCACGATTGAGGCGAGAGCCGAATTATCCAGCCTATTAAGGCCTGACACGATGGACCCTATAAGGTCTTGTTTGGACATGATGCTGAGAAATGAATGGGACTGGGGGGATGCTGTTCTGAAAAGAACAGAGACGTTCTGAACCTAAGCAGTAAGGGCGGGATCACCGTTCTCAGAAGAACGGGACGTTCTTTATTCAAGGAGTAATGCCCTTACTCTTAAAAGAGCAGGGCCTTGCTCTGAAAAGAGCAAGTAACTCCCTAGAAACAGTATACACGTACACGTTATACAAATAAATAACGAAAACAAAAATAGAAATAGTTAACAAAAATAACAAAAAAATATAACAGGTAACAAGCGGAGGTCAGTCAAACCTCCCCGCCCGAGGACAGGGGGGCAAGAACTGATAGCAGAAATGACTCACCAAGGCGTCGACGCTGTACAGCGCGAGCAGGACAGCGGAGGCGCGAGAGCGAGAGAGCACTACCGTACGGGGACGGCTGCGCGGACTACCTGGACACGACCGCTCGAGAGCGGTGCCACAGGCGGAATGTGACGCCGACCGTTCCGACCGGCCCGTCTTTTATATGATTCGGCCATTGCTGGCCAGCGGACCCTTGCCTCACCCCCGCGCCTTTCTTTATTTGGCAAATTTCTTATAAACTAATGTACAAACTTAAATATATTATATTTTTACAATTGCTTATTTAACTAGTACTTATATAATAATTTTTTCTACATAATACAGGTTAATACGTTATTATTTCCGCAATTTTGAGCTGAGAACCCTGCCCCCCGCCTCAGCACTATAAATATAAAACGTCGTGGCGCGGCGCGCGTAGCCTCATTCGCTCCGCGGCCGCGTCACGGTAACATGCCCTGTTTATTAGTTATCGTGCCTAAGGGCTTAATATATATGAAATTAAATTGAACTATACAAGGGAATATACTTTACACATTATACTTATTCTATAATTTGGTATTGATTAATTTCTATATCCTAAATCTATGTTAACTCTCGCCAGTTGGTCGGTGCCTTTATTGCGAGAGTTATTCCATAGTCACAATATCATTCGTTTAACAATAAAGCATTTATTGTTAAACGAATGATATTGTGTATTTCTTAATATTAATGCTACGGCTTTTCCCGCGTTGCTGTGGGCAACCACCGCTAGTTGTGAAACCGTGAGCGCGCCCCGACGATCATAACATTCTCCTGGCTCCGCCCACCGTCCCCAGGTTGTTCAACTAGCGATGGTTACCACAAGCAATCCGTAAGTCATTTCGTTCGAGGCATTGCTATGTTTGCGTCGTGCACAAGTTTCTTATATTATATATAATGTAATTTTTTTTGTAATCTATTTTGTTAGATTCAATAGCTGTTATAACACTTTTTGAATCAGTTACAATAAGAAACTGTGAATTCGCAATGTTTTTATATACAATAAAGTTAAGTAGAATGCATAACATTCAGCTGTAAAAATAGAGCATAAATAGTGAATTTTAAAAGTTTTAGATATTTTCTTTTGTGAATCATAAAATGTTGAAGTTGTGTACTCTTCAGATTTTGATCCATCTGTATATTTTGTATAAAAATCATTATCAGCTAGATATCTTAACATTTCCATTTGAGAATTCACTTTTTCTTGACATACAGAAACATTAATGTTCAGTAAAGCATCATATTCTATTTTATATAAAAGCCATGGTTTACTTTGATACACATTTTTGGTTTGGGTCTGTGAGTATAAAACAATCCTTAGGATGTCTGGTAATCGATCAGATAAAGCATATCTATATCAATGTATGGCGGGCCGTCACGTCACTTTCGCTGAAGTGTCCCGGCGCAGGTACGTGCGAGTTGGGACCGATGATAATGTGATTCGGCGTGATGGCTTCTGGGTCTCCTGGGTCGACTGAGACGTGTGTGAGAGGTCTTGAGTTGACCGTGTTTTCGACCTCGGCAAGCAGGGTCACCAAGGTCTCGTCACTGGGATAGCGCTCGTTGAGGGTGACGCGTAGAGCTTCTTTCACGGAGCGAACCATTCGGTCCCACGCGCCGCCCATGAATGGTACTGATGGTGGTATGTGCTTCCACACAATTTGTCGACATGTGGTTTCGTGCTCGAGGGCTGCGAGTGCTGCTTCGGCCAGCTCCTTGTCGGCTGCCTTGAAGCACGTAGCGTTGTCACTCCATATTTCCTTTGGGCATCCTCTTCTGCTGCAGGCGATGAGCGACGAAAGCTTTGTACGCGCGAGGCTCCGATCTTATCCATACCAGTGCTGTACGAGAGTCGCACCAGTATGTCTTGCCCGCTATATCACCATCGTGCTCATCGACCACAGTCTGCGCGAGACGAGCTCCCAGCAGTGCTGCTTGTAATTCGAGCCGTGGTATGGAGACTGGCTTCAGTGGTGTTACGCGGCTCTTGGCGGCAGCCAATGATACGTTAACGCTGCCGTCTGCTCGCTCCGTTCTCCAATACACGGCTGCTGCATAGGCCTCCTCGCTTGCGTCGACAAATGTGTGTAGTTGGCGCGTCGACACCGGGTTGTAATCGTAGCATCGCGGTATTCTCAGTTGTTCTATGGCGTTAAGTGAAGTAATCCAGTCTTCCCATTTTTCTTTTAATTCCGTGGGCAGAGGGTCGTCCCAGTCCGCCTTGTAACGCCATGTGTCTTGGAATATTCTCTTCGCTGGGGTGGTCACTGGTGATATTAATCCCAGCGGATCAAATAAAGCCATTATGACGCTAAACGCTTCACGTTTAGTTGGCAAGCGTTGTTTTTCTTTTACGTCGGCAGGCATCTTCATATTGTGAGTATTAAATCCAATATGATCGCTTTGTACATGCCAGAGCAGGCCGAGCGTCTTCTCAGTTTCTTTTCCGCCCAGGCTCACGGTCGCTTCGTGTTGTTTATGTTCTGTCGTTATTTCTTCTATTGTTTTCTCTTCGTTCGATGTCCACCCGCTGAGTACGAATCCCGCTTGTTTGTGGACGTGATCGACTGCTTTTACCGTTTGCTGAGCTTCCGTGACAGAGTGGAAGCTCTGCAAGTAGTCGTCCATATAGTGATTTCTTTTTATGGCGACCGCAGCTTCTGGGTATGCTTCTGCATGTTCTTCAGCATTTTTATTTTTGATGTATAATGCTGTGCACGGCGATGATGTCGCTCCAAAGATGATTGACGTCATCCTATATTCTTCCGGTTGGTCCTCCCGCCGCTTGCCTCTCCATAAGAAATGTAAAACGTCTCTTACTCACGTCACTTTAATCTGCATGAACATTTCTTTTATGTCGGCGCTCACTGCATACGGATACTGTCGGGACCTCATGATTACTCCGGGCAATGATTGTAACAAGTCGGGCCCCGAGTGAAGCATATCGTTGAGACATATTCCGGCTGTCTTCGCTGCGGCGTCGTGCACCAATCTCGGCGACTTGTCTGGTTTCGCAGGGTTGATGACTGGGAAGTGTGGCAGATACCATGTCCTTCCTTGCGGCGGTGGCATGGGCGCGCGCTCTGCGTAACCCGAGTTGAAGAGGTTCTGTATGCGTTCTTCGTACTGTAGCTTGAGATTGCTGTCTCGGTCGAGCCTCTTCTCTAAGGTGTGCAGGCGCCTTTCCACGTCCTTGTAATTATTTGGTATTTGGAAATCCTTTTATTTCCACAACAACCCTGTCTCGAATCTGCCGTCCGCCGACCTCTGGCTGGTTTCCTTCAATATTTGCATAGCTCGCTGCTCGGGATCTTCTTTCGGTCTTCTTGGCTCGATGCACAGCGATTCCAATTTGAAATAATTGTTTATTTCCTCTTCTATCGGGTGTGTATCTTCCCTATGATGTAGTCTGCCGCAGAAGGTGACCGTCGACGTCAATGAGCTATGACAGCCATGCAGAACCCAGCCCAGGTTGGTGTGTGATGCGACTGGTTGGTCTCGACGACCGACGCGCAGTTTTCTAGACACTATGAGGTGCCAGTTATCTTGTCCGATTAGTATTTTCGGTGAGGCGCGTTCGTAGGTGATATCTTCTTTGATATCCCACAGATGTTGGCAATTCTCTAAGTGATTTTCATTCACGGATTCTGGCGCGAAGTCCAACCGTTCTACCGTACGCGCTGCTTCTATGTTGTGTTCTTCTTGCGCGTACTTTCCTCTTATTTTAAGGCTGACGATCTTGCTCTTCTCATGTTTCACCTCCGAGCCGACCCCTTGTATCCACATTGCGTGGGCTGGGCCGTCGGCGCCGATGACGTCGGCGATCGAGGCATCGACTAAGGTGACCGTGCTTCCTTCATCCAATAATGCGTATGTTTCGACGCAGCTTAGCGGCCCCCTTATTGTAACGGGCGCAATCTTTAGATAAGCGCGGCGGTGCATGTACGGTTGAGTCGCTGTGATGACCTCCCTTGCCGATGTTGCGGTTTCCATAGCGGGTTCCTTTTCAATCTCTGCTGCTCTATCGTGATGCAGCAATTTATGGTGTTTCATCATGCATCCGCCTTTTCCGCACGGTGGAGCTTTACACAGCAACCGGCGATGTTTTCCTCGCAGACAGCGGTAGCAGATATTATTCTTCTTTGCTACTTCCCATCTGTCATTAGTGGACAGAGCGGCGTATGACTTGCAATCGGGCAGTTTCTGTTCTTGTTTGCATTGAGGGCAGCGTTCTTCATATTGTTTCTTGCTTGTGGCGAAGGCACGTTCTATTTTTCTTGGTCTTCGCTCTCTCGTCTCGCTGTCCTCTGCTATGAACTCCGGCAAGGCATACGCGCTGCATTTGTCCGCTTCATCGTTTAAGAACATTGATATCTTCTTAAGCTCTGGGATATCTTCTTTCTTTCTGGCTGCATAGTCGTACCATTTGCTTCTCAATATGGGCGTGAGTTTGTCTGTGATAACTCGCGTCATTTCCGAACTATGCAGATAGTGTGCTTTCTTGAGTGCTTCCACGGTGCCCACTACGTTTGCTATGCGATTTGCGAATATGCATAGCTCCCTGGGATTGTCCGTAACTTTATTCAGCAGCTTCAGCTTCTCTATTTCCAAGTGGATTAACGCTTCTGGACGTCCGAATCTTCTTTCCAAAGCTTCCATTATCAGGCTGGGATCTGGTTGGCTTATAAGTAGGCAACCGGCGGCTTCTTTTGCTGTCCCTTTTAAGCGTCGGCGTATTCTCGCTATGTTTTCGTTCATCGTGAAGTACTTTGAAGATTCTTCGTACGTTGTTTTGAAGCTGAGCCATTCTTTGCTGCTACCATTGAATGTAGGTAGCTCTTGCACATATTTCGGCGGCTCCCTTGTGCTTCGTACTGCTTGTGATAGAGCAGCGGCTAAGGTAGCGACGTCGATTTGTTGCTGCGCCTGCCCATTGTCTTCTTTCTGCGGCGCGGGTTGTGATGCAAACTGCGGAGCGGGTTGCGATGCGAAGTGCGGCGCGGGTTGCGGCGCGGGCTGCGACGCGGGTTGCGATGTAGACTGCGGAGCGGGTTGCGATGCGAAGTGCGACATGGGTTGCGGCGCAGGATGAGGCGCTGGTTGCGATGTAGGTTTTTCTTGCAACCATGTACTAATGCGTACTGATGCCAAGTCGTCTTCTATTTCTTCATCTTCGTCATCGGTTGATCCGACTTCTGCTTGTAATCGCTGCACGTGTATTTCTTGCAATTCCGTTCTTGCTTGCAACTGAGCCTGCTCGAGTTTGAGTTCGGCTAACCGCTCTTTCGCCTCTAACTCCGCGAGGAGTCTCTTGCGTGAGGCTACGGAGCGGCGCGACCTAGTCTCGTCGGGCCTTAGTGTGCGCTGCGATCTTCGATCCCTCTCTCGCTGGGTTTCTTCCGTTGCGGCCGTGTTATCAGTCGCAGAGGTAGCGGTTGTATCGCTGACCGTTGTGGTTTCGCTCGTGGTGTTGGATGTACCAGTAGCGGCTGAATCGCCCCCAGAGGCCTCTTCTGTGGCCCCCTGGGTTATTTGTTCATCCTTGCGACGCTTCGATGATTCTCCGTTGTTACTACGTGTAATCACCATTTTTCTTCACAATAATAATTTTTCGTTCTTGCGGTTTGCTTCTTTCTTCCGGCAATACCAAGACCGATATTGTCTTTTTCTTCTAGTAATCCGGCTTCTCGAAGGACCATTAATATTACGGATCGCCGTAACGCCGTTCGAAAAATGAGTGAAACACGTTGGTCTTGCTTACTACTGGAGGCAAGCGGCGGTGAGGAGGAACTTTTTCTTTTCTTTCTTGTTGTTTTCTTTACTGTAGCTGGAAAGCGACTGCCGACCGTTCTTTTTTTTTTTTTTTTGCGCCCGAAGCATTTGGAAAAGGGCTACCCCGGAGGGAGGCGGAAATGCATTACGCATACCACGACAGCCGGTCTATCGTGGTTATGTGGGACTCACTGTGACTACCTACTGGGGAACCTAAGTGATACCCACTAAAACCGCCTTTGGGGACTGGCAACTAGCTGTTTAAAGCTTCTTATGCCGTATCAGAAGCGACCCTCTTTTGGGAAAAGAGGGCGCAGGCGGCTATTAGCCGCTGAGGGAGTGCCTACGAAGGCAAATTAATTATGAGTAACTTAATTAGAGTTGGCCTGAGCCGCCAGGAGGCAGTTCAGGTCGTTTGAAAGTTTATTAGGCGGGTCCGAGAGGGAGTTCCTCGGCCTGCGGACGCTATAGCGGGAGGGGAGTGGGGCTGCATAATTAGCAGCCTCACGAATAAAATGATTGGAATGCGACTCTGAGGCTTTGAAGAAGTTCTCAGAGAGTTTTTTAAGGAATTGTTGAATTGTAGGGAGCTCTAGGTCCCGATGAAGGTCGGCATTGCGGACGTACCAAGGTGCGTTCGCAGCTCGACGACAGAAAAGGTTTTGAACTACTTGGAGTTCATTAATAATTTTAGGGTTAGAGTGGGCGAAAATGGGGCCCGCGTAGGACATGACTGGTCGTATACAGACCTTATAAAGGGTGCGCTTGTTTCTGAGGGACATTTTACTGTGTCGGCCCAAAATACTGTTGAGCCTATTCAGGTATAAACGTGCGTGACGGGTTACTCTTTTGATGTGGGGCCTGAAAGTTAGCCCTGTGTCTAGAGTGACACCTAAATATTTGGCAGACATATGCCAGGGGACAGGGGTCCCTAGCATACGTATTGGTGGAGTGTTTTTGAGACGGCGTCGTTTATAATCGAAGTGAACGGCGGAGCTCTTCTCCGGGTTCACATCGATGCGCCATTTTTTGAACCAAGCTCCTAGGTCATCAACTGACTTTTGGACCTTGTTCCGTATGAAAGGTAGCGAGATACCTTTACAGTAGAGAGCAGTGTCGTCTGCGAAGAGGGAGAGCTGAACACCTTTCGGCGGAATGGGAATGTCGTTGGTGAACAGTATGTATAGCAGAGGAGCAAGAACTGAGCCCTGAGGGACACCAGCTTTGATGGGGCGCTGTGAAGATAGCGTGCCTTCGTGTCTAAAACGAAAGGTACGATGATTAAGATAAGAGGCCACGAGACGTACTAGAAGATCGGGGAGACCTATTTTGTATAGTTTGTAGATAAGGCCTGTATGCCAGACTCTATCGAAGGCTTTGGCGATGTCGAAAAAGACCGCGATAGTCTTATGACGACGGGGATAAAAACCGCTGAGGATATATTCCACGATACGGTGAACTTGTTGGGGGCAGGAGTGTTTCGCTCGGAAACCGAATTGATGGGGAATGATAAGAGGGTCACCGTCTGTGGGAAACAGATGGCGCCTCATGCGATTTTGGATGACTCTTTCAAAGAGCTTGCCCATGGCCTTGAGGAGGCTAATGGGGCGATGACTGGAGGGGAGGTTGAGAGGCTTGCCTGGCTTGGGAATACCAATCACAGTTGCCTCTTTCCACGTAGTGGGAAAGTAACTAAGGTTGAAGCAGGCGTTGAAGATAATAGATAAAAGGGTTAACACCTGCTCGTGAAAGTTTTTAAGGGCTTGGTTGGATATGCCATCCGCGCCCGGAGCCTTTTTAGGTTTAAGTCCTTTAATGAGGGATGAAATCTCATCATTGGACACAGAGATAGGTTCGGAGGCCGTAGGGGGTGAGTTCCGGCGGCGGACCTCATCCTCCACTGCCTGGACGTGTGAAGGGTCGACGGGTTGAGAGCTAAGAGAGCATTGAGCGGCAATACTGTCTGCAAAGCACTCAGCCTTTTCCTCGTCCTCGAAGGCAACCGAACCGTCGGGGCGGGAGAGAGGGGGAGTGTGGGTTATAGCGTCTATACGGAGGGCTCTAGACATCTGATAGTACGCTGTATGAGAGGGAGATATATTCTCTATGAGTTTACTCTTTTCGAGGTCTCGAAATTCAGAGAGACGGAAACGGAGTTCTCGTTGAAGACGATTGGCCGTGCGCCTATATTCGGGCGTGGGATATTTTGCTGCTCTCCGGAAAGCAGCTTTCTTGGCTTTTAATAGGTTGCTAATATGTAGGGGAAGCCCACTATTCTTAGCAACCGGGACTTCCTTTTCATTCTCCTTAAGGGAGGTTTTAATAAGGGTGGAGAGTGAATCGACCGCGGTGTCGATTTTTTCGGGACTGTCTAAGTCAGACGATAGGGAGATGGGAGAGTTCTGTGAGTCCAGAGTTTTCGCTAGGGACTCCTTGAAGCCCTTCCAATTTGTGAAGGTTTTAGTAGAGGGTGTTGGGAGTGGTGGCTGATGGCCAAGAATGAGAGAGACCGGTCGGTGGTCGGATCCTAGATCGTCTAGTGTCTCGATTGCCCTAAGGTTGAGAGAAACTCCTTTGAGTAACGCAAAATCTAGTACATCGGGGGCATAGTCGGTGTTATCGGGAAAGTGAGTAACACCGAGAGGACTGTGGACGGTAATATCAAGAGACTGCGTGATATCGAGCAATAACTTGCCACTACGGGTGGTAGTACGGCATGTCCATTCAGTATGCTTGGAGTTAAAATCTCCAAACATAATGACTGGGTTACCTAAAGATAAAATAGCCTCAAAATCTCTTTTGAGGGGAAGGGTTCCCGCGGGGATGTAGCAGGAGGCTATGAGAATGGACTGATGTCCAGTCATAGCTAGCCTGCATACCGTGGCTTCCAAATTGGTAAGCTGCGGAGTAGAAATGGGAGAGCAATGGACTGTCTTCTTGTAATAAATGGCCGTACCGCCACCTTGGCGGTCGATCCTGTCATTACGAAGAAGAGAAAAGTCTTTAATAGAAAGGCCTTTAGTGTCCTTAGTTTTTAGGTTAGTTTCGTGTAGGAGGAGGAAATCGGCTTCACGACTTCGAAGAAAGAGCTTAAGTTCTGGGAGGTTATTTCGCAAACCGCGAATATTAAACGATACAAGCGATAAACCCTTAGGTTTGATACGACCGTGGGATTTTGGTAGAGCAAACTGCTCTGTCATCGTGAAGTTAAGTTAATGAAGTTAACTTAACTTACAACGAGCACAAAAGATTATGATGCTCTGCAAGAGCGAGGAGACGGTCCTGAGGGGACCTCGCAGCGCGCAATTTGCGTGCTAACACAGCGATTTCCCCAACATCGATGTTCCTAATAGCGGAATACACCGTTTTTAGGTCATCAGCCATTGAGGGCTGTGATTGTTGTGGGGCGGAGTTTGTCCGCGGTGGGTCTGCCTTTTTCGGGAAAGACTGGAGGCTGCATAGGCTTAGAGAAGCCCGGAGGGGGCCGAATAATGCCCTGAGGGGGCCTAGGGGGACCCTGAGGGGGTCGATAGAAGCCCTGGATGGGCTGAGAAAGGCCCTGACGGGGCCGTTGGTAAAGAGCCGGGAATGAGCGGTCATTGACCGGCGGTGGAGCTTGCCTACTGGGGCGAGGATGAGGTGCGCAAGGGCAGCCTCTGTAGTTAGCCGGGTGGCCTGTTTGCTTACACAGGACGCACGCGGGTGGGGATTCGGCGTCTTTGGGCCGAGGACATTCTTTAGTGTTATGGGGTTCAAGGCACTTAACGCACCTGGGTGGGGCAGAGCAGTTGGCCGCCGCATGACCATATAGCTGGCAGCGGTGGCACTGCGCCGGGAACCCGCGCCTATGTGGGGGCTCAACCTTCACTCTCGACAGGCCACACACTGTGTGTACCTGCCGGAAGATGGCTTTTGCCTCCAGCACGTTAGTTAAGATGACTAGGACCAGGTTGAACCTCTGGCCCGTTCTACTGTGCATCTTGTGCACGGCTTCTACAGGGAAACCTTGGGACTTAAGGTCCTCAAGGATTTCCTCGTTGGAAAATTCGAATGACACGCCGCGGATGACGGCCCTGACTTTACGCTCTTCCGGAAGAGCGTAAGTATGGTAGGAGACTTTTTCGGCTGTGAATAGCCTGGTGATACTACGGAAGGCATCGATCGAGTTGGGAATGATTTTAATAGTCTCCCCGAGGTTAATCGCATGGTCATATTTAATGCCTGCGTCGTATAAGGATTTCGACAGCTTGGTGAATAATGCCTTTTCTCTTAGGAAGACAGGGGGCGGGACTTGCTTCTTTGCAAGGATTGGGACACAGCGGGAAGCTGGCTTTGATGGTGGGGCGATGTCCATTGACATTAGGGGAGCCGTAGCAGCAGCGGGGGCTGCGGGGGCAGAGACGGCAGCGGGAGCTGCGGGGTTTGAGGCAGCAACGGGGGCTGCGGAGGTTGAAGGAGCGGCAGGGGCCGCTGAGACGGGAGGTGTGCGGTTTTTCGCGGTGCCTTTACCGCCGCGTTTTGAGGAGACAGTCGTGAAGGATGAGTCACCGGTTCCGTCGGAGTCACAGGACTCCGATGAATCGGTGCCAGAATAGGTGGCGGGCCTCTTCCGGGGGGCCGATGCAGTGGACTCAGACTCGGAGCATGCGTACTCCATGTCTAGAGGGGCGAAAGAGTTCTTGGACTCTAGGTAGGCCGCTATAACGGGCGGCGGTTGAGTTGCCTGAGGGGCATATGAGGCAATAGTTGCCACGATTGCGGCGAGAGCCGAATTATCCAGCCTATTAAGGCCTGACACGATGGACCCTATAAGGTCTTGTTTGGACATGATGCTGAGAAACGAATGGGACTGGGGGGATGCTGTTCTGAAAAGAACAGAGACGTTCTGAACCTAAGCAGTAAGGGCGGGATCACCGTTCTCAGAAGAACGGGACGTTCTTTATTCAAGGAGTAATGCCCTTACTCTTAAAAGAGCAGGGCCTTGCTCTGAAAAGAGCAAGTAACTCCCTAGAAACAGTATACACGTACACGTTATACAAATAAATAACGAAAACAAAAATAGAAATAGTTAACAAAAATAACAAAAAAATATAACAGGTAACAAGCGGAGGTCAGTCAAACCTCCCCGCCCGAGGACAGGGGGGCAAGAACTGATAGCAGAAATGACTCACCAAGGCGTCGACGCTGTACAGCGCGAGCAGGACAGCGGAGGCGCGAGAGCGAGAGAGCACTACCGTACGGGGACGGCTGCGCGGACTACCTGAACGACCGCTCGAGAGCGGTGTCACAGGCGGAATGAAGCCGACCGTTCCGACCGGCCCGTCTTTTATATGATTCGGCCATTGCTGGCCAGCGGACCCTTGCCCCACCCCCGCGCCTTTCTTTATTTGGCAAATTTCTTATAAACTAATGTACAAACTTAAATATATTATATTTTTACAATTGCTTATTTAACTAGTACTTATATAATAATTTTTCTACATAATACAGGTTAATACGTTATTATTTCCGCAATTTTGAGCTGAGAACCCTGCCCCCCGCCTCAGCACTATAAATATAAAACGTCGTGGCGCGGCGCGCGTAGCCTCATTCGCTCCGCGGCCGCGTCACGGTAACATGCCCTGTTTATTAGTTATCGTGCCTAAGGGCTTAATATATATGAAATTAAATTGAACTATACAAGGGAATATACTTTACACATTATACTTATTCTATAATTTGGTATTGATTAATTTCTATATCCTAAATCTATGTTAACTCTCGCCAGTTGGTCGGTGCCTTTATTGCGAGAGTTATTCCATAGTCACAATATCATTCGTTTAACAATAAATGCTATATTTCTTAATATTAATGCTACGGCTTTTCCCGCGTTGCTGTGGGCAACCACCGCTAGTTGTGGAACCGTGAGCGCGCCCCGACGATCATAACATTCTCCTGAAAATAAAAATTGATAAGTAACATGTTTATATGACAAAACTTATAATATATTTTAATAGAAATGTGTAATGTTTGATACTTTATGCGTACGTATTTAAGAAATGGAGATGTTATTACAAACGACTGGTAATGTAAATATTAATCGTTGAATTCCTTTTTTTAAATAATATTTTCCCGCAAGTTGTACAAAATTACAATTTATCACAAAAAACTTGAAAATTCATAAAATAATTTTTCATATTTTTACCTTTTTTGTACAGGGTGGGGCACGATCTGGCATTCTTCTTTGTCAATAAAATTATGATAACCGCTTGTTATGTTTGTGTTCACCTGTTTTAAGTTCAATAGTTGGCTTATATACGTAGATGCAAGTATGTGTTCGTCGTTGTATCTACGTATAAGCACATTCCAAATAACAGAATATTTTTTTGCGATAGGCGCTAACCCCGTGCAAACCGATAACGATTTTCTCACTCAATTTGTTTACTAAATAATAAACACCTTCGGTATTATCAAATTATCGTGAATTTATATCTTACATTGTCTATAAAACATAGATTATTGGCGTATGTTTACCATTAAATGACATTATTTCAATTTGTGATCAAAATTGAAATAAATGAAAAGAATCAAAATGCAGATGAGTCGTCACCCGTGAGGACTAAGACAATAATAATAATTTATTGCTTTAAAGTAAGTAAGTAGTAAGTTGTTACAATATTTTTGGGTAAGTAAATAGATACCTGTACCAGACGGACCCGCTCTTCCGTTGTACAATTATATTACTACATTAAATTAGAATTAAATAAAAAAAGCTACACTATTTAAAACTTGTAGTAAGGTATAATTAATAATATTGTGTTCAAGAATGTATGTGTGTGTGTGTGTGTGTGTGTGTGTGTGTGTGTGTGTGTGTGTGTGTGTGTGGGTGGGTGTGGGTGCGTGTGTGTGTGGGTGTGTGTATGGATGAGTGTGAGAAGTCTATAAGTGTGAAAATTTATAAGGCACTGTTTTCGAGAAGCAATTCAGTTTCTTCATAGGTAAGTTTTCTTACCAGTCTGCTACGATTTTTTTTACAGTCATGGTAATTCATAGGGTAAATATTGATTTTTTGGTTTATTTTATTATATAAGTAAATTTAAGTCTTGTATGCCGTCTTGATGCAAACTTAGTCTTAAATGAATCTTCGCAGGGTACTGTATATTTTCTACGTCTATTGGTTGATGACGGTTGGTATTTTAGGGCACTATGGAGTTTTAAAACTGTTGCTAAAATGTAAAGTTTTCTTACCGAAAGTAAATTACTCAATTCATAGAGTTCAGTTGTAGCGAATCTATAGGGCTTTAAGAACATAACTTTAATTAAGCACCGTTAAGCTCGTTCAAGCTCAAAGAACCTGGTTTTTGCTGTACCACCCCATATAGGAATACAGTAGCCTACCGTTGACTGAACCAGAGTATATTTTATTAAGTAAGGGCTTCGTGGAGCCATGTCGTAGTGACTTAAATATCCAAATAAGTTTCCTGAGCTGAGTTGCCATTAATTCTAGATGTGAATACCAAGACAGTCTTTGGTCATCCATTACTCCTAGATACTTTATATTTTAGACTTTATTTATTTGAGAGCAGTTACAACTAGAGCTTTGGACGACAGAGCATTCGTGAATTTTAATTTGAAAATCAGTTGTAGGTTGAGTGCTGTTGTACATGGTAAAGCAAATATATTTAGTTTTGGATATATTCAAAGTGAATAGATACTGATTGAGCCAATTCACCATTATAGCAAGACCTAATTTTGCTGTTTTCCTTACAGAGTCCCATGTATCTCCTTAAATACAATAGCTGTGTCATCTGCATAGGAAAAAATCTGCCCATTATAAAGTTTCATATTACACGGTTCATTAATGTATATCAAAAACAGAGTTGGGCCCATCACACTTTCTTGGGGGACTCCATAGTTGACAGTTACAGTTTCACGTACAGTTGTTCCAATTTTACCGACTAATTTCTGTTTCTAAGGTAGCCACCAAAAATAGAGAGTTTTACCCCTTAAACCAATGCTTTCTAGTCTTTTTAGCATTATGGGAAGATGGAAGGATGGAATGCCTCTTTTCCAGTAAGAAGGGTCTCCAGTTCTCTACACTCACCATACGAAACACAGCAGTGTTAAGCTGCTATTTTATGCTCTTATTCTGTGAGAGCGTGCTTCTTACCCGGTCGAGCCGACCCATTCGTGCTACAATTATACTACTAATATAGCTGCAGCATATTTTTACCACATCTAAATTAAAGCTAATTATAACCACATTTTTCGTCTCTTGGAATTCGTTGGAACAAAAACAAAGAATTTCTGTGCACTACTTATAGTCGTATTAGTACATTGTGGCACTACACACTATTTATACACCATTTTATCGAATAAATTTGAAGAAAAATAATAAAGTTCACTTCGGCTGCACTGTTTTATTACGGTTATTGACTTGTTTACATGTGTGTGACGTCACACATGTCACATGACCAGCGCCATTACAGAATCAGCTTTTTTAGCGTGGTTTTGGAAATTTAAACTTTAACGTTGATTTTTAATATTAATAAAGTACATCACGTGGAAATATCAATATACTCGTAGTGTGCTTATTATGTAATAAAAAATAATTTAAAATGGTTTTCAAAATTATTCAAATAGCCTATTCTGCTCGTCCAAAGAATTAAATGCGTTCTTTCAGGTCTCGTGAATTTCTTATAAGCGTTCATAAATATAATTACGCTTAGCGATAATAATTTTTAAACTAACTTTTTGATCCGAAACCAGTTTGATTATTTGCTTCTCATCGGCATTTTCAACATACAATGCGGAATAAAATGTTATTGTGATAAGTGACGATGGAATTAGCTATACTGCGGGACGAAGCTATCTCGCGTAGTGGCCATTACGAGGGTGACACTGAAAGTTCTTAGAAAATCAAAAAGTAAACAAACTAGCAAGTTCTTAGTTTTGTTATATCTTTTCAAAATAGTGTCCATTTACATTAATACATCGCTGCATCCGAAGGAACCACTGAGAAAAGCATTTCACCCACTCGTCATTAGAGATCTCTTCGACGGCATTTTGAAAAGCAGCCACTGCTTTATCGGTGCCCATAAAACGTTTTCCTCGAATTTTTCCTTTTATTTTCGGAAATAAATAAAAATCTCAAGGTGCGAGGTTGGAGCTATAGGGCGGGTGACCCAGTAATTCTACGTCTGATGTCTCCAAATAGTGGATTGTTTGCTTGGCGGTGTGCGACGAGGCATTGTCGTTGTGAAGGAGGATACTACTGCGAGATCTTTTCTCCCGAATTTATTTCAAGACAAGTGGCAAACATTTGTTAGTGTAGCACTCTGCAGTAACTGTTATTCGATCCTCTAAAACAATCTTTGCGTAATTACAACAATAAAAAAACAGGTCATTACGCAACAATTGTTATAGAGGACGAGGACCTTCCGAAGAACGAGGCCACCATCTTTTTTCCCCCGCTTCGACCTCTCTTCGGCAACTCCTCGGAAGTAAACACCCAGAGAGCAGACTCTCTCTTAGTTTCAGGACCATAATAATAAATCCAGCTTTTGTCACCCGTAACTATGTCTAACACAGCATTTGAGTTACCTCCGTTAAATGTTTGAACCATTTCACGACACCAATCAACACGACGAAGTTTTGGGCCTCTGTCAAATTATGAGGCGTCCACCGGGCGCAAAGCTTCCTGACCTTAATGGAGGATTTTGTGCACTGGACTCATACCGATGCCTAAGCTTATCCGAATCTGCTGATACACAATTTTGTCAGTCTCTATCATACGCCGCACAACATTGATATTATCTTTAGTCGTCGCCGTAGAAGACCGTCACTCACGCAGATCATCAACGAGATTAGTGCGACCACGTTTAAACTCATTAAAACAGTTGCAAACAGTGGCGCGAGATGCGGCTTCATCGTGAAAGGACAATCGAAGTCTATCATAACTTTCTTGTTGACTTAAATGACATCGAATGTCATAAAGAATCATTGTACGAAAATTTTTTCGTGTTAAATTCATGCTGATGTGACACAGACAATTTTCAATGTGCCGCCAAATTGTAAACAAATGGCAAATTAAGGCTTTAACTAGCCTGAATGACCTTGACGAAACGGCGATCGTAGAGATTTTAGCCGATGTCAACACCGTCTAACAACTACGTTCTGTATTACTTATAAAAGTGCAAAGATTAATAGACTGCAGAGATGACAATTATATAAGTGACATACTGCCTATTATGCTTGCGCATCACTGAGAATTATGTCGCGGTTACGCATCTTCAATTACATTGTGCTGTAGCTTTGTCCGGTAGGCGTCACGAGCTATCAAGTGTTCAAGTTTCAAGTACGTAAGAGTTTTTTATTATATATGTTAAATCGTATTTATTTGTATCGTATTAATAGATCTGGGTCAAAGCGTTCGCTGTAAATTTTCCCGGGTTTGATCCCCGAGAGCACGAATGAAATTTGTAATTGCAATTTTCGTCAACACGCATTGGGGAAGCACGGCGGGCATTTCTTTGCCCTAAAACCCTCTCAGAAATAAAAAAGGAGTCCTGTGCCCAGTAGAGGGACTTGTATAGCCTATTACTTTACTTTGTAGCAATATTTATATTCGTTTCAGATATAGAAGGGTACCTTATGCTGACAAAAATATCATGTGGAGGCGACGAAAACGTAAAACATCTTTGTACCTAGATAAAACGTTCGAAAGATTGTCAGTCATGTCATACGCCACATTTTCTATAGAGCGTAGAACATTGCAGATAGGGCAAAATAAAAAATAATCCAAAATATTATGGGAACTATTTATTAATAATATATACATTTTTAGGTATTTACAATAAAAATAATGAACAAGCTGCAAGGTTCAACTAATAATGTTTTTTGTAAACACAATCGTAAAATTCCTGTTTTAATTTTTACCAATGGTTAATTGATGAAACGTAGTCAAGATCACTTCATATAAAATATATTTAATTAAAATTGACACGTGACCTATTTGGCCTTCTACTTACAATTCGGCGGAAATTTGAAAAGAAGATTTTGTCTTTTCACACAAATATTGTTTACAACTGGCGTGGTTTCAAAAAGCGTGATTAAGGGTCAGCGGTATATAATCAATTAAATACTGAACTTTTTTGAAATTTATTTTTTTGTTTATTTTTGTTATATCTTCTTAAAAACGGACGCCATCTCACTATTTTATTATTTGTTTTTTTTTGTAACGCATAAGGATAAGTTAGACTAAGTTAGATTAACTTGGATAAGTTTATAATTTTTTTAATTTTATCACAATTTTTTTTTGCCTGTGGTAGAGCTAAGCGGTAGCTTTTGCTGTCGCACGGATGGGCCAGCTCGAACCGGGGTGGTACCACGACCTCACAGAATACCAGCGTGAAGTAGAGGTTTACCTCTGCGTTGCGCTTGCTGAGTGCAGGTGGCCGGTTGCCCAATTCCCCCCCCCCCCATCAACATGGTAGTGGAATTAAATACAAGACTACCCCAGGAGGGTACCAGCACCCCTGGAGAATCCCTCGCTGAGCACCCACGACCAAACTACTTCACTCCTGAGCGTGGGTGCTCAGGCTGCCCCGCGTATTCTGGGGGGGGGGGGGCAAAATTCCGCTCGTGACTAATGCTGCTCGGGGCAAGCGGAGCAATACAACCAAGGCGACCCTTGTCACGCTATCCGTGAATTTTTGCAACATCAGGGGACTTCATTCCAACCTTAACGCTGTCCATTACCATGTAGAGACGGCGAAGCCGGCCGTGCTCTTTTTAACCGAGACTCAGGTGTCCTCTCCGGCTGATACTTCATATCTCTCCTACCCGGGATACAAATTGGAACACTCCTTTGTGCCCCGGGCTGGAGTTTGTGTATACGTCAGAGAGGACATCTGTTTTCGACGCCTCGGCAGCCTTGAAGGTACGGACCTGTCCATCCTATGGCTGCGCGTAGACAGCGACGATCATCCCCGCGTCTACGGGTGCTTCTATAGGTCCCATAGCGGTAATGCCGACACAGACCGACTCACCGACCACGTCCAAATGGCTGCAGACTCCGTGCTACAACAGGTCCCATCCGCAGAGATCGTGATACTCGGTGATTTCAACGCCCACCACGCTGAATGGCTTGGTTCTCGTTTAACCGATCATGCGGGTAGATCTGTGTACGACTTTGCTTTGGCATATGGTCTAACACAACTGGTTACTTCGCCTACGCGGATCCCAGATGTGGAAGACCATGTACCTTCCCTGTTGGACCTTCTGCTGACATCTCATCCGGACGGATATCAGGTCTCCGTCGATGCCCCTCTGGGCTCTTCGGACCATTGTCTGATCCAGAGCACGGTGCCACTCACGCTCCAATCGCAGTTGCGATCTGCAGCTTGCCGCCGTGTTTGGCACTATAGGTCAGCTGATTGGGACGGGATGCGGTCTTTTTTTGCATCCTACCCTTGGGGGCGGGTTTGCTTCTCGCCGGAAGATCCCAGCGTTGTTGCCGATTCTGTTGCTGATGTGGTACTTCAGGGTATGGAACTTTTTATTCCATCCTCTGTGGTGCCCATCGGAGGCAGATCCCAGCCATGGTTTGCTCGCTCCTGTAAAATAGCATCACGCTATAAGCATGAGTGCTACCGGGCCTGGGCTGATGCATCAACGTCTCGAGATTTAAACACCAGCGCACTTAAAAAGAAGTATAATTCCGCCTCCAGGTCCTTCAAAAGCGTCATTGCCAAGGCAAGGTCTGAGCACATCGGCAGAATTGGCGAGAAGCTAGTTCGCCTTCCTTCGGGAACCCGTGCATTCTGGTCTCTCGCCAATGCTGTCCAAGGGAACTTCTGTCAGCCATCCCTTCCATATCTGCACAGAGAGGACGACTCACTGGCCCATGCCGCAAAAGAGAAAGCCGATCTGTGGTGCTCTCTTTTTGCGTTTAACTCGACTCTAGATGACGGGGGGAACACACCGCCGACCATCCCGCGATGTGAGTGCTCCATGCCGGATGTGCGATTTACACAGCGCTCGGTTCGCAAAGCACTCTTCTCCCTGGACGTCAGCAAGTCGAGTGGGCCCGATGGAGTCCCTCCCATTGTGCTGAAGACGTGTGCTCCGGAGTTGGCACCGGTTTTAACGCGTCTTTTCCGGTACTCCTACTCCCAAGGCGTAGTCCCGAATTCATGGAAGACAGCTTTGGTCCACCCGATCCCTAAAAAAGGCGACCGCTCAGACCCGTCCAACAACAGGCCTATCGCTATCACCTCCTTGTTCTCCAAAATAATGGAATCCATTATAAACTGCCAGCTCATGAGGTACCTTGAAGATCACCAGCTGATCAGTGACCGTCAGTACGGTTTTCGTCGGGGTCGATCAGCGGGTGATCTTCTAGTTTACTTAACTCATAGATGGGCGGAGGCAGTAGAGTCCAAGGGGGAGGCATTGGCCGTTAGTTTGGACATAGCGAAGGCCTTCGATCGGGTCTGGCACAAGGCGCTTCTTTCGAAGCTTCCTTCCTATGGGCTTCCCGAGAAATTGTGCAAATGGATCACCAGTTTCCTTGCTGATCGGAGCATCAAGGTCGTAGTAGACGGTGCATGCTCTGATTACAAGCCTATCAACGCTGGTGTTCCACAAGGCTGCGTGCTATCACCAACGCTGTTTCTCCTGCATATCAATGATATGTTGCTAGCTGGTAGCATTCATTGCTATGCAGACGACAGCACTGGGGATGCCTTATATACCGGCCGTGCCAATATTTCTCGGGAAAACGTCGCCGAGTACCGGGACAAACTTGTGTCTGAAGTCGAGTCTTTGCTTAACAAAGTCTCGGATTGGGGCCGACTAAATCTAGTCCAGTTCAATCCCCAGAAGACACAAGTTTGCGCGTTTACCGCTAAAAAGAACCCCTTTGTCGTATCTCCTCAGTTTCAAGGCACTCCCCTTGCTGCCTCAGCCAGTATCGGAATCCTTGGCGTCGACATATCGAATGGCGTGCAGTTTCATGGTCACTTGGAAGGGAAGGCCAAATTGGCCTCTAAAAAGCTTGGCGTGCTCAGCAGAGCGAGACAGTATTTCATGCCGGCACATCGCTTGCAACTTTACAAAGCGCAAGTTCGGCCCCACATGGAATACTGTTCTCATCTCTGGGCCGGGGCACCCCAGTGCCAGCTCCTTCCACTTGACCGCATCCAGCACAGAGCGATTCGAATCGTCGATGACCGAGTTCTTTCCGATCAGCTCGATACACTGGCACTGCGTAGAGATGTTGCATCTCTTTGCGTATTTTATCGCATCTATCACGGGGAGTGCTCTGAGGAATTGTTCTGACTAATTCCAGCCGCTCAATTTCACCATCACACGTCGCGACAAAACTCGCGTTACCATCCGTACCATCTAGATGATTGGCGGTCCACCACTGTGCGATTTAGAAGAAGTTTTCTCCCTCGCACAACTTTTTTGTGGAATCAATTACCACCAGCGAATTTTCCGAACCGATACGACTTAAGAACCTTCAAGAAAAGAGCTTACACCTTTCTAAAAGGCCGGCAACGCATCTGCAATTCCCCTAGTGTTGCTGTTGTTCATGGGCGGCGGTAGTCACTTGCCATCAGGTGAGCCGCAAGCTCGTTTGCCCCCTATTCTATAAAAAGAAAAATCACAAAATTTCCGCAATCAATTATTACCTTTTCTACAGTGATTCTCTCCTCTTAGTTTCGGCGTGACTGTAGGATGTTATAGTGAGTCACCGTCAGTTACTAAGCGGTCATAAATCATTATATGTATTATGCCAGATGCCATTATGCTGAGTATAATGCCAGTTATGCTCTTTGGCTGAAGTTATTTTTTATTTTATACTCAATTGCAGACAAAAAATATTGATTGCGCATTTCTAAAACAAAATTTTACCTCTTCTCCTTCTAATAATAGCTCCTGCACCTAACACTGCGGAATAGTTATTATTATCTATAAGACCATTTGCGGAAACAGTTTTTGTTAACAGTTATGAGTGTAACATTTTATCAGCTGCTTTGTTTATAGTGCCTTGAGCAACACTTTCCCGGTTTCTGTACAGAAAATGATGCTGGCTTTGCAAATATGGATGGCCGCTACCATTGAATATAATACCCGCTATGTTACACTTATTTACATAGAAACTTTAATTATCATTTGCATAAAATTCTAAATAGCACTTTTTACACAAGAAAGTAAACTTTTAGATCGGTCCATCTTGTTTTTCACTAATTAAGTAAAAAGTAAAACAAACCAATAGGGCCGTGATTTAAAATTTCTTGCAACTTTTTATAGAAAAGCATGACCTTATCTTAATATAAAAGTCAATCATTTAGCCATGTTAGCTTTTAAGTGTGCCAGTCAAACATTAATGATGATATTCGGGTCATTATACTGGAAATAGTCTTGTATATATTTTGTAGTACAATTGATAATCTTCAATATGATTGACTGTGTATATGACTTTTATAATTTTATGTAATTTTTGATGAAAATTATTATTGCAGATAAAAGCCCTTTCACATTTATTTTAGTCTCGAATTAAATTAATTAAAATGAAAATAATAATAACTTTGGCTCTTTATAACTGATCTTTAAATGTAAAACACTGACTTGAAATTATAAAATTATTTATTTTTTTTAATTCATTGAACTTTTTTAAGATTTTGTTGAAACTCTACTGGTTAAAAAAAACAAATATATATATATTATAGTTCTTGATGAAAATAATGTATGCGCGTTACATCGCATCCCATTAAGAATTTTTAATGTAATTCTTGGTGTAAAGCTAAGACGTGATAATAACTGTAAACAATAGAATAACAAAATAATGAAAACATTTACATTCACATACAAAACATTTACAAAAATACTTGCTTTATAATCTAATAAATGTTATTTGACCGTAATAAAATAAAACAAGGTAGTCTTCGGCATGAAAGTAAAAATAAATATTTTCGATTATTTTTGCAATATCTAACAGCCGGATCAGCGCGCGATTCTGATCCATCTGAAGATGCTAAATTTCAACAAGCACTGTCAAATTCAATAGGAGTGACAGAAAAACGGTTCTTGATATAGAAAGGTAAATAAATTATTTAACCTATAAAGTAAAATCACTTTATTACAAATCAAAATAACCCAATAGCTTTATTAACATGAGACATAATTGTACGAGTGCTTACAATACTTAACATTATTTTACTGAAATCTCAGAAAGTTTTTTTTTTAATAGAATAAGGGTGACAAGCGATCACACAGTCCACCTGATGGTAAGTGGTTACTACGGCCCATACACATCTACATCTATTCTCGATTACGTATAAAAATGTAGATGCCTACCCGTGAGGACTAAGATGTAATGCCTCGTTTCCAGTAAAAAGGTTCTCCGGTTCTCTACACTCACCATACGAAACACAGCAGGGTTAAACTGCTATTTTACATGTTATTCCGTGAGAGCGTAGCCCTTCCCCGGTCGAGCCGACCCATTCGTGCTACAACTATACCTACTACTAATATAGCTGCAGCATGGCTCTACCACGTAAGAAAAAGTTGACGTTGTAAATTTAAGTATTTTTAGAAGCAACTTCGCAATTATTTTCTATTGAGTTAAGTTTTGTGGAATCGTGTTTTGCAAACCGCCACCTGAAATACGTACAATTTTTTTTCGATAATGACGTGAAATTACAAAACGATCCCCATGCATTTCAATGTGGCTCTATTCAGCCTATTAATATGAACATATCTCGGGATTCAGAGATTTTAAAAGTTTTCATGCGTAGATAATGGAAGATATAATATTATATTATTACTGTCCTGTGTGCGGTAACCTTTATTATGAATATACATATTCTCATCATATTTTTATGGTTGGTTAGAAAAATTATATCTAAATGCAAACTTCACAGGGTAAATTTTTTTTACTATTTTTACCCAGCAAGTAGTAAAGGAACTACAATCCCATCGGTAAGTGGTTATGTAGTCTAAGATGGTGAATTGCACTAACTTAACAAAAACCTATTCACTCTTGCCTAATAGTACTAGGTAAGTATTATTTGCGACCTATTTGTGTGTGTGTGTGTGTGTGTGTGTGTGTGTGTGTGTGTGTGTGAGTGTGTGTGTGTGTGTGTGTGTATATGTGTGAAGAAAAGCGTATGAGAATACGTGAAGAGGAATAAAGGTTGAGTACTAATTCGCTTACCTGTACGAGGTTGCCACTCGAGGACCTTTCTTCCTATTTTTATCTGTTTTCCAAGTTATATAGCTAGCCCATTGCCATTTCACTGTAACATTCCGTTGGGCTATGTCAGTTACTCTGGTTCTAATGCAAATATCTTCATTTCTAACTTTATCACGTAGAGAAACCCCTCTCCAATTTAAAATTTTTACATTTTTTAGATGTTAGTTTGTCTAACATAAAAAAAACATAAACCCAAGAATGTCTTTATATAGTTATTTTTACTTAAGTAAGCACCATTCTTTTATTTATTTAAATTGTTTGATTTCATTTGATAACAGTGTACGTAAATGTAAGTATCTGTATCTTTATTTCCCTCCCCAATAATATTTTATAAAGTCATACTCATAAAATCAGCGTTTTATTGTAATACATAATTATAAAATTCAGTTTAGCAAGTAAAGTTTACTCGAAGGTTTTGACACGTAGGATGCGAGAGAAATCGGAAAGATTTCTATGGGAGGCACAATGCGGATTTAGACCTGGAAGAGGATGCATGGATCAAATGTTTTCTCTCCGCATGATCACGGAAAAGCTTCTGGCTGCTAACCAGATGATTTTCTGTGCTTTTGTGGATGTTGAGAAAGCATTTGATAAGGTTGTAAGGAAGAAAATGTGGGAACTGTTGCCGGGGTATGGTGTGGATGGTCGATTGCTAAGGGCTGTGCAGTCTCTTTACTGTGACTGTAAAGCCTGTGTGCGGGTAGGGCATGACCTGTCACCCATGTTTAACGTCCAAACGGGCGTAAAGCAGGGTTGTATCATGTCTTCCTGGCTGTTCATACTGTATCTCGACAGCTGTTTACAGAAGCTGAAAGATAGCTGTTTGGGTGTAAAATTAGGTGACATAAAAGTAAATTGTCTGCTGTACGCTGATGATGCAGTGCTTATTGCACCATCAGAGGCAGAACTGCAGGCATTAGTCACGTGTATGAAAGAGGAATGTGAAATTAAAGGTCTCCGTTTGAATGCTAATAAAACTAAGGTTCTGGTATTTGAAAGGGACGAAGAGAGAACGAAGTGTGAAATATGGGTAAATCAGGAATGTCTAGAACAGGTAAATGAAGCTGTATACTTGAGGAGTGCTTTTAGCCGGGATGGAAGATGTGATTTAGATGTGGACAGGCGTGTCGCTGCCGGGAACAAAGTCAATGGTGCCCTGACTGCGTTAATCAAAAGGCAAGGCGTAGCGAAGAGTGCACGCCTTGCAATACATAACGCAGTGTTGGTACCGACTTTGTTATATGGCAGCGAAACCTGGGTATGCCAGAAGAAGCATAAAAGTAAGTTGAATGCAGCGGAGATGCGATCTCTTCGTAAAATGTGCGGCGTTACCATGGCCGACCGAAAGCGAAACGAAGAGATTCGCAATATGGCAGGTTTGAAAGATGACCTTATCACAAAAATTGATAAGGGCGTGCTTCGGTGGTTTGGGCACGTTGAGCGAATGAGTGAAAACCGAATGGTGAAGAAAATATATAGCGCGAAAGTTAAAATTAAAAGGTGTCGAGGTAGACCGAGACTAACTTTCGAAGACCATGTGAGCAAATTGCTCGAAGAGGGTAGGGTCAAGAGTACTCGGATACCTAGACGTGCATGCATGAAGAAGATAATGAATCTGAAAGAAGCGAAAGGGTTTGTAAGGATCGTGACACTTGGCGATCTGTTCTCTCTGGTTACCCCGTCAGGGATTGTGCGTGAAGATAAGTAAGTAAGTAAGTAAGTATCAACTAATTAATAAAAATATGCAACAATAAAATTACATAGGTATTAAAAACTATCGAAATCTAAGTAACGAGAGCATGTTCGTCGTTCCACATCTAAATTATATAAAAATGCATTTTTCAATTTCACTAATCAACGTCGCCGCGAAAATTTCTTCTTCTTTGGTCACTTTAAAAATTCATTTATTTAGAAATTAATATTTACAGTTACTAGTATACAGATATTAACTAAATTAAGTATTTCTAGTCATAAAAATATTTATAATTGAGTATAAACTTTTAAAAAACTAATATATATTTGAATGAAGTCGCTCCAACACCGACGTGCGGTCCACCTTCGACGATGTCCGAAAACGGACTGTGACAGATATAGTCTCTTATAAAACGGGTAATAAAAATAAAACTCTCAATTAAAAATACTAATATTCTTAAGACCTTTTCTTTAGTGTAAGAACTATTTAAAATGCCGTTTTGGAGAAATTTTGCAAAATATGACAAAGATAGGTACTCTTTGGGGATTTTTTTTTTCTAATAAGGGTTTCACAAAAATACACTTTTGTTAAATTAAAAATAGTTACCAAATCTTCTTCTGTTAACTTGTATTTTTTCTTTGTGGATTAAATGAACAGTTATTGAGTTTTTTTTACCTAAATATCCTAGATTTAGGCATTTCAACCACTGTTAAGGCCTTAATAAAATACTTATTGTTGTTGTTGTTTTTATTATTCGCTCGAGAGAGCAGGCAAAGGAACTAAGCCATACAGTCTTGTCTCGTTTATATCATCCTTCATACTTCACTGCTTCACAATATGTTGATGCATCACATTGTGTTGTGTATCTAAAGGCGCATATGCAGAAAAACAGCTTATCTTGAGAATCCATCACCATCAGAGCACTTCTTTCACCATTTCCACTAATAGTTCACATGCGTAGACAGTTAATACATAAAATTGCATCCCTTTTACATATCAAAATCCACTTCAAACTATTATTTAAACTATAATACAGGAGCAGCAAACCGCCGCCGGTCAAGTTCCCGCCAAAACCCCCAAAATACTTATTGCCAAAGAGTTCCATTTTCAAAATTTGAATTTATTTTTTATTATATCACTTACAAGTAGCCAGTTCTAAAAACTTTCAGTGTCGCTCTCGAAATGAAACAAGAAAAATATCATTAAATTAATAATGATGCGGTGTGATATACGTTACAAACAAAATTATATACGTGTAAAAAGCGTACGGGGCAAATATAAAATATAATTAATATAATTATAACTATAATTAATATAATTTAATAATATATACGTATATAATTTTTTGTAATATATAAAGAAATTAATATACAAAGGATTACTTCTCTAGGCCGAGTTGGTCATTTAAACAAGCACACCATTTTTTGGTTCAAATTTATTAAAAAGGATTATACGTAAACCAAATTTGGACTATAGGGTGCGGTGCAAGCGGTGAAAATTTACTATTTCGCGATACTGCAAATGACCTAAATTCGGGCTACAGGAAAGACGTGAGGGTATGCATGCGCACTCTCCTGAACTTCAGGTAATTTTTCTCTTGGTTCAAGGACTGCAACCACAATGATTCGGTGCCGACTTCTTTCACACATATAAACTTCACAGATAATTGCGAAATATAGCATTACAGTAAATGTCTATACCAGGGATTGGGAAACTTTTTCCTTCGCGTGCCAATATTTACTAACGAAATATATGGCGGGCCAAGTTGTTGCATTTTTGGCTATATTATTTGCTGAAATAAAAATATTGAAAAGTATGTATTTTCTGAAACACTAATTTATTGTGCAATATTACAAAATAACCATTGAAATGAAAAATAATCCGCAAATTGGAATTAAATTAAACTTTTAAGTTAGCTGCAAAGGAGAAAAAAAAAGAAAAAAAGAAAGAAAAGAAAGAAGGTTCCGGAGCGCTGGTCTTTGTGGGGACATGTGACATGTGGAACTGTTTTTGTTTCTGCATGATTTCATCATAAGCCGGTTCCATTTGTGATGCTGAAATTTTTAAGCAGTGAAAACAGGTGGTCATCCGAAAGCCGAAGACGATATTACGAACCCAATTTTTTCTTAGTGTCATTATTAAAAACGTTTGTTCGCACAAATAGCTTGTACCAAACATAGCCATAAATTTTTGGGCGTGGGCAACTAAATTTGGGTATTGTGTCTAAAAATATACATTTATAAAATTCCAATTTGCTGGTGTTAAGAAATTGTTGCTTCAAATGTGTATTTCATTGCAGTTGTATTTAACAGTGGTAGAGCCACGCGGCAGTTTTTGCTGTCGCACGGATGGGCCGGCTCGAACCGGGGTGGTACCATGACCTCACAGAATACCAGCGTGAAGTAGAGGTTTACCTCTGCGTTTCGCTTGGTGAGTGCAGGTGGCCGGAGGCCCTTTTTACTGGAAATGAGGCATTCCATCTTAGTCCTCACGGGTGGCAACGCATCTGCATTTTGGTTCGCAAACGAGGATAGATGTAGATGTCTATGGGCCGCAGCAACCACTTACCATCAGGTGGACTGTGTGCTCGTTTGTCACCCTTATCCTATAAAAAAAAAAAATCTCAATTAGTTCAAGTTGGAGGTTAGAGGCTGTTTTGTCGACATTAACATTAAAAGCATTGAAAAAATATTTAGTGACGGTTCGATTCCCCTAAAATCTGTTATCAAATTCCTCGTGCAGTTTCTTCAGTTGTTGAACGAAACTATTTAGATTGTCATCTAAAACAAGTGATATACTGCTCAGTTTGGCAAAATGGTTAAGGCTTTAACTAGCCTGAATGACCTTGACGAAACGGCGATCGCAGAGATTTTAGCCGATGTCAACACCGTCTAGCAACTACGTTCTGTATTACTTATAAAAGTGCAAAGATTAATAGACTGCAGAGATGACAATTATATAAGTGACATACTGCCTGTTATGCTTGCGCATCACTGAGAATTATGTCGCGGTTACGCATCTTCAATTACATTGCACGGTGTGGTGCTGTAGCTTTGTCCGGTAGGCATTACGGGCTATCAAGTGTTCAAGTTTCAAGTACGTAAGAATTTTTATTATATATGTTAAATCGTATTTATTTGTGTCGTATTAAAAATATGTCGTCAAAGCGTTCGCTGTAAATTTTCCCGGGTTTGATCCCCGACAGCACGAATGAAATTTGTAATTGCAATTTTCGTCAACACGCATTGGGGAAGCACGGCGGGCATTTCCTTGCCCTAAAACCCTCTCAGAAATAAAAAAAGAATCCTGTGCCCAGTAGAGGGACTTGTATAGCCTATTACTTTACTTTGTAGCAATATTTATATTCGTTTCAGATATAGAAGGGTACCTTATGCTGACAAAAATATCATGTGGAGGCGACGAAAACGTAAAACATCTTTGTACCTAGATAAAACGTTCGAAAGATTGTCAGTCATGTCATACGCCACATTTTCTATAGAGCGTAGAACATTGCAGATAGGGCTAAATAAAAAATAATCCAATATATTATGGGAACTATTTATTAATAATATATACATTTATAGGTATTTATAATAAAAATAATGAACAAGCTGCAAGGTTCAACTAATAATGTTTTTTGTAAACACAATCGTAAAATTCCTGTTTTAATTTTCTTCATATAAAATATATTTAATTAAAATTGACACGTGACCTATTTGGCCTTCTACTTACAACTCAGCGGAAATTTGAAAAGAAGATTTTGTCTTTTCACACAAGTATTGTTTACAACTGGCGTGGTTTCGAAAAGCGTGATTAAGTGTCAGCGGTATATAATCAATTAAATACTGAACTTTATCGAAATTTATTTTTTATTTATTTTTGTTATATCTTCTTAAAAACTGACGCTATCTCACTATTTTATTATTTGTTTTTTTTTGTACGCATAAGGATAAATTAGACTAAGTTAGATTAACTTGCATAAGTTTATATTTTTTTTTATATTATCACAAAATTTCCGCAATAAATTATTACCTCTTCTACAGTGATTCTCTCCTCTTAGTTTCGGCGTGACTGTAGGATGTTATAGTGAGTCACCGTCAGTTACTAAGCAGCCATAAATCATTATATTATGTATGTATAGACATACATATATACATTTTTTGATTTTAATATTTATGTTTTTTGAATTTTGATTGATATTTTGAAACCTGGTAAAATTACTTTTTTCAATACCAATTGATGGGCCTGAGTATAATGCCAGTTATGCTCTTTGGCTGAAGTTATTTTTTATTTTATGCTCAATTGCAGACAAGCAGGGGGTCATTGTAGAAGCGTGCTCGTCGCGACCCCTGCCAGCCCTTTTCAGGCTGCAATTCTACTAGCTGCGCACCCATGCCAACGAGGGTTAGGGCGTCCCCCCAAGGCGACGCACACCAGCTCGTCCCCGTTGGTGTGGAATGCAGCGTGCAAAGCGGCGATGGGGACCGCCACCCGTCACGCACAGCCCGACACGGCGGAAGGTGGAGGACAGAGTGCAGAGTTGGCACGTGGAATGTTAGAGGAGGCATGAGAGATAAGACGAATGAGTTGATCGAAATAATGAAAGAAAGAGAATTAGATGTTGTGTGTATGTCGGAGACCAAACGGAAGGGCAGTGGTACTGAAGAGCTCCCTGGCGGGGCGTTTGCTCTATGGTCAGGAGTCCCGGAGAGCGAGAACGCCTGCCAGGGAGTGGGGGTGCTGCTGTCTTCTCGGTTGGTCGATGTTATGACTGAATATAAGGTTGTGAACTCAAGACTTCTCTGGGTTCGCTTTAAATTGGGACTGACGAAGTTATTCCTTTTGGCTGTTTATGCGCCGGTAGCTTCGTCGTCCAGGGCTGAGCTGGAGGAGTTTTGGGAGAATGTAAGAGAAGTTCTAGATTTGGCTAGGGGAAACGAAAGAATTGTTGTATGTGGTGATTTGAATGGATGGGTTGGTACCGCTCGACCAGGGTACGAGTTGGTACTTGGAAAGTTTGGCGATAAAAGGGTTAATGATGCTGGCAAGCTTATACTGGCGGTGTGCAAGGAAAAGGGTCTTCTTGTGACAAACACTATGTTTAATTACAAGAAAATCCATATGTATACTAGAGAACGAAAGAATGAGAGAAGTATGATTGATTTGTTCCTGGTGGATGACCGACTGCGAAAACAGGTGATGGATACGCGAGTGTTCAGGGGTGCTGACCTGGGAACGGATCACTATCTAGTGATTACTAGATTTAGGGGTCTGTTCGCGGGTTGGCGCTACCGGACGGCAGTAACAGAACCACAGTCGGTCTGTCGCATCCGAAGCTGGAAGCTTCAGGAAGCGGATACTAGGGACAAATATCATGCGAGGATAGCCGAAAAGCTTGACACCATCGATGGCAGAAAAGAATGTGTAGAAAGAACTTGGCAGAACCTTAGGGGTGGAATGGTAAGTGCAGCGGAAGAAGTGTGTGGAACAATAAAAAGAGGCAGTAGTAAAAGAAGAGATGCATGGTGGAATGATGAAGTGAAAGAAGCTGTAAAGAAGAAGAAGAAAGCTTGGTTAGACTACTTGGCCTCTAGTAATGATAAGGATATGAGAGAGAAGATGAAAGAAAGATATAGGCTGCAGAAAGTTCACACGAAAGCACTGATTGAGGAAGTGCGTGAAAGGTGTAGAATGGAAGCGGACGAAAGGTTGTCGCACAACTTTAAGGAGAACTCCAAACTCTTCTGGAAAGAGGTTGGAAGGACCCGAAGTGGTGCGACGGCCTTAAGAATGAACAAAGTGCTTTCGAGAACTAATGACGTCCTCTCAGAAAAATTGGACGTCATGCAGCGATGGAGCGAATTTTATAGAGAAATGTATGCGTGTGATGATCTTAGTGAGGGATCCGGGGATGACGCCGTGACTGGTACGCCAGACCCGGACCTCGATGATACTGAGGTCATCAGTATGAAAGAGATTGAACGTGCGATTCGAAGTTTGAAATGTGGTAAGGCTGCGGGACTAGACAGAGTTACTGCTGAAATGGTCAAGTATGGTGGGCCTCGCGTCTGGGACAGCTTTCATCTGCTGTGCAATTTGTGCTGGCGGACGGGGGATGTCCCGGATGATTGGCGATCCGCAGTCATTGTGCCTTTATATAAAGGTAAAGGTTCACATTTTGACTGCGGGTGCTATCGGGCGATCAGCTTGACCAGTTTAGCAAGTAAAGTTTACTCGAAGGTTTTGACACGTAGGATGCAAGAGAAATCGGAAAGATTTCTATGGGAGGCACAATGCGGATTTAGACCTGGAAGAGGACGCACGGATCAAATGTTTTCTCTCCGCATGATCACGGAAAAGCTTCTGGCTGCTAACCAGAAGATTTTCTGTGCTTTTGTGGGATCTTGAGAAAGCATTTGATAAGGTTGTAAGGAAGAAAATGTGGGAACTGTTGCCGGGGTATGGTGTGGATGGTCGATTGCTAAGGGCTGTGCAGTCTCTTTACTGTGACTGTAAAGCCTGTGTGCGGGTAGGACATGACCTGTCACCCATGTTTAACGGCCAAACGGGCGTAAAGCAGGGTTGTGTCATGTCTTCCTGGCTGTTCATACTGTATCTCGACAGCTGTTTACAGAAGCTGAAAGATAGTTGTTTGGGTGTGAAATTGGGTGACATTAAAGTAAATTTTCTGCTGTATGCTGATGATGCAGTGCTTATTGCACCATCAGAGGCAGAACTGCAGGCATTAGTCACGTGTATGAAAGAGGAATGTGAAATTAAAGGTCTCCGTTTGAATGCTAATAAAACTAAGGTTCTGGTATTTGAAAGGGACGAAGAGAGAACGAATTGTGAAATATGGGTAAATCAGGAATGTCTAGAACAGGTAAATGAAATTGTATACTTGGGGAGTACTTTTAGCCGGGATGGAAGATGTGATTTAGATGTGAACAGGCGTGTCGCTGCCGGGAACAAAGTCAATGGTGCCCTGACTGCGTTAGTCAAAAGGCAAGGCGTAGCGAAGAGTGCACGCCTTGCAATACATAACGCAGTGTTGGTACCGACTTTGTTATATGGCAGCGAAACCTGGTTATGCCAGAAGAAGCATAAAAGTAAGTTGAATGCAGTGGAGATGCGATCTCTTCGTAAAATGTGCGGCGTTACCATGGCCGACCGAAAGCGAAACGAAGAGATTCGCAATATGGCAGGTTTGAAAGATGACCTTATCACAAAAATTGATAAGGGCGTGCTTCGGTGGTTTGGGCACGTTGAGCGAATGAGTGAAGACCGAATGGTGAAGAAAATATATAGCGCGAAAGTTAATATTAAAAGGTGTCGAGGTAGACCGAGACTAACTTTCGAAGACCATGTGAGCAAATTGCTCGAAGAGGGTAGGGTCAAAAGTACTCGGATACCTAGACGTGCATGCATGAAGAAGATAATGAATCTGAAAGAAGCGAAAGAGGTTTGTAAGGATCGTGACACTTGGCGATCTGTTCTCTCTGGCTACCCCGTCAGGGATTGTGCGTGAAGATAAGTAAAGTAAATTGCAGACAAAACAATATTGATTGCGCATTTCTAAAACAAAATTTTACCTCTTCTCCTTCTAATAATAGCTCCTGCACCTAACACGGCGGAATAGTTATTATTATCTATAAGACCATTTGGGAAAACAGTTTTTGTTAACAGTTATGAGTGTAACATTTTATCAGCTGCTTTGTTTATAGTGCCTTGAGCAACACTTTGCCGGTTTCTGTACAGAAAATGATGCTGGCTTTGCAAATATGGATGGCCGCTACCATTGAATATAATTCCCGCTATGTTACACTTATTTACATAGAAACTTTAAATATCATTTGCATAAAATTCTAAATAGCACTTTTTACACAAGAAAGTGAATTTTTATATCAGCCCATTTTGTTTTTCACTAATTAAGTAAAAAGTAAAACAAACCAATAGGGCCGGGAATTAAAATTTCTTGAAACTTTTTATAGAAAAGCATGACCTTATCATAATATAAAAGTCAATCTTTTAGCCATGCGATAAAACTTTTAAGTGTGCCAGTCAAACATTAATGATGATATTTGGGTCATTATACTGGAAATAGTCTTTTAAATATTTTGTAGTACAATTGATAATCTTCAGTATGATTGACCGTGTATATGACTTTTATAAGTCTGTTATTTTTGATGAAAATTATTATTGCAGATAAAAGCCCATTCACATTTATTTTAAATTGAAAATAATAACATTGGCTCTTTATAACTGATCTTTAAATGTAAAACACTGACTTGAAATTATATAATTATTGGCATTTTTTTAATTCATTGAACTTTTTTAAGATTTTGTTGAAACTCTACTTGTAAAAAAAAAACAAATATATATATTATAGTTCTTGATGAAAATAATGTATGCGCGTTACATCGCATCCCATTAAGAATTTTTAATGTAATTCTTGGTGTTAAGCTAAGACGTGATAGTAACTGTAAACAATAGAATAACAAAATAATGAAAACATTTACATTTACATACAAAACATTTACAAAAATACTTGCTTTATTTGACCGTAATAAAATAAAACAAGGTAGTCTTGGGCATGAAAGTAAAAAAAAATATTTTCGATTATTTTTGCAATATCTAACAGCCGGATCAGCGGGCGATTCTGATCCATCTAAAGATGCTAAATTTCAGCAAGCACTGTCAAATTCAATAGAAGTGACAGAAAAACGGTTCTTGATATAGAAAGGTAAATAAATTATTTAACCTATAAAGTAAAATCACTTTATTACAAATCAAAATAGCCCAATAGCTTTATTAACATGAGACACATAATTGTACGAGTGCTTACAATACTTAACATTATTTTACTGAAATCTCAGAAAGTTTTTTTTTTTAAATAGAATAAGGGTGACAAGCGATCACACAGTCCACCTGATGGTAAGTGGTTGCTACGGCCCATGCACATCTACATCTATCCTCGATTACGTATCAAAATGTAGATGCGTTGTCACCCATGAGGACTAAGATGTGATGCCTCGTTTCCAGTAAAAAGGTTCTCCGGTTCTCTACACTCACCATACGAAACACAGCAGGGTTAAACTGCTATTTTACATGTTATTCCGTGAGAGCGTGGCCCTGGGTCAAGCCGACCCATTCGTGCTACAACTATACCTACTACTAATATAGCTGCAGCATGGCTCTACCACGTAAGAAAAAATTGACGTTGAAAATTTAAGTATTTTTAGAAGCAACTTTGCATTTATTTTCTATTGAGTAAATTTTTGTGTTTTGCAAACCGCCACCTGAAATATGTACAATTTTTTTTCGATAATGACGTGAAATTACAAAACGATCCCCATGCATTTGGCTCTATTCAGCCTCTTAATACGAACAATGTGGCTCTATTCAGCCTCTTAATACGAACATACTTCGGGATTCAGAGATTTTAAAAGTTTTCATGCGTAGATAATGGAAGATATAATATTATATTATTACTGTACGTGTGAGGCAACATTTATACTTATATACATATTCTCATCATATTTTTATGGTTGGTTAGAAAAATTATATCTAAATGCAAACTTTCACAGGGTAATTTTTTGTTTTTACTATTTTTACCCAGCACGTAGTAAAGCAACTACAATCCCATCGATAAGTGGTTATGTAGTCTAAGATGGTGAATTGCACTGACTTAACAAAAAGCTATTCACTCTTGCCTAATAGTACTAGGTAAGTATTATTTGCGACCTATTTGTGTGTGTGTGTGTGTGCGTGCGTGTGTGTGTGTGTGTGTGTGTGTGTGTGTGTGTGTGTGTGTATGTGTGAAGAAAAGCGTATGAGAATACGTGAAGGGGAATGAAGGTTGAGTACAAATTCGCTTACCTGTACGAGGTTGCCACTCGAGGACCTTTCTTCCTATTTTTTATCTGTTTTCCAAGTTATGTAGCTAGCCCATTGCCATTTCACTGTAACATTCCGTTGGGCTATGTCAGTTACTCTGGTTCTAATGCAAATATCTTCATTTCTAACTTTATCACGTAGAGAAACCCCTCTCCAATTTAAAATTTTTACATTTTTTAGATGATAGTTTGTCTAACATTAAAAAAAAACCATAAACCCAAGAATGTCTTTATATAGTTATTTATACTTAGGTAAGCACCATTCTTTTATTTATTTAAATTGTTTGATTTAATTTGATAACAGTGTACCTAAATGTAATTATCTGTATCTTTATTTCCCTCCCCAATAATATTTTATAAAGTACTCATAAAAACAGCGTTTTATTGTAATACATAATTATAAAATTCAGTATCAACTAATTAATAAAAATATGCAACAACAAAATTACACACGAGTAGGTATAAAAAACTATCGAAATCTAAGTAACGAGAGCATGTTCGTCGTTCCACATCTAAATTATATAAAAATGCATTTTTCAATTTCACTAATCAACGTCGCCGCCAAAATTTCTTCTTCTTTGGGCACTTTAAAAATTCATTTATTTAGAAAATAATATTTACAGTTACCAGTGTACAGATATTAACTAAATTAAGTATTTCTAGTCATAAAAATATTTATAATTGAGTATAAACTTTTAAAAAACTAATATATATTTGAACGAAGTCGCTCCAACACCGACGTGCGGTCCACCCTCGACGATGTCCAAAAACGGACTGTGACAGAGCTTACATGGCAACGGAGCATGCGCGCTCGCGTAAATATATTCAATTTCAGGGAAAAATGGTATATTCTCTTATAAAACGGGTAATAAAAATAAAACTCTCAATTAAAAATATTAATATTTTTAAGACCTTTTTTTAGTGTAAGAACTATTTAAAAAGCTTGTGCCGATTTGGAGAAATTTTGCAAAATATGACAAAGATAGGTACTTTTTGGGGATTTTTTTTCTAATAAGGGGTTGACAAAAATACAATTTTGTTAAATTAAAAACATTTACCAAATCTTCTTCTGTTACCCTGTATTTTTTCTTTGTGGATTAAATGAACAGTTATTGAGATTTTTTTACTTAAATATCCTAGATTTAGGCATTTCAAAAATGCTTTTAAGGCCTTACTTAAGTGCATTTTTCTCTACACGACTGCAAAACAATTTAAGCTGCAATTTGAAGGCTTTTGAAATGTCCCCGAAGCTCATCTAAGAATTGATTCTTGCCCTGAAGCTTTGTATTTAATTTATTTAGGTGTGACAGCAAATCTGTGAGAAATGCGAAATCAGGAAGTCAATTTTCGTCAGACATGATCTTAAAGTCGTCCCATTTGCCTTGCACCGTCAGAAAGTCTTGAATCTATCCCGCACTCTCTCAAATGTATTACTACAGCTTAACCATCTCACTTTAGTATGGTAGAGGAGATCAGAGAACTCGCTTTCGGTGGATTTTAGAAATTCTTGGAATTGTCGATGCATCAAACCTCGTGAACATATTATGTTGATAAGTTTAACAACTACACGCAAAACGGGTTGTATGTTAATAGAAGCTTTACACAACACATCCTGGTGAATTAAACAGTGCAAAAATAATATATTATTATTAGGGTTTTCTTTGCAAAATATACCCATAAAACCCAAATTGCTGCCCACCATATTGGGTGCTCCATCCGTGGTTATATTACATGATTTGTCCATAGGCAAGTTAAACTTTGAAATACCCTCAAGACAAGAATCGTAAATAATTTTTCCAGTGGTTTTTCCTTTCAAGGATTGTAAGCAAGCTTATTCTTCGGTTATGATGAACTCTGAATCAATTCCTCTAATAATCATCAGCAATTGGGCAGTACCGCTCACGTCTGTGTTCTCGTTCATGGTTAGAGAAAAGTATTCAAATTTGTTATGCCTCTTCTATACTATTTTTCTATACTAAGCGAATCCTCATACCTCTCTACACTATTCTCCTCGCCCAACTTCGATCAACTTCGCGAGTAGTGCAGAGGGGCCAATACAATTATTTTCCAGGTGTGACGATAATTGTTCAGCGATGGCGTCAATTCGATCTGTTATCGTTCTCCGTGTTAAAGCAAAAGATTGAAACTCTTTACTTTTTTCTGGACAAATAATGTTGCTTACAGCCACCATGCAATCTTTTACAAATTCACCATCCGATAACGTTCTGTTACTTCTAGCAATTTTGTAAGCTACAATATAACTTGCCAATGTTGCAGCCTTCTGAGTATCAGATTGCTTCGTGAACGTGTTCTGCTGTCCACGTAACTTCTCTTTTTGCCTTTAAACAAAATACTTTCTCTCTGCCTCTGTCATACATGAATATTTCGCATTTGCATGTTTTTTAAGAAGTGTCGAGACAAATTAAAATCTTTAAAAACTGCAACCGTTTCATTACAAATGAGGCAAACTGGTCTGTCTTTAAATTCTGAGAAAAAATATTTCCATGACCATTTCTTTAAAAACTCACCACTCAGAATAGACTTTGCTTTGATAAAACCAACACAATCAAATCATTTTAAAACGCAAAAAGTGATGAAAACCGCAACCGCAGAAAATAAAGTAACGCGTATGTTTTGGGTGTGGGCAAATTTTCTTGTGCATATTCTCGGTATGTCTCTCTGTGGATTAAAGAGGCATTTTCTTACAGCCTATGAAATGTCCACAGATAGACTCCCATAGATAGGCTCATAGTGAGATATTTGCCAAAGTTGTCAAGCGTGGCACGCGGTTTGCCAACCACAGCTTTCCATTAGTTTGAGCTATTTTCAGGAAGGTAGTACTGCCCAATCTCCTGTTTTATTTCCCTCAATTGCTTTTTACGATACCCAATAGAAGAAATGAATTTGACGATTTCGTGGTACAGTGGCTCAGCAATGAGTTGCAGCGCTAAGGGCCGCGGGATCGAATACTGCATGGAACAAATACTTAATATGTATTATATATTACAGCCCTTCACAAGTTTCACTGCTGAACATAGGCCTCCTGCATCTATCCTGCATCTAGTGGGAGCCCGCCATATACTTTTCTTATCGTTACGAGGCTGCCACTCCTTTCTTCCCATCGGTTGAAGAACTGACTTCAAGGTATGTGGCCGGCTCATTGCCACTTCAGTTTACAAACCCGTTGTTGAGCTATGTCGGTTACTCTGGTTCTACTGCGGATATCCTCTTTTCTACGTTCATCATTGTGTTTGTATGGCCTACAAATAATTGTTATGTGTCTGGATGTTTGTCCTTGTGACATCTATGTACGTAAACGCCCCCACGATACAGGAGAAAATCCTAGTGTGGAGGTAAAATTTTTTGTAACGAAAAAATAATGGGATAGTGGATTCTCTTTCGCAGTAACGGCGGCCGTACACGGCAAACAAGCACTTTATTCAACTAAAAATCTTATTTGTATTGTTAAATAAGATAAAAATAACTTTGCACAGTCGTGTTAGGGAGGACAGGAATAATACCCTCGCGCTAATAAACTTTTTTTTATAGGATCGAGTGACAAACGAGCACACAGTCCACCTGATGGTAAGTGGTTACTGTGACCCATAGACATCTACATCTATCCTCAATAAAGACTCTCCGGTTCTCTACACTCACCATACAAAACACAGGCTGCTATTTTACGCAGGTTTTCTGCGAGAGCGTGGTCCTTCCCCGGTCGAGCCGACCCATTCGTGCTACAACCATAATATAGCTGCAGCATGGCTCTACCACGTCGAAACTGCAAGTTTTTAATATAATTAATAATAAAGAAGAGCCCTGAACTAGAAAATTACGAGCCTCGACGCTCGCCTGACAGTTCCAGGGACCCCTCAACCAGAAGTTACTCCTGTGCCTCTTCACTTCTAGGTTCACTTATTTGGTTTCTAAAGATCAGATTAGCACAGCTCCGAGCAAGTACCGCTTTATTGCGTATTAACATTATATACAAGACACTAATATCCATTTTGAGCGCGAGTCACCCGACACCTCAACGTGAATAGGGTGTTATTACACGCTCAGAAATAAGTCGTGAAATCAAGGAACCATTCCTTATTGACGCGATCATTGACAAGATGATTAAACGCAACCGTCGGAACTTCTCTACCGCTTGGATAGACTATAGAAAAGCATTCATAATCGTGTAGAAGGTAGACTGTGCAGTAACAGTATTCCTCGAGTATATATAGAGGAGTGGAGTAAGATTATTTTTCATTCAGGCGAGCATATGAAGGATGGGAAAAATTGCATTAGGATACAGGGAGATCACCATGGAATTTAAGATATCCAAACTGGTTTTGCCTCTCTCTCTGAACCCTTTCAGTCATTACTGGAGGGTTCTAGGAGAGAAAAGAGGGGCAAAGGTGACCTACCTTTTTTATATGGATGATCTCATAATTATTTGCCTCCCAGTTGCTCCCATTATATGTAATTGTGATTTTAGCACTACTATCAGAATGGAGCTAGAAGCGGATAAAACTACGGTCCTCCATATCGCAACAATCAGGCCCTAAAGATCAACAATTATCGGAGATAGATCCTAAAGGGTGGTACCGTCGATAACCGTAGAGTTTGACACCATCCCAATGAATTACTTAAATGTGTCATTTCCGATAGCACGATTATTTGCACTATCTCATTGGTCTACTGGTCTTTCGACGCGGTTGCTAATCACGCAGTCTCGGGTTCGATTCCCGGATCGAACCAAAAAGAGTTATTGGGTTTTTCTGACAAGAAATTCTCAGTAGCAGCTCCGGTTGTTTTGGGTACCGTCCCATCGGATATGAGATGAGAGTAAGGGAATAGATAGTGCACCTGAGCTTGTCCATACAAGCGGGCACTAATAACAACAAATTCATTCTTCTGTGCCTTCTATGTGGTCATAAGTCTTTTTGGAATCCGACTTGTCCGAAAGGCTGGAAGTCGTCAAGTCTGCGTGCGAGACGATTCGTAATGACTTTCGAAAACACCATGTAGACCGAGCTCAGAAGGAAAATGGGTAGTTAGTTCTTCAATAGAGCGTTGTCGCCTTTCTTGAAGAACAAGACCACCTCCACTTTGCTCCTCCTGCTCCACACCTCCGGCGTAGCGCTACCATGAATCACGGGACTTGAAGTACCGGTTCCTCACTCACTTTTAGAAACTTTGTAGTAATTGCATCTCAACCCAGCACCTTGCCGTTTTTAACTTCTAGAGAGCGATTCTAATTTCGCTCAGACTGATGTCCGGTATATCATTGGAATAGTGTTGGATGAGAAATTCCCTAGAATCATTACTCACACTTGCGTCTATTTCTATCGAAAAAGTTACAAAATCTCATGATAACATCATATTCCATGATATTCACATTTTTTTTTACGTTTTAGCAGGCCTGTCTCACTCCTCTCTTTAGGCATGAAAACATACCTACGCTGTGCGGCCCCGTATACGGGGATAATTCCGTGAGGTTGTCACGCGCCCGCTCGTGCTGACGCGCGCCTTACGTTAACATAAAAATTATTTTTCTCTAATAAGTATTTAGGCACTTTTGATATTTATTTTTGAGTTTTTATTCAAGTATGGCCTCTCAAAAAGCCAAAAAGTACTGCATAGCACATGTATGCTTAAATAACAATAGGAATGTCTACTTTTCATTCTTTACTGTTCCTAAAGATACCGAAAGGTAATATATTATTATTTACAGGTAGGTCTAGATAATTAGGGACTTAGTTACTGTCGCATGGCGTCAAGTTACAGATTTATTATTTGATTAGTGACCCGACTACAGCTTCGCAGTTTTCGAGTTTTTCGCGTATAATGCCAATGGTCTTAAAAATTGTCAGTGTAACTAGACCTCCCAGTACTAGTGACTGCTTACTAATGAAAGATCAGCATATACTGGTTATTGTTTAATACTTGATCGATAAAAGAAAGATTGAAAGTAAGAAGTGCTGCACTTCTCATTTCCACTCTTTCATTAATAATGAAGTCGCGTGTCGCATGTTTGTAAATAGCAAAAATGTGAAACAGACAAATGACGGCTCCGTGGCGCAGTGACTTAGTAATGAGTTGCAGCGCTAAGGGCCACGGGCTCAAATTCCGGACGGAACAAGTATTTGTATAGCCTACAAATAATTGTTCTGGGTCTGATCTATGTATTTAAACTGTCCTTGCGATACACGAGAAAATTCTAGTGTGGAGGTAACATTTTTTAAAAAGAGAGGAAGGGAGACAACTAATGTAGTTAAAAATTTTGTACAACGGACTTCAATATTAATACGCATTATTAAGGATAACTCCAAAATTACTAGTCAGATCTTGATCAAATTTATATGGGATGTATAAATTATAAGTATAAAAATAAATCTGAAACAACACAACCGTTTTGTGCCGGACGGGCGTAACTCTCCGGAGTAAATGTTGTCGAAGATACTCCGCGAGCCGCTCACGTCCTACACCTATAGGTTCTGATGGATACTTTCACTACCGCCTTTGTGTATGCTGTTGGAGAACTGTGGACTGAGGTTCAGAATTAAAAATGCACGATTTATAAATTAAATTAGCAAGGGAGTGGCCAGCGGTTCGACTGATTAATTAGTTGCGAAATATTATAACTTATTTATTTATTGAACACTGTTGTTCAACTATGGTTGTTCACTATATATTTCAAAACACAGATTTAATTAAACACACAGTAATATTAAAATTTCTATTGGTTTTTTAAAAATTTCTATTCGTATTTTCAAAATATCTGTTGGTAATATCAAATTTCTATTGGCAGTAACAAGTTTCTATTGGTATTTTCTACTATATCTATTGGTAATTTTGAATATCTATTGGAAGTAACAAATTTCTATTGGTAGTATCAAAAATATCTATTGGTAGCAGCTGGTTTTTTAACACTACTGACTAGCAGCTATTAATCAACTAAAATTAGTTGAATTTAACACTTTTGTAACTGCGAATATCAGTTACCACTTTTTCCGTCTAGCTAACACTTTTCACTATATGTAACGGCGAAATTTCCGTTACCACTTTTTCTGGCTAGCTAACACTTTTTCACTATATGTAACTGTGAATTTTCAGTTACCACTTTTTTCAGCTAGCTAACACTATTTTACTATATGCAACTGAGAATTTTCAGTTGCCACTTTTTTCGACTATGTGTAACTGCGATTTTCAGTTACGACCTTTTTCGGCTAGCTAAACTTTTTCTATTTCACTATAACTTTTCACTGTGTTCTGCTACTAGTCACTTCAGCTACTACCGGATACTACTGCTTGTTACTGGTAGTTCTTCCTACTACAATGTTACTGTGATTTGCCCCCATAAGGTAGACTTCGGCTATACTCTATAGAGAGCCGCTTGCCAATTTCCGGTTTTGCCCTTTTATTATCAAACATTTTCATTACGTAATTTGCACAAATCGCAATTTTTTTATATAATGCTAATTTTTACATTAACACACTATTACACTATAAAATAGGCATTTTGGTCCTTTATCATTATGTGATAAGGGTTACTTGATATATTTACATTTAAAAAAGTTATTAATCAAAATGTACCTAATTTACATAACAAAAGTGCACATCAAATCTTTAATTTTACTATATTTATCAAATGCGTTTATTTACACAAATTATCTATTTACTTATTTCAATCTATACACCATATGCTAACTAAATATCATATTTATAATTCTTTCAGAACATAAAAATATTCTCATTATTTTCATATAAACTATTGCGCAGTTAATTAACTTCTAGAAAGTTCCACGATATGCTGCGCTGTGATTGGTCGAAATTTTATTTAATGTTTAAAGTCGTTTATATCAACTTATTATTAAAACGATACTTTATACAAATATATTACGAGTTGTAAACATACTGTAAAACTATATTAAAAACAATTTATTCGATTTTGTTATTAATTTCACTTTTTAAACAATTTAATATTTTTTCATCACTTTTGCTTAAAGTCTTTAAAACCATCGCGAACATCTCTCCCGCCGTGCAGCGTCGCGAAGATCTCATCGCAGTGGCGCTGCATCCATTTCGGTGAGCGACGTTGCATCTACTTCGGCAGCGGCACGAGTTTCCTGGTTGGCCTCTTGATTAGGCCGTTTGCGGTGCGTACCTCCACAGTGCGGATCTGTCCGTCCGCACCGGGGTACACAGTTTCAATTCTTCCTCGTGGCCAGGTGTTACGAGGTAACTGGCTGTCGGCTATGAGGATTGGATCGCCCACCTGGAGATCGGGGCCTCGACCATGGGCCTCCCGCCGGTTTTGGAGTTCCGGTAGATACTCTCGCACCCAACGCTGCCAGAACATATCAGCGAGTATCTGAGAGCGTCGCCAGTGCCTTTTGCTATTTATGTCCTTTTCATTGAATACCCTAGGTGTCGGCAGTCTTGCTGATCCTCCCAATAGGAAGTGATTTGGAGTGATGGACTCGTAATCGTTGCTGTCCACGGAGATGTGAGTTAATGGTCTACTGTTTACTGTATACTCCACCTCGCAGAGCAGCGTGGCTAAGACTTCTTCATGTGGATGTCTTTCGTGAAGGACGGTGTATAGCGCCGTCTTCACGCATCGTACGAGACGTTCCCATACCCCTCCCATGAAAGGCGCGGAGGGGGTAATAAAACGCCACACTATACCTCGTCGGCTGGCTTCTTCTTTAAAAGCCTCCCGCAATTCTTTATCCGCGCCGTGCATGTTGGTGCCGTTATCTGAATGAATTTCGGTGGGGCACCCTCGGCGCGCTGCAAATCTTCTCAAAGCTAATATTGCGGAGTCTGCGCTGAGATTTGCAACAATTTCCAAATGAACAGCTCTAGATGTGAGGCAGGTGAATAGAGCCACGTATCTTTTCTGATGTTGCCGTCCCACTGTGACGGAGAGTGGTCCAAAATAGTCCAGACCGGTGAAAGTAAACGGTCTCTGGTGATGAGCGAGACGTGTGCTGGGATGATCACCGGTGGCTGGCACAGATGGTTGCGCTTTTCTGATGCGACATGGTACGCATTGGCTCACTATTCGTTTCGTTGTGGGTCTAAGTCTTATAACCCAGTAATGTTGTCGAACCTCGTTAATTGTAGGTTCGGTTCCGCAATGATGTAGGCTGCGATGCGTCCAGTCTATGTACAATTGGGTGATGTAATGATCACCATCCAATATAGCCGGACCTTTCATATCTTTCGAGATTCCCTTCGCGGCGGCTATGCGACTTCGCAGCGCAATGATCCCGTCTTTTAATTCTATCTGTAGCGGTCTTAGGCGGCTATCATGGGCGACCTTTTTATCGTTACGGAGATCGTCTATTTCTTGTCTGAAGGAGTCCTCTTGTATAACACGTATTAGGAGCCTTTCGGCCTCTCTGATGAATCCGGCCTCGAGTGTGATGTGTCTTTTGACATCTGCGGTTTTTCTTAGACTGGAGGACTGTGTGCGGTGTTGCGGATTATTTTTCGCTTTCCTCCAGTCGGGATCTTTTTCTTCATTCCTTCTAGTCCTTTTGTAGAAGATTCTGTCTGTTGTTTTACGGCAGAGTGTAATAAATTGAAGCACTCTGGCCGTTGCTCGCAACAAGCGTTCCCATTTCGAAAATTTTGCTGGGTTTGGGATGGCTTCTCTTATTACCGGAGCTCTATGTGATTCTGTAATGGTGAGGCATTTTTCCTCACCGGTGGGTTCGGATGACGTGGGTCTTTCGGTCGGCCATGCTGACGGTTCTTTGTACAGAAACGATGGGCCGCTGTACCACTCATGATTTGAGTCGAAGTTAGGTGGTACGTCCCTTGTAGCGGTGTCAGCTATGTTCAATTTGGTAAGTACCCAGCGCCAGTCATCTACTTTACAATTGTCCTCGATTGCTGCTATTCGGTGCGCAACAAAAGGTTTATAAGTTCTGGACCCCTTTTGTATCCATGTGAGGACAGTCTTGCTGTCAGTCCAATATGTGACAGCTTCGGGCTTTACGCGATGCTCCTGTATGACGGCAGCAGCTACGCGACTTCCCATTACGGCGGCTTGTAACTCAAGGCGAGGTATGGATGTTACTTTGAGTGGGGCTACCTTCGCCTTGGCCATGACGAGGCTCACGTGTACCTTTCCATCAGGTGTCATGGCCCTCCAGTAGACTGCCGTTGCGTAGGCACTCTCACTGGCATCGGTAAACACGTGGACTTGTAGTGAACATGCGTCGCTGAATCCTGGGTAGCATCTTGGTATGCTCACCAATTTAAGTCGTTCCAGGTGTTGGATCCACGCGGACCACTGTTCAGTTAGGTCTTCGTCCAACTCCTGGTCCCAGTCTGTTCCTCGTCTCCATGCTTCCTGCAGTATTTGCTTTGCTCGAATTGTAACTGGGGAGGCGAGGCCGAGCGGGTCATACAGCGACATCACTATTTTGAGTGCTTCCCTCTTGGTTGGTTTTTTATGAAGCACATCGATCGGAAGTCGAGCGAGCTTTAGATTGAAGCTCAGCTGATCGGTACTCGGTTTCCAGATTAGTCCGAGTATTTTTTCTTCGTTTTCCTTGTTGCTCAGGTCAACTGACTCAGTTGCCTCGCGATCAGGTTCCAATTCTCTCACAATTTCGGGCGCGTTGGAAACCCATTTTCTTAAGGTGAAGTGCGCGTTTTTGTATATATCGCGTACTTCCTTTGATATTCTCATCGCATCTTCTACTGACTGGAAACTGTCAAGATAGTCATCCATATAATGATTTTGGATGATTGCTTCTACGGCTTCTGGGTATTTTTCAACATATTTTTTAGCATTCCAGTTTTTTGCGTATATGGCTGTGCAGGGTGAACTAGCTGCACCGAAAATAATCGACGTCATTCTGTATTCTTGGGGTGCCTCATTACGTCGATTCCCTCTCCAGAGATATCTTAAGGCATCTCTGTCTTCGGGTCTAACTTTGACCTGCATGAACATTTCGGCTATGTCCGCCGAGACAGCGACGTTATGGCGACGAAAACGCATCATGACCCCTGGTAGCGACTGCAGTAGGTCTGGACCCGTGAGCAGGAAGTCGTTCAATGCCACCCCCTTTGTTTTGGCTGCGGCATCATGCACTATTCTGAACTTTTCTGGCTTCATCGGGTTGTGAACGTCAAAATGGGGTAGGTACCATGTCCTTCCTGGTGTATTGGTTTTTGGTGCTATCTCGGCGTATCCCTTTTGTACTAGGGAGTTCATATGTTCGTTATATTTCTGTTTTAGATTTTCGTCTCGATCTAATTTTTTCTCGATTGAAACGAGCCTTTTTATGGCTGTTTCATAATTGCCAGGCATTTCGGCATCTTTTTTCTTCCAGAGAAGCGCCGTCTCTATTTGCCCGTCTTCCAACTGACGGGTGCTGTTATTTAGTATGTCTTCAGCTTTCTTCTCTGGATCAGAGTCTGGTCTTCTTGGATTGATTACGAGAGACTCCAGCGCGAAATAGTCGCGGAGTTGATCATTTATGGACTCCTCGCTCGTGTGCAGCTCATTGGCCGCGTGGATGCGCTGATACGGGGCTTTAGTGTGTGCCCCGTGTAGCACCCATCCTAATTCTGTGAGCGAGGCGATTGGTTGGTGCGGCGGGCCTCTGCGAATTTTAGTGGCTATCAGGAGTCTCCAATTATCTTGTCCTATTAAGATCTTTGGGTTGCCGAAGTCATATATTAATTGCTCCTTCAGGTCTTTTAAGTGTCTACAATTTTCTATATCGGTTGCACGCACAGTCTGTGGCCCCAAGTTTAGGCTGGCGACCGTGCGTGCTCTGAATTGCACCCTTTTCCTGTGGAGACTCTTGAGCGAAACTTTGACTCGTCGGGAGTTCGGCGAATCAAGGGTATTGTTCCCGATGGCGGTGATCTTAAAGGGGTCCAACCGCCCTGTTGCTCCAATTTGTTTGGCTATTTCCTCATCCATTAATGAGACTGTTGATCCATCATCCAGCAGGGCGTGTGTATTTACAGCTCCCGCCGGTCCAATTACTCGGACTGGTATTATTTTTAAATAAGCGTGATGTTTTGACACGGCGAATGAATTTGCAACTGTTTCCTGAGGTTTTATTTGTGTGACCTCCGTTTTCTCCTTTTTATAATGGTGGAGAAGTCTATTGTGTGTCGCGGTGCATCCTTTTATTCCACACTTCGTGGTTTTACATTGGTGTGTTTGGTTTTTGTATCGCAAACACCGGAAACATAAATTATATTGTTTTGCGAGTTCCCATCTTTTGTCGGTATCCGCTTCTTTAAATTTGTTACAGTCGGATCCGTAGTGGCCTTCCTTTTGGCACACTCTGCACTTCGGAGACGGCTTAGTTGTTGCCGTGTGCGTTCTGTATATTGGTCGATTGTTCTGCGCCCCGTTTATGATTTCGGGAGGCGCAAATGCACTACAATAGCGAGCCTGTTCGGTGATAAACTCGCTGAAAGAACCGAGGTCTGGCCTAGAGTCGTATTTTTCGGTATAAACTTTATACCACTGTGCCCGTATAGAATTGGGCAATTTGTCTGTGAGGTGTCGTAGCAGCTCTGCGTTGATGAGATAATGGTCTCGTTTGAGTGCCCGTAGAGTGACGACACTTCCCCTCACTTTGCTTGCGAATGTGCAAATATCCCTAGGTGCTTCTGTACAGCGTGGCAATCCTCGTAACTTCTCGGTTTCAGCTTGTGCAATTGAGTCTGGACGCCCAAATTGTAGCTCCAGTTCTCGCATGATCTCATCTGGCTTAGCATGCCCGATGAGTTCCGAACTAACTGTCTCCAAGGCTCTTCCCTGTAGACTTCTTCGTAGTCTTGCCGTATTTTCGATATCGTTGAAGTAGCCTCGGGTTGTTTCATAAATGGCACGGAACGATAGCCATTCAGTATGTGCTCCGCTAAAGCACGGCAGTGTCATTATAGCTTTCGACGCTGCGAAAGTATGCGACGATGCACTCTCTGGTTTTGGTTTGTCAGCGAGTGCGGCTATAGCGGATGTGAGCTCCGATATAAATGGTCGGAGCCCTCTGTCTTCATTTATGACAGATGCCTGGTCAGGCTTCGTTGGCAGGGGATTCTTCGTTACATCTGCCGGATAGGGATCCTGGTAGGTGAGCTCTGATACAGCTGGTAGGAGCTCCCTGTCTTCATCAACCTTCGAGCCCTGATTTGTGAGCTTCTTTTGTGGCTCACTGAGGTCGACAACCTCCGGGGGTGGCCTTGTGACGGTTTTGTTTAGTGGGGCCTCCCCTCCGGTGGCGACGCCATGAGTTGGCTTTTTCTTGGCTACGGAATTTTCGAGCCAAGATCGGACGTACTCGCTTTTAGAGTGACCATCTTCATCATAGTCGTCCGAATCATCTTCTTCCTCAGCCATTTGCAAGGAAATTTGTGCGAGTTCCAATTTAATTCTCAGCACTTCTTCACGAGCCTTCAAAACTTTTTTATTGGGCCGAATAGTCCTCTTTGACTTTATACTTTTATCTCGGTGGCCCCTGGGTGGCTCTTTGGTGCGGGAGTCTTCCCGGACTGTTGGCGGTGATGCACATCGAATGTTATCGTTGTCCTCTATATGTTTCTTCTGCTTCGGTGTACCGGTTGTAGTGGCCGGCACGGGCAGGAGTACCCCCCCATCGCGGGGGCAAGGTGGCGCCTCAACGCCCTCTGTTGTCGATGGTGAGCGTGGTGGCATCTGATGGCGGACGGCGTCGGTATTGTCCGACGGGCCTCCTTCCAGACCGACGGTCCACGCCATGGCTCCCCTTCCTTGCGAACGAGTGATCGGCATCTTGATTCTGAAAATTCTACTGACTTTAATACGGTAGTGTCTATGTATCCGGTTCCGAAATACCAACGGATGAGGGATTCAGCTCGTACGACCAGCTAATGCTGGACTCGGCTCGATGTATAAACGGAAATATCCGGCTCGAAGGACCAACGAATGTGCCGGACGGGCGTAACTCTCCGGAGTAAATGTTGTCGAAGATACTCCGCGAGCCGCTCACGTCCTACACCTATAGGTTCTGATGGATACTTTCACTACCGCCTTTGTGTATGCTGTTGGAGAACTGTGGACTGAGGTTCAGAATTAAAAATGCACGATTTATAAATTAAATTAGCAAGGGAGTGGCCAGCAGTTCGACTGATTAATTAGTTGCGAAATATTATAACTTATTTATTTATTGAACACTGTTGTTCAACTATGGTCGTTCACTATATATTTCAAAACACAGATATAATTAAACACACAGTAATATTAAAATTTCTATTGGTTTTTTTAAAATTTCTATTCGTATTTTCTACTATATCTATTGGTAATTTTGAATATCTATTGGAAGTAACAAATTTCTATTGGTAGTATCAAAAATATCTATTGGTAGCAGCTGGTTTTTTAACACTACTGACTAGCAGCTATTAATCAACTAAAATTAGTTGAATTTAACACTTTTGTAACTGCGAATATCAGTTACCACTTTTTCCGTCTAGCTAACACTTTTCACTATATGTAACGGCGAAATTTCCGTTACCACTTTTTCTGGCTAGCTAACACTTTTTCACTATATGTAACTGTGAATTTTCAGTTACCACTTTTTTCAGCTAGCTAACACTATTTTACTATATGCAACTGAGAATTTTCAGTTGCCATTTTTTTCGACTATGTGTAACTGCGATTTTCAGTTACGACCTTTTTCGGCTAGCTAAACTTTTTCTATTTCACTATAACTTTTCACTGTGTTCTGCTACTAGTCACTTCAGCTACTACCGGATACTACTGCTTGTTACTGGTAGTTCTTCCTACTACAATGTTACTGTGATTTGCCCCCATAAGGTAGACTTCGGCTATACTCTATAGAGAGCCGCTTGCCAATTTCCGGTTTTGCCCTTTTATTATCAAACATTTTCATTACGTAATTTGCACAAATCGCAATTTTTTTATATAATGCTAATTTTTACATTAACACACTATTACACTATAAAATAGGCATTTTGGTCCTTTATCATTATGTGATAAGGGTTACTTGATATATTTACATTTAAAAAAGTTATTAATCAAAAGGTACCTAATTTACATAACAAAAGTGCACATCAAATCTTTAATTTTACTATATTTATCAAATGCGTTTATTTACACAAATTATCTATTTACTTATTTCAATCTATACACCATATGCTAACTAAATATCATATTTATAATTCTTTCAGAACATAAAAATATTCTCATTATTTTCATATAAACTATAGCGCAGTTAATTAACTTCTAGAAAGTTCCACGATATGCTGCGCTGTGATTGGTCGAAATTTTATTTAATGTTTAAAGTCGTTTATATCAACTTATTATTAAAACGATACTTTATACAAATATATTACGAGTTGTAAACATACTGTAAAACTATATTAAACACAATTTATTCGATTTTGTTATTAATTTCACTTTTTAAACAATTTAATATTTTTTCATCACTTTTGCTTAAAGTCTTTAAAACCGTCGCGAACACGTTTATATTGTAAACTAGTGGTTCCCCGCGACTTCGCCCGCGTGGAGTTATTTTTCGCGGAACCCTAAAATATAAGCAGCCCAAGTTACTCCTTATAACATCAGCTATCTGCCAGTGTGTATAAATATTGACAAATATTGACATTAATATTTATAAGATACTAACATACAATTGTTTTGCCTTCACCTAACCCCTCCACTAACACTTAAACTTTATGGTAGTTCAAATTGACTTTTAAGTATTATTACGAATCTTTTGTATGGGAATATAGAAAAGTGTTGTTTTTAGACTTTTCCAGGCATTTATTTTAATTTTTCTCTCCGTATGAACCATCTTCGTACTTCAAGAATTATTATAAAAAAAGAATTAGCGAAATCGGTTCAGCTGCTCTCGAGATTTGCGCTTAGCAACACATTCATTTTTATGTTATAGATTTAAGTTTAAGAAAAAAGTAGAGTGATAATGTGATTGAAAATTATATAAATATGAAAGGCAACGCCATGTTTTTGTAAATTTGACGTAGTGACTTTTTCCAGCAAACTAACTGAACAATTTAACATTTTTGTAAGACCGCCGAATCTAGTGAGCGGTGCGGTTACAACTAATTTTATTGTACGCACAAGACAGCGCGGACTTGTACTTTTACAGAGGGAAGCATATTACGAGGTACAGCTTTGCGCACACGATATCAAGAATGTCGACAAATCTCAAAACTTAACATTTGCAAGCACACAGTCTCGCAAAGATATATGTCCAACTGTGGACTTTAAAAAGCAATTGATAAAATAACAGCTGGAAATGGTAATTTTAGTGTAAATACTTTAGTTTTTCACAATTCAACTAGCTGCAGGTTACCAAAAACTTAACTATGTACCCATTAGTTAGACCTATGTATGTCCAGCAGTGGACATCCATAGGGTAATGATGACGGCAAAGACTTTTTACTTTAGAATACATTTCGTAAAAATGATATTTATTGAAATTTGTTTCAAAAAAACTCTAAGAGCTTTTCATGTAGAATGCAATATGCATTCATAATTAAATTGAGACTAAATTTCAGTAGACAACAAATAAGTCTGAAAGTCATTTTGCCAGATACGAAGCTAACAGAATGAACGTTTTAGCGGGTTATTTTGAATATGCAAGTGCTTTTTTTTTAATTTGACAGGTGAGCGAACACGCCTTACTCCCGGCTATTGTGTTGTAAAAGTATCGAAATTGAACGGGCGCCCTCCATTTGAACTCTATATGAGAGCCGGCGGTAATCGGTCGACCATTCGTTTCTCGCTCTCTGAATATCAAATCATTTTCCTCAATTTCATTGCATTGCCAGTGCCATTTGCAAGCGTTGATTTTTAAATATTCGATGCGGAATCGTCGATAGGCGCGACGCAGTGATAAGTTAATTAATCGAGTTATCTGACACTTTATTATCGTCGATGCTGGTTCGTTTTACAGATTTTTTGCGGTTTTTGTGAATATATCTCTGTTATTCGAGTTACATTTTATAAATGGATTTAAAAAATCTTTATGTATTCGTCTCTTCGGACACTAGCTATTACTTTACTAACATTATAAAAATATAATTAATAGAATCAGGCGTTACTTTGCGGAAATCCATTATATAAAAGCTTTAGAAAAATTTACTTCGCAAATATCCGCGCTATAAAATAAAATGATGCGTCTTACCTAGTATGAAGAGCACCTCCCGCCCTCCCTCAATTGCGTGCACTATCCCCGTCACCACTAATCCCAGCAACGCTACTGACAACACCACTACACTAGGCAAGACACACCACTGACGACAATACGACACGTGTTTCGCCTCTACACGAGGCATCCTCTGGTAACATAGACTCTACGGTGGCTAACCGCTAAGTGAGCGGCGAGCCAAAACCAGTGCCTTTTATACAGACCGATAACGAAACCGCTCTCTACTTAAGGAGCGAGCGACTGCGTCATGCGATAAAACATGCGGCCAATCACCGACGGACTTACGCAGCCGTTTGTAAAATTAAAAACAAACCGCCGCGCAACGCCCAAGTCTATAAATTTATAAATAAATTTTTCTAAAGCTTTTATTATAAAAATAGCCCACGGCAGTCCACTACTATCCATGTGTACCTCTTTAAAGGCACGCCAATTGACCTTCAGCTACTTTTTCGCTTCTGATAATTTTGTTACAATTAAATATTCACAACGGCGTGTCTGCAATAATTTCCATCAAATTATAAACTATCCAAAATTTACTAATTAATTTTATGGCAGGTGTGGAAAATGTACCATGGTACCATTTCTTCCCGATGATTCTCTAGAAGAAACTTGGAGCAGCGGCGAAGGTTAATACTTCGATCGACAATCCGCTCACTAAGAGTGACGAAGCAAACCCCAGTCCTAAGCATGATAAAGGGGCCAATATCCAGCCAGCAGTGAAACATCTACAGACTGATAATGATACTGATGATAATTTTAATATTAATTTTAGAAGTATAAATTAGAATTGATTGAAACTATTGTGAAAGTCTTTTTTAATAATATAATCGTTACAGATACATTTCGAACATATTATATTATGTACAGGGAATTATTTTTTTTTAATTAAATTTTTTTCCAATGTATACCAGAACCCTAAGATTCGATAAACTGATATGCTCATTGCTGAACAACGGTATGAAATTCTTTTTAAGTGTAAATATATTTAAAAAGGTATAAGTATAATAAAATATAAATTATTACAATAAGCCTTATGCTCATTTGCCCTCTCTCCTATAGTAAAAAAAATACAATTGGTATCTTTAAATCGACATCTTAAGAAACTATTTTAGAGAAAGATTTATCTTTACGAATGAAACGGTTAGCAAAACCAAAGTGAGTCCTTATAAAGGCGATCAAAAACATAATACCTATCAATACCGAGATGATAAGCTCCAACTAGTAGCTACCAACGCACTTGCAATGACAAATGACTAACTGATGGCCGAGCCTTGTAGTTGCTAGTAATAATAGCTCTATATCAATGCAGATTACGATGAATGACGATCATTAGCCACATTCGAACTGCGATTAGCATTTGTGCTCACGGAAATATGGAGTTGATATATTCGAAAGCAGACTTTGAAGAACATTTTATCGTAGTGATAATTATTATTAGTTTATTTAAATAATAGTTACGAAGTTTCTACGTAGATTTTTTCATTTTGGTTGGGAATTAGAGAAGAATTTCTAATGCACACCACAGGAATATTTATAAATTAACATACACTATATGTATGAAAGCCGTGGTGTCTCAGAGGATAACTGTTCGCTTTAAAATTTCTTAGTATACGAGCATAGAGCAGCCGGCTGGCAAAGATAACATTGTTAATTACAATTTTAAATATTGATTTCTCACATCATCGGCTGTGTAGGAAAACACCGTAAGGAAATCTGTATATCTACGAAAATAGATACATTTCAACATGTGAAATACAGCGATAGGCATTGGACAAACGCCACACACTTTTTCAGCCCTAAGCCCTTTGAAAAATGAGAGGAGATCTATGCAAAGTAGTAAGACGTAATTAAGCTGATGTTAGTCTCTACTTTTAACACATCACATCACACACTGTGATAGCCCAACGGGTTGAACGGTACTCGCCTAACGAAAGCCATCTACTAAATAACAAAAAAGCCAAAACTTTCAAAGAACACCGACTTAAAAGTCTTGATGCAGTACAACACCAAATGAGCAAAGCCGTGTAACCTACAATTTTTCATGTAACAGTGTATTCAACTAAGTTTGGTCTTGCAAGCCATAGTAGCGCCTACGTAGCGTAATTAGTTGTTTTAAAAAAAGGTTTGCCGTCTTTGAAACCGATTTCGAAAACTGCATACTCGTATATACAAAATCACTTAGCACCTACTGAGCAGGCCGTCCTATAGGTAGATTGATTGGTAAGCCATCTATTATAGCAATTAAAACCAGAGGAAACAACCTGAACCTAGAATTATAATAAATAAATCACGGACGCTACTTTTTGTGCTTAATCAAAAAGGCCATGTCGTTATATGGAACGGAAAACATTGCCATCGTTATAATCAATCTAGCTAGCCATAGCTTTAGTTTGTTGATTATAATTCTCTTTAAACACTTACCGCAGGGTGTCACTGTTCACTTTTAATAAATAAACTTCAAATCTTTACAATAGCATTCAGTTATCTTACGAATGTGTATAAAATGTAACACATTAGAATACCCATATCTTCTCGTCGGTGTCGTAAAAGGCGACAAAGGGAAACTGAAACGGAAGATAGGCATCAGCGTCTTCGTACTAACAGATCAAAATTATAATAAAATGCAGTTGAAATCCCGCCTGCCATGCGTGACAACTATGTCAGAATCTCCCAAATGAAGCAATCTATACGGAGTCCATATATTCCAGCAATAGAAATTGATAGGCTGTAATAGATGCAAACACCCACAACTTTTCAAGGACAGTATAAATAACGTGACTTGTAGGAGCAGATTAATAAAGTTGACGGTTTTTATACGTGGTAGAGCTATGCGGCAGCTATATTAGTCGTATAGTTGTAGCACGAATGGGTCGGCTCGACCGGGGAAGGACCACGCTCTCACAGAATACCAACGTAAAATAGCAGCTTAACGCTGCTGTGTTTCGTATGGTGAGTGTAGAGAACCGCAGACCCTTTTTACTGGAAATAAGGCATTCTATCTTAGTCCTCACGGGTGACAACGCATCTGCATCCTGATTTGTAATAGAGGATAGATGTAGATGTCTATGGGCCGCAGCAACTACTTACCATCAGGTGGACTGTGTGCTCGTTTGCCACCCTTATCCTATAAAAAAAGAGAATGAGGACTTTTGAAGTATTATCTGTTATTCTTCTTCATCGTCATCAGCCTGTAAAAGTCTATTGCATGACAAGGGCCTCTCCCAATGTAGCGGTAATTTGCCATAATTGTCACGGTTAGCAGGTAGATTGACGATCATAATACAATACTTCTTACATCTTTGACGCTGCTGCCCGTAGTCCGTCATTAGGTGATGTCTGCTCTGACGTAACCGATATTTTCTACCGACTTCAAAAAGGAGACGGTATTCAATTCGACTGTATTTTTTTTATGTGTTACCTCATAAATTTTTACTGGGTGAATAGATTTCGATGATTCTTCTTTTATTTGAAAGCTGGTGCTTCACATGTGGTCCCATATAAATTTGATCAAGGTCTGACCAATAGTTTTTGAGTTTTTTTTTGACACTTTTGCAATTAACAATTTAATTGGTGGGTACCCTTAAATTCTTAATTGCAATTTTAAGTGCTGATTTACCATGTGCTCAGCGGTGAAGGAAAACATCGTGAGGAAACCTGCATGTCTGAGAAATAGGAAAAATATATTTTGAAGACGTGAAGTTGGCCAACTCGCATTAGGGACATTTCTTTGCCCTAAAACCCTTTCAGAAATGAGAGGAGGCCCGTGCCCAGCAGTGGGACGTTATAATAGGCTGTAAGTAACTAACTAACTATTGAACGGATACGCCACGGAAACGTCATTTAAAAATATTATAAATATTCAAAACAAATACATTGCTAACAAAGAATGCAAACGAAGTCGCAAAGCACAGCTAGTATATTCATATATCTGCAAATATACGCTGTCAATAGTGCTTCATTCATTCTATTATTATTTTTAACACACAATTTCACGGAGTGTAATAACATTGGAGCGGACGCTTTCAGTGCTTCACTTTTTAAATTGAATGACATAGCGATTTCCTAGATACTGCCTGCCTTTTTAAAAGGTTTCATACGATTCATATTCAAAGTGTGAACGTTTAAGTTATTCGTAGGTATGAATCGCTCTGAATAGGCCGCAATGGATGCAGACACGTGTGCTCTGCATCATTCGTTTCACCTGAATGCAGGACGTACCGCCGTCCAATTTCGCGCTAAATTGTTCATAACGGAAGTTCATATCCGGACGTCGGGCCTCCCAGCGCTTCAGGCGAGATTAGGCGGTAATTACCATTTCCAGTGACACAGGTTGCAGACAACGTTGGTGAAGACGCGATTCCTCCTCCGACGCGGCGGAAACATTGCGAATTCGACGCCGCGCAAGAAAGGAAAAATCGTTAAAAGATTTACTTATCCACAATATTCGGATTCGTCATTAGCTGTTATTCGTTCTTCGTTCGTTCTTTAAAAAACGTTATTTTTATACATATATTTATGAACTATATTTATAGGATATAGGTAGATATATATAGTGTACTAGATGGATTAATTTATACTTTAATAAAACACAACGTACAAAGACACAACCATGTGAAGAATCGACGCTTCGAGAAGTCTGCAGTCTGTGAACACCTACAGGATCGCCCCGTCACTACATCAGATTTGATAGACCACAAATCCTCAGTAAAGAACTCCGATTCCTTCCAAGGATGATTCCCAAGGCTATTGAAATCAAAAAACATCCTAGTTTCAATAGAGAAGATGGCTGGGTGCCAGCATCTGTTTGGAATCCTATAATTAATAAAATTAAATCTCCAAAAAAAAAAACAAGGCGTCAAGAAACTATAAGCTCATTCTGCGTAGATTGGACGAAAAATTAATAGTTTTAAACTGAAGATAGCCGTGGTTAACTATGATATTGGGACATCGAACACCTCACCTTTATTATATATTGTATTGTATACGTCACAATGAAAGCAAATTTAAAGACAGTGTTTGAGCGAAGCGTGTGTTTAAATTGAGTGTATAGTATTTTAAGCTGGAAAAACTGATTAGGTATATGGGAATGGAGTGCGCGGATAGGCAACGTCGACAGCGTGGCGTGGGGCCTCGCTGCCTACTCGTATATGATTGAATAAGTAAGCGCGCTGCTCCCTAATGAAACATATTGAACGTGTATCGAATCACTTAGGCGTGTCGGTGCGCTCCTGCACTCAGTTTTTGGGCCATGTCATCAAGCCGTAGGTGAAGCCTGCAAATATTATTACGGTGGAGTTTCGTTTTAAGAGAGACAACAAATTATATTAACTCCGGTTACTTTGAACGTCAAAGGGGAGCAAAAAAAATTCAACTTCATTTTGCGAACATAATTTCACACGACATCAAGGCGCTTTTCCTTGTGTCGCTTAGAAAATATTTACGCTAAGTTACACCGCGAATGTCCACAAAAAGGCGTAATTCTAATTAATTCAATAATTTCGTTATTATTACGCCATTAACCACTTTCTGTACGCAATACTTTCCATCTATTTTTCTGCTTTTTGTAAAATTTTAAAGGAATTAAATTTAATGTAGTTTTTTTTTTTACAATACTTAAATAATGCATATTGGTCAAAGTAGCTCAAAGTATAAGCCTTGTTCCAACCCAGATTCGATTCCGCTGGCACTATTTTAGGTTCTTAATTGCAATTTTAAGTAACGATTTTACCACAAGCTTCCCGGTGTACTGGATGTCTAAGAAAGAACATTTTGAATGAATTGGAAAGTGCACCAGTATACGTTGAGGAAGCGCAACAAACTCTGTTTTTATTATATATTAAAAAAACCGTCTCAAGAAGGTGAGCACCTGTGACAAACTGTGGGGCATATCGTATACAAATAGTATATTTTACTGTTTTTAAATTATTCAAAAACATCTTAAATTTATTTTATCGTATACTTTACGCCGTACCAAACGCCTTATAGATACGGCGTAAGAGAATCTACTGCCATATCATTTTAAAGGTGTTGTAAGAGGCAGCAGAGGGAAATGAAACAGAAAATGGGCAGCAGCATCTTTCTGACAACAGCTCAAAAATAATTTAAAATTTAAAATTTTGTACAACCGACTTCAATATAAGTTATTGAGAATAACTCAAAAACTATTGGTCAGACCTAGATCAAATTATAATGGGATCAGAGAGAATTAGATATGGGACCACACGAGAAGTACCAGCTTTCAAATAAAAAAAGAATCATCGAAATCGGTTCACCCAGTAAAAAGTTATGAGGTAACACACATAAAAAAAATAGTCGAATTGAGTACCGTCTCCTTTTGTTGGAAGTCGGCAGAAAAATAAAAAACTGAGGTTGCCAACCTACCTGACAAGCGTAGCAATATACATATATATTTGACAAGCTATGGGGGAGTTTTATTTACTTTGATGATGTACTTGACTTTTAATGTATAAGATTTATTGCTTAAACTAGATAATATACATACACTTTGTTATTAACATAGTTCATTATATGTACGTACATAGGGCAGCAACGCTCAATAACACTGTAGTGGACAGCAAAGCTCTTTGAGCACGTCCATTGTCCGGGTACTTGGAAAAACCGGGTGCTTTGTAATTCTCGTACTACGTTGCAAACTCGTCAAATGGCTTCCGTGCCAATACCCTGGCTGTCATTCATATATTCGTTCACAGTTTGGGGTTTTCGCAATATTGTTCTAAAGGACAATGATATATGGAAAGGCAAACCTTTACGCATCAGTGAAAGGCTGGCTTTGATGTCTTGTGAATATTTGTTTGTATTAATTCCATTTCAAAATATTTAGGTATGTAAATGTAATTATTACTAATCAATACTATTCAAAAGGGACAAACAAAGTTTCTTGTATTCTGTCTCTGTGGATGTCTATCCTTTATAATCGACGGTAAACTACCATCGATTTCATTCGGTAGAGCCCTAGCTCCTCTTATCTCCTCTCTACTACTATGAATTTGTCTGAGAAGGTACCACCCTTTTTCTATTTCTATAGCCAAGCAGCAGTGGAGCCACTGTTGTGTTAAGTTCTGAAGAATATGAGAGCCAGTAAAAATATAAAAAGTAAAAGTTACAGCCTATATACGTCCCACTGCTGGGCACAGGCCTCCTCTCATTTCTGAGAGGGTTGAAGGGCAAGGAAATGACCGCCGCGCTGCCCCAATATTTTTTTTTAAATCTTTATTTAAGAGCTTAATCAAAATGCGATTATGTCGCTCTATTTGACATCATTTAGAACTAAATAACATTCAATTTAACAAGCAAACAAAAGCCCCAATGTTTGTTGACGAACTTCACATCTCTTCGAAATATTTTTATTCATATTTCTCAGGCATGCGGGCTTCCTCAGGATGTTTCCTTCGCCACCGATTACATGGTAAATTAGCACTTAAAATTGCAATTAACAATTTCATTGGTGCCGGCAGGAATCGAACCCGGGTAAAAATAGCTGTGAGACATTACACTGCTAGTTCACAAGTAGGTTGGTTGTTGATTGTTTGTTAATTGGTTGCAGGTAACCATCGACTACAATATCAAATCACCAAGTGTTCTAATGGCGCGTTTCTAACTCTAATATTGTGATAATAAATCACGTTCATTCATTTATCACAGTCCAATAAATGTCCACTGCTGAACATAGGCCTCCCATATAGATTGCCTCATAGGGAAACATATGCCACAGTTGGCCGTTGGTTTGGCAGCCACAGTTTTTGAAACGAAGTTCCTTATCCGACGGTATTAATTGGCGAATGAGGGCTAGGCGAGAAAAAGTGTAAGATTTTTCCGTCACGAGGCTCACGACCCCTTCTGACATAGTGTAGACGGCCTTGGCGGCTATAAGGAAGCGAGATGGAATAATATCCATCTCCCTCGCACTTTTTCTTAACTTTCCCTGAAAGAAATATTATTTTAAATGATGCTTCATTTTAATAGACACTAGTAATTTATTTAATTGTATTTGTTAATCAATCATATAATACGTTTATCAATAATAATACACTACGAAAGGAACTTCGTTCCAAACGAGTTTTCCACGACATTCACGCGTGTTTTTTATTATTTCGAGTTGTTCTTCAAACAGAATAAAATATTTTTTTATAGAATATGGGTAACAAACGAGCACACAGTCTATCTAATGATAAGTGGATGCTGTGGACCATAGACATCTACACTTATCCTCGTATCCGATTTAGAATCAAAATGCAGATGCGTTGTCACCCCTGAACACTAAGATGGAATGCCTCGTTTCCAGTAAAAAGGGTCTCCGGTTAACAACAATCTCCATACGAAACATAGCGTTAAGCTGCCAATTTACGCTCGCGTTCTGTGAGTGTGGTCCTTCCCCGGTCGAGCCGACCCATTCGTGCTACAACTATACCAATAATATAGCTGCAGCATGGCTCTACTACGTAAAATGCTGCTGCCCATCTCCTTTTTAATTTCTCTCTGTTGCCTCTTACGACCACGAAATGGTATTGGGTAGGGTTTTCTAACACATGGGAAATCTCTTCAAATCAGCTCAAAATAATCCTTGTTTTCTTTCGTGGACTTTGCATCCTCGTGATATACGAGTATTTCACGGTTTGTGAGAATCGTGCTATATAAATTGATCGCTCAATTAGCACGTGTACTAGCGATGTCATTTGATCACCGAAATCAATTTGTGAGCTCAAACCAAGGCGATGTACCTGTGAATACGTATATTTTCTGTGTAACGCCGATATAATTGGCATCGTCCTATTTAAAGATTTATATGAAGAATAAGGTAAGTTGCTTGTAAAATATAAATTTTAAGGTAATAATTATTTTTTGCCTCTTTTGTTAATTTTTAACCAAATTAAGAAAATAGGAAGCAAATAGCACAGAGATCATATTTGTATGTTTGCATGCATGTCTAGAAATAATAATAAATTACTAAATTTTGGAAGATAGAGTAATCTAACACAGTTGTTAGATATCAATGTAAATTAAACTAATAAAAATCCTTTCGTATCATCTTTATTACACATATAAATAAAAATGAAATGTCTGTCTGTAAAATTGAAATAACTGGCTCCTTTTAAACTCAGGGGGCTGTTTGCATGCTATTGACAAAATTAACCATTTTTAATCATTTTTAATAATTTAGTAAACGTTGCAACCTACTTTTAGCCACGCGTCGCGTGTATTTAAATTTACTTAATTAATTGCAATTTCACAATCGGCAGTACGTCAACAACCGTCATTCTAAACACCAACTACTCAAGGAAAGATTTTCCCATCTAACTTTATAACGATTTTACTTTTATTAAACTTTTAAATTTGGTGATCTTTTCCTTTTGACATGCTCATTAACTAACTACAACTCTACTTCTTGAAAGTGTGTGGCCTTACAAACCATCCAGTGTTTATCACTTTCACTGTCTGATTTAGCCATTCCGAAAAATGGCTAAATCGTTTGAGATGAAACTTTACTAACATATAGAGAGCAATGTCAGAAGGGATGAGGGCTCTATTTTATTAGAAAATATAAACATTTTTTAGGGTTCCGTACCTCAAACGGAAAAAACGGAACCCTTATAGGATCACATTGTTGGCCGTTTGTCTGTCTGTCAAGACCCTTTTTCTCAGGAACGCGTGGAGGTATCAAGCTGAAATTCATATAAAATACTCAAGTCTACTGTCCCTTTGAGCTGTGAAAAAAATTAAACTTCTAAGCAAACGCAATAAAAAGATACAGCCGTTTATGCCGCAAATTTTCGACATTCGCAAGGGAATCAAAACCTACAGGGTACTTCCCGTAAACTCAGAACCTTAAAATTTGGTACGAAATAACGTATTATAGCACATATAAAGGAAAAATTGCGAAAAGCATAAATTTTTAGTTACATCATATAATAAAAATATTTTTAATAATTTTAAACTTATATACCTACGGATTTGTTCGGAACCCTCGGTGTGCGAGTCCGACTCGCACTTGGCCGGTTTTTTTTTGGAATAACGAAAAATCTTTGATTATCTTAAATCTAAATAACGCAACATGAATAAATCCTATCCAGGGGAAGCCGGTGCGGGTTGCTAGTAAAAAATAAAAGAATAGTGTGAATAAAAGAACACTTTCTTTTGTGTTCAAAGTGGTTTTACGACCATTTACTGGTTTGAATCAGAGGTAAATGCTCAAAAATTCCTCATTATCATTACAAGTAAGAAACTTCTCTGTGCCATTCGTGCTCTTTATTCTTTACCATTTAGAAATTTTATTATAATAGATATTTGTCTACTTTAGGATATGCAAAACAAACTTCTGGATTTAAGTAATATTGTTTGTTCTGGACTTAAGTAATTGTAATTTTCTGGGTAAAAGCAAATATTTTGCTAAATCTAATCTAATCATGGGAAAACATTTCGTTAATTTAATATATTATAAAATTACTAAGCACCAGCATATTCTTGTACTAAATTGTGATGAAAGACATCGTGATAATAATTTAAAATTAAAAAATTTGTACAACTGACTTCAATATAAATTACATATTAATAAAATGTAATTATTAAAATTGCGGATATATTCTATTTTATTTTGTAACAAAAACAATTGATAGACTAAAAATGAGTAATTAAATACATTTTTATAATTTTTAGAATTGACTCTATGTCTGACTGTCGTATGAACGTATCACGTATAAAGTACTAAAATATTTTAAAAGAATCGTTAACAAACTCATTAATCGCATCTTCGAGTAACATTTAAGCTTAATTTTATTAAAATCGTTTAATTTTAAGAAAAGTAATAAGTGTTATATTGAAATGTAGGTACGTAATTGTTCAATGATGGCTTTGAGTTATCAATTGTACTTTAATCTAATCTCAGAAATCCTAATTAAATTATGGGAAATAATGATCTTTATTCATATACTTATACCTAAAACGCATTATACAATAAATAAAGAATAAGTTTTCTCACAAATAAAATAATACCATTTTAGTTAGGAAAAGTACAATAGTTAACCAGTGTCATCGATAGATGCTCCTGTGCAAATGTAATGCAGTAGATGTATTTTCATAACTACAGCTGAACTGTATATGACTCATAGGCACAATAACTCATAATATAGCATTATGAACTTTATTATGTATTTCTTAAATATATTAGTCGCAAAAGGGATTAGATAATTAAAATTGTATTTTTAAAATCAACTTATTTGTCCTACTGCTGGGCACAGGCATCTTTATATTTCTGAGGAGGTTGGTTTTACGCACGCGAAAGAATTCATAACACTGTCTTACTGCGTGTTAACGAAATCGTTTATTTATTTTGAACTTTTAAAATTAAGGTGTGCTTACAATGTTTTTCTTCACGTTCGAGTACGTGGTAAATCAAATTTTTAAAATGCTTTTAACAATTTCGTTCGGTTCTGTTAGCATTGGAGTAAGGTTATTTGCGTGCTATGCAGACACTTATTTTCTGAGCTACCACGGAACTCTTTTCGTTATTAATCTATAAATTTAATAACTATGCTCTGGATTATTGGAAACCTGTGATTATACTACTGATGTATAAAGGTTACTTTACATAATGTATCCATCGCGTCAAAATAAAAGTTTTGTCTTTTATTTTTAGGACATGGTGATAAGAGTGCCATCTCTTTTTAAATACAGATTAATGTGATTTTTTGATTTTATTACTAATAATCAATTTTTTACAATTCGCTCTGTTTCGAATATAAAAAAACTGGCTGAATTGAACTAAACTATTATTTCGAATAATACTTTTATATTGCTTACAAGGTAAATATATTTTTAATCCCGTTTATGAATGTAGTCCTTCTCACGTTTAACGTGAATAGAACAATTTCTGAAATTTTCAATCTTACTCGAATGTGAAAAAAAAAATATCAGCATCTATTTTCGCTTCCAATCTATTGATTGGGATTCAATGGGGCTAATGATATGGATCAAATATCGCAATTTAACATTATGCCATAAATTAATAGAGGATCATTCAATTCAACATTATTTCATTTACAACTAAATTAATTTTAACACATTTTTTTCATCTGGGGAGTGCTCTGAGGAATTGTTCGGATTAATCCCAGCCGCCAAATTTCACGAACGCACATCGCGGCAGAACTCCCGATACCATCCACACCATCTGGATGATTGGCGGTCCACCACTGTGCGATTTAGAAGATGTTTTCTTCCTCGCACGACCTCCTTGTGGAATCGATTACCATCAGCGATTTTTCCGGACCGATACGACTTAGGGACCTTCAAGAAAAGAGCGTACTCCTTTTTAAAAGGCCGGCAACGCATCTGCAATTCCCTCCTTGGTATTGCAGTTGTTCATGGGCAGCGGTAGCCACTTACCATCAGGTGAGCCGCATGCTCGTTTGCCCCCTCTACTATAAAAAAAATGTAATTATGAATAAATGTAAATATTAAAATGACAATAACGCAATTCTGATTCCAAGACAATTTAACCTTCTGGGTTCATCGGAAGATATACTGGATATATTATAAAAGTGGTAGGTGTTGCTAGTTGTATTATACTAATGCAATTCTGAAAACTTACTTATGCGTTCGTTTAACATATTATATCTATGCTAAATTTCCATCATCGACGTCCAATAGTCTCTGAGAACTCAATAAAAATCCTATAACAAATAGACATAGAGACACAGACACCGAGGTGATTCTACAAGGTGATCTAACTTTGCTAATTTTGGCACGTAGCAATGTTAATGATGTTCCTAAATAAAAGCCCACGCGAGCGAAGCCGTGGGAGAAAAGATAGTATTAGACATCTCTAATACAATTAAATTATATAATATTGAATTTTAATTGCGGATTAATAACTATCCGCATTTGACATTATCAAGATCCTCTCGACGGTTCTTTATAATCTCGGACTTCGGAGTTCATATAAATCGAGAACTTTTGAAAAATAACGAAGAAGGTAAGTTGGTGTTGGAATTGCTACTTGATAACGTTTATCTGTGAAATTATGTAAATAGTTTTATTGGTATTTAAATTATAATACTCAGGCTGGTGGCGGGAACTTTAATAGTAAAGAGTAACACGTCTGCTGAAGCATAAATCGTAGGTTCAAGTCTCTAGACTCTAGTCATGCCAAAACTAATATTTTTATTTTTATATATACAACGGTAAACACAATGTTTAACAACATTTTGTTACTCGTAAAAGTAAGGCTAATAAATAAACATATTGACAGCTGATGGTAAGTAAATGCTTTGACCACTTGCATTCTAAGAATTACATCTATTATCGTGTAAGAATCAAAATACAGATGTGTTGTCAACCTTTAGATCTGAGATGGAATGTTTGTTACCAGCAAAAAGTTATCTAAATTTACCATAAGAAAACAACAGCAATACGCTGCTACATTAGGCTGGTATTTTCTAAGTGTGGTTTTTCTTCGATAATAATTAATGAGGTGGCCAAAGTATAGCTGCAGTGTGGCTCTGTCCCGTATGTTTTATACTGACCCTTTCATCATCAACGTTATACAGGAAATAGGAAGGTTTAAGGACAATTGAGAACCATTTTGCGTCTATATTTGTACACGAGTGCGACAAAAAATTGTCCGATAGACAGGTTTTCTTCCTCGCACAACTTCCTTGTGGTATCGTCTACCACCAGCGATTTTTCCGGACCAATACAACCTAGGGACGTTCAAGGAAAGAGCCTACTCTTTTTAAAAAGGCTGGCAACGCACTTACCATTAGATGAGTCGCATGCTCTTTTGCCCCCTCTTCTATAAAAAAAGGATAGGCAAAAAAATTATAAATTACTCGCAAGAAATTACATGAAATTATGTTATCCTTTTTTTATTTTTGTTGTATTTAAATTTTTCGTGATAGATGATAATAATAATATCATGCTCGCAAATATTTGAGCAAATTTTGAATATGTACAAGTGGAACTATCAATTGCATACACATATGTGGTAAAAGAGCGAAAAGTCAGAGTTAAAGTAATAATGTAGCGAAGATATGGTAGATCAAAGGATAAACGCAAACCAAGTGCAATCCCACCCAACACCAAAAAAGTATAAAATGCAGTTTTAAGGGTATCTTCACCATATTATCGGCGGTGAAAGGAAACATCATGAGGAAACTTATATGTGGTAGACTGAACGCCTGAATATGACTACTCACCTCCGACCCGCCGCGCCGGTGTTGTCTCTACGGAAAGAGCTGTTGATTATGTGTGATCTAAGTTTCCTTTTTCAATAGTCTGTGGAGTGTTTATCAAAGCAAAAAAGCGTTATTTTATATATTTTTTATATTATATAGATGTATCAATGTGTGTTTTATATATCAATGTGCAGTTGAAAGCAAGGGTAATACTTATATATTCTGAGATTTGAAAGTGAAATACAGCTTGCTTAACCCTTTATAGGGCAAATTTTTTTTGTTGAATTTGAATTTTTGGTATCAGAATTGATATATAGGGACTGGAATAGATATAATGTATAGAGACTGGAATTAGTGTAATATTTATTAACTGATTTATTCGGGTTTGACTGGTTCCATATGGTTTGAAAATGTGACCGTTTAAGGAAAAAATTTGTAAATTAAACCAAATCATAATTAAATGATTTTTTTTGCAATAACAACATTTTTTTGTATTTTTTTTTATCTTAAAATTCTTACACTATTAATCAAAGTGACTAAGTATTCTTTTAATTTAAAAATGACTTTTTTATGGTATAAAACTAACAAAAAATCTTCTAAATATTATAGAATGAAAAAAAAATCTAAAAGTTTTCTATGAAAAACTACAACTATTTGTAACTAACTTTTCATAGAATATCTATTATTATAATATATATTTCTTAACAATAAGATTGGAAATCGTATTAGGAATCATAATTTTTAGAAATCAAAAGTCCTTTAAATCAATAGCCTTACGAATAAAAGTCTCTCAAATCACCAACCTTGGTAACTAACAGTCTTAGTTTTAGATACCTGTAACAGCATCAGTTCTACAGCCGCTGATCTCCCTGACATGACGTTTAAAGGTAGATCCTCAACATTATGCCCTCAGTTAAATGTGAAACACAATAAACATCTAAAATAAACAGAAAATACATAGCGGTAACGATTAATTTAGCTTGCACCTAATGGATGTCAAACACGATCAAGTTTACCGTCAAGTTTGCATGATGCCGCATTAGTTGAAACCATAGTGTCACTAGTGACGGACGACGATGCGTTAGCCATCCTTGGCTTATTGCTCGCAGTTACTTTGCAAAAACTGGTTAATGAAACGAAAAATATTATCTCAATAGTAAATAGCAAAAAATGTGAAACAGACAAGTGACGGCTCTGTGGTGCAGTGACTTAGTAATGAGAGAAATTACAAATAATTGTTCTGGATCTGTATGTAAACTGTCCCAGCGATACAGAAGAAAATCCTAGTGCGGAAATAACGTTTTTTTAAAAGAGAGCAAGAGAGACAACTAATGAAATTAAAATTTTTGTACAACCGACTTCAATACGAATACGCATTATTACGGATAATGCCAAAAGTACTAGTCACATCTTGATCAAATTTATATGTGATGTTTAAATTATAAGCACCAGCTTTCAAATAAAATAGAATCATCAGAATCGATTCACCTAGAAAAAAGTTCTGAGGTTACACACATTAAAAAGCAGTCGAATTGAGTACCTCCTCCTTTTTTAAAGTAGGTTAAAATGGTAAGTAGGTAAATTATCTGAGTTTCAAAGACGTTAACGTTGTTATAATATTAATTTTCCTCGATGTTGCATATTAACCTTCCTCACATTGAACAATAAAGTTTTGACTTAGCAATGAGTTGCAACGCTGGGGACGCGGGTTCGAATCCCGCACGGAACAAATATTTGTATTTGTATATGTGTAGATGTTTGTCCTTGTGCAATTTATGTTTGTTAACTGCCTCCACGATACAAGAGAAAATCCTAGCGTGTAGGTAACGTTTTTTAACAAAATAAAAAAAATATTTATACATTGCATAACACTTCGGTGTATTCTACTATTTACCGCGTGCGCGCGTCTTCGTTTGCCGAAACCGACTAACGTCATGCATACTTGACCGCTCATACACACGTTCAAGTTTACATGACGCTGCAAGCTTGATCAAGTCGGCAGAATCGAAATTCAATTTTTGCTTAGTAGACTTGTCATGCACACCCATAGCCATACACCGTCAAGTTTACCGGACGCCGCTTCAAGCGCGCTGCAAACTTGACGGTAGACTTGATCGTGTATGGCTGCCATAATATCATCTTTGTTTGTTTTTTTTTTTTTTTTTTTTTTTTTATAGGATCGGGTGGCAAACGAGCACACAGTCCACCTGATGGTAAGTGCTTACTGTGACCCATAGACATCTACATCTATCCTCAATAAAGACTCAAGGTGCAGATGCGTTGTCACCCGTGAGGACTAAGATGGAATGCCTCTTTGCCAGTAAAAGGGGTCTTCGGTTCTCTACACTCACCATACGAAACACAGCAGCGTTAAGCTGCTATTTTACGCTGGTTTTCTGTGAGAGCGTGGTCCTTCCCCGGTCGAGCCGACCCATTCGTGCTACAACCATAATATAGCTACAGCATGGCTCTACCACATATCAAAAATATCGCAATAAACTGTTTACTGTCATAAAGTGATTATTGTTCTTTTCAAAAGTTTACTGTAATTACCCCAAATAGGTACGTAAAATAAAGAAATGAGAATCTTAAATATATGCACTTGTTAAATTCAGACCTAAAATCGGTGTCTACTACCTGTTGAGTTCAAATCGTTAATGTACTTTATTAAATGCAAATTGAGATTAAGTTTATATACCAGATTGAAGGAAAGTAACTAAATTATTCATAACTCATCTTGAAACACGTAAATACTATATGTTACTACATTTTTTTTAAATATACGAGATAATCACTTCCTCAGGTCGTAAACAATGAGACACAAACGTAACCACCAATATGTTGCACCTTACCAAGGAAATGTGACTAACTTCACTTTGATGGTCTCGCTTGTTGCTTACGCCCGTTCATGGACTAATCATTTAAACAATAAGGTCGACTACTAATGCAAATAATAATAAATTATGAGCCTTAGAGTCAACCTTGTCGGGTGGTTACAGCCACCATACTAACTACATTTTTCTCTTCTGCCCTATAAAAGGTTAGTATTTATACAAAGTTAAAAGTTCAATATATTACGATCAAATTTCATCTACTAGTAATTATAATATCTTCCTATTCATTTAAATAACATACGCCATGAAGCAGCGCGGTGAACATATTACTACATAAATCTTTCAGAAATGGGAGAATTCCTGTGCCTAGGAGGACATTTAGGCTGCAAATTAATTTTTTTTTTGACATGGAAGTACGTATAATTAAATTATCTTAAATAAATCTATACATATAATAAATACATAAATGGATTTTTCGTCTGTTTGACCGTAAGTGTACAAGCTAATCTCTCAATAACTGAATTGTGAACTGATTATTTTAATGATTTATTAATGTAGGCTTCGGATAATATTAAGTCTTTGTTTCATTTAATTCATTTTACAAATAAAAATCTTAGTTAATTTTAAAATACGTCCTGCTACTCGACTAAACAAGCTGTAGTTGGTATGCACTGACCAAACAATGAAATATTCGTGAAAATAATGTAAAACTAATAGCTTATAACTAAATAACTCGAAGTAGTTGAATACAATAGGTACGTAATCACTACATTTTAGATATAAGTTTATGTATTAATTTTTACTAGAGCCGAGTAAATGTTTACGAACTCAAAACCAGTCTGTTATCAGGTGCTCCAAATATAAACTATAACCTATACGGAAATTTACAAATTAATGTTATTAGTTTCGTACGTAAACAAGCGTAAACAGATGCAAGCTCCAACAAAATGCTGACTATAATTACCATATATTAAAGTTAATACAGTCTTATTACAAGACAGTACAAGAAATGGTAATAAGTAACGGCAAAATTGCGAGAAATGTGGTACTGCGATCCCTAATTTACCCCTAGCGAGGTGATTGAGGCAAATCCATCATCATCGCACGATGAAAGACCCATATCCTGCAGTGGACACTTATGGTCCATCACCATGATGATGAGGATAATCAGAGATAGTGGAATTCAGATCTTGTGATTGTTTTTGATGTCGGAAATGACATCACCACCATATGGCGTTCATATTTACTTAATACTAAATATTTTAACCATCAAATTTTATTACGGACCAATGTAAAAACGTTGTATGTTAAATAGTTATTCATATAAAACTCTCAGGTTATAATTTTTAAGTATCACATAGACATGCGATACAAATTAAGTTAGGTCACGACGCAGAACCTTTACAAAGGTAGACTGATTTATTTATCATTTTCACTAGTGCAATATTTAAGTTTGACAAAATAATACTCGCTTCCTTGTTCTGTGCAGTTTTGAGTATTTTTTGTTGTAAGTAAAATATTTGGTTTAACTATAGGCCCAAAAGATCTTGTAGCCTCCGATAAATGGCAGCAAAACCATATATTACCAAATATGATATCCTCAGAAAGGCGATAAAACAGCACCAAACATGCGAGACGTCTAGTAATGTGATTATCAGTCTGCCAATTGAAACAATTAGGCAAATCCACCATACCATAATATAAGAGACCAATTGTCCAGCCATGTTTCCAACAATAAACAAAAATATAGTTATCAGCAATATCCAACACTGCAAGAATCCACCATTAAGAAAAAATTTACGTCAACCAACAAACATCGCTTAACTGGACACAAGCCTTGTTCTGCTTCAGAGAGAAGAGTTCGGCGCTATTTTAGTAATAAATAATATAATTTTCCACCGCGTTGTCCCAATGTGTAAGCGAATATCACCTTTACTGCCGTGCGTAAAATGATAAATCAGCATTCAAATATTGCCATTATCGAGGATCGAACCTAGGTTGCTCGCTTAATATAAAATTTAAGGCCAGCGGTTATTCCTTGAGCTACCACGCCTTACACAGTTAAATCATCATCATCATTACAGCCCTTCACAAGCTGACTACTAAACATAGGCCTCCCCTAAGTAGCGTTGCCAAGCGCCCGGATAAAGCTGGACACAGTCCGGCTTTTTCGTTGCGCGTTCGGCCAAATTAGATAGTGACCGGCCTGCCCGGCTTTTGTTAGGCTTTTTAAATTTGACCATTTTCTTTACGTTTGTCATGTGTTGGTTTCCGATCCGCTCCGCCTCATCTGCCTCATCCTGTATCGCTAGCGCAACCAAGCGGACTAGCACTGTCCTCCTCGCACCCTCACCGCCTCGTCTCTTTTTATCTCCACCCCACTCTCGTCGCTTCGCTCGGCCTAGTACCACAGAGTAAAGAAGACCAGAGGGAAAGCTTTCTAACAACGTCGAAAATCTATACTTATTCTGATAGGGTTATCACCTGATGCATGTGAAAATTTTAAGGAAAAAAATAAAAATATTATATAGTATAAAATAACATGTGTATTCATTGTAACTTAAGTTAATATAATAACATGTCTGTTATTTATAATTAAAATTGAAACTGCAAAAATTGTATATTTTGCTTATTTTCATGCTTAGCTTCACATTACATATACATATCTATATTTCCATCAATATAATTTTCATAAGACAACGTATTCATGAGTACAAAAAATCAGATGGTATTAGTAATGAATGTGATGATGGTAGGGGGCAGTGGCGGTGTTAATACACCACCACCACCTACGTTACTACCAGGATGATGGTGGCGGTAGTAAGGGCTGTGGTGGTGATGCTGGTCGTGGTGGTGGTGCCAGTGGCGGTTCACTGTCCACCACCACCACCAACAATACTACCAGCATCACCACAATCACTGACACCATTACCAGCACGTACAGCACCACCATCCACCGCTACCAACACCGCACGATCAGCACCACCGTCCAACATCACCATCACCAGCACTACTACCTCCAACACTAACTGCACCACTGTCTGGCTATTGTATTATTTTCTCTCGAATTTTTCATACATATTGTACAACATAGGCATTTAATTTACACGAACACTAATTATCTAATATAAATATATACTAATAAATCTATAATGTCTTATTTTATAGTACACAATCTGTAAAGTTAACTCTAATTTTTAAAAAAATAATAGATTTATTGATTAATAAGATCACGAAATATTATTCGTCTATTTTTTTTCAATGCGCGTGATCAACAGCCCTTTCATTTACACTCTGACTGAGCCGGCACAAACCGGTTTGTACCCTGACGGAGCGTCGGTGAACATGTCGGTGAGAGCTCACGCACACATCGCTGCGCTATGTGTGGGTGTACCCGCAGCGAGATGTTTGTATGTAGCTTCCCCTCTGGTCGGTTTCTTTACTCATGTGCTAGTACACTCCTCGTTTGTGGTGCCGCTGGCCGCGTGTAGCGCGTTCTTTTTGTATTCAAAACCTATAATTTTGGTAAGTATTGTTTACATTTTATTGTTGCTTCTTTCATTCTGATATTATATGCGTGGGGTGCGCGTTGTGCGATGGCAGACAAGTAAAACAAACATTTTATTTATTTTCAGATTTCAAAACTCCAAAAAGAAAATGTATTTTTCCGAATAATTGCAGAAATAATTTTAAATGGTTAAATCGAAAACGGAACCGTGGGAGGTGAAATGTGAGCTTTGCGACCAGTTAATATCTAAGTATAGCTAATAAAGGTAAACTCGATCTTGAAAAACACTTAAATACCGAAAAGCATCGCGAAAATATTAGGAATGCTGCATCTTCGTCAAAAATGGACAATTTCGTTATCTACTGTTTAATCAAGTCCAATGACAAAAATTCAAGCAGCTGAGGCTACTTTAGTTTTTTTCACACAACAAAACTTCATATTATAACTTCATATATATCAAAACTTTAATTGAATTTTCGAAAACGACCTCACCGAAGGCTATTTTTAGGCTGTTTATCAAAATCACATCATAGACGCAGAGAAGACTGACGTTTCCGTAAATGAAGTTTTAAAAAACTATTCTAAGATAATGAATAGCATAAATACGAGGATTGAACAAAGCTTTTGCCCACAGAAAGTGGCTTCTATTCTGCGTAAATTGGATGAGAACAACGAAACCTCTGAACAAGTTACCGCGTTTAAAGAAAATATCAAAAACATGTACATTATTGCAGTAAACTATTTACGATCTTGGACTGAAAACCTGTACAAAGATACAAAACATTTTAATTGGATGACATTAAAGAACGTTCTTGAGTGGAGTCAAGTTTCTGAAACTATTAAGTATTCTAGCACAAAACATAAAATTGATGATAAAAAATGTTTTGAGCAACTGCAAAACTTCAAAACACTTTTGAGCAGTAAAAGAGAGGATGATGATTTTAAAAACCTATTAGCACATAAAAAATTAGTAGACTATTTTAAATCGATTATTAATTCAGATTTCTTTTCAGAATATCTTACTATTTGTCACTATATTATTTCATTCCGGGTTATAATGCAAATGCTGAAAGAGTTTTTCTTTAATAGTTCAACAATGGTCAAAAGAACGCAATAAGTTACATGTCGATACTATAGCCAAAGTGTTGGTCATACAATTTAATTTTAAAAATTTGACTTCAAAAGAGTTTTACAACTCAATTTTAAAGGAAAATGGGCTTTTAAAGCACATGTCTGCTAACCAAAAAAATTTATTACTTTATGTTACAATTACATAATTTAAAGTTTATTTAGTTTTTGTCAAATTTTATTTTTTATTGTAAATTGCAATAATAGTAATTAAGTAATGAATTATAATTAAAAAAGAAGACTGATACATTGAATTTGTGATTTCATTTAAATTTAAGATAATTTTATGTTAAATAAACATTTTGTTTTAATTTATTGCACTTAATAAAATAATAAATTGTCATCCTTAACTTATTAAATATTAACGAATACATACATACATACACACACAATTAAATAAGTAATAATTAATTGTCGTCCTTAACATATTACTAAGACTACGATTTCCTAGTTTTAAATACAATTTATGGTAGAGCAATAATACCTGCGGTTGAGAAAGGTCAGATTTTTACGTCATAACTCTATATTTATTAGAAAATACGCAAATTTATATTTCAAAGAAAAATTGAAATTAATTACCGAGTACTTTCTACCTACTTCCTCGAAACACAGCCATTCTAAATTAATTTACGGGCATTGTAATAGCAACCATAAGAATTAAATGAAATTTGGCGAATAATACACCACCAAAATGTACCCTATTTTTTAGCAAGTAGCGGTTTTAAATATAGACGCCGAATTTTAATTTTATAGCCGAGTTTATTAAATCCATGCAAATCGCAATATTTAAGGTAACGGAATGTACCTACTTAAATCAATGTAATATTTTTTATTTGAGGGAGTACCTGATGGTATTTAGTTATTAGCAAAGAAAGCTATAGGTGCGTTGTTTAATTATATCTTTGAAAGCGGTATATGAGTGGTACCATTTTAGGTCTTACGTCACATCGAACCAATTAAAAAAAGTACCAAGTAGAAAAATTAAACTTTACAAAAAGTAAAACCGACTTCAAAAACATTAAAAAATAAAATAATGTCCACATAATAGGTTCTGAAGTCTGTACGATGACATAGCTTTCAGGAGGTTTTGAATGGACTTACGTATATAACAAATTCAAGATAACAACTAAAATCTTCATCCCCCATTTTTTCACCTCTACGGGTGAATTTTTTTTGTAAAATTTGTTGATTCCGTTCAAATTAAGCTATTTGATGTTCATCGATTTCTCGTAAATTTTCTCAGTAACACATACGCTTCGAATATGAAATCTTCTCGTTTTTGAAACTCTATTAAAGAGAGTGCTCAAAAATTAGTGGTCCAATGTTTGTTCAATTAATGCTTGTTGTGTATTGCCGAGAACCGTTTCGAAATGAGGTTCCTCTGATCGGATAGGAAACGGCGAAAAAAGAAACTTCACGAGGTGTTTACAAAACCTAATCTTTTAGTACTTACTCGTATATATAGGTAGGAAATTATTGCCATTTTTATTATATTATAACTAGTGATCTGACCCGGCTTCGTGCGGGTGATTTCTGTATCTCGACATCGGCTCCACCTACCGGGTCCAGTTGTGAATCCATCCACCAATCAATGTCCAGTTTCGAGTTGTAGCGAGACTAACGTACAACAATTGATTTTTATAAAAAGACAAGCCCTAGTAAATAGATAAATGGGTCAGTTTTTACAAACTAAGTTATTGTACTAATTTCTACTTCCATTACACACGCTGCAGCTATATTATGGTAGTAGTATGAATGGGTCGGCTTGCCCGGGGTTAGACCACACTATCACAGAATACCAGCGTAAAATTGCAGCTTAATGCTGCTGTATTTCGTATGGTGAGTGTAGGGAACCGGAAACCCTTTTTACTGGAAACGGGGCATTCCATCTTGGTCCTCGGGGGTAACAACGCATCTGCATTTCTCAATTGAAGATAAATGTAGATATCTATGGACCACAGCATCCATTTACCATCAGGTGGACTATGTGCTCGTTTGTCACCCAATTATATAAAAATTTAATTAAAAAAAACACATTCAATTTCCGCATAAAACCCATTAAAGTTAAATATTGAAATTCAAAAAATGCTCTATCCTAAATTTTATTGTACAAATGCTTAAAATAGTTTTAAATAAACCATTATTATTGCATCAGCTTTTAACTGCTCGATTGAAACACATGCTGACATTAATTTACAGTATGATCATGTTAGTTAAGCGCACAACGCGAATTCATCTTTGATATCAATTATTGCCAAAATGAGATATCATTAATATAATTTTACAATTTTGCGACAGTACCAATCTCTATTAGTCACTTAATTTTATGAAATTATAAAACTATAAGAAAATAGGTTTAATGTCAAGTTACGTAGTTTTACTTTTAATATTTTTATTTCATGCCAGTTACATGCAGGTAAAAACGAAATCTTGGTAGATTCACGTTAAGCCTGGTGTGCTCGAGATTTTCTCATACACGATATTTAAAAATACTGGCCAAAGGATTTACGTTGAAAGATAAAACAATTGCAGTAAGCTAGAATTCTTTATTCTTTTTATGAATGGAAATTTATTTTGTACTTTAGTTTTTAAAAACAACAGAATTACTATTAGGTAAAAAAGACCGTAGTAAATAAACCAGATTTTTTTTTATTTCTAGTTACTTATTATTGTGTTAAAAAGCGAGTCATCAAAACTAGTACTTGCTTTATAATATAGTTTTTATATAGTTTTAAAGGCAGAGCTATATCTTAAGAGTCAAGGTAGGTTTTGGCCAAGTATTTCTCCAGAACTAAAATCAAAAGTGTACAATTCTTGCGTTTCCACTGAGAACCTAAGAATCCTAGACTTAATCTTAGGGCGGTTCCTAATACGAGGAACAAGCATAAGCAAATAATTCCAGTAACTCGACTCCTATTCAGCAATTCATCCATAGGGCAATGTGTATGCTTTAACAACAAAGTCCCAGATATGCACTTATAATCCATACCGATATTGAATATATTCTAACCTATCCTTTTTACACGAGGAAATGCGTTGGCATTACCGCCTCGCGGGGTCCTGGGTTATGTCGGACCCTACACACCACTTCTCCTAGTCCACATGGATACTCCAATCCTACTCCAGGTAAGTCATGTGGGCTCCTCTTAACATCACTTCTACTAACGAGCAGGTAGAAATACTGGGGAATAATAACTCAAATGGACGAGTTATTACTATCAACATCCAATACAATGTTTACATATAATATCAGATTTGTACTTTGATGCAATGTCTATCATATAGAGACAATGGAAAATATTTAATATGTGTTAGTTATAAAACATTGTTTAATAATTCTACTAATAATAATAATTCTACATTGATCAGATAAGCATCATTTTATTAAGCTGTGACCAACTGTTTCAATAAATAACACATAAAAAATAACCAAAATTCTATTTTTAAAAAGAGCCAAATCCACAAGAAAATGTGTATAGCAATTTGTCATCTAAGTTACTTTTTCACCTCCATGTTTGTTTGTGGCTTTTTGTTTACGTAAATCACTACAATTTTAAAGTGCACCAACGTCGCAGGCATCAGGTGCGATATACTCACGCAAATATTTTAAGAAAATACCGAGAACGTTTTATTAGGGATGTACACTTCATCGATATATGTATCAAAAATAAAAAATGAAATGTGCAAATATTAAAAAAAAAAACACAAAAATAGAATCATTACTTTTGGCCGCATTCATATGTACTATCTCTATATCCAACTTGGTATATTTACAAGTCAAGCTTAACTTTAGTTCTATAATGTAAACTCCGTCAGTTTGGTACTAACTTTGTATAAAAAACGAAAAGTAATTGCAAGTTGCCCGTGCAAAATATAATTAAAATTTAAATTTTCCATATCGAACACAGAGTTGCGAACCATGACTATAGAGGGGTGTCTCCGTCGCGGCCGCATCCTACAGCCAAACGGTAAACACTTTGCTGTAATCTCGAGATGAGAAAACTTTCAGTTCTCTTAATTCAGAAACTTATTCAACAACCTAACAACCTTAGAGCGGACCGCCCGGCGGACGTAAGACAAACAAACCTTAGTACTCTTTAATCTTTGTCTTTACTTAAATAAACGTTTAAATAAAAACGCAAATAACGTGTTTTGCCTATCGGCGAATTTTGTTACAGATGAAGTAGTTTTGAAATTAAAGTTCTTAATTTACATTAGAAATTACAACCGTAACAAATCTTTCATGAAATATCAGCGGTTGCAAACATGCATCCATAGAGTAGAAATACTATAGAAGTTTTCTTATTAACTTACAATTACTATTTGACATACTACGCTTACTATTTTACTTACTATTACTATTTTAGTTATCTGTTATAATATAAAGGTGTGAAAGATAAATGAGTAGAACCAGAGTGAACGACATAGCCCAACGGATTAGTAAGCTGAGGTGGCAATGGACCGTCCATGTGGCTCGAAGGACGGACAATCGATAGAGAAAAACGGTTCTCGATTGGCGGCTTCGTACTGGTACTGTAAGGTGTCCCCCCACTAGATGGAGTTACGACCTGGTAAAAGATGCAGAAAGTCGATGGATGCACGTGGCTCAGGACCGTGCTTTGTGGCATTCCTTGGGGGAGGCATATGTTCATCAGTGGACTTGTGAAGGGCTGTAATTATGATAATGATGAAAGATAGTACTGTATATTTACAATGCATTTGATATGTATCGTTCAGAATTTATGATACTCGTATTATAATAACATAAAACAACTCCTTGCCGTAAACCGTCAAAAACGCGTAAAATATCAAGATGTAATATTTTTATTCCATTTTTAAACTTTTAAAATTTTTAGTACCTTTTAGCAATCTCAATTTTTGGAAACCAAATCTAGTTAACTCATCGCATATTCTAAAGTACTTTAAGTTATCGCGTTTACCTAGGAGTAAGCGTTGCACAGTGGTATTTAGAACTGCTAAAATTGTTCTTATGTAAATAGTAGTTATTCTAAGTAAGTTATTGTAAGTTTAACTAGATCTGGCGTTAGTTGCGGAAATCCATTATATCAAAAGTGTCAAAAATTATTTAGTTTAGTCCCGCGTAATAAAATATAATGAAGTGTCTTATCTAATTTGAGGGGGCCCTCCTTCAATTGCGTGCACTTCATCACCAAGCCTGGTCAGCCACCGCAGAGTCTACTTCACCTAAGTATGCCTCATGTAGAGGCGAAACACTTGTCGCATTATTGACGGTGGTTTGTCTTTCCTAGTGTAGTGGTATTAGGAGTTGTGGTGCTGGGATGCAGGTGCACTTCTAACTAAGTAAGACACATCATTTTTTTTAACGCGGATCTTAAGTAATAAATTTTTGACACTTTTAACATTGTAAGTTTTTTCTTTTATATACTAAACTGACTGATGACTTCTATAGTGTCTAGATTTAGAGTATCTGTAACTTGAAAGCTTGGTAGCGTAGTGACTAAACTTGTTGGTGCAGCGCTTCGCTGTTACAAGTAATTATGGTTCTCAGTTTTGATGTTTGCTCACGTATACTTGATCATCCACGATACAAGAGAAGATTCTTCTTAGGGGTGAACGATTTTTTTTAAATATGTAAGTACTCCTGTACATTTTTACGGTGGTTAACTGCATGTTGCAACACGTTTACGCAAGAATATTTCCGAAACTATTTGAACTATACGTGGTAGAGCCACGCTGCAGCAATATTATTGTTGTAGCACAAATGTGTCGCCTCGACTAGGGAAGAACTATGCCTTCACGAAATACCAGAGTAAAATAGTAACCTAATGCTACCGTGTTTCGCATAGTGAGTGTGAAGAACTGAAGACCCTTTTTACAGGAGGCATTCCATCTTAGTCCGCAGGGGTGACAACGCGTCTGCATTTTGATTCTTAATCGAAGACAGGTGTACATATCTGTGGATCACAGCACCTACTAATCATTCACGTGGACTATGTTCTCGTTTTTTACCTTTTATTTATTTAAAAAAACTAAGCATTCTAATAAAAAACTATAACAACATATTTTTATAGGATAGGGTGACAAACAAGCACACAGTCCACCTGATGGTAAGTGGTTGCTGTGGCCCATAGACATCTACATTTTTCCTCGTCTGTGAATCAAAATGCAGATGCGTTGTCACCCGTGAGGACTAAAATGGAATGCCTCATTTCCCGTAAGAAGGGTCTTCAGTTGTTCACACTCACTATACGAAACACGGTAGCATTATGTTACTATTTTACTCTAGTATTACGTGAAGGCATAGTTCTTCCCTAGTCGAGGCGAGACATTCGTGCTATAACTATATTACTACTATAGCTACAGCATGACACTACCACGTAAAAAAATATGTATGATAAATCAGATTTTACCTCTAAACAATAAGGTTCAATGTCTCCTACTATATCAAAATAATTGGTAGCGTTAGAATAAACAATGCACAACCAAAACAATAATACAAACAAAACTTAAGACTTCATTAGAAAAGATATAGTCTTTTCTCAACTTAATTGCGTATTGTTATAGAATTTTCTCAATGAAAGAGTTGAGAGTTGATACGAAAACAGAACCGGATTGATAAGGAGAGTCATTACGTTATTACGTTATTAAGACTGGTATTGATCACAGAATAGTGACACTGAATTTTAACGTCAAATCTAGTAAAGTCCATTGACTTATATACCACAAGAGGGATGGAGCATTTTCCATCCCTCTTGTGGTATAATCCAAGGCCTTGAAAAATTGCAGCTCGAATTAAAAAATCATTTTCCTTGCCTAGAATATCGCAATGCGATCGGACCCAATTTCTGTAAGACACGTTGCAGAAGAATTCAAAAACTCTTCGATAACACTCTTAATCTCATAGATGTTAGACGGGAAATGAATCTGCATTCTTCGAACGATATTATAGCATACATGAGACAGATCTACAAATGCATGGATGATCTGATCTGGAAATGCGGCGAGTCTTGCGCAACTTCAATATAGCACGTAATGAAGAAGCGATTGAGCGCAATCAAGGTTCCAAATTCTTTGCCATAGATCTGTCAGACCAAAAAAGCCAACCACCGAATTTAAAGACCGACTAAAGCAGCGTCATTTACAGCACATATGATATTTTGGGTGATATTGGTTCTACGGGCAGCTGCCCAATTGTGAGTAACGATCCAAGGGCAAGTTTCATACAAATTACAGCAGATCTTCTGAAATCAGGAGGAAAACTGGTACTAAAGGTCCTTCAGAAGCTCTTTAATTTCGTCTTCCATGGCAGCACTACTCAGGAGACGTATAATAATTAATACGGAAGGAAATAATACGGAGAAAAATATGAAAGCTCAGGCGTCGTCGATGGCGGATGATAAGTTTATTTGAATGCTTAACTTCTACGAGTTAAAATTAGTAGTATAGTAGTCTCTCGACAAATAACACAGCAAATAACATCATGCTGAACAATGAAACCATCAACAAGGTTTATTATAGTCGCTACTACTATCAGCTTACCAGTGCCAACTTCAACGAAAGTCAAATACGAATCGACGTTCACATTTTACACGAAACTCACCGTACCGGACGTTAATTACATTGCCCAAAGAGCTTGATTGGAATACGATGCTACAACCTCCGTACTCCTCCTACGTGGTTCCTCTAACTACTTACTACTTATACTCCGGTCCAAAAGTCATTTTTTAGTCACAGTTAACCATATTTTAGAAATTAATAAAAATATACATAACACATAATAACAATCATTAAGACAAAAGCAAGCCAAAAATATTCAGTTACGTAAACATATTCTCTCTTCATAAAAACGATAATTAGTAGATATAAATAATGAGATCATCAGCCTTTTCTCACTTCTGTAGACATACAAAATAATCTAAGTTCTAATTCATCAACCCACTAAGCAGGCTTCCGAGAGGTAGTAGTCTTATGTCCACCAAAATTTTTCTCCAAACAATAAAACAAAATCATTCAAACCTTTTTTATTGATGATTGGTGATCCAAAAGATAATAATAAAGACTGGCAAACCCTTAACACCTTGCAAAAATTACCACACTACGAACGCATGGTATTATTTTTTTCTCGAAAAAAGTGATACCAGCTTGTATCTTGTAATAAGATTTATAAAACTAACATTTGCTTGAGAATACTAAGTCATCGTCGCAACGTCAGCAGATGTAAAGTAATAAATTTGCATTTTCCGGATAAAATATTTCGGTTATCTTTATCTCAGCCTCAGAGTTAGTAAGTAGAAAAAAAGCTGATCTTTGGTGCATCTACTACCATTTTTTTATAGGATAAGGGTGACAAACGAGCACACAGTCCACCTGATGGTAAGTGGTTGCTGCGGCCCATAGACATCTACATCTATTCTCTATTACAAATTAAAATGTAGATGTGTTGTCACCCGTGAGGACTAAGATGGAATGCCTCATTTGCAGTAAAAAGGGCCTCCGGCCACCTGCACTCACCAAGCGAAACGCAGAGGTAAACCTCTACTTCACGCTGGTATTCTGTGAGGTCGTGGTACCACCCCGGTTCGAGCCGGCCCATCCGTGCGACAGCTAAAGCTGCCGCGTGGCTCTGCCACTGTTAAAGTCTTGAGGTTGAACTCTAAACTGAAAAACAAAGGTGAAATTGTAAACAATAATTTATATAGCTTCTATATGTAGCTTCTAGCAAATCTACGGGTAGTTTATATACATTCATAATATCACCAAGAAAATATTTGAGCCTTTATGGAGAAACAGGTTAAGGAAAAGAATGGCGTATTAAAACGTCTAATTCACTTAGATTCTTTCTTAGATTGATCTTTGAAGGCAAATTTTGAAATTCTCTTAACATATAAGCAAATCATGGATATATGCATCCTTTTCTAACATGTGCCGCACAAACTTATTCTTTCAGGAAGATTTATAGACCATGGCATCCTTTTGGCTCATGGCTTGACTTTGATAAACATAATACTTAAAGATTTCAATTAACAGATCAAATCATACACTCAAGGCTGGTTTCTAGCAATAAAATAACCGATACCGCTATGAAAGCTACAATAACCGTAGACTTGAAACTTTTAAACTAAAGGCTTGACCAATACGCATCGATACGAACTCACTACAGCTTGGTGTCTGCTCTCTTAGTATGGATTCGTTTGATTTCGATTGAAAAATTAAAAACAAACAAAGTGAAGGAACAAATGGACAATATATCTGAACCTGACTCACGAGAAGACAGACAAAATATAGGAGGCGACCAGTTCGTTCCGAACTTAAATGTAGAAGACGGTTCTCACTGAGAGGATCTCTCTATCAAAATTACCCACATTGTCCACTGCTTCCTTTCCCTTGTTTTTTAAGATTCAGTCCTTTAATAATACTTTTTAATATAAATATTACGTATAGAATATAAGCCGCTTTCGTTTGTCACAAATTACTTACGTTCATCTCAAAAAAAAAGTATAATATTTTTGCTCAGACAATATACACAAATCCCACAACCGTTAAATACCATAATACACTTGGTCATAAATCGTCCACATTATTATCTTAATCATCCCATAAAAAGCTGCGTCATATGAAGTGTAGCACTTGAATAGAGTATACGCCTAGATATAAGCAAACAAGGATTAAACGTTTACAGTATACCTAATGAAATATACTAAACATCGTGCCTCCAATACACATTGGAAACAAAGTCATTTACTACCGCTCAGTGCAATCTGGCGTTAGACGTGGCAACTTGTCTTACGCTATATTTTACTTACTGAAATATAAATCAAAAATTTTAAAATGAGAAAAACTTAATAAAACATTCGCTGGAAGCTATTTGGATGTACCGTGTCAATTCAATTACGTACGCCGAGAGCTTCAGTATCATTTGTAAGATTAGGGCAATGAAAAAAATTTGCAGAAGAAAGTCTAGCAAGCGCATTACAGACAGGTACGTGTGTTTTACTTTTATATCAAATTCATTTACTTCTCACTTAAAATAATAATCTCTAATGCAATAAAATATTTAATTAAATTTATTCCGTTTCTTTTTATTTTAAATCATTGTGTATACTTTGACATATTTTACATAACTACATGTCAACCACAACAACTTTATTTTTAAAACATAGGCATTTCATAAGGGCCTTTCTAAAAATGCACCAGTTGATATGCACTATAGAATAGTTCTAGTCCATTATCTTACTTTTAAAATTTACCAAAATATTCCTATAAAATTGTATAAGAACACAGAGTAATGGCGTCATAGTCTTTTATAGTCAGATTTTCTTTGCGTGTTTTAAATCCAAAAATGGAATAGCAACTTTTAAGACACCAGTAAAAGTAGCAAATTGAAATCATATGCGTATTAAATTACTTTATACTTTATTAATAAAAAATGTCAATTGCCAATTATCACACTAGGCAGGCGCATTGACGAACACTGAACACAGGTTCGTCAACCCGCTACGCTTAATGTCTTCACACGATATATCGATAGTTTATGCCATAACCTTGTAGTGGCAATTTAATAATATCCACTATTCCATATCTTCCCGCGGATGTCGCAAGAGGCGACAAACGGAAACTGTGGCAGAATATGGGCAGCAGCATGTTTCTGATAACAGTAAAATAACAATTAAAAACTGTGGCTGCCAACCGGCTCGCCAAGCGTGGCAGCTATGGCAATATAGCTCCAATGGCGAGAGTTACAAAGAAACGGCCCCAAGTTCTCCGCGCCTCCGCTATTCCTGTCTTCCGGGTAGGGTATACTTAGAATCTCCAGTGAAGGTTTGGTTGCCACTTACTACGACTCATTAACGTGGTATAGCCATGCTGCAGCTATATCAATATTATATTTGTAGCACGAATGGGTCGGCTCGACCGGGGAAGGACCATGCTCTCACAGAATACCAGCGTAAAAAAGCAGCTTAATGCTGCTGTGTTTCGTATGGTGAGTGTAGAGAACCGGAGACCCTTTTTACTGGAAAAGAGGCATTCCATCTTAGTCCTCACGGGTGACAACGCATCTGCATTTTGATTCGTAATCGAGGATAGATGTAGATGTCTATGGGCCACAGGAACCACTTACTATCAGGTGGACTGTGTGCTCGTTTGTCACCCTAATTCTATAAAAAAAACTTAACCTGGCAACATTTAATGCATGCATCCTGAAGACTGACGAGAAGATTCTGGAGCTGGAAAAAGAGATAGACATGTTACGGTGGGATATTATAGGATTATCTGAGGTCCGAAAAGAGGAGGAGGACACAGTAATCCTTAAATCCGGCAACTTGTTCTGTCACCTGGAGGGTGACGGTCTGTCCCAAGGAGGTGTTGGATTTATCGTCCACAAGTATCTTGTTAATAACGGTGTAAAGATTGGAAGGGTTACGTACCTAATACTCAGAGTCGCTAAACGGTATTAATTGAAGGTCGTACATACAGATTTACGCAGCAACCTCAGCATGCCCTATTGAGAAGGTGGAGAAAATGCATGAGAATATCTCTAGAGCCATGCATTCCTGCAAAACCTACTAGACGATGTTAATGGGAGACTTCAACGCAAAACTAGGTACAACAGAGAACAGTGAGTTGAAGGTTGGGAAATTCGGGATAGGACAACGGAACCTAAGTGGCTAGCAACTGGCTGACTTCATTTAGAAAGAGGTACTTTTATGATGAACTCTTTCTTCCAGAAGCGGGCCCTCAGAAAGTGGATCTGGTCTAGCCCCGATACTTTAAAAATAATGAGATTGTCTTCATTATGACGACTGTTCACGTCAACTGTTCAGTGTTGTCAAAGTAATCGCGAGGTTGAAAACTGGCAGCGATCACCGAGTGGTGAGAGGCATATTGAAACCAAACTTTAAGTTGAAGAGTCTAATGAAGTCCACACTCCGTACCCCTCGTCTTCTAATCCAAAGCCATCCAAGCGATCCAACTGCAGAGAGTTATAAGACAGTGTAACGTTATATCCCCGAAACTCTTCAGGACTACACATTGGAAGACGTTTTAAGCTAAAGGAAAGGACTACAGTACACTACAGTACAGTCACTCACCTTCGATTTTCCGACGATATAGTCCTTATGGCAGAATCGCTGGAGGACCTATGCACTATGCTCATTTACCTCAATAGGATCTCCTAACGGATAGATCTTAAAATAAACATGGACAAAACAGAGGCCATGTGTAACGTCCATATCACACTTATGCCAGTACTTGTTTTGAATACTACGCTCGAAGTTGTTGGCGAGTATGTTTGTGTAATTTATGTATGAATGTACCTAGGACAAATAGTCTGACTAGATAACCAACTCCGACCGAGAAGTCAATCGACGGATTCAACTCGGCTGGGCCGCGTTCAGAAGAATGCGACACATCTACTCGTCAGGTATACCTCAAAACTTGAAAACAAGATTGTACAACCAGTGCGTGTTGCCCGTGATGACACTGCTGGCCGTATGAGGAAGCTCAAGGTCACTTAACGAGCCTTGGAGAGAGCTATGCTCGGGGTTTGTCTGCGTGATAGACTTAAAATGAGAATATTTGTAATAGAACCAAAGTAACCGACATAGCCCAACGGATAAGTAAGCTGAAGTGGCAATGGGCCTGCCATATAGCTCTACGAACCGACAGCCTATGGGGAAAAAAGGTTCTCGAGTGGCATCCGATAGACGAAGTAGACGAAGTGTAGGGCAGCCCCCTACTAGACGGAGTGACGACCTGTAAGACATGCAGAAAATCGATGAATGCAGGTGGTTAAGGACCGTGCATTGTGGCATTCCTTGAGGCATAAGCTTAGCAGTGGACTTGTGAAGGACTGTAATGAATTAATGAAAATGCAATCAGTCTATCGCTAGAGCCTAGTGCTTCAACCAGCAAGATATATTGGGGTAGATGAGGTTGTAACTTGAAGAAACAGTAAGCATATTATCCCACAAAATCACATGTGATAATCATGTTAAATAACCTCAGGAATTTTATTGTTTTTGATAGTGTAAGATTTATCTTAAAAGTATATCAATATTAAAAAGGAAATAAGACATAAAGAAACAAATTTAAATAAAAGTCGCGTATGTTTAAAATAAAACGGCCTCATGTGTCGTGTTAGTTTTGTTATAGTATAGATAGACGATATTTTTTTTATTTGAAGTTATATTCGCCAATTATTTACACTGAATGAATGAATGCAAGCTGATAGCTAATAGCCATAAGATAGTGTGTGATGACTATGATAGTGTATAGTGTTCTTTCTACATAGGTACATTTTCGCAAAATAATATCATCGATTTATAGATGAGTCCGGGCAAACGCAGTCCTCTATCGGAAGCGGTCGACGGTCGTTCAAACTTGACAGTCGCCGACATGGATACAGTGCACGAAGAAAATGACGACAGGTAAAAGTATTGTTCACTTTCTTATTAGGCTAGGCATGTTAAACTTAAAATAATTATTCAAAGTCTATAGGATCATATTGTAGGGAATAACAATAGCATTTTTTAATCTCTTTGATCATTAATGTTCATTATGAGAGGATATTTGTTATAATTGTTTAAAATGTGGTTCTCATAGTTTGTTATAAAACTGTCACGTGAACAATGAAACAAACTATACTAGACTTAGAATTTAATTAAAGTTGGTTTTGAATTATATTTTCTTTGTCTTTGCTCGTAACTCAGTTTTATCTCTCATATCTCGTAAGGGTCGTTGCAAAGACAAAAATATTTTTACTCACAATTATGCAATTTCTAAACTTCAATATTATATTATACCTACGCTATAAATATTATATATATTACAATTTTATTTTACGTTATATTTACGGGTGTAAAGGGGACGGGGTTCTCTGACGGAAGTTGCTGTGTCAACAGAAAGATGGCTTAAAACACTTCCAAAATGCGGAATCACAAATCCCATTGAATAAACAGCATTACAGCGCTATGCCATAGACCTTGACCAATCAGCCTGGGAGTCTGGGCAACTCATTAAAGAAATGCATACCAATTAGCACTTTCTTAAAAGACCTATGCGCAACTGTGGACTAAAATAGGCAGAAATAGAAAAAGAAAATATTAAGGATATACTTGTAGTGATATTTTGTCATTTCATCCAAGTGTATTCTGAAATGGGAAACATAATTTTACGTTTGTTCATTTTTCAAATGTCTTCATTTATTTTATGTGTAATTACATTAGACAAAATTGATTAAATTTTATTAATAACTTTCACAATCGACTCCATCCCCACTTATCATCTGGTGGGGTAGTAGTCAAGCACTAGCTTATAATAGTAAGTAATTTAAAATTAAAAATTTTGTACAACCGACTTCAATATGAATTATTAAGAATAACTCAAAAACTGTTGGTCACACTATGATCAAATTTATATGGGACCACATGTGAAGCACCAGCTTTCAAATAAAAAAGAATCATCGAAATCGGTTAACTCAGTAAAAAGTTATGAGGTATGAATTGAGTACCGGCTCCTTTTTGAAGTCGGTAGAAAAGGAGTCCTACCATCTAATAAATATATAGGTTTTTACAATCCATTACAACGTTTATAATACAAGGTCCCTAATATGTTGCGGATGCAAAGATACAATAGTTTTCTGCTTAGGTTTTCTGTTACGGACGGCAAAAGAAAATCTTAATATTTCTATAAATTATAATATTCATAATAGTAAATAAATCGCGTAACCCTTTTAAATTTATCTGGTGAACAAAAATAACATTTGAATTTGAAAGTGATATAAACCAAAACAATGAGAGAAACATGAATTACTAGCGTAGCAAGATAAGAAAAAGTGCGAGGGAGATATTATTCCACCTTGCTTCCTTAAAGCCGCCAAGGCCGTCTACACTACGTCAGAAGGATCATGACGGAAAAATCTTACACTTTTTCTCGATAAAAAACTTCGTTCCAAAAACTACAAACCGAATTCAAATTAAAAAAAAAACAATTTTCACATAATAGGGCTTTTATTCTTCGATACACTGTGTCTTAGCACCGAAGCTATTATGTAGAAATTATTTTATATGAAAAACTAAAATTCTTAAGTAGGTTTGTAAATTTTATTAAAATTTTGTTATTACCAAATATAAGCCGTAACAATATTGAATTAACCACCATGTACAGATAAAAATTTCCGTGTGATATCGATGTAAGAAAATCCATCACGCCTTTATTTCGTACCGTAGGTATCATCTGGTGCTACAACCATAGCAAAAACAGAAAGCATGGCAGATTGATTCCAAGCCTTGACTGCAACAATCTCCCATTGATGCCATGATGTATCAACGGAAGAAGCCTATGTCAAGTAAAATAACTGTTGCGGGCAGATAAAGAATAAAGAAAAAAACGGAAGTCACATTGTCAAATAGCGAAACAAAACATTTAATTTATTTATAAAAAACTCCTTAACCAATAGAAGGCAAATTATTATTTCTTCATGGTCCATAATTCACAATTCCACTACTAAACATAGGCCTCCCCAAGGAATACCACAAAGCACAGACCCTCATATTATTAATTACATAAAACAAATTTATTCGTCAACTGTGAATCAAATTAAATTAGTTTGTGTCAACTGGCACAAACTATAAGCAAAATTGTAGTAATACCAGTAATACCCTTGACAAATAAATTAATGAAAGTCTTGATAATTTTAATATTTTTACTGTCAACACATGTCTATATGAAATTCATGGATGGCGATAGTGGTGTGGTGTATATGGATATAACGACCGCTTACCACCCATTTCTGGTACAAAACAAAACAACAAAAATGTACCAAGTTCGCCATAATGTGCTGTCTGAGACAAAAAACTTTCAAGTATTGTTAAATATAGTAATTTATATTGTTAAATAAAGTACGAACGGTGTACTAGGCATAAACCCCAACCAAGACTTATAACCCAGTATTTAGCTAAACAGAAATCTTTGTTTTTAACAATACACATCATATTGAACGTCCGTACCACGCGAATATATAAAATATAACGTTGTTTTTAAAAATTTAAATAACATGAAGCTAAAATAAATGTATGGTAAATTATGTGGAAAAGAAAATATATATTTGTTATATTTACGTATCGGATAGATGCGCGGATACAACGAAGCTTAGGGAGACATTTCCGCCAAACGGATGCACATTTTGGAGATTTTGCGCTCAAAGCGGCGAAGTCGAAATAGTTCAATACAACTGTACTTCAGTAGAAAATCTTCTATGAATATAAAATTCACAGGTCGTTTCGTGTAATGATTGAGTTGCTACTTACACGGTTTTTTTACGACACTGCCAAATATGCTTTAGACACTACTGAGATATATGAAGCTATTATGATATTCTGTTTAAAAGTTCACTACCTTTACTCTCGTAGCTGTATTCTCTTAGGTTTTATTTTTATTGATTTTTACTAAAAATCAGCGTTGTGGTGTCTAGGGATTGCAATCCATCAAAGTGGGGTACCGCAATCCAGCGGGATCCAGCATAATTTCAGAAACTGCATCAGATCACATAAATTTATTCAAATTTACATTTGAAACTGATGAAGTGAAAGGGAAGAATTTTTGACTTTATTAGGGAAGTATTTGATTTGATGTTACAAGGCTATTTATTAACTATTAAATCAAGAAGTGTGGAGGCAGAAAGATCCTTTTCGGTCGTTGGTTGCGTTTACATATATGTACTAGTTCTATAAGAAGTAGATTGAGAGATAACACTATTGATACTATATGTTTTTAAAAGAGATACATATTTGTTAAAAGAGATAATATTGATATTTATAAATTTGTTACATTTTTTGATGGATTCTTTACTTTAGTAAGAAAAATGAAGACAATTAAGTACACTTAACCTAAATTCATATAATGCTCTAAATCTCTGAATAAATAAGACTGATTATAATTACCTCAGATACAGATTAGAAGTAATATCTTTAGTTAACTAGAGTACAAAAACTACAAAATTACCAAAAACCTATATTTTTTATTGTTTTTGAATTTTTTATCAATATATAAGTAGTGAAACAGTAAGATAATTAGTAATTAGATGCAGTAAGATATTGTTGATTTTTATAATTGATAAACAGTTTTTTTCTTTTTCAGTTTTCTAATTGGTAATTAATAAACATTTAATTATATATGGTATAATTAAATGTTTATTAAAAATTAAAACAAAGAATATTAATTTAAATAAAAAAAACTATAACCTTATATAGATTAATGTCAATCTAGCAAAAATCCCGCTGGATTGAAAACAGTGCTGAATTGCAATCCCTAGTGTCAGTGACTCCACAGCTCAAGCTGAGTAATGACTGTTTTTGGCACGCCCTAAAGCCAAATTTATTTAATTTCGTTTATTGTCATACATCAGTATATTGTTGTATATCAATTTTTCTGTGCTTCTTTCTTTCTTTCTTTTCATGATATAATATATAAAGCGCTATACAATTTTCTTTCTTAGTATTTTATTTTCGATTTTAAATATTCCTACGTTCTTACGAAGCTAAAACAACCCACGATTTCGAAACACTCTGTAACAAAGAGAGAAGTATGAAATGCATACGCAAAGAGGGATTTTGCAGCAGTAACGCCAGTAAAGCTAAGAAAATATTTATGATGTATGATAGACTGCTTTGTGTCGCCCAATCTACCTTCCTCTCGTCTATTTTATACGTAGACCGGTTCTTTTAGGATCATTCAAGAACTTTTATAGATCATTCAGTTTGTAATATATAGTCTTCATCAGTTCGTAACAGTTCACTATTGGACGTGGCGGCAGTAACGTAGCAAGGGGCGTGTGGCAGTAAAAAAACTCAAAAGATTATGTAAGTAACTTTTGATTAAATTATTACGAACACATCATATCATGGAAAGTTCTGGCCATATAAAAAGAAGATTAATTTTTTTTATCATTTTGATTAGTGTACAAAACTAAAAAGGTTTTTACCAATTTAAAAAAAATATTTTTATGATACTTAATTTTTCTACCCACTTCAAAAAGGAGCCGGTACTCAATTCGACTGTATGTTTTTTTATGTGTGTTACCTCATAACTTCTTACTGGGCGAACCGATTTCGATGATTATTTTTTTATTTGAAAGCTGGTGCTTTCCATGTAGTCCCATATAAATTTGATTAAGGTTTGGCCAATAGTTTTTGAGTTATTTTTAAAAGTCTATATTGAAGTCGGTTGTACAAAATTTTTAATTTTTAATTATAGCTCTAGCAACTCCGGATGGCAGCATCCCACGCTGCACCACTGCATGGTAGGTTGACTGGTATTTGCAAAAATCGCATCACCAAATATCCGACACATATGATGCCGTTCCTTGTCACTGTCTTGAGTATATTTGATAAGTAACAAACGTATCCTATTTGACCACGTCTTTTAAATTAAAATTGATTGCATTTAATGCAGGATCATCTATAAATAACATGTATCTAAAGGTTTGCTCTGCGTTTGACTTACTGATAAGGTTTTGTAATTACTATAACGAAATATATTAATTAATCTATATATACATAGGTACATATTATATATAAAATTGAAGTATATGTCTGTAATATCAAAATAACTGCCCTTTATTGAGCTGAGGGTGTGGTTTGCATACCACTAAGACATGAATAAACAATTTTAAATAATTTGTCTGTCTCTTCGGAACAGCTGAACCGATCGTAATGAAACTTCATTGACAGATAGAGCGCAATACCAGGAATGACCTTGGTTATATTTTATCCGAAAATCTTGAAGTATTTTTGGATAAATAAATGGTTTTGATGATTATCTTAAATCTAGATAATGCATTATTTGACATTTGACAAATGTCTATTTGAAGCCACGGGCCACGGCGTGTCAAAAAAGAAACAATAACCTGAAAATAATTTAAAAAGTCCATATTCATTACTAAAACCTATTGATAACATTACAATCAATCAGATTACTTTAATTTTAAAGATAACAAGTCATTAACTATTTTTCTATAAAGTTTATAATAAGCTTAGATGTGATTTGTGCGAAATTGAGATAATATTTCTTTTGTTTTTGTTTATGTAACATATTCTATTCATTTATTACTCAATCTTTTATTTTGTGATGAAAGAAATCATGACCCGAATGTCCGATAGTATTTTAGAGACAATACAAGAGCTCTGCTACGATAACGGATTACTCTCCAAATCCTCTTATTGCACGCGGAATCCTGTGCCCTACGCATTGTGTCCCGTTTTGGTAGATATGCACATATAGAGTATAATATACTTTACGTCACGCTTGTAATAATAACATTTAGAACTAACAGAGATATTGGAGATTTGTATACATTTGACCGAATGTGTTGAATAACAATCCAATGATCAGAAAAAATTATCAGGGAGCGATATCTATTATGTAAAATATTTAGATAGATAGATAGAAAATTCTTAATTGCACTCAAAGAAACAAACATTTATATATAGGCATTATCTGCTAGCTAACCTTTGACTACGATAGCAAATTATTCTGCCAAGTGTAGTTAGTGATAATGACGCACAAAAATACTTAAAAAGATGGTTATTTATATATTTGAAACATAGAATTTTTGAAAGTTATTTCCAAGTTAAATATAGCCCATTTTACAACGTGATAGAACCTTAAGTGAACTACACAGAAAAATTATGAGAATTGTTTCTTTTGTTATTTAAGTCATTATGTGGATAAATGCTTGATTCATCTAGATTATTATACATAATGCGCGCGTCCTCAATCTGGAATCCTTCCTAACGATATCCTGAATTTTATTATGTCAAGATTATTGAGGAATTAGTGACAATTAGTAACTACATAAATAAATGTCTCAGTACCTTAGAAATTATAGCATTTTTCTTTTAGGAGTTATTACACTATTTTAAGATTTCGTGACTAATTGACTTTCATATATCGAAATTGGCGTCCTTAAAACTGGACCTAAGTCAAACAACCTTATTATTTACAGTTTCTCGTCTTATAAATTTAACTAATTTTATCACTACAGCGGTGTAATTTAATATTTATTTATACTAAAAGGTAAATAATTTTCATTGTTAACATACTGAGCAAAATCAAATCAAAACCGAGACTCTCAATTACTTTAAACATAATATACGAATATATACTAAAAGCAACAAAATAATACAATTGAAGGCACAGTAAAAGTATACATATATATCTATCAAATCAAATAAAGATGGATAGTCACGCCTGAGGACGAAAATTGAATGCCTTGTTACCAGTAAAAAGTAATCCACTGAGATTTTTCACATTCACAGAGATATGTTTGTAGTCAAAAATGTATACATATATACTATTGGGTCCGCTTGAAGTCACGGTGGATTGCTGCGGCTAATTAGTCTTCATTTCATTAAACCCTGACAATAAGAACGGCTCATGTCCAAAAGTAGACCCGCAGAATGTGACATTTTGGCTCTGTCATTTACAAAGTTCAATAGAATGATAGCAAAGTTGCTGACTGACTATAATGATTTATAAATTATGTATTAATCATCATAATTTCCTACACATTTATAAATTGCGCAATTGTATAAAATATTACTTTGTAAGCATTGATGTGGGTTAGACGTTAAGTACTCCTATATAGTTGTTATGGATCGCAGTGGACTGTATTATTGAGGGGGGGGGGGGTGTACGCTAGGGGGCAACTGCTCAAAGAAAAGATGGTACTGTCGAACTATACTGTATTCTAACTATTTACAAAATGTGGCACTATTAATTAAACTATTATACAGAGGGGAGTCTTCTTGATGGAGTCTTCTTGAGTCTTGATTTTCTTGCTGTCTTCTTCTCGTCGAGTGCCGCTTCCGAAATGAACAGCTAACCGTCCGAGACGCCCTTCTTATATCTCGCCGGAGAGCGTCTCGGGTCGTGCGTAGCGCCGTCCGCGATGCTGCGCGCTCATTGGTCGGCGACATCGCGTGATCTGCTGCCGGTGTGCGGGGTGCGCGGGCGCACCGGGGTGTGAAGGGGCGACGGGGCGGCGGCCTCCTCGCTGTCCGCTACATCCTCCCCCCGGCGTAGCCTGCGAGCCTAAGCTTCTCTCGGGAGGACTGCGATCTTCCTGACGGGCCGCCGCAACACTCCTCCCTTGGTCCGGACCTCCACGTTTCGCACCACGCCATCTGGTCCAGGAAACGTCTTCGTTACGATGCCCCGCGGCCACACATTCCTGGGTAGGTTGCCGTCTGCAACCACGACGAGGTCCTCTTCCTGTATTTGGCGCTGCCGAGCATCTCTGGAGTCCCCGCGCGCGACCAGCGTCGGCAGGTACTCCTTCATCCAGCGCCTCCAGTATTCGTCGGCGAGTCCTTGCGCCGCTCTCCACGCCCGACGATCCATAGGTGTGCACGGCGCGGTGACTGGCAGGCCCGATGGTCCCAACAGTAGGAAGTGGTTGGGTGTCAGCGCCTCTTCATCGTCGATGTCGACCGGTACGTGCGTCAACGGTCGAGAATTTATAGTATTTTCGGCTTCAGTCAGAAGCGTTGCCAGCGTTTCTTCTCGTGGGCTCTTCTGTTGGAGAGTGGCTTCGAGCGCGGTCTTCACTGAGCGCACGAGACGCTCCCATGCGCCTCCCTGGTTAGGCGCGCCCGGTGCGATGAACTTCCAATCGACGCGCCGAGTCAGCGCGTAATCCTTCAACTGTGGCGCCCACTCTTCCATTGCCCGTCGTAATTCTGTGTTTGCCCCATGAAAATTAGTCCCATTATCCGAATAAATAACCCGTGGCCACCCACGCCTAGCCGCCATGCGCCGCAATGCCGATATCGCCGAGTCCGCGGTCAGAGAATAGACTATCTCTAGATGTACTGCGCGCGTCGTTAGGCACGTGAACAGTGCCACCCACTGTTTTTCGTGCCGTCGTCCTATCGTAACCGTCAGAGGCCCGAAATAATCAATCCCGGTGTTCGTAAATGGTCGCGCAAACGCCCCTAACCGTTCAGGTGGTAGGTCTCCTGTAACCGCAGATCGTGGTGTCGCCTTCCGTATTCTGTATCGTAGGCATCTCCGCTCCGCTTCCCGTACTGTAGGTCGTAATCGGAGGATATGATACCTAGTGCGCAGGTCGTTCACCACCCTCTCCCTATTGGCGTGGCTTGCTTCCTGATGTGCCTTCTCCACAAGCAGCTTCACAAATCGGTGACGTCCATTCAGGATAATGGGTCTCTTCATTTGACCGTCCACGTCGGCTGCGTCGATCCTTCCCCTGGCTCGTAGCACTCCATCCTCCAATATGGGGTCGAGCTTCCTTAGTGCGCTGCCGGTGGTCAAATTCTTTCCCCGCTGAAGGCGGCTGATGTCTTCAGCGAAGCTTTCCTGCTGGCTGTGTTGTATCCACATCCGTTCTGCTCTCTGGATGTGCTGTAAGGTCAGTCCTCGTGCTCTTCCTCGTGCCGCATCGAGGAATTGTAGTACTCTTGCAGTGGCCCTGATTAACTTCTCGTAGGCAGAGAATCTCTCTATGTCTGGCAGGTGTGGAGCTTCCTGGGTGTCGCTCTGATGCGCCACGATTTCCTCAAACTCTTCATCATCCCCCGCCTTCTCTTCCTGTCGGTGAGGCCATCTGTCTTCATGCTCGTAGAGGAAGGGTGGTCCTGTAAACCACTTGTCGCTCTCTTCCTTGGTTGTGAAATTCATCCGCGTTGCCTGATCCGCTACGTTTTCCGCAGTCGGTATCCACCTCCATTGCTCGGGTAATGTCTTCTCAGCTATCTCCCCTAACCGGTGAGCAACGTATGGAGTGTAACGCGCCGTATCGTTTTGTATCCAGTGGAGCGCCGTAGTAGAGTCCGTCCAATATACGACCCTATCCGCTACCACTCTGTGTTCGTCCTGCACGAATTCCGCGAGTCGCGCGCCTATTAAGTTCGCCTGCAACTCTAATCGCGGTATACTTTGCGCTTTAATTGGAGCGACTTTCGCCTTAGCCGCCACTAATCGCACCCTAATCGTTCCGTCGCGATATCGTATACGCCAATACGCCGCGGATGCGTACGCACGTTCGCTCGCATCATTGAAGACGTGAAGTTGACGCTCTACAACTCCCCCCGTAGGAGCATAGCACCTTGGCAGTCGTAGTCGTGATACCTCCTCGACGACTCGCAGCCATCTCTGGAATTCCTCTGCTGCCTCCTCGGGTAGTTCGTCGTCCCATCCGACCTTCTTCATGCGCCATAGGTCTTGTAGCAGGATCTTGGCGGTGATGGTGAGGTAACTTAGCAGTCCAAGCGGGTCAAAAACGGACATGACCGCGCTTAATGCTTCCCTCTTGGTCGGTGGTCGCTGTAGCGCCTTCACTTCTTGCGGCACCCTATTCATTGACGTGTTGAATGTTAGGGCGTCTTCATCAGCCATCCATAATAACCCTAAGGTTCTGCCTGGGCTGTCTTGTCTTAAGCCTACTTCTTTAGGCTTACGCGCCAGTAAGTCCTCCGGCTTGTGTTCTAACAGGGCTGCGTGGTTGGAGTTCCATCCTGCCAAGGTGAAACCGGCCTGCTGGTGCACTTCCGAAATCTGCTTCGCCGTATTTATCGCTTCCTCTACCGTGGCATAACTGTCTAAATAATCATCCATGTAATGGCTACGTATGATAGCGTTAAGTGCCAACGGGTGTGTCTCTGTGTGTACGCGCGCGTTATGATCCCTAACGCTATGTGCGAGAAACGGCGAGCTCCTCGCACCGAAAATCATTGATGTCATAACGTACTCCCGCGGTGGGCTGTGTCGCTCGTCTCCTCGCCAAAGAAACAACTGCGCGGGCTGGTCGCGACGGTCGATCTTTACACGCAAGAACATCTCCCTAATATCCGCGGACACCGCTATCTCGTTTTCCCTAAATCGAAACAGTATGCCCGGTAGGTTCCGTAATAAGTCGGGGCCGTCGAGTAAATAATCGTTAAGGCATCTGCCGGATGCACGCGCTGCCGCGTCGAACACTAATCTCGTCTTCCCCGGCTTGTTCGGATTCCGTACTGCGAAGTGTGGCAGGTACCAGCTCTTGGGATCCTCTCGCTCTGTCCCCTCGGCTTCCCTTGCGTATCCCTTCGCCAGGAGGTTGTCTATCTGGGCTGTGTAGGCGTCACGAAACTCCGGCGACTGGTCCATCTTCCTCTCGATCGTCCGTAGTCTTCGCGCTGCCATCTCGTAGCTGGGTGGCATCCGCACGTTGTCGTCCTTCCATGGCAGTCCAACTTGGTATTGCTCGCCGACCTTCTTGACGGTGCGCTGGAATATGTCGACAGCGTGCTCCTCATCCCGTCGCGGCCTACTCTTCATCGAGATACCTATAGAGTCTATCTCGTACTGCCGTTTGAGGAGTTCCGTTAGCTCCTCGTCCCGACTGGCAAACGTTCGGATGTCCCTATCTGACCGTCCGCTAGCGCTCTCCACGTGTAATACGGTCTCGCCGTCTTCCCTACACGTTAACCGCGGCACGGTTCCCTGAATTACCCATCCTAATAACGTTCGTGCAGCTATAGGCTGCCTTCGACGTCCTATCCTTAAAGCACGGGTAATTATCAAATGCCAATTGTCGGCGCCTAATAGCAGTCTTGGCTTCGCGTCGTCGTAACACACCGAACTCGGTAAGTCACGTAAGTGCTTTAATCGTAAGCACTCCCTACTCACGGACTGCGAGCCTATCTTCAAGTCGGTTATTGTTCGCGCGTTTATGTTAAACATCTCGCTGCGCGTCTTGCCACGTATCCCTATATTGACTAATCTACTATTAGCCTCGCGTTGACTGTCTCTACGCCTTTAATGTTGAGCGGCTTTATCGGTCCTTCCGCTCCTAACTCGCGAGCTAAGTCGTCGTCGATTAGCGATATCGTAGAGCCTTCGTCAAGTAGCGCGTACGTGTTCACTTCCTTTCCGCGTGGTCCGAGCACGGTTATCGGACACACTTTTAACAATACGGACGCACTACTGCTAACACTTGACGCGACGAGCACGGTTTCGTCCGGTTTAACCGACGCTGCAGGCGTACGGGCCTTGCGGGTGTGAAGAAGAGCGTGGTGGGGGGCGTTACAACCGTCGACGCCGCACTTTCTGGCTTTGCAGCATATACGTCGGTGCTTGCTGCTCAAGCACTTGAAACATACCCCATCTTCTTACACTTGATGATAGGGTGTTCACCCCCGCAACACATACATGAGGCACTACCGGTGTCCTCCTGGGCGGTGAACGTCTTTACGTCGCGGGCCCTATCTTCTACGCGGCGTGTTAACACTATTCTTTTCGACGGCGGCGTCTCTCGTCTTACGGGCGATTCCTTAGTCGACGCTACGGACGTATAGGCATGACTTAACGCACGGTCAGCCTCTCTCATCATGAACCGGGATAACGTAACGATGTCCGGTTCGTCCGCACTTCCGTAGTGCTCCGCATAATCGCACCAACGCGACCGTAAGTGAGGGCTAAGTTTGCTAGTAACCTCCCTAGTCAGCATTGGATTACGCAAATAACCCTTGCCGTCGACGTTCTGCATAATGCACACTATATTCTGTAACTTAATTGCGAACGAGTTTAATTCCTGGGCGGTTTGACCCGGGCGCGGAAGGCGTTTCAATTCTTCTAACGCACGATCTATAATTACTTCCGGGCGGCCGAAACACTGCTCCAGTGTCCGCATAATGTCTGCTGGATCCTTCGGGGTAAACAGCAGAGCCGATACTACCTCTCTAGCCTCACCGCGTAAACAGTTCCTTAATCTTGCCATATTTTCCGTATTTGTGAATCCATATAAACGCGTGGATTCATTCATCGCGGCTTTAAATGCTAACCATTCCGCGGCCGAGCCGTTAAAAATAGGCAAGTCCTGCGTCTGTTTCGCGGCGGCTGGTCTAACCCTAACCATACTTTCTAAGGCTTCCGCTAGCCGTTCTATACCCCTATCCTTCCCTCGCGGGGTGAGCGACCTATCTCTATCCCTATTTCCTTCTAGCCTACGCTGTGGCGCCGGCGACTTATGTACACCTACATCCCTATGACGCGGCGACGGTAATCTACGATCCGCAAGGCGATGTGGCGATTTATCTCCGCCTACATCATTACACGGCGACGGTGATCTACGATCCGCGTGGTGATGTGGCGATGGCGATCTATGTATACCTACATCCCTATAACGCGGCGACGGTAATCTACGATCCGCAAGGCGATGTGGCGATCTATGTGTAGGCGATAGGGTGCGGCGTTGGACGCGCGACGGCGACGTAGCTCGTACACGACGATCCACCTGGTTCATTTCTACGGCGACTCCATTATCCCTCTGTATCCTATTTACGCGGCGCGGTTGAACGTCATTCGCGACCGACTTCCCCTGGGCATCTTCAGCGTGGTCGTAACCGGTTCCCCTCCTCGGTGGGGCCTGCTCTATCTCGATGCGGGGCGCGGGCTGAGGCGGGCGGTAGGGCGGCTCCCCCCGCACAGTCTCTACGTTTTCTAACCACCTATCAACGCGTACCCTATTTTCGACTAATTCGTCCTCGTTTAGGCTTTCCCTATCGGTTTCTTCTTGCAGTTGCGCGATATCCCTAGCATATTTCTTCTTGACGAGATCTTCCTCTATTTGCAATTGCTTCCTCCTAATTGCAGCTAGTTCCTCCGCGGCATTATATTCGATTTGTTTTAATCTTGCTACTGCGCTAGCTGTCGACCGGGCTGAACGGACTGAACGGACCGACGGGGCGCGGGACGCGGGCCTATGTACAACGTCTGCTACAGGCGCGACGGTACGCACTATCGAACTAGTTTCCGTAGTCGGAAGATCTTCTATTATCGCGGCGAGCGTTTCTGTGCGCGGCGCGGATGTGCTAACTTCTCCCAAGCGATCGGTTGTAGACACGGACATAGCGGGGCGCGGCGGCGCGGGCGCGGGCGCGGGCATAGATGCGGGCGCGAGCGGGGGCTGCGGCGCGGCGGGGGGCGCTTGTGCCAACGCGAGATAATCAGACGGGGACGCGGGTGCTTCCTCGAATATCCGCATTCCTACTGGCGTTTCGTCGTCGTTCCGTCTCTTCTGGCTTCTTGTCTTCCGCATGATGGTGTCCCTCGTTACGACCTCCGATCGTCTTCAAAAAGACGCACGTATTGGACGCCGTTCCCGCCTCAAGGGCGTTACCGGATGGTCACAGTTTGGCACCGTTAGGGAGCAACCACCCGGCCGCGTAAACGCGGTTAAGAAACAGGAATTGTCTGGAAACAGACAATATATATGACGTCGATGTAAATAAGAAACGAGGAAGGAGTTAGCACCGACGATCTTCTCTCTTCGTCGACGTACTTCTTTCTTCCTCGAAGATCTTCTGTAATGATCTTCTTTCTTCTGTAATTATGTTCTCTCTTCTATAATTATGTTCTCTCTTCTATAATTATGTTCTTTCTTCTTTCTTCTGGCTTGAATCCGGCGACGATGGACCAAGAACTTGTTATGGATCGCAGTGGACTGTATTATTGGGGGGTACGGGGGGTGTACGCTAAGGGGCAACTGCTCAAAGAAAAGATGGTACTGTCGAACTATACTGTATTCTAACTATTTACAAAATGTGGCACTATTAATTAAACTATTATACAGAGGGGAGTCTTCTTGATGGAGTCTTCTTGAGTCTTGATTTTCTTGCTGTCTTCTTCTCGTCGAGTGCCGCTTCCGAAATGAACAGCTAACCGTCCGAGACGCCCTTCTTATATCTCGCCGGAGAGCGTCTCGGGTCGTGCGTAGCGCCGTCCGCGATGCCGCGCGCTCATTGGTCGGCGACATCGCGTGATCTGCTGCCGGTGTGCGGGGTGCGCGGGGCGCACCGGGGTGTGAAGGGGCGACAGGGCGGCGGCCTCCTCGCTGTCCGCTACAATAGTATTATATTAATATGTAACTGTTTTTCTCCCGATGAAATAAAATAAAATATAGAATACTATAGACTCGTTGCAATTATTTTTTTATCATTCATTACATTCACATCAAAGATTTAGTGTAAACTGACGCTAGAAACTATATCTATGATCATAATCATTATTTTAGCGATGAATCCTCATACTCCGACTTGGGAAGACTTCGCGAACGTACAAGAGCTATGCTTGGTTCTGCTGCGGAGCCACTTGTGCAGAATTCACATTCCCAACCGAACAGCAGACGTGTTTCCCATGATATTGACGCAAAATTGGCAGCCAATCTTAATACCAGGTAGCTATATTTGTAAGTAATAAATAAAACTATTGTCGATGATGTCTTTCTGGTTGGTAACATTTTCTTACTTATTATTGGATAGCATTAGTGACTAGTAATCGATTTTTTTTTCAATAATTTTCATTTGATATAAGAATCGTTACATTAGTCTTAGCATTGTGGGAAAAGTGTATGCTAAGGTACTAATTGAAAGAGTTATGAAAGAAACTGATGGATAAATTTGGGATGTGCAAGCGGGATTTAGAAAGGGAATGGGATGTACGGATCAGGTCTTTTCCATGCGCATGATCGCGGAGAAGTTTTTGGCCAAAAACTAAAAAGTTTTTTGTGCGTTCATAGACTTGGAGAAGGCTTATGACAGAGTGGACAGGGATGTGTCATGGCAAACACTGAACTCATTTGGGTTGACTGCTGGTCTGATACAGGCATTGAAGTCTCTATATAGGGACTCTAGTGCTTGTGTCAGGATCAACGGGACCTACTCGGACTGGTTTGGCATCCATAAAGGTGTCAGATAGGGCTGTGTGGCTTCCCCGTGGTTGTTCAACCTATTTATGGACAGTTGTTTGGAAAATTTGAAAGTAGAAGAATGCGGGTTAAGAATGGGTGAGTTAACCGTCAAACGCCTTTTGTACGCCGATGATCAAGTCATACTTGCATCGTCGGCAGCAGAGTTGCAAATGATGGTTACATTAATGAACAGGACATTAAAAGAAAAGGGAATGAAAGTGAACGCAAGAAAGACGAAAGTTATGGTTTTTGAAAGAGAAGAAAGTAAAACGATATGTGAAATAAGAATAGAAGGGGATTTGGTAGAGCAAGTAGATGACTTTGTATATTTGGAATGTGTGTTTAGCAGGGATGGTAGATATGATAAGGATATAGAACGACGAATGAATGCAGGAAATAGAGTGAATGGGGCTCTACACTCTATTGTGAAAACTCAGAATGTGTCCAAAACGGCACGTATGGCAATTTACAATACTGTGTTAGTACCTACTTTAATGTATGGTAGTGAAAGTTGGGTGTGGCAGAAGAAGCACGAGAGTAGAATAAATGCTGTAGAAATGCGGTCGTTAAGGAGTATGTTAGGGATGAATCTGAATGACAGAGTTAGAAATTGTTTAATAAGAGAAGAGTGTGGTTTGCAAGATGATGTTGTGACCAGGATTAAGAAAGGAATGCTTCGGTGGTTTGGCCATGTAGAAAGAATGAATGAGGAAAGAGTAACAAAGCAAATTTATGTTGCAGAGGTGAACGGCATAGTCGGGAAGGGTCGCCCTAGGCGAAAGTTTATCGACCAAATTGGCGATATATTAAAAATGGGCCAAATCAAGAGTACCTTTAACCGACAAGCGTGTATGCGAAGGTATATGGATGTGGACGAAGCGAGAGAGGTGTGTCAGGATCGTGCCAAATGGAAGTCCATAATCTCTGCCTACCTCTCTGGGTAACAGGCGTGAGTGTTTATGTATGTATGTATGTATGTATGTAATCGTTACATTAATTCTTAATTTCAGTCTTTTCTTCGGTGTAAACACAAAACAAGTAGCTTATTATGAATACTTTCTGCGAATCTGATTAAGTTCTGTAAATAACATATACGCCGCAGTTTCAGCTTCTTTATAGGTTATGTGTGTTATTCTCATGTTTAGTACTGATATTAAACCGTTATAATTTCTTTTAGGCGTCCATCAGCTATAATTGCTGCATTCCGTCGTCCATCTCAAGCTTTGGCCCTGTGCGCAGCGACACAACGCCGATTTTTATCGGAATTTACGTCACACTCACGTACTTCTGTAGCATCTACAAACCACGAATCACCGCCTTCTGCCGCTGAGATTTTAGGGCAGTGAGTATTTAACTAATTCCGTTTTATTTTTATATATTTTTAATTTTTTATCTTAAATACACCTTTACATATTTGAAGTGACTTAATAGTGCCCAAACATTTCTTATGATAAGAAATAACTTATGGTCATCATCATCATTATCATCTATGTTTAAAACATCATTGTAATGTAAACCTTCTGAACACAAGCATTCAGTTCACGAGTAAGTAGGTCAATTAATGGACAATATGGATTATTACATCAATTTAATTACTAACTTCTGTACATAACTGGATACACACACTTCCAATCCTAATGCATTTAATGTATTTAGCTGAAGTTTGTTAAACAAATGGATTTAGAAAATCTACTTCTAAAGAAATAAGATTTTTTTTACATCACTAATAAAACTGGATTTTGTAATTATCTTTTTTATAGTATTAGGTCCTTACATATGAAATTGGCGTTTTGTACGGGAGGAATATAAAGTCAATTTTTTTTGTAAAATATATTTAATTAATCAAAGTATACACCGTTGTTATCTATGCACATTCGCCATTTCATACGTAGTTCATTGATCCCCTTACTAAAAAAACAATGGGGGCTAGAATCAATAAACTCTTTGAAGGCGGTTTGGACTGCCGCATCGGAGTTGAATTTTTTTCCTTGTAAGAAGTTTTCCAAATTCCGGAAAAAATGGTAATCTGTTGGAGCAAGGTCCGGGGAGTACAGTGGATATCGCAGACATTCCAATCCAGACATGTGCAGTGTGGATATCGCAGACATTCCAATCCAGACATGTGCAGGTCTTTTTTTTTTTTTTTTTTTTTTTATATGAGAGGGGGCAAACGAGCATGCGGCTCACCTGATGGTAAGTGACTACCGCCGCCCATGAACAACCGCAACACCAGGGGAATTGCAGATGCGTTGCCGGCCTTTTAAAAAGGAGTCCGGAAAAATCCCTGGTGGTAAACTATTCCACAAGGAAGTTGTGCGAGGAAGAAAACATCTTCTAAATCGCACAGTGGTGGACCGCCAATCATCCAGATGGTGTGGATGGTATCGGGAGTTCTGCCGCGATGTGCGTTCGTGAAATTTGGCGGCTGGGATTAATCCGAACAATTCCTCAGAGCACTCCCCATGGTAGATGCGAAAGAAAATGCAAAGAGATGCAACATCTCTTCGCAGTGCCAATGAATCGAGCCGATCGGAAAGGGCTCGGTCGTCGACGATTCGAGCCGCTCTGCGCTGGATGCGGTCAAGTGGAAGGAGCTGGCACTGGGGAGCCCCTGCCCAGAGATGGGAACAGTATTCCATGTGAGGTCTTGCGTTGTCGTGAAACAGCAGTGGCCTAGAGCGATTGACCAATCTCGGTTATTTAGCAGCTAGTTCTTCCTTCATGGTTTGCAGTTGCTGACAATAGATATCTGCCGTAATCGTTTGGCCAGATTTTAGAAAGCTGTAGTGAACGACACCGGCGCTAGTCCACCAAATACTCACAAGTAACTTTTTCTGAGTCAATTTTCGTATAGGGCAGGATTTGGCTGGGTCTCCAGGGTTCAGCCATTGCGACAAGCGCTTCCGATTATCGTACAGTATCCACTTTTCATCACAAGTAATGATTTGATTTAAAATCCCTTCATTATTGTGTCGGTTGAGCAAAGTAACACAGCAGTCGACGCGTGTTTGCAAGTTCGATTCACTCAATTCGTTCAAGTTTTTTTACTTTTCCGATTTGCTTCAAGTGGATTAATACAGTTTTATCACATCTCTGAAGTGCTTTGTGATGGATCCGCTTCCACAATAGCCTTTAATTCTTCATTTTCCACTTAGATCTCCGGTCGTCCACAGGGTTGGTTCTGAATGGTTCTGTCGAAATTTCCAGAACGAAAACGTTGAAACCAAAAACATACCGTCCTTTCTTTTGCGACATCAGCACCGTACACATCATTAATCCTTCGAGCTGTTTCTGCAGCTCTGGTGCCACGGTAGAACTCGTATTCGTAAATATACCGATATTTCATGTTTTCCATTGTGCGATATTAAGCGACGCCAAAGAAAAAAATGATGAGGAAAAAAACAAATGAATGACTGTTTTGAAAACTCAAATGTACCAGATAAATGAGTTTATAAATTTGAGTTTGGAATTCTTAACCAAAGAAGAGATATTTCAGATCAAAGTGGTCAGTACGACAAAACGCTAATTTCATATGTAAGGACCTAATATTATATTATCTAATTTTACTTATTACTAGCTGTGCCTGCGACTTCGTTCGCATAGATCACCTTTGTTAAAAAATTGTTTGTTTTGGAAGTTTTATTACTATTTGATATTATTTGGCCTAATTGTTCATATTTCATAAACCACACTACAGTTGGAACTCAAACAGTAATTGTATAGATGTTTTTATACTTATAAGGAGTAATTTCATCACAAAACCGATCAAGTTCATGGATAACTTTAACAACGGGCCTGCCGTTACTTCAGTAATTTATTAAAAGTAAAACTAAGTAACGTAAATATGCACTATGAAAATACGCAAAAGAAACTTAGGAAGAGGTTATGCAAGAATTAAAATGATAATTCGTTTGTCCATCAACCCGCTATGTCCCAGGGGTGTGTATGTAAGAGGCGACTGTGGGGAAACGCCAGAAAACCTAATGGCTTTCGATAGTTTATGGTGGTATTACCATATCGGTTATACAAGAGCCAGACAGAAAATACCCAGACCGGCTACGGGCGGCAACTTCAAAGGTGCGTGACATTTTGTATCGCCATAGCCTGTCTACCATGGCAATTACCGCAAATCACCCCTACAGTGGGAGAGGGCTGCGAGTATGTCGTTCAGTAGACAGTACACACTTTTATGGACCAATGATTTTTTTTAAATACCAGCAATGCTATTAACATTACTAATGTTACCTTTAACTACTCCTGATAAGCATAAAATGCTTGTGTTAGGAGTGGTTCACAACAGTAGTCGGATGGCGGATTCGAATCCACGACCTTTAGAATTAGCGGTTCACACCGTGCCATTACTGTCGCTTCATGAATCTATTTTCCTTCTTCTTCATCATCATGAATGATATGACATGATAATGCTTTTGACATTTTACGCTACAAAGTGATGCGACAAAGTATTCATTCTATGACCCTCCAAACTTTCGACGCTCTTGCAAGTTGCTATATCTAAATTAGTAAATTGGTTCAATGTTAATAATTTGCATTTAAATGGCACTAAAACGAAATGTATGAAATTTATGACTCCAAATGTCAAACAATTAAATACTAATGTAATTTTAAATGGGGAGAATCTGAGTCTTGTAGATACCACCATTTTTCTTGGAATCACACTAGACGCGAAGCTTCAATGGAGCCCCCATATATCAAAACTAGCAAGCAGACTTAGTTCTGCAGCATATGCCGTAAAAAAGATTAGAAGTCTAACTAGTGTTGAAACAGCTAGACTAGTTTACTTTAGCTATTTCCATAGCATAATGTCGTATGGTATTTTGCTATGTGGACACGCAGCTGACACTGAAATTATATTTGTTTTACAGAAGAGGGCCATAAGAGCAATTTATGATTTAAAGCCTAAAGAGTCGCTGCGACAAAAATTTAAGGAAATTAATATATTAACTTTGGCCTCTCAATACATTTATGAAAATGTAATGTACGTACACAAAAATAAAAGTAGTTTTACAATAATAAGTGATATTTATTCTGTAAATACTAGGAACAGACACAAGCTAGTAGTACCAGTTACTCGACTCCATCGAGTCAGTAATTCATTCTTGGAGCGATGTATACGCTTTTACAACAAAATTCCAGAAAATATACAAAATTTGACCTGCTCAAAGTTCAAAAACTTTATTAAACTAAGTTTGTAAAAAGGGTTATTATAATATTAATGAATTTATAGATGATTATAACCCCTGGAAATGAGGTGATCGCTAACAAGCTATTTCTAATTTATTGTGTTGTTAATTTGTGTAACATACATGATTGTAAGCTGTTATTTAAAAAAAAAAGTCCCGCTGGGTTTCTGGCTGGTTCTTCCCAGGACAGAGGTTTTCTTTTTCGAACCAGTGGTAATCATACAAAAGAGTGACTTTCAATAAGTATTATTTATAATCTATATTGAATAAAAAAGTATCTGTATCTGTTTCTGTTTCTGTTGCATTGTTTATTGTCATTGGAAAGTTGTAAGGGATTATACGAACATAGACGGTTGTATTGATGATTATAATGATTATAATTCTTTAAATACATACTCGTTACGGTCACGAATCATATTTTGTTAAACATACAACCTTACCCTGATCTGCAAATTCCAAAAAACGCAAGAAAATTTGAATTTCGCGGGCCACCCTGGAGCTTTCAGCTTAATGCGAATTCTCGTGATAAAACTCCCTCTCATTTCTACAACACCATCTTTCGACAACACTGGGTTAACCGTTATACTTTTCTAACTGAGGTGATATTACGTTAATCTATGTGAGAAAACACATTATTTTTTATTAATCACTTTGCTATTAAGCACTTTACGAGTATTTGCTATTTTTTATTAAGCACTTTTTTACATCATTTAATTAGGATTTCTGAAGCTAAATTAAAACGCATTAATGACTCAACAAATTGATACCTACATTTCAAAATAATAATCATAACTTTTGATTAAAATGATTTTAATAAAACCAAGACAAAATATTACTCGAAGATACGCTTTATGATTTTCTTAGTGATTCTGTTGAAAAACATTAGTACTTTAGACGTGATATGTTCATAAGCAAACTGACAGACAGACAGTGCTAAAAATGATAGAAATATATTTATTTACTTACTTTTAGTATCTGCAATTTACATTTTTATTATATGTATAAACAAGTTATTCTTAGTACGTGTAACGTAATAAACGTAATCCCTGATATATTTATCCAGAACCGGCTACCAAATATATTTCTGTCATTTTAAATTAAATATTTTTTTTTGTCCGAACATCATAAACTATATTATCACTCCTACGTTTTACTGTCGTTTCAAAGAAAAATGAATTTTATGCACCTCTAGATTTTTAGATTTCATATCGTAGTTTTCCGAACTACTATCCAAAATCAAATAACCTTCTCACATGCCCAAAATCAGTATGCCTATACTTTCCATACAGTTTCACAGTGTGTTACAGTTCAACAATAACCCTAATTTCATAACTAAATATTCGAATTAGAATTTGTCAGGGCTTGCGTTATTTCGGCTACAAAATTAAATATATAAAAGTTCCTCAAAATCATTTGTTATATGCAAAGAAAAAGAGCCGTGGTAGCTCAGATGGTTAGCGCTCGCTGTAAGTTTCACAGTAATCGAGCAACACGGGTTCGATCCTCGCCGGCACTCTCCGGATTTACCACGTGCTCGGCGGTGAAGAAAAACATCGCGAGGAAACCTGCATATCTGAGAGATAAGAAAAAAAATATTTCGAAGACATGTGAAGTTCGCTAACACACATTGGGGCAGCGCGGCGGACACTTCCTCGTCCTAAAACTCTCTCAGAAATGAGAGGAGGCCTCGCCCAGCTGTGGGTGGTATATAGGCTGTAACTTTAACTTTTAAATTTATGCAAAGAATTAAGAAAAAGATAAACATGCATTTTGCAAGCATTACATAATTATAGTAACTTTTTCCTACTTCTCAAAAATACGAGTACGTAAATTATTGCTGGAAATGGGTCTCTTTTACAGTACGGTTAATCATAATCACAACTGACACTAAGAAACCCCGTTAGAATCCATTACTTCTTAAAATTTTACTGAACAAATAATTTTCAAAAGATTATTTTGTATTTTACATACGGCAATTGAATTTACCGTGAACTTATTTTGAATTAAATTATTACAAGTTGGAATATTGAGTGTCCCTTGTTTTCAGTATACTAAAGCTTTTGTACAAAATAAACAATCCAGTTATTAATGTAAAAAGTAAGAAATTTAACATGTTGAAATTATCTCAAAAGTTGAGTAATTGAATGAGCATTAGGGAATATTTAATAAATAATTAAAAATAAACTTATTAAAAAATTGTTACACCTTTTTAGTTTTATGATTTAGGTTACAGTATTAACTAGATCCCATATTAAGCCACTCAAACGTCGCAGTAATACCCATTATAATAGATTCAGTGTTAATCCTTTAATGCTATTATGCTTGCACTCCTAAATAATATAATATTTTGAATCAAAAAAAAAAATCAGAACAGGTGGTATAAAAAGATTATTAATTTAATAACCTAGAATACGCAAATAGTGATATAATAGTGTTCAATTTCAGAGATATCATACCATTTTTTTTACTTTAAAATATTGTTTAAATATTAAAGTGGCAAACTTGCTAAAAGTTCACTTCATGGCAAGTGGCCACTGTTGCACATTTACACCTGCTAATATAAAGAGAGAAAAAAGCCACAGATTCGTTATCACCCCCGAGGATAAATGGTAAGCTTCAAGGTTGTTTGTTATAATAACGACCCTCATAAGATTTAAAGCTGCACACAGCAGTGTGGCAGAATCACAACAAACACAGAATTGGCGGTAGAAATAGGTAAGTGTGAAAGCAACCCAGATGGACTCTTAGGTAGAAAATTAGCTCCGCCATCTTGTTTTACATTAGTACCTAAGTAGAAGTATTATAACCCAATTAGCTATACGATAATAGACTAAGCGACCAAACATCCGTCTATTACGATCTTTACAAACGCCACATTTATTATATATTAATTAGCAATCACAACATTTGACTATTTAATTTTAGAGCCATGCTGCAGGTATATTAGTAGTATAGTTTTACCACGAATGGGTCGGCTCGACCGGGGAAGGACCACGCTCTCATAGAATACCAGCGTAAAATAGCAGCTCAACGCTGCTGTGTTTCATATGGTGAGTGTAGGCATTCCATCTTAGTGCTCACGGGAAACAACGTATCTGAATTTTAAATCGTAAACCTGGATAGATGTAGATGTCTATGGGCTACAGGACACAGTAACCACTTACCATCAGGTGGACTGTGTGCTCGTTTGTCACCATTATCCAATTAAAAAATCTGTTTTACCTACGCCATAATATATCCGATAAAAATAGAAGCTATGATTTGCTAGCGGAATAACTGAATATTAAATATTTAAAACTTCAATGAAATCAGAAAGATAGAAAATTGTGTTCAAGGGACGAGACCTGTGATCACTATTTCACCACTGTTTAGTCTATTAACTTAGCCTTTTTTAACGGCTTGGAAGACGTACAGCTGTAGACTTATAGTGATAATGAAATTGAATTATAAGGTACCTGAAAAATGCCTCTTGGCAATTGCGCTCTAAATTTTATATTTAATAATTTTATTTTCAGTGAAGCTCTAAGTAAAGCGTTATCAGCATTATACGCCAAACTGTTAGTGGTGCTTGGAATTGCGTTCCCTGTTACAGAAGTTATTGCAAATGGGGTACCAGATGGATACTATCAGGTAAAGCTGGATACTAAAGTTTTTTATACGTGGTAGAGCCATGTTGCAGCTATATTAATAGTATAGTTGTAGCACGAATGGGTCGGCTCGACCGGGGAAGGACCACGCTCTCACAGAAAACCAGCGTAAAATAGCAGCTTAACGCTGCTGTGTTGCGTATGGTGAGTGTAGAGGACCGGAGACCCTTTTTCCTGGCAAAGAGGCATTCTATCTTAGTCCTCACGGCTGACAGCGCATCTGCATTTTAATTCGCACAAACGAAGATAGATGCAGATGTCTATGGGCCACAGCTACCACTTACCATCAGGTGGACTGTGTGCTCGTTTGTCACCCTAATTCTATAAAAAAAAGCTTGATTATAGACTAGATATACTATATTAGATAACCAAAATCCGTTACACATGTATTACATATTTTCGCAGGGATTCTACTTATATCTGTACTTAGTATCTATGCTGTTCGTGATCTTTCATTATGTTAATTTGATGCGCCAGAAAGCTGTAAATTTGATCATTAACGGACATGGTAAGTATTCTTTCAGTTCTAATATTTTTTTGAATTAAAAGTACACAAATATTAAAATCCAGCAATGTCATGACTTTAAGTAATTAGCCGCATTTGCGTAACAAAATGCGACATTAAAATCGTATCTAGTTTGCATAATTGCTACCGCAAAGGATATTACCTTCTTCACTTTGTATTCCACTAACTTCTTTAGCCATTCAAATAATTTTTAAATGCGTATTTAAATTTGTTTTTATACATGCATAAAGAGCCAAGGACCATCATTACTGGTATTGTGTTTTCATGTGTACAGATGTTACAAATACAAACAAAGAAGATAGGACTGGTAAAACTACTCCGTGTGAAAGAAATAAAGAGAAGGAATCGATATCCCGATATGGCAGTTTCTATTTGAGATTAGGAGCTATTGGTAACACTCATTTATTTATTTAAGAGTTCTCTTTCTATGAATCTTTCTTAAAAAAAACTACAACAGCTAAGACTCATAAATAAACTTGATAACTACGTACAATGTATATAGTTATATATAAGTATATACTTCTAATAATATTTTTCAGCTTTTGGTATAGGTTCGATGGTGTACAGTGGATTAGAATTTGGAGAATACTTCGAAATGACAGATCGTTGTCGATCCATGCTATCAGCACTAACGCCTGCTTTACGAATGGCATTAACACTGGCGCAAATGCAGTTCATTTTCCTAACCAACAAAGACATCGAAGCGGGCAGCTATAAAATGGTACAGAGATTTGGATTTATGCATATGATTGCGACTAATCTTTGCGAGTGGCTGTACGTTCTTGTTGAGGAGACAAAGCACGAAATACATCACTTGGAGCATACAATGCTATCGAAAACGAATGGATCTCATAATGAAACGACTGAGTTGCCGTGTCGCAGGGCAAATATTATGGGTGCTTTATTACGTAACGCATCTCCGTTTCTTTTTCCATGTACGATAGAATATTCTTTAATATGTGCAGTTATTTTATATGAGATGTGGAAAGAGGTAACCATTCGAAAGATGCAATTATTTTGTAATTTTTTGTTCATTTTTTTTTGTTACAACTTTTTATTTTTTAAGGTAAAGTGTACACCTGGGAACTTTGAAAGAAAATTCAACGTTGGCAGAAACAAATCAAGAAATAATTCGGTGACTCCAGAAAAAATCTTACAGCAATTCGGTTGGGATATTTTTAAAGGATGAATCGATTCGTGACAATGATATTTGGTTATTTTATCTTTTATGTGTTTTCTTTGCAGCCGGTATGTTAGGAGTAACCTCACCTCACGGAAGTCACAACGCGCTTCATCATTTCTCCGTGGACTGTTCGCATGCTCATCGCGGTCTTTTTGCTGGAATTCTCTTGATTGTTTTCACAATAATATCCTTAATAATGTTCTTTGTACTAGCAAATAATTCAAAAACAATTCAAGTAATAATATGATTTTAAATGCTTTATGTTGCACTTATTTTTTTTTTTGAGTCCATAGTAATTAATTTTCATATATACTTTTAGGACGCTATATTCGAAGTAAATATTTGTGAATTGGTCCTTTATACATTGACCCTTCTTGCATCTGCAGCAGCTTTGAAACAAATGAGAGCATTACCATACAAACGAAAATCCCAAGGTTAGTGATATTAAATTATTTGGCTTAGGTGGAAAAGGGCTTAATTATAAAAAAGCAATAATAGTTGAAAATGATTTTGTACTACTTTAAAAATGCTAATAAGGATACAGACTGAGTATAGATGCTTTACGATGGAATTCGAATGAAGATCATTTACAAATTATTAACTCGTCATCATCACCATCACAGCCTACCATTAGTCTCCTGTTGGACATACCTAGACTTCCCACATAGTTTGCCACAAAACGCGGTCTCGAACAACTTGCATCCATCAACTTCCTGCATATTTCATCGGGTGATCCGTCTATTAGATCTACCATCGCTCAATTCTTGATGTCTCAAAGTGGGTCTAATGCCGCTTTAGCTTACTTAAGAAATATATTTAATATATTATTATTTTACAGTAGGAATTAATGACAACTATTTTCAGCTGTTTTGGGGCTTGATACTTCTCTATTGATCCTGGCACAGACAGGAATGTTTGTTTACTGCATGTTCAGTTTAATCGGAAGTCATCACACTATGTATAGTAACCATAGTACAGGAATCACTGGATTCTTTTCTGAATTTTTATCGTTAAATCAGGTGATTTTAAAAATTTTCAATTTTTCTATATAATTTAATTAAATTAAAAATAACATGCGTGAGTGCCGTGGAACACTCGGTTGGAACGAAGTTCCTTTCGTAATATATTATTATTGATAAACGTATTATATTATTGATTAGCAAATACAAATAAATGAATTACTAGCGTCTATGAAAATGAAGCGATTTTTAAAATAAATTGATATTTCTTTCATGGCAAAATAAGAAAAATGCGAGGGAGATGGATATTATTCCATCTCCCTTCCTTATAGCCGCCAAGGCCGTCTACACTACGTCAAAAGAGGTCGTGACGGAAAAATCTTACACGTTTTCTCGTCTAGCCCGCATCCGTCACATTCGTATCGTCCGATAAGGAACTTCGTTCCAAAAAAACATACAATATTAGTAATTACAGAAGTTATACTTTTCTAACTGGATTGAAATAAAATAACATTTAATCAATTGAGAATATTTTCCGGGTGGCCGCGTAGGAAAATTCACGAACCTATTTCGTTCCACACGTATCATCAGTAGCGACTTTGAGAAATCTCAGGATAATCATACAACCTCTGATTAAGACGGTATAACCATCTCGTTTATGTCAGATCTAAAATACCCAGACAGACGACGAAAAGCAACGTTAAAGAAGCAAGATGACTGGTGCTTTGATTGCCAATCCATCCATCTCCCTACATGAGGAGAACCTTTACACTGGACATGCCACTGTACTTCTACAGTGCGATAAAGAAAGTGAAGAAAATTTAAGCAACATTACAATGCAAAGAGCGATTAATTTTATAATCAAGCTTACTTAGAAGTCTTTAAAGTTTTAACTTTAAAGTCTTTTTTTTTACTATAAGTTTAACTTATCGGATAATTAAAAATAAGGAACAAATTCTTTCTTTTATATTTCATATTTAAAAATGAAGGACTTATTGGCTATTCATTTTTAATTTTCAGACGATATTGCAATCATTGTTCATAATAGACGCGTGGTGGCGACGCAGCACCACATCAAAACAACGTAGAGTAAAACCAGGTCGTCAGCTAGTGACATTCCTACTTGTCGCAAACATGGCCATGTGGGCGATAAACACTCTTGAAAAGGTAACGCATTATTTATCCCTCAAGCGAGTTAACTTTAAAACGCAATAAATTGGATATTATTGTTAAAATATATCTAATATATAAAAAAAATCATTTTTGTTTGTTCGTATTTTATGCACTGCCATACCGTTCATCAGAATGCAATAAAACTTTGTCAATTTATTGCTTGCACTAGCGCGAATGTTATAGGCATAGTACAATTAACTTACATTAGGTGACGCGCGTATCGTACCGAATAATTTATTTGAAAGTTACATATATAATCATGCAGTGAATTTGCCAGATTTACAGCGAAAGAAGTCGCAAATGTCATAAATAATATGACACGTGGTAAATCACCTGGATATGATGACCTCAGTATTGTGCACCTGCAATACGCGGGAGTTCATCTGCCTAGGTTATTGACTATGCTCTTTAATGTGTGTATAAGGTATGAATACTTACCTCAGGAACTTATGAGACCATAGTGGTACCAGTTCCAAAGAATAAGACTGGGGATGCTGCCGACAGGAACAATTATAGACCGATCTCGCTAGCTACTGTGATAGTGAAAGTAGTGGATGGTTTGCTTGATCGTCAACTAAGTAAACATATACATGTACATGAGGCACAGTTTGGGTTTAGACCTGAACTGTCCACTGAAACTGCAATCTTACCACTCAAGCATACCGTCCAGTATTATGTTACGAGAAAAACGCCTGACTACGCCTATTTTTTGGACTTGTCGAAGGCATTTGACCTGGTCTCGTATAACCTATTATGGGATAAGCTTCGGAGGGAAACAAGCACGCCTAGCGAGATAGTAGATATATTAAGGTATTGGTACCACAACCAATCAAATAATGTAAGGTGGGCATGCTCATACTCGAGTGAATATAGGTTGGAGTGCGGAGTGAGACTAGGAGGGTTAACTTCACCTTCTTTAACCTGTATATAAATGGATTGATCGATGAGCTTAGCAGAACTGGCGTCGGACGCTCAATAGATGGTAACTTCGTAAACAGCATCAGTTACGCTGACGTACATGGTGCTGCTGAGCCCTTCGATCAGAGCACTCGAGGTATTAATAAATTTATGTGAGAGATATGCAGAAGCTCATGGCCTCAGGTATAACTCCAAAAAGAGTGAACTACTTGTTTTCAAGGCAGGGAACAAAGAACCCAAGGCTATCTCACTGGTCAGGCTTGGAGGAGTACCTTTAAATAGAGTCACCAAATTTAAATACCTGGGGCACTGGGTTACAGATGACCTCTCTGATGACATGGATATTGAACGAGAAAGTAGAGCATTGACAGTGAGGTGCAACATGCTGGCTCGCAGGTTTACAAGGTGTACAAAATCTGTCAAGATAACCCTTTTTAAGGCGTACTGCCAAACGTTTTACAAGTCAAGTATACTCGCCGATCAGTAAATGCTATACGTGTTCAGTACAATAATGGTTTTAGGATGCTGATGGGGCTGTCTCGATATTGCAGCGCATCAGGTATGTTTGTTGAGGCTAACACGGTCAGCTTTGATACAATAGTGCGGAAAAGAGTGGCCTCCCTGATGCGACGCGTGCGAGACAGTGCCAACGGACTCCTATGTACTGTATTAGGAAGGCTTGATTGTCCGGTTGTGCGGCACTGGAACACTGTGCATATGGGGTCCAGAGCTGTTATGTTTAATATAAAATAAGTATTGTTGTTTTAGTTGTGCATTTACTAACATTAATTTTAAATTTATATTATTTATTACTAATAAAGTATGGAGCTTGTATCTGAAATAAAAAAAATTTATTATTATTTAATAAATACTACCTACGACATTAAATATATACCTAATTGGGATTTCATACTTTTAGATAATATCTATATTTTATTTTAATTATATACAATATTAAAAAACTATAATAATAAAAAAAAACTAAAACTAGAAACTTAATTATCATATAGTCCTACTCCCCGCGGTATCGTGCCAAGAACGCTGGCTGCGTTTCCCCGCTGAATGGCTATATTTAGCCTTTGAGCGAGAAAAGAACCAGCCCTCTTATCACCAGCAGCAACGACCAGCCGCGGATGGAGTTCCTTTAGGAACTTCACCGTACGTAGACCCCACGGACCGATAGTCTCTACAGCAAATGGCACAAATATGTAGTCATCTCTCAGAGACTCATATTTGCGCCATTTACTCAGTTCAGCTGCCTCTGATGCCACCCTGGCTCTAAACAAGGTACCCCTGAAATGAGAGGCTGCCAGAGTGTCTACGCAAGTAGCATCCCACACTAGGGCTTTACCTCTATTCCAAGGGACCAATGTCATACCGTCGGGTCTCCTGCCATCGTCTCTAAATATTCCACAAGGCTTTAAAACCTAGGGAATATTTATAGAGACAAGAGCCCTTTGGATGAAATCGTTCAAAGAACTGGGTCGTGAAAACCTAGCAGCGCTTTTCTTACATGAAAGTCCGTGGAGCCCAAACATGTCGACGCTGCTACCACAGGGGCACTGATGGGGTTGACAAAGCGCCGCTCCTAGTCGGATTCCTACGGCAATACGCAAGCTTTCCCCATCAAGTAATGTACCGAGATTACTTGATGGTAAAGCGTGTAACCAGTGACTAGATTCCTTAGTCGAAACAGCTAGAAGGCGTGCCTAATCTTGGTCACTTTGGACATTATGTAACAAATCTTTCTGCACGCCCCGTACCAATGGAATATCCCACTGTTTTTGTTGGTTAACTTACAGTGGAAAAAAAATCGAAATGATCTCACCAAGAATATCTAAGCGCTGACAAATGAATTGATTTTATATTCTCGGCAAGCCGGGAAGAGCTGATAACACGGGCCTAAGCCAAGTGATTATCAGTTGGATTAAATACGGTCACGTGTAGAAGATTGCACAGAAAATGGTGGCGTATTTGTGTTTTGATCTGGGTTTTCTGGTTCACATTGCAGAAACTTTCTAACAAGTCTACATGTGTTTAGTATCGCGGCCTTCTGCAGCAGATGATAGGTATTTGTAGGTAAGTTGAGGGAGTTATGGGACTGGTGAAGTTGTTTCGGTATTACTCCTGTTGTAGACAATACTATCGGTACTATTGTAACTTTTTGCAGATGCCAGAGTCGGGCTACTTCATCTTTTAATTCAGTGTATTTGCTCAGTTTTTCTGCTATTGTTGTCTGCAAGTTATGGGTATTTGGTATAGCAATATCTAATAAATACCCAGTTTTGTTTATCTTGTTTATAAGTGTAATATCTGGTCTATTGAAATGGATTGTCCGATCGGTAAGAATGGCGCGGTCAAAATATAGTTTTATTGATGGGTTCTCTAATACAATTTCTGGATTGTATTTGTAGAATGGTGTAACGGAATCTATAAGTTTGTACTGGTGTGCTAATTTTTGGTGTATAATGTTGGCTACTTGATCGTGTCTATGTTTGTAGTCTGTTTGGGTTATTGACTTGCACGCGCCTGTTATATGCTGAATCGTTTCTGGACAGCTGTGGCATTTCCTACATGTGTCATTATTTAAATTCTTTATAATAAACTTTCTGTAATTTTTGATTTCAACTACCTGGTCCTGTATAGCAAGCATAAACCCTTCCGACTCCGGGAAGAGTTCGCCTCGATTTTACCACGCGTTCGACGACTCTTTGTCGACATTTATCTGGTATAAGTCTTGCCGATGTCTTCCGTGTAGAGACTTCTGGGACCATTCCAAAAGCTTGGTTTTGTCCTCAATTACTTTCTCATTTTTCTGTTCAGTTATATCTTTTAAATTTAGGGGTGTTAAATTTTGGTCGTTCTGTGATATAGTTTTATGAAGAATAGAGGTTTCGGTTTTTGAAAAAAAGAATTGTCTAAGTGCTTTTATCTGTCTGTTGTGTATGTTTAGGATATCAATTAGTCCTCTACCTCCTTCTTTCCGCGGCAGTGTTAATCTCTGCAGACATGATCGTGGGCGGTGTTGGCGGGATTTGGTCATTGTGGTATTAAGTTTTCGTTTAAGGTTTTTCAGATCGGTTTTGGTCCAATTGATTATCCCAAAAGAATATGTGAGAACCGGTATAGCGAAGGTGTTGATTGCTTTGATAGTATTTCGGGAATATAGTTGCGTTTTCAGTATTGTGTTTAGTCTATGTTGAAATTGTAGTGTTAATTTTTGTTTAGTTTCTTTATAGTGCATCTGTCGTGATTGTGTGTAGCCTAGGTATTTATAGCTATCTTGTTCCTCTAATGGTTCTATCTGTTCTCTTGTTCCTAACGTGTATTGGTGTTGGTAATTCTATCCTGCTCTAATTGAATTTATTTTATATTTATTTATGTCGAATTCCATTTTAATATCGCTTGAGAATTGTTCAGTCAAGTTTGCTAATTCACAGAGTTGAGTCCCACTTTTGGCGTATAGTTTGATATCATCCATGTACAACAGATGATTTAATTCTATTGTTGGAATTTCATTTTGCCCTTCGGTAGTTGTATTTTTTAACGGGATTCCTAAAGTAGTTGCGTTTAATGTATTAGATAGGGGATTTAGAGTAAGACAGAACCACAGTGGGCTTAAAGCATCTCCCTGAAAGATCCCTCTCTGAATTTTTATTGGGATGGTATCTACTATTTTCCTGGGCAAAGTAAGTCTTAATACAGTGGTCCAAGTTGTCATCATGACCTTCAGGAATGTTGCTATAGTTGGATGTATTTTGTATATCTCTAAAACTTTTACAAGCCATGAATGGGGAACAGAGTCGTATGCTTTTTTGTAGTCAATATACATGCTAAAGAGATCGGTTTTGGTTTTTTGTACTTTTTGAAGGATAAATGAGTCTATGATTAATTGTTCCTTGCAACCATGGCTGAATTTGCGACATCCTTTCTGTTGTTCGGCTATGATATTATTAGTGTCGATGTGTTAATATATTAGTTCAGATATACAAGATGTGATAATTTTGTACAAGGTCTGCAAGCATGTTATTGATCGGTATTTTGCTGGATTTGAGATATCATTACGATCTTTAGGTATCATAAAAGTTGTACCTGAAGTTAGGTAGGAGGGTATTGTTTTAGGATCCTGTATGAAAGTATTTATGTAATTATAGAGAAAACTATGGGTGGATGTAAATTTTTTGTACCAATAACTATGAATGTTATCTGAACCGGGTGCTTTCCAGTTATGTAAACGAGAAAGTACTTTATAGAAAATTAATGGGGATATGTGATCAAATGTCATTGCTTGAAAATTTGTGTTGCTGTTTGTGAATTCTGTTTGTATCTACTCTGCTTAGACATTATGTTCGATTGATTGTTCCCAAATTCCTGCCCAAAAGTTTTGTAACGTCTCTGAATCAGGGTAGTTATGATCATCATCCTTTGGGTTGTTATCCTGAACGTTAGATGTCGCCTGTCTAATATTGCGGTAGAAAAGTTTTCATTGTGTGGGGTGAATTGAGTATTTTGTAGTTTTCTTTGGGCACATGCTTTGTATCATTGTAGTCGGCTTGCTACGACTGACAGTTTTTGTTTAAGCGTGTCTAATGTGTAAGCTGCTTGTGTATTTGGTTCTTCATGACCAGTGTGGATTCTATATTGTTCTAGTATCTTGTTAACGTGTTTAATTATTTTCCTACTTCTATTGCCATTGATGAATTGTGTCAATTGTCCTATCTTTGAACGTAAATCATTTAATTTTCGTTCTAATCGTGTCTCCCAGTTTTTATATTCTTTTTTTGCCCTTTGGGTGACTTCTCTTGGTTGAAAGGTTATCTTTGCTCCGTTAACTTTTGCCGCAGTCCATGCCGCACAATATATAGTAGATTGTAAGGTATAGAAGTCAGTTTATTTGTTAACGTTTTCTGGTAAAATTATTTTGTTTAGGTAGGTAACTATACGCGCTAGTTTTTTAGAAGGTTTTTGTTTAGGAATAAAAATTATTTTTGTAGAGTTAGTTTCCTTATAATGTTGGAATGCTTGTTGGACCGTCTCATCTATTAGTGGATCCCTATCTAGGTTTGCTTGTGGTTTAGGTAGTAGTGTGGTATAGGTAGTCTTCTGCAATGTTAATTTCAGTATGATTTAAAGTAAGTGAAGGTTCTTGTGTGGTGCTGATGTCAATGCTGTTTATAAATTGAGTTTCAGAATTACTGTTGTGGTTTGGGTTTACTAGCGTCGTTTTGCTTGTAAAGTTGGTATAGTTAAAATTATGTAGTCGTAATTCTTCAGATACTTCTAGTTTTAATGAATTTAATCTGTCACTAGTGACGTATTTATTGTTTGCAATTGCTCTCCTTTGATCAGCTATTCGTTGTTCGTTAAGATGAGCAAGTGCAGGAAATCTATTGATAAAATCTTCATACATGCGTCTTCTATATACTCTTTCGTTTCTGCCTAAATCTGTAACTCGATAATAAGAACGCATTATAGCTTCATTTAGTTCACTAGTCCATCTCATTCGGGTCTGCGTTCTATTTTTAGTACTATGTGTTTCGGGGGTGGAATTTGGATAGATTGTGTGGGTGTCAGTATTTGTTGTACATGGTCGATAGTGTTATGTGACTGTTGGGTTGAATGAAACTGTAGACTATCTAACTCTTCTTTTACGTCGTTTCGTATCTCTTCTATAGTTTTTTGTGGAAGTAGTTTATTGTTTATTATGGCTCTACGTTGGTCTCCTATTCTCTGGCGACTAACCTGCATGTTAGTCGACAGAAAATGTTCGGGTATTTTTCTATAAATTTTATGTTGAGTGGTTCAAGATAAGTTTTTCTGTCTGTATCTAGTGCAGTCAATTGAAGGTAAGTGCGCAGTATGAACTTATTCATTTCAGGTGTCCATCGTCTACGCGTACTTGAGGCGCTTGTAGTGGGTGCAAGCTCAGAGTCAGGGTTGACTTCCTGCACAACACTATCAAGCGTGCTGGTGGTGGACAAGCTAACTGATTTTCTTGTCACGTAGGAGGGGCGAGTCGAAGGGATGGATGAAAATAATGAAATAGTATCATCGCCCGTGGAATCGGTGTGTGTGTGTGAGCCCGCCTGTTCAACTCACTACGACCAGCTGTAACAGTTTTGTCGGTGGGAACCCGCTTGCTCAACTCCTCACCGCCGATGGTTCGCATGCTGTGGCACATAGCATCGGCTCCAGATGCACCCCGGCGCTCCCCGGGCAGCGACCGTAAATTATATTCTCTCTTATTACTCATCTCCATAAAGGGTTACCTTTCCTTGTTAGCCGCGCAAGTTTTTTGTACTGTTGTACAGTACGCGTGTCCGCCCCCCACGTAGCTAGGTGTTCAGCTTGGACGTAAGGTAGGATTTTAGGGGGCTTATTATTATTATTATATAATATCATTCAATTTCAATGAATGAATTATCATTCCTAATTAAACAATATAACTCTTTCAATTTTAAAACGATAATTCTACATTTTTTCTTCTGTCGCAGCAACGCGCCTTACCAGGTAGTCCATTATAAAAACGTTCGTAAGCATATTTTTGTGTATATTTTAATCATGAATGAAAGAACATCCGTCGATAGTTACTACCCTCTTACGTATTTCAGCCGCTATACAGGATCCAGTTTTGTGTATACAGTAGTGATTACCGGCAGTACGGCATTAGACCTTATTCCTTAGGGATAGAAGACATCTGTAGGCTTCCCTTTGTGAAGTCAATCTCATATAAAGTTCCTTTTATGACTAGGAATCTGTCTCGGTAGGCGGCATTCTTTTATTTATTTTTGCCGCCAAGTAGCAGTACGTGAACTGCGGTGTTCCGGGTTGAAAGAGGATTAGTATAATTACAGACTGAAAAGCAATAAAAACTTAGTTCTCCGAGATGACAACGCATCTTGTATCCTTTTTTGTTTAAAGTTGTTTGTGCTGCAGTAGCCACTTACTATCAGCTGGACTGTTAATTTGCTTGTCAATTTGTTTTATAAAAAATTATAAGAATATTTTTTTATAGGATGTCAGTCCACCTGATGGTAAGTGGTTGCTGTAGCCCATAAACATCTAAATCTATCCTCGTTTGCGAATCAAAATGCAGATGCGTTGTCACCCGTGAGGACTAAGATGGAATGCCTCTTATCCAGTAAAAAAAGTCTCCGGTTCTCTACACTCACCATATGAAACATAACAGTGTTAAGCTGCTATTTTACGCTGGTATTCTGTGAGTAGAGTATAATAGTACTAGTGAGTATATTATACTCGAACAATAATACAAAATGATAAACACAAATTAATGTTTTAAACAAGTTTTTATACGGAATGGCGATAAAGTTATCACATTAAATGAAAAGACTTATCCTACATAATGTTCTTTGAACATACACAATTAAAAAAAATAACAATTAACATTCTAGACGCGGTAAGCCTTTTTTCGTTTTGAGCTTAATTACCTATGAATGTGAAGGTGTAGGTAAATACATAATTACCTATGTCGATGCCGCGTGAGCACTGCGCACGTGCCGTACCATTGCCGCTTTTACAGGTTATTTAGAAAGAAAGAAAGAAAGAAAGAAATAAGTTTATTTGGCACATAAATTATAACAAACAAAAATAAATCAAATAAAACATTTTTTTTTAACTTAACAAAAATATAAAAAAAGGAGTAAAAGAAACGTAATATGCACCAAAATGGTCTCCACTCAGCTTTAAGTCACGAATTGAAGATATACATACATCAATTCGTAACGCTGATTTTCAGTGGAGCCAGGAGTATGAGGCAGATAACAAAAAACAGCAAGAGAAAAAATATTAACAAAAATATAAAATAAAGGTAAAATAAAATAAACAAATCTGTCAAATTTCCATGTACATATATATAGAAAAATAAAATAAATTGTGTGTGTGTGTGTGTGTGTGTGTGTGTGTATGAGAGAGAGAGAGAGAGATAGAGAGAAAGAGAGATAGAGAGAGAGAAAGAGAAAGAGAGAGAGAGTGGAAGTGTGCATGCGTACGTGAGTGAGTGAGTACGTGCGTGCGTTTGTGCGTGCATGTACGGTGCTAGCATTGAGAGTGTATGAACCATACCATTTATGCCTATTTGCTGGATTTGCATTTCATGGCAGTAAACTAATACATATATTATCACTGTGATTTATTTCGAGTCAATTTTTACGCTATTTATTTTATTTTTGGTAGAATTGTTTATTTTATTATTTTAACAGACATATATGAACTTGTATTTACCGCTCTGTTACTTGGTGTGATAACCTAATCGCCATCCAGTATAACGTAGTTGTTAGAAATACTGCGTTCAAAACTTTTTACGAGTATATTATGATATTATGGAACCAGAAACTGAAACTTAGACCGGTGCTCGAACACTTGCGCCACACCTCGTCTTGTATATCTCAGAATATTTAAAAAAAAAAAGGTTTATAACCAGTCCGTATAGTTAGTGATATATTTGGAATCGAAATTTTGGGTCTTCACGGTTGCCCATGTGACAAAGCTTAATGCCTCGGGTTATTATGCAACTCATCAGGTACTGCCATTGCCATACCGCCTGCTAACCATGAAAACCTGCCCACAATGAGAGAGTTCGAGGTGTATGTTCAGCAGTGAACTATTACGGGCTGACAAATAATATATTCTCCTTGTATATTTATTTTAAAAATCATATAGACTGCAATATAACTTACCACTATAATATATTTTAATGTTTACAGAATCGTGCAGAATTCCGACCTGCTCATTTGGCTTTCTACGGTCCTTGGGCGTGGACAATCATAACGCACGTATCAATGCCGTTGGCTATCTTCTACAGATTTCACTCGACTATATGCCTCTTTGAAATTTGGAAAAACAGCTTCAAAAATAAACCAATTTACCTAAACGTGTGAATTAAAACATACAAAAGCAATAAATGGTTTTATCAATTTTCAGTTCATTGAATTATCCTTTCTTTAATTAGACGAATGATAATAAATAATAGTATATTTGCCTACTACTATGTAGATATACGTTTGCTGTGTGTTGGCCGCGTAATGTTGTAATCGTTCCATGAATGTCGTAATAGGTGCCTATGGGAAAGGCAAGGTTAAAACAACCTCGTACTCGTATCTTACGTGGTAGAGCCATGCTGCAGCTATATTAATAGTATAGTTGTAGCACGAATGGGTCGGCTCGACCCCGGAAGGACCACGCTCTCGCAGAATAAGAGCAACAGAGCTCAAATAGCAGCTTAATGCTGCTGTATTTCATATGCTGAGCGTAGAGAACTGGAGACCCTTTTTACTGGAAAAGAGGCATTCTATCTTAGTTCTCACGGTTGACAACGCATCTGTATTTTAATTTGCAAACGAAGATAGATATAGATGTCTATGGGCCACAGCAACCACTTACCATCAGGCGGACTGTGTGCTCGTTTGTCACCCTTATTTTATAAAAAAAATCTTGGTCTGCGATAAACCATTACGTATACGCTAAAATATCTAGTTAAGCATCGGAAAACGTCAAAGCTGGGAGACATCTATAGTGTGATCACTAATCGCTTGCTAAACGTCCTCCTCCCTCCTCCTCCTCCCTACTCCTCCTTCCTTCCTCCCCCCTACTTACCTTCCATTGAGAGTATCCTTTGACCCGGCTGATAAATAAAATGAAGAACTAATACGATGTCCACTGTGGTAACACTTACTTTATGGATTAGTAGCCCTATCAAAATCTTACGGCTCAGCTAAGTAACAGTGAAGCTATAACGCTGAGCTTTAACTTATAAACTGTATACGTCATATCCTAAGATGATGAGAAATCAGACATGTAAGTCACTGAAGTTAATAGCATGATACTATCATCATCATCATCATTACAACTATTCATTACAGTCTACTGCTATACATAAGCCTTCCCCAAGTAATGCATCCATTGCCTTCCTGCATTTCTTACCAGGTCGTCACTTTATCTAGTGGGGGACCACCCTACACTTCACCTACCGGTTCGAGGCTGCCTCTTGAAAACCTTTCTTCCCCATCAGGTGTGGGCTTTACGAGCTATATGGCACGATACTATACAAATAATGAAGCACGATAAACAAGCATGACACTACAGAAATTGTTAATAGACAATTCATCATTTTAAAAAAATAATTTGTTACCTTAAGCATTTGAAGCTATTTTAACAAATTTTACCAAAATTATGTATAGCTGGAAATTTTGTTATCTAAAATCTGCTCCCCTCTAGTGGTAAATAGAAGAATTTATTAAATTTTCATAGAATGAGGGTGATACACGAGCACACAATCCGTCTGATTGTAAATGGATTCTATGGCTCATAGAGAACTACATCTATCCGGCTTTCGGCTTCTGGCCTTCGGTTCTCTACAAATATATTTGTTACGACATACAGCAACATTAAGCTGCTATTTTACTCTCGTATACTCTATGAGAGTATAGGACCTAACAACAATGTACGTATCACTGATAGTCTCAACATGGGAAGAAAATTAATATAACAATATTTAACAATAGATGCGAAAGTTATTATGGTACAATACAACAAATCCTACATGTATAAGAACAAGCTAAGAAATACTACAATCCTTTAAATTCCAAAATATTGTCCCATCCGACCAAAAAAGCCCAACGAACTCAAAAATTGCCAAATCTAAAATATGCAAGCTGAAAAAGGGTAAGTAGAATGTGTAGTAGTGTATGAATATGCAAGTCATCTAAAACATCGCGGCAGACCTCCCGATACCATTCACACCATCTGGATGATTGGCGGTCCACCACTGTGCGATTTAGAAATGTTTTCTTCCTCGCACGACTTCCTTGTGGAATCGATTATCATCAGCGATTTTTCCGGACTGATACGACTTAGGGACCTTCAAGAAAAGAGCCTACTCCTTTTTAAAAGGCCGGCAACGCATTTGCAATTCCCCTTGGTTCCCCTGGTGTTGCAGTTGTTCATGGGCGGCGGTAGTCACTTACCATCAGGTGAGCCGCATGCTCGTTTGCCCCCTCTCCTATAAAAAAAAACTGCAATTTTCTATAGCAAATTCTCTCAAGTATACCCTGCAGTAAACAGCTTTAGATGAACCATGACATGAAGATGTAGTTAGGCGAGTATAACAATTTTATCTTCAAATATTAATTAAAGAAAAAAACTTGCGGGTGATTAGCGGCGGTATATCTATTTTAATTTGTTGACGCAAATCACACTAACTGGAGATACCTATGGAGCAGCATAACCGGAGAACAATTATCTGCACTGCGCTCACCAACCCGACTGCCCTTAGTTGTGAATATGTCAAAGTTTAAAAACTTTATCCAGTCGCAAATTAAAGAAAAAACTGGTAACAATCTATACAATTAATAAGAAAGAATAAATTAATATTAATATACAGCAGTAATGTACCGTGTAGTGGTAGTGTAAGACAATCTACCACCCATTTCATCTCGTGGGTACCGTAAGAGGCGTAAGAGAGATTACAAGAAAGATCTCATGACTTTTGATAGATGACGGTATATAGCTAGACCAAGGACGGGCAGCAGCGTCAAAAGTGCGACACGTCTGCTATCGTCAATTCCGGAATTTCTCCCTTGTCCACCTGAAAGGCATCACGATAAAGGCAAATTCTCCATATAATGGAGGACACTCATATTCTGTAGAGGATATGGGTGTCATTATGTACGCTTCTTCAATAAGATACCCAAAGAAAGCTTACCTTTAAATATTTTTAAGAAATACGTAAAAGATTCGCCCATAAAAAAAGCATATTACACAGTCAATAACTAACTTGTAGATGAAGATGCTTGATCTTATTGTCTTTCAATTTAACACATATATACAATCTCATTTTCAAAGTTGAAAAATTTAATAAGTTACACTTAACATAAATTCGCCACAGACGTATTTCGTCGTAGCTATTCTCTCTATATGAATATAGTGTGAACACTAAGTAACAATTATTTTTTGGGTATCCATAAAATATTCTCATCTGGTTGGCCTGAATAAATATATAAAAGTAGATGATAAATATACATAAATATATATTAAATATACTAACATAAATAAATAAAAAATACATGAATAAATAAAGGCCCACCAAGATCGAAGCCCTCGGTAAGGGAGACCAAACGGCCGAGGCTTAGGGGGAAAAGGAAAGAAACCGACAGACGATGCGGGCGGTATCGAGGAGCACCGCCTTCTGCATTTGAGCCTGGAGCGGTCCGTCACGGAGTCCCAGCCGCTTCAGACGATCCGAGAGGCTGACCGGGATTAGCCCGTTCGCAGAGACGACTACAGGCATAATTTCGGTCGACAGACCACCCCACAGTCGGACCTCGTGAGCGTGGCCTGGACCTATCAAGATATTTTAAATTATTTTTTTGCAATTATTATTATGATATGTTGATGTTCATAAGTGCTTTGAATCTACATGAATAAAGATATTTGATTTTTACGCGTGGATAAAGAAGTATTACAATAGTGGAATATCTAAAATAGTTAAATAACACCTATAAGTGAGATAACATACAAGAGATACATTATCTCGAAATTCCAACAACATCTGAGCGTGTAACAGCCTGTAGGCATAGACGTATTTCTTAGCTTGCAGGTCGACTTATCAAACTTACTGCTACTACCGACTGATGGTAGGTAAATCTATCCATTAATTGTAAATTGAAATCGAATTGAAAGTATGTGATGAAATCTTTTAAGTTACTCGTATGCGAGCCAGTATACGATTTTCGTAAAAATATATATATATATATATATATATATATATATATATATATCTCACCATCAGGATATTTTTAAAACAAACTGCACTACGCAGTACGCACGCATATTGTATGTATACATATAATGCTACCTTTATTAATATCATTATCACACTATACCTTCCCACAGCTATATATATATACCTAGTCAGGTCATAAGTATTGTCACACAGTAAAAACTTTTCTTTTAGAATGCTGGCCACAAAAAAGTTTATTGAATTCGAATTTCGAATTGTTTATGAAAATAAAACTGCACACTTTTTACAATTTTACTTTTTTTTAAATATGAAGTGGACGCTTAAAGAAGACCGTGTTGCAGTTATTGCGTTGCATCGTTGCGGTTACGCGCCAATTCAAATTTTTCACATACTTTTATACGTGGTAGAGCCATGCTGCAGCTATGTTATAGTTGTAGCACGAATGGGTCGGCTCGACCGGGGAAGGACCACGCTCTCACAGAATACCAGCGTAAAATAGCAGCTTAACGCTGCTGTGTTTCGTATGGTGAGTGTAGAGAACCGGAGACCCTTTTTACTGGAAACGAGGCATTCCATCTTAGTCCTCACGGGTGACAACGCATCTGCATTTAGATTCTTAATCGAAGATAGATGTAGATATCTATGGGCCACAGTAACCACTTACCATCAGGTGGACTGTGTGCTCGTTTGTCACCCTCATCCTATAAAAAAAAAATTTAATATAACCAAAAGATTCGTTTATCGTACCATCAAACGATACAATGAAGACTCTAGTGTAGATGACAGGTCAAGAAGTGGTCGCCCTCGGTCTGTTAGGACTCCAGCAGTGATAAAATCTGTGAAGGCGCGAATTCAAAGAAATCCCAAACGTAAGCAGAAACTGTTGGCCCTTCAGATGGGTTAAGCAGAACCACGGTGAAAAGGGTATTAAATGAAGACTTAGGGCTTCGTGCATATCGAAGAAAAACAGGACATCGTTTGAATGCTCGTCTAATGGACCTGAGACTGAAGAGATGCCGCGCTTTGTTGAAGCGGTACGCGGGAAAAAAATATCGGGAAATTCTTTTTTCGAATGAAAAAATTTTTACCGTAGAAAAGAGCTACAACAAACAAAATGATAAGGTGTACACACACAGTAGTGAAGAAGCGAGCAACCGTATTCCGCGTGTCCAACGAGGTCATTTTCCATCCTCGCTCATGGTATGGTTGGTAGTTTCTTAATGGGGCTTAACAGAGGTACATTTTTGTAAGAAAGGTGTAAAAACGAATGCAGTTGTGTATCAAAATACAGTCCTGACGAACCTTGTAGAACCTGTTTCTCATACCATGTTCAATAACAGGCACTGGGTATTCCAACAAGATTCGGCGCCAGCTCATAGAGCGAAGAGCACACAAGACTGGCTGGCGTCGCGTGAAATCGACTTCATCCGGCACGAAGACTGGCCCTCCTCCAGTCCAGATTTGAATCCGTTAGATTACAAGATATGGCAACACTTGGAGGAAAAGGCGTGCTCAAAGCCTCATCCCAATTTGGAGTCACTCAAGACATCCTTGATTAGGGCAGCTGCCGATATTGACATGGACCTCGTTCATGCTGCGATAGACGACTGGCCGCGCAGATTGAAGGCCTGTATTCAAAATCACAGAGGTCATTTTGAATAAACTTTAGTGTCATAAGAATCTATGTTTTGTTAAGTTCATTTTGGTATATAAATGGTTACATAATGAATAAACTTGTTTCAATTATTTTATATTAAACATGTGACAGAATTTATGACCTGACTAGGTATATATATATATATATATATATATATATATATATATATATATATATATATATATATGAATAAATATATATATATATATATATATATAAATAAATATATATATATATGTTCTTCATTCGCAGGATATTAACTTCAACCCATCAAAATTAACTTCATTATTAAATATCAAAACTTCATCAAAAACGAAATAACTCTAAAACAGGTCTAAAATTTTGCATTGTTTGTATAAATTACCGCCGAACGTGATGAGGCATTTAACGCATTGAATGCTACCCTTTGTCACGAACTAACAACTAACAACAATACTTCGCTAATTGTTTGCATTTACTTTAAAACGATACGATTTTTTCTACACTAACCGAATCAATAAGGAAAATTTGTTTCTTTTCTTCAATAATGTTTCTTGTATGTACACTTCTTTAGAATTTCTTGCCCGATGACATCAGAAAAGCGCCTAACAAATATATTTCTTTAAATAGTTGGTTCGCGAGCATTTACATTGTCATATTTATACGTATGTTTGTATTAACTTTGTATATATATATATATATATATATATATATATTATATATATATATATACATTATAAATAATATGTATTAATATATGTAAATATACAGATATATATGTATTTTTATGCCCAAAATTGGTCATTTTGAACGCCATCCAATCGCGTTCGTGCTGGCGCGTCACCCGATGGTATGTAGGTGAGGTAAACGCCGCCAGGTGGGGCGTCCGTGTGCGGCTTGCAGTGGCTCGACGCGTGGGCGAAGAGGTTGTAGCTCGCTGGCCGCGATGCGTTGAATCCGCGTGTCTCGGTTATCGCGGCAAAAGTTCACGCGACCGGTGTAGGGTCCAGATGGTTAGATTTAGTGCGTGTTACTTCGCTCCGTAATGGGTTTCGTGAAAACCGCCTCGGATTAGGTTGTCTAGGGTTTAAGTTTTGACAAGAGGCTTTTATTGTGTTCGAATGATTAAAGTAACTTCTTTGAAAGTAATTGTGCAAATTATATAGTGATTGCGTTTGAAGTGAATTGTGAAATATTGCTCGGGTGACGCGGAACTTCGCGCGTGCGCGCCGAGTCGATATACGGTCTAGGATTCGAACGCGCATTCCTTGTTCGAGAGCGGTTGATTGTCTGGAAATCATTATAATTGTGCCGTCGCGTTAAGTGCCCTTTTTTGTGTGTTGGCTGGTTTGTTAGTTTTACGTGTCAACGAGGCGTATATTGAATTCTTATCGCGGCGTGGTGTTTTGATGTCGAGCGAAAGAACTTAGTTGTGTTTAACGCTGAACGTGTGACTCATGAAGAGATCGCGTTAGTTCCCTATTTATAATTTGGCGATAAGTGAATCCGGGACATTGAGAGTTGAACTTTGAACTACTGTCCGTTACTATCTCGGATATCACGTGTTCGATTCTACGATGTATGTGGAATTAGGCGAGTTTAAGTTAGTTAAATTTACAATGAAGTTAATAGACTGTAATAGTGACAGTGAAGAAAGAAATGGTCCAGCGGTGGAGCCTGCTGGAGCGATGCAGCATTGTGGGGCAGCAGGAACTCGGCCGCTGCTGGTCACCTAAGCTGGTCCAGGTCTCAGATACATACACATCACTAAAAACTACTTGCCATGCACCTTACACCCACTTACGGCCTGACCGAGCCTTGGGGCGATCTTAGAGTCGGAAACAGGTACGTACTATATTTTCCTAGCATTCTCCCATATAGTTTAGTATGATAGGACATTCTTCCATATGGCCATTTGGGCCCGACCCGCGTCTGCCCGTCGAGCAGGCTGCTATGGGCCCCAGCCAAGGCGACCTTTGCAGGGGCAGCTGCGGGCCGTAACAATGTATTCACTTACAATATTATATCATAATATATTTTGTTATATTTGTATATTTTAATTTCTTTCTTTTTTTCTTTCAAATTTTACACCTACGCCAAATTCTCACCACTCCATTGGTTAACTGGTTGGGAATGCCGTTAGACATTAAGGCCAGCCTTTGTATCATTTTTTTCGTCTTATCAAATGCAATAAAGATTTAAAAAAATGTTTATTGTAGCTCAACTTCTTGGATTTTTTATTTCTAATTTTTGTTTTCCATATTACAACCATAGCAATGTATTTCCTTATCCTTCTTGAAATGGATTTAAAGCGCGTATAAATAACGAATTGATTAGTTAAATTCAAAGTCAATACTTTTTATTCAATTGAGGTTTTTAGAATACAGCTCTAATTATTCAGGAAAAAACAAAACATTCTCAAAGAATGACCGGTAAGAGAAAACCTGCAGTGTCTTAAGTCAAAGGTCTACAAATATTTTTTAAATATCTAATAAGTCGATTTGTTTTATAGTAGGTTTCTTTCCTTAACAACTTCTATTGCATTTTTATTTTATGGTAGGCATCATGTTTTTATGGATTTTGTTGTAAAACATTTATTGATAAACTCAAAAAAGACATAGATTGTATTGTATTAATACAAGTGGTAAAATTAAAATTTCGTACAACTGACTTCAAATAAATTATTAAGGATAACTCAAAAACTACTGGTCAGACCTTAATCAAAATGAAACCACATGAGTAGCACCAGCTTTCAAATAAAAAAAGGAATCATCAAAATCGGTTCAAGTAGAAAAAATTTATGAGGTAACACACATAAAATATTAATTTAATTGCAGTTGTTCATGGGCGGTGGTAGTCACTTACCATCAGGTTAGCCGTATGCTCGTTTACCCTCTCCTATAAAAAAATAACATACAGTCGAATTGAGTATCTCCTTTTTGAAGTCGGTTAAAAATAAATACCTTGTGTTGCCTCATGGAAACAAGATGAAATGTAATTACTTTTGTTATAAATTAGACTTTAATGCAAAACAATTATTTATTCAGGAATTACTTCATATTAAATATTCTCATAATGTGGTTCACATATAAAATCATCAAAAAAATCCAGCTCAGCTACATGAGTACTATACACCGTACTGTTTAGATAGTAACAGTTAGTGATAATTTATAATTAGTGGCTAGCATTTTGTTAAGAGAACAAAAAACTATTAACATCGTTTTGAAGTACGTGGGGTACACTGAAAATTTTGCAGAACTCATAAATAAAACTATATATTTACTACTTTTCCAAGTAATCTCAATTACATTTTCAAAGTAATCTCAATTACAAAACACTTTTTCATTCGTTCAAAACATATTTAAGACATTTGTCTGATTGCATGCGTTTCACGGATGAAAGCTGTCACGGGCTCTTCTGGCTCCGTATATGTTCAACCTCGCACCAAATGTTTGATTTTTGGGACAATACAGTAATTGTATGGTACGAGGTCTGGATTGTGTGCAGCTCACGAGATCTACCTTTTCAGAAGTTAAAAATGACTTCGGTGTGAGACATTGTCATGGTGCAATAGCATTCTTGCTCGTTTTTCCCTAACTTTTACAAAGACACTCGGCAAACAAATCTCGGCATAAACTGTCTTTTTCTCATCAAGTAGTATCGTGCAAGCAGTACCCGTCTCGTCAGCACCGATCGTTCAGGAGATAAAACGCAATCATTTATCTTTCGACTTCCAAAAATGAGACGGTACTCAATTCGACTGTATGTTTTTTTTTATGTGTACCTCATAACTTTTTACTGCGTTAACCGATATCGATGATTCTTTTTTATTTGAAAGCTGGTACTTCTTGTGTGGTCTATATGAATTTGATCAAGGTAAGACCTATAGTTTTTGAGTTATTCTTAATAACTTATATTGAAGTCGGCTGTACAAAATTTTTAATTTTTAATTATTTACTCACGGTCCTTTCATGCCTAAGTTTAGTAGGTTTGCTGTTGCCTTCGCACACCCATACAAAAAACTAAATGTAACAATATACATTATTTCTGGAGTGTAACAATATTTATTCATACGAGTATTTCATCTCCTGTCACAATGTCTTTGTGACAGCATTTGAACGTGATCATACTTTACCAATATATTTTTTTTTACACCAATCAACTCAAGCCCATTTTTATTTTTATTATTCTTATTTTTATCGATGAATGAGTTTGTTTCATTTGTTTTAAAAACATAACATTCGAAATTCACACATTTATGAGCGGCCAGAAGCGCAAAACTTTCAGTGTGGCTTATGTAAGAAAATTGATAATCCCATATTACTTTAATTAACGATGATAAATGATTGTTTTATTGGCCGATGTACATTTACATCAAATTTCGTAAGTACATATTAGGCCTTTAAGCCGTCTATACATGTTGGCCGAGCGAAGGCGAGTACCAACATATGGACAAACATTTGCCTAGCCTCGCCATTGCTTATCGTATACAGTTCGTTTGACTTGCCTTGTCACCACTCGGGATCGCTCGCCACGACTCGTCTCACTTCGGAACAATGTCGGTTTTTTTGTCGGCACAAATCAAAGGCGCTCGCCAGCACTCGGCAATTCGTGTCCATGTGTTAGTTTGCCAAGTCAGTACGTTCACTCACTTAAACTTGGCCAACATGCAGACTGTAGCACGCGCCTTATATTAATTTGCCTACGCTCGCGTTGGCTGAGGCTTGGCCAACATGTATTGCCGGCTTCTGGAGAACAAAGTTCTTCTAAATCTAAAATTTCTTCAAAATTTATACCTCCATAGATATATTAATCTATTATTTCCTAATGATTTCTTATATTTACGCGAACACTACACATTTTTAAATAAAACTAATTTTACGGATTTTATCGCGTATATTAACCGTGACCACGGGTGCTGGAAAGCACCCGAAACGTCGGGAATATAAAAATAGGTTAATATACGCGATAAAATCCGTAGAATTAGTTTTATTATTTCCTTTAAAAAAAAATCATTTCAGAGACTCCTATCTCATCTTAAAGAAAATACTTTTTTAACCTTTTATCTGAAATACTAAACCTGCGCCGTAACGTCTTATGCTGCGATCACCAAATCGATTATCTATTTTAAGTGATTTATAACTTAAATTGTAATCCCAAAACACTCGTCACAGCTTTCAAAATCTCAAACAAAGGAAGTATCATAACCATTTCGGAAATTTCAAAACATGGCACGATATTCTCCGCTACTAAGTGTGTGTATAACGTAATTATCTCTGTTATTTACTTCGCTATCTCAGGTAAAATTTTATCGTAACAGCAAACGGAGACTCCGTTTCATATTACAACATCGATTATCTCAAATTTTCTGATGCCAGCATTTACGCGATGATAATACGAGTTCCTAACATTTTTAAGATATTCATATTTTTAATGCTTTGCTTTTTTTATTTATTATAAGCCAGTGCTTGACCCCAATCACACCTGGAGGTAAGTGGTGATGTAGCCTTAGATGGTAAATCGCACTGTCTTATCGTAAAAAAAAGCCTATTCACTCTTGCCTTGAAGACGCCCAGATTGTATTCGGACGGAAAGATGGACGCCGGCAAATTATTCCACTCCTTTGCTGTAGCTTTGGGATGAAGACCCGCCGAACGCCTGGTTGTCCGATGGTGGAAAGGAGAGGGAGGACTTAAAGCGTGTAATTCCTGCGCACACTCACCGAAATGCGTCCTATAGAATACCGAGAGACTGGCTAATCTGCGCCTGTGCTCCAGGCTGACAAGACTGGTGTCAATCAAATCAAGGTCACCAATGAGCCTCTTAGCACGTCTCTCCACTGAGTCCAATGTTGCCAGGTGGCATTTTGCAGCACCAGCCCATATGTGACAGCAGTACTCCATGCACGACCGGACTTGCGTTTTATATAAGGTAAGAAGCTGCCCCAGCGTGAAGTACCGCCGCACCCTTGCAAGGACACCAAGTTTTCTTGCGGCTGCTTTGGCTCTGGACTCAATGAACCGCCCGTAGTTTAGGGTCGTAAAAAATTCAATCCCCAACAACTGAAGGCGGTCAGTGTACTCCAAGGATACATTCCGGAAAGTTGGAGCCAAGGTGAGTGGGCTTCTTTTAGCGGTAAAAAGACACGCTTGTGTTTTGGGGTCATTAAATATCACGAGATTGGCATCGCCCCATTCGGAGACTGCTTGTAGTGTAAGACTCACACGCTCAACCATAGCCTCTCTTTCTGACTGGATTTGATCCCGACTGGCCCGGGCACTTAGTCGGTATCTCTCCACAACTGTGCTGTCGTCTGCATACCCATAGATACCGGGAATGAGCAGATCATTTATATGCAACAGGAAGAGAGTTGCGGAGAGAACGGACCCCTGAGTAACACCGGCGTTAGTCGCCACAGTACCGGATGACACCAGCTATCGACGACGACCCGGAGAGATCGTTCACTCAAAAAGTCCTTCACCCAGGCAATCAGGCCAGGAGATAAGTCGTACGCTGAAAACTTTCCCAATAGACTAGCGTGCCAAGCCCTGTCAAAGGCCTTTGAAACATCGGGGGAAACAGCAAGTGCTTCACCACTGTTCTCGAGGGCTTCACCCCATATGTGACTGGCATACGCTAGAAGGTCCCCAGTTGATCGATTTAGTCGAAACCCGTACTGGCGATCACTGAGGAGATTATTTTACTCTAGGTGTGCCATGAGGTGGGCGTTCAATATATGCTCCATAATCTTGCAGAGTATGGACGTAATTGAAATTGGCCGATAGTTGACAGGGTCGATACAGCTACCTTTTTTAGGCACAGGCTGCACATTGGCCAGCTTCCAAGATTTGGGCACTATTCTAGTCCTGAATGAGAGGCGGAACAAGCGTGTCAACACAGGAGACAACTCAGGTGCACAAGCCTTTAGAACTATAGCTGATATACCATAAGGTCCACTAGCTTTGTTCACGTCTAGACTTCGCAAGGTTTTAAGAACCTCCTTGTTGGTGATACGGACCTCTGTCATAGATATACCGCAGTGAGTTCATTGAGATGGTACGCTGTTGTTACTGTCCAGACGCGAGTTGCAAGCAAAAAGAGAAGCAAATAAGTCCACTTTCTCATTAGGTTCATGCGCCAGTGAGCCATCTGGTTTTACCAGCCGAGGCAGTGTAGATCGACAGAAGTTTGTCTCGACCGCTTTGGCGAGAGACCAAAAATCTCTACTGTTATATGGTTTTACAGAGAGCTTTGTGCCGATGCGTTTAATGCGGTCAAAACTGGTTTGGCGTAATACCTATTTGCAGGACTTGGCGGCTTGGTTAAAGGCTCTCTTCTTAAGGCTAACATCCGGAGCTTTACGGTCTCGAGCATCGACCCAGGATAAGTACGCCATATGTTTGTGCTTCTCAGCATGAGCACACTCGGCGTTAAACCATGGGCGAGCTTTACTACCAATGGGCACGTCAGTAAAGGGGATGAAATACTCCATCGCTTGACGTATCACATTGATTATGGCATCCGCGCAGCTCAACGGGTCTTCAGAGGAGAAGCAGACCTGCCGCCAAGGATAAGATGTAAAGAAATGCCGCATCTCATCTCAATCTGCTGACTTGTATCGCCATATTCGTCGCACTCCATGGAAATCGTAGTTAGGTGAAAAATATAGCGACACAGATTTCACCAGACAGTGGTCAAAAGTTCCCAAGGGTGAGGTAACCTGAACATCATACCTGTCTGGATCGGTCGTCAGCAGAAGGTCCAGGCAATTGGCTGTGTGCCCATCCACATCACGTTCCCTAGTCGCTTGTTGTACCAGCTGGGAGAGCCCCAGTGACAAGGCAAAATTGCACGCCTCTCTCCCAAAGTGGTCGGTCTTTTGGTATGGGAACAGCCAGTCCTGATGCCAGGCATTGAAGTCCCCCAGAAAAACCAACTGTGTATTAGGATACCGACTTAGAGCCACATCAGAGGTTTCACTGAGGTGTTCAAACAACGTAGTCGTCTTCTGGTCACCGCTGTGCGATCGGTAGACACAAAAATAAATAATTTTATCCATTCCTGTGTCTATCAATACCCAGATCGTAGAGAAAGAGGGGTCTTCAAGGTGACGGAGACGCTTACAGCAGATTTCATTGTGGACGTAAACTCAGACTCCGGCGCGCTGATGGAAATTATACTCCAATGTGTACCCAGGGTAGTCAAGATACGCCGCATCTAGAGGACATCATATCTGCGTCTGAGTTAAGAAGAGTAAGTGCGGCTTGTCAGTCTCAAGGTGGTAATGGACAGTATTGAGATTACAGTGCAGGCCTCGGATGTTTGTGAGGTGCACGTTGATGGAAAGGGAGTGCAACCGCTGTACAGACTTACTTTTCTTTTTCCTTTTTTTCATTAATGGTTCTTTTTTATTGTTTAACATCGGTTTCTCAATCCATGTAATTGATACAATGCAGTTATTTACCTAGTTAAATTTCGGGAGCGGTGCTGAAGGTTTTTAAAAAGAACTAAATATGTCTCGATGACATTTATTACTATTATATTACAATAATGTATTAAAACTATTTCAGTGCAATACTAAGACCCGTATTAATAAACGTTACTCATCTCAAGTACACGCACTTGAGTACCATATTGAGGTTATAATCTTATTAATAAACACATCTCAAGATGCGGTTTAGGTTTACGATATCAGCTGAGTGCCATACTGATTAATAAACGAAACTAGACTCTCAAGTGTGAGCAAGTCACAGAACAATATTCCTAAGTACAGTGTTTTGATGTGTTGAGATACTGTTTTTATGTATTTATTAGTTAGCAACGATCTTGAGATGCTGATATCGTAATGAGGGTATATCAAATGATTACGCACTTGACTTCGTCGTTGAGTAACGTTTATTAATACGGGCCTGACTTCTTTTACTAAGTGATAACATTCTAGAATGTTCTATAATGAATGTTATTCTAAATGCAATGGCTTTTATAGGATGGTCAAAACAAGTCTGTATACTGAAAATATGTCTAATGAGTCAACGTCTTCTGTAACATTACACTTCACAACATTTTATCAGTAATCCAACATCAAAAGCTTTATCGGCACAATTCGTGATCAACATGTTATGGTAAAATTATGGCTACTTGCAATTATCATATTTACGAGTAACCTAGTATCAAAAGCTTAGTCAGGACAATTTGGGATCAACAGGTTTATATGATATTACGGCTACTTCCAGAATGCATAACTACCTACTTTAAAATTTATAACAAATGTTTACTGAAATTCATAAATATTCTTCTATTTGCGAGTTTTAGTATATAAAACGTGAATTAAAGTATAGGTCAAATATTAAGCTACACAAAACTTGAAAGTACTGTTAAAAATCTATTGTAACCAAAATCACATATTGTCCAACATTTGTGCAGAATCACAAATTGCTAAATTCGTTGGTCTTGAAAAAAAGTTGGTCGGGTTTGAAGTATTGTCAAAAGTATATTGTAACCAAAATTACATGTTTGGTCTACCGCTATGAAAATATCTGCTCAAATTCTGACTTCACGTAGTCTAGTGATCCCTAGCTCCTGCGTCACTAGTTCTACGCTCAAATCTCAGTGGAGCCAATAATTGTGCAAAATCACAAATTGCTGAATTCAAGTTAGTCGGGTTTGAATGCAAAACTAGGCACAAGAGAGAACGGTGAGCTGAAAGTAGGAAAATTTGGAATAGGGCAACGGAACCCAAGGGGCCAGCAGCTGGCCGACTTCATGGAGAAAGAGGGACTCTTTATGATGAACTCTTTCTTCCAGAAGCGGCCCCACAGGAAGTGGACCTGGTCGAGCCCCGACGGTTCGACAAAAAATGAGATTGACTTCATTATGACGACCAGACGACAACTGTTCAGTGATGTCTCCGTGATCGCGAGGGTGAAAACTGGTAGCGATCACCGAATGGTTAGAGGCACACTGAACCTAAACGTTAATTTGGAGAAGTCTCGTCTAATGAAGTCAACGCTCCGTCCCCCTCGTGCTCTGTTCCAAAGTCCCGAAACCTTTCAGCTCGAGTTACAAAACCGTTTTCAGTGCCTAGAAGACTGCAATGAAGTGGACGATATGAATGACAAGCTCGTGGAAACTGTCCATGCGGTTGGAGCTAAGTTCTGCAAGACCCGCCGCAGAAGAACACAAAAACTCTCCGATCACACTCTTAATCTCATGGCTGTTAGACGGGAGATGAAGCTACATTCTTCAACAGACTCGACAGCATACAGGCATCTGAACAGACAGATCTCCAAATGCATGCGGCGGGACTTACACAACTTCAATACAGCTCGTATTGAAGAAGCGATCGAGCGGAACCAAGGCTCCAAAGTCTTTGGCAGAGATCTGTCTGCCAGAAAGAGCCAACTGTCAAAGCTGAAGACCGAATGTGGCAGCATCGTTTCCGGGACACCTGAGATTTTGAGTGAGATTGAGAGGTTCTATGGGCAGTTTTACACGTCATCGTTGGAGCCACACGCAAGTGTGAGTAACGATCCAAGAGCGATCCACTTCCTGTGGGGCCGCTTCTGGAAGAAAGAGTTCATCATAAAGAGTCCCTCTTTCTCCATGAAGTCGGCCAGCTGCTGGCCCCTTGGGTTCCGTTGCCCTATTCCAAATTTCCCTACTTTCAGCTCACCGTTCTCTCTTGTGCCTAGTTTTGCATTGAAGTCTCCCAATAACACCGTATATTGGGTTTTGGAGGAATGCATGTCTCTAGAGATATCCTCATACATTTCCTCCACCTCCTCATCGAGGTGTGCCGAGGTTGGTGCGTAAACCTGTATGACCTTCAGCGAAAACCATTTGGTGATTCTGAGTATAAGGTACGCAACCCTCGTCGACATACTCTCAATCTTTACAACGTTGTTAACGAGAGACTTGTGGACGATAAATCCGACACCTCCTTGGGACAGATGGTCGTCCTCCCGGTGATAGAACAAGTTGCCGGATTCGAGGATTACTGTGTCCTCCCCCTCTCTTCGGACCTCGGATAATCCTATAATATGCCAACGTAACTTGTCTATCTCTTCTTCCAGCTCCACGATCTTCTCGTCAGTCCTCAGGGTGCGTGCGTTGTATGTTGCCAGGTCAAGTCGTTTTAGGTGGCAACCGAACCTCCACCGGAGATTTTTAGCACCCCCTGCCCCGCCGTTACCATGGTCGCCACCATAGCCAGGAATAGCGGGGCCGCCGGGGACTGGGGGCCGTTTATTATTGTCATTGCTCATGGGGGGTATATTGCCATAGTTGCCACGCTTGGCGAGCGGGTTGGCAACCGCAGTTTTTTTATTGTAAGTTTGTTGTAATCAGGAAGATGCTGCTGCCCATCTCCTGCCTGTTTCCCTTTGTCGCCTTTTACGACACCCACGGGAAGATATGGGGTAGTGGATATTCTTAACCGCCACTACACGGCAAATAATTTATATTGAAGTTGATTGTACAAAATTTTTAATTTTATATTGTATTTATTGTACATTTCTGTTTGGTGACTGAACTTGTAGATTAAGAACAAATTTTTCATTTTATTGCCACCCTCGGCATATACGAGTCATTGAGCTATTATGTATACTACGTACGTAGTACATTATACTTCGATGGTACGTGTATACCATCCGTGGAATTCTGAGCGCTTTAAAAAACGCTAGGATCTGATTTCTTCTATGTGGTCCAGCAGTATTTTGATTTTTGAATACATGACTCAAATTTATTACACTACATGTCCCACAATTAAGGTAGAAGCTTAATTGTGTGGCATTATTTGATACATTATAAATGTAATCGCTTTTTGAATAATGGGTAGCATAATAAACAAGATACTGATAATACAGTACAACTTTGATATAAAAAATCTGAAGGGTTTAGAAAATATTCGCTATATCAAGTAATTTGTAACAATGAGGTTTGTTATATAGAGTTTAGGTAGGTCTAAGATTTGTTTTAGCAAGATAAGCAAACTTAAAAAAATAAAACACATTGTAAAGAATGCCTTACAACAATAAACATTAATTTATTATGATAATTTGAATTCACGAATTGTCTTACGATAGTAGCTATACGCACGGAACAAGTATTTGTATGGCCTACAAATAATTGTAGCGCGTCTGAAATTTTTTCGTTGTGAAATTTATTTTTGTAAACTTCCTCCACGATACAGAAGAAAATCCTAGTGAGATAACCTGACAATTATATTTTTAAAAGATAATATTTAAAAAACATTACGCTGAATCAAAAAAGGATATTTCTCTTAAGTATAAAATCAACGAGTCTGCAACCAACGAGTATTTAAAGCTATCTTAACGTCACGAGGCCGGATGCCGCGTAATGGCTGTAGATTAAAAATCTAAACAGAGTTACGCTAAAGCATAACGTCCACTAACATTTTATATTTACAATAACAAAATGTTATACTCATGCAGAAATCGGAGCGAGCGGTAAGTCGTAGGATCGTTTAGAGGCAGACGTCTAATTAATTGCGTAGTGGTGGGAGATAAGAAGTGGGGAAAGATGGGGGGACGGTGCATATGGCTCGTTAAGAGGGCCGTCTGAAAGTGACACCACTAGCGCTAATTATTTACCTGCAAGGACAACATCTTCATGGCGTGCCCGTCGTCGTTAATATGAAGCACCAATAAATAAATATTCACACAACGAACCTCTATTTTTTATTTTTATAATATATTTTATACAACCTTGTTTTATATTATATCGTGATAAGCATTATGAATGCGCCTGACGACCGACTGATCGTAGGATATCCATCGAAAAGAATTCGCTAAACCTAATTTTCATCTTTTATGATAGCAATTAGTATTACTGCTTACAACTACTCTATTCTGGAAATTTACAATCGCTCAAGTCTCAAGGATTAGAAGCTTATGGCATATTTTTACCTAACACGAAGATCGCGAAAGTCACTCGTTGCAAAATATAATTTAGTATAATTTAGTGTAACAGGAAGTGTAAATCACAACCCTTGTAATAAACTATTCTGACATTGTAAAATATGATTTTTAATAAAATTACTTGTTAATTTTTAATATCATATAGGTCATTTTATTGTTTAATGTAGGTACTCATGGTTTAAATATAATTTGCCTGCTATTTTATATTAAAATAGCATAACATGAGTGCATAATACAACTAAAACATCTGTATATTTAACATGTTTTATGCAAATAAAGATTATTATTATTATTATTGTAAAAACAGTGCAGAATTGAATTAATTTATTTGGTTGCATGAACATTATCATCTACTAATAGCTATAGAATATATTATAAAAATCATGGCTGATACATAAATTTTAAAGATTTTTGTCAATTGTATACAATATTATAATTCCCATGATTACAACAACTTATCTGTATAATTTATATTCAAAGTAGGATAACATAGAATAAATGTGTTATATTTATTGTCCCGATAAAATTACCTACCGTACCTTCCTTTAAATATACTGAAACTTATTACAATTACCAATAACTAATTCTTTACATATTATACGTATATGTGTACCAATAACACTAATGTCGCATCTGCGTACAGTTCATACTTTGCACTAGAAGTAATAACACACGTGTGAATTTTTACTCGATATTTATTTATTTTTAAATAAAACTTAGCAATGTTTTTCAAAAATAAAACCGAATACTAATGCAGCGAAACAAAGTGTGAGATATTATAAGTATATGTATATCATAGATAGAAAATAAAACCAACCCTCAGGTATTAATGATGAAAAGTAAAGAGAAATCCAATCAAAATGCAGCAAAGGAGTGGCGAGAGAGGTCGGAGCCTCTCCTCGCCGTGCCTGAGGATGAAAGGTGAGTCAAACGAAGCGCTTCATTAAACTCACTATTAGTCGATAAGCGCTTGTTCAAACAAAACAACTCGACTTGTAACCTTATACCAACATTTAATTTATAGTTTAATTTTAGTCTTAGATTTTTTTCATCATCATGTTTTAATTTTTAAATAAATAAAGTATATCTAAATTAAATCTTAGGCATATAAAGTAAATCTTAGGCATGCAGTTCCTCGCAAAAAGTCCAGTTATAATGCAAATCGCCGATAACATATTAAATTTCTGAAAAACGAATTCATGAATTCACCAATCGCACACAGGCTATTTTATAGATTTCTTTATAGAACCTAATGAAGACAAACAAGGCACACGTGCCACATGATAGTGGATAGTCCTCGATTAAGAAACAAAATGCAGATGTCTCCCCTGAGGACTAAGGTGGAATGCCTCGTCTCCAGTAAAAAGCGTCTCCGGTTTTCTCTACACTCAACATACGAAACACAGCAGCATTTCCGCTGCTATTTTCCGCTGCTATTCTCTAAACGCGTGCTCCTGCCTAGACCAACCCATTTTTGCTACAACCATAATATAGCTGCAGCATGGTTCTGCCATGTTTAAATAAAATAAAACAGTAAAATACATATACTCGTAATCGAAGATGAATAAGTGTAGTAGATGAATAAATAGACACCGTGTAGTGGCGGTGTAAGAATATCCACTACCCCATATCGTTCCGCGATTGTAGTAAGAAGCAAAAGAGGGAAACGAATCAGGAGATGGGCAGCAGCGTCTTCCTGATAACGACCAAAAATAAAAAACTTCGTTTGCCAACCCGCTCGCCAAGCGTGGCAACTATGGCAGCAGTGGACTTTAAATAGGCTGTAACGGTGTATAAATATTGCATGTATGCAATGTTGCAAATTATCTATATATCTATACAAATAAATAAAATTGAAGTGTCTGTTTGTAATGTCAAAATAACAGCTTTTTACTAAATGCATATAAACGTATATATACCGGTGTTTATAACAAAAACCACAATTCTTTTAATTTTTGTCTGTCTGTCTGTCTTTTTGTTCCGACTAATCTCCGAAACGGCTGGACCGATTTGAACGGGACTTTCATTGGCAGGTAGCTGATGTTATAAGGAGTAACCGATTTCCATAATTCTTTTTTTTTATTTGAAAGCTGGTGATTCTCGTGTAGTCCCATATAAAATTGATCAAGGTCCGACCGATAGTTTTTGAGTTATCCTTAATAATTTATATTGAAGTCGGTTGTACAAAATTTTTAATTTTAAATTCTGCTTAGTTCGTCTAGGTGAGTACCACCCTCTTCGCTATTCTACCGCCAAATTATGATTGCACTGCTGTGTACTATTGTAATACTTATTCGCGCAGCATCAATTATCAGCCTTAAAATATTCAGATCGGTGGCCATTACCTGGATGATTTACCTTAATTGCCACGATTAGCAACATAACTAACTTAACTGTTATACTGGATACGACGGCTCCGTGGCGCAATGGCTTAGCAATGAGTTGTAGTGCTGGGGGCCGCGGGTTCGAATCCCGCACGGAACAAGTATTTGTATGACCTACAAATAATTGTTCCCGGTCTGGATGTTTGTCCTCGTGCAATCTATGTTTGTAAACTGCTTCCACTATACAGGAGAAAATCCTAGTGTGGGGTAACGTTTTTAAACAAAAAGAATTAAAAAAAGAATAGAATACTGAGTACCTACACGAAACTGTGTTAAGAGAAAAGGTCCTCAGTTGAATATATTCGGTATCTATCAGCATACCAATAATTTTACATGACAAATCAGATCATCAAATTTAAATCATCTACGTCCAATTGTATCTGGGTATTTAAAAAAAACCTGTGACAAAAAGACGTGGATATACGGATACTAAGGTGACTCTATGAGTGATCCTATTTTGCTAAGTTTGGCACGGAGTAGTATTAATGATGTTCCTAAATTAAAGCCCACGCGATGTAAAAAGCTAGTTATGTAATATTTGTGTTATAATGACGTAAGCAACTTCCTTTCTACAACAGAATTTAAGTTAACAAAATTAAAATAGGCATGTGTACCTACGTATCTTTCAGCGAAAACCCACTACACTCGTTGCCGAGATTGAGTGTGGTTTTACCGTGTAGCAGCAGCTCGAGTGTCGACCGCGTGGCAGTACTGTCGCGACGGAAACCCTACTCTCATGGCGAGTGAGTTAATATGAATTCATTTTCACACGATGTTGTTCATGAAAACCTTTAAAGCAAGTTTATATATAATTAGTTCTATGACTAAAATGCTATATAATATATATAATATATAATAGTAACGTAACTTTATGAAGGTCTCACCTGACTGCATACTTTTATTTATTCTGCATATTAGTTCCGAAGATCTTGAAAGTGTTCACAGTTTAAATTATACAATAAGTAGTACTCATTACGTTTTAAATTTAAATGACAAATGTTTTTCGACGCTCTATTTATCAACGTCACTAATAATCTAGTATAGAATATATATATATATATATATATATATATATATAATAGCAATAGAATATGTGTGTGTGTGTGTGTGTATTTGTGTGTGTGTGTGTGTGTGTGTGTGTGTGTGTGTGTGTGTGTGTGTGTGTGTGTGTGTGTGTATGTGTGTGTGTGTGTGTGTGTGTGTGTGTGTGTGTGTGTGTGGGCCACGCCACGTGAGATGTTAAGTATAGATTGACATAATATAGGACGGTTAGCCACCTTAATAATTATTATTGACATTTACTTTTTTATTTCTGGTTATTATAATAGTCAATTAATTTTGTTAATTATCTTTTAACCGATTTATATTCGTGTTTTCCTGTGTAGACACACGTTTCATTTTAATATCTCCAATAATTCCTGTTACGCAGTTTATTTAATATGCTGATTCAATAATACGGAATTCTGCATGGCTAGGGAATTTGGTGAAGTATTTCAAATCTAGTCTAATTTAACTTGAATTTAACGAACATAATTGGAATGATTATCGTTAGGTACGGGATTTTACATTGCTCCAGTAATTGTTTCGATATATCATGTTGTTTCAGTGAATCAATGACAGTAGTAATATCAGCGTTTTATGCTAAGCTGTTAATAGTTTTGGGGCTAGCACTTCCTATAACAAGCACAATTCAAAATGAACTTAATACAAATTTAACGTCAGATGTAAGTTTTTTACCTCATATTTACTTAGTCCATGAATAGAACATAGCTAATTACTATCAATAATTATATGTCAATTTGCAGATATTTACAATTTATTTATACATCGTTAGTATGATCTTCTTGGGATACATATTCTATCATTTGAGTAGAGTGAAAAAATATAAAGAAGGTAAATTATTTTTAAGCTATTAGTTTTTGGAACGAAGTTCCTTATCGCACGGTACGAATTTGACGTATGAGGGGGGGGGGGGGCGGGGGCTAGGCGAGAAATAGTGTAAGATTTTTCAGTCACGACCCCTTTTCTATAATGCGAGCGAGATGGAATAATGTCCATATCCCTCGCACTTTTTGTTATTTTGCCATGAAAGAAACATTATTATAAATAACGCTTCATTTTAATAGACGCTAGTAATTCATTTTTTGTTGTAATTGTTAATCAATAATATAATACCTTTATCAATAACAATATACTTCGAAAGGAACTTCGTTCCAACCGAGTGTTCCACGACACTCACACATGTTTTTTTTTTCTATAATACATTTTCATTGGATTTTTAATATAAAGTGCAATACTAGTTGTTACTGCTTATATGCTTTTTTTCTTTTATTTCTAGTCCCATTCCCATGTCAATGATACTGCATCCGTCTATTTTCTCGCATACGCTTTACATTGAACACGGATACGTTAAGACAAGCTATGTATAGGTTTGCACTGTCGGCTTCTGCTTCTGACATTTTTCATAACCGTCTCTCACGACACCATAGGGATGAAATGTGGTCAATGGATTCTACTCCGTCACTACACGGCACTTAATTACATTATTTCTTTATATTTATCATTATCTAAATATTTTTTTTATTCAAATCGCTATAGCAGTTTCCAAGAAACCAGTTACATACAAGAATTGCTCGCTTATAGTATTAAGATACGTTATTTAATCTTTCCCGTCTGGTATTTTCATATTTTAAATGTAATTCTAACATTTTTAACATGTGAACTCCACTTTATAGATAATGTTAAGCGGACACGTTACGGCAGTTTTTACTTGCACATGGGTGTTGCGGGCTTCAGCGTAGGGTCCATTATTTACTCATGCTTACAAATCGCAGAGTACTTCGATCTATCCGGAGACTGTCAGTTGATGATAGTGGCCTTGAAGCCAATACTTCGCATCCTCTTCATGGTGGCTCAAACCGTTTTTATTTTTTCCTACACAGACGTAAGTAATAAAAAAAAATCAGAATCACTAATAAAAAACTAGATACACAATCCCATGCAAAAGTTCTCTAAAAATTGTCGCCAATTGTTTTGACGTAATTCTAGTTGAAATAAATATACATTAATGTAAATCCAACCTTAAATGGATTAAAGTTGTATTCACAAAACTACGTACAAATTAAAAGCGCTATTTCACACAACTAACATTACTATAAACATATTCAGAAACTGACATTTATTTACAAAATATATGTTATATATGTATTTATAAAACGTCGAATAATATAATATGTATATTTAAACGAGCAATTAGAAAGAAACCTGGCTAACTGGTAAATTGGTAACTTAGCTGAAAAAATGTCCAAATGTTTTAACTAACTCTTCAAATGCAAATGTTAGAAAAGTTTGACAAAATCAATAACATTTTAATTGAAAAAGTGTCGGCCTCCATTTGGAAACATTTTTGAGGTGTTTCTGTGTTGATAACACATTGTTGTTTCGTGCAACAGTTCGTTTCGTAGTATTTTTTATTGGTTGTAGAGCACGTTTCATTTGGCGGACGAAATATAATAATTTTTATTATATAGAATAAGTTAGGAACACGCAAGCCGCCTGATGATTAGTGAATGAAAAGAAAATGAAATGTTTCAAAATGGGCAATGTGTATCTACACTACCTTATAAAAGCTGAGAAAAATACGTTAAATTTGGGAAAATATGAGATAGAGTGTAAATATCATTAGTGTAGAGAGAAATTAAAGGCTTGTACCAAAGCCTACGTGTGGGCGTGCCCTTGTATATATACCATATTCAACAGTAGACTTTTAGGAGCTTGTAACATAACGTATTACTGACTTTGTTCTAGCAGATTCACTATAATGTTTTAAAAAAAATAAAAATATTTTAGAGGTACTAAGAGCCAATATTAGTCTTGGTATTAAATATTGTATTTATGTTCAATATTAGGTAAATAAATTAGTAGTATTAACCTTATTAATCTTTGTTATCCCAGTGTTTTATTAAATTAGCTATCTTATGTTTCTAGAAAAGTACTATTTTTATGATAATCTAATGAACATGTGAATAATAATTGCTATTTGTTATTTTATCGCTTGCAGATATTAGATCCTATGCGAGGTGTGGTGCTCGACAGATTCGGCATGATGCATTTAATTGCTACAAACGTTTGTGAGTGGCTCAACATCGTCATACAGGAAACTAGAGATGACATTATCGCTCTCGCTTACAACAGCCCACCGTTTATTAGATACACTAATATTAAAGAACCTACCAATTTGTATGTAGTGGAAGCAACCGATGATATACACTTTGTACATAAAAATTATACTCATCCTGTTGTATTAACACGGAATACAACATCAATAAATGATTCCTGGAGCTGTAATATATCGGATATAATTACGCCATTAATTAGAACGGTAAACCCTTACTTGCGGCCTTGCGGGGTCGAATACAGTCTTTTGTGTTCGATAATCTTAGCGGTCATATGGAACGATATCTGTACTGTGCCTGGATCGGTAAATAACAATCTTTTTTTTTTTCATAAATTATTTCTTAGAGATATACATACAATTTAAAATTAGAATAAGGAGCTCAAGCAAAATGGGGCCTGTAGTTATATTTTATTATTTTAATCTAAATTTATTAATATATTTAAACTTATAAATTATTAATAAGTTTATACGAGTATGAAAGAAAAGAGTAATTTCTTATAAAGTTCTTGCATTATTGCCTGTTATTTAATATGCTTATGGGTGTGTGTAGATCAAGCGGTAAAGTTAAAGTAAAAAAGCAAATTTAAAACCGACACATACGACCCTCTCCTGGAAACAGGCCACCTCTCATATCTGAGAGGGTTTAGGACAGGAAGTGTCCACCGCACTGGCCTATTACGTGTTGGCGGACTACACATATCCTTAAAATATTTTTTTTAATTTTTTAAACATACGGATTTACTTACGATTAAAATATTATAATATTTAGTATGTATTATAAAATCTTCAATTACCTCAAAGTTTCTATATGTATTATATTTGCAGTGTAGTTGTAGTAGTAATTTTCAGATGATGATTTTCTTTTCTTACGTACATAATTTAAAAAAGGAATTTACACCTACACAAACAACCTTGATTACGAAATTATTTAACTGGATAAGGGTTAATAATATTTTTTTTTATAGGAGAGAGGGCAAACGAGCAAGCGGCTCACCTGATGGTAAGTGACTACCGCCGCCCATGAACAACTGCAACACCTGGGGAATTGCAGATGCATTGCCGGTCTTTTAAATAAGAGTCTTTTCTTGAAGGTCCCTAAGTCGTATCGGTCCGGAGAAATAGCTGGTGGTAATCGATTCCACAAGGAAATTTTCGAAGAAGAAAACATTTTATACGTAGAGCCATGCTGCAGCTATATTGTAGTTGTAGCACAAATGGGTCGGCTCGACCGGGGAAGGACTACGCTCTCACAGAATACCAGCGTAAAATAGCAGCTTAACGCTGCTGTGTTTCGTATGGTGAGTGGGGAACCGGAGACCCTTTTTACTGGCAAAGAGGCATTCCATCTTAGTCCTCACGGGTGACAACGCATCTGCATCTTGAGTCTTTATTGAGGATAGATGTAGATGTCTCTGGGTCACAGTAACCACTTACCATCAGGTGGACTGTGTGCTCGTTTGTCACCCGATCCTATAAAAAAAATCTTCTAAATCGCACAGTGGTGGACCGCCAATCATCCAGATGGTATGGATGGTATCGCGAGTTTTGTCGCAATGTGAGATGGTGAAATTGAGCGGCTGGAATTAGTCCGAACGATTTCTCAGAGCACTCCCCGTGGTATATACGGTAAAATACGCAAAGAGATGCAACATCTCTACGCAGTGCCAGTGAGTCAAGCCGATCGGAAAGAACTCGGTCGTCGACGATTCGAACCGCTCTGCGCTGGATGCGGTCAAGTGGAAGGAGGTGGCACTGGGGAGCCCCTGCCCAGAGAACAGTATTGCATGTGAGGCCGAACTTGCGCCTTGTAAAGTAGCAAGCGATGTGCCGGCATGATATACCGTCCCGCTCTGCTGCGCACGCCAAGCTTTTTAGAGGCCAATTTGGCCTTCTCTTCCAAGTGACCACGAAACTGCACGTCACTCGATATGTCGACGCCGAGGATTCCGATACTGGCCGAGGCAACAAGGGGAGTGCCTTGAAACTGAGGAGATACGACAAAGGGGTTCCTTTTAGCGATAAACGCCCAAACTTGTGTTCTGGGGATTGAACTAAACTAGATTTAGTCACCCCCAATCCGAGACTTTGTTCAAAAAAGTTTAGACTTCAGACACAAGTTTGTTCCGGTACTCGGCGACGTTTTCCCGCGAAATACTGGCACGGCCGGTGTATAAAGCATCACCAGTGCTGTCATCTGCATAGCAATGTATGTTACCCGTTTGCAACATATCATTGATATGCAGAAGAAACAGCGTTGGTGATAGCACGCAGACTTGTGGAACACCAGCGTTAATAGGCTTGTAATCGGAGCATGCACCGTGTACTATGACCTTGATGCTCTAATCAGCCAGAAAACTGGTGTTCCAATTACACAATTTCACGGGAAGCCCATAGGAAGGAAGCTTCGAAAGAAGCGCTTTGTGCCCGATCGAAGGCCTACGCTATGTCCAAACTAACGATCAATGCCTCACCCTTGCACTCGATCGCCTGCGCCCATCTATGTGTTAGGTAAATAAGAAGATCACCAGCTGAGCGATCCTGACGGAAACCGTACTGGCAGTCACTAATCAGATGGTGCTCCTCAAGGTATCGCATGAGCTGGCAGTTAATAATGGACTCCATTATTTCCATACAACAAGGAGGTGATGCCGATAGGCCTGTAATTGAACGGATCAGAGCGGTTACTTTTTTAAGGATCGGGTGCACGAAAGCTGTCTTCCATGAATTCGGGACAACGCCTAGGGAGTAGGAGTATCGAAAAAGATACGTTAGAACCGGTGCCAACTCTGAAGCGTACGTCCTCAGCACAATTGGCGGGATTCCGTCAGGCCCACTCTACTTGTGGGTGTCCAGGAAAAGGAGTGCTTTGCGTAATGAGCACTCTGTGAATCGCACATCAGGCATAGAGCACTCACACTGCGGTATGATCGGCGGTATGTTCCCCCGTCATCAAGAGTCGAGTTGGACGCAAAAAGGGAGCCTAAAAGGTTGGCTTTCTCTTTTGTGGCGTGGGCCAGTGAGTCATTCTCCCTGTGCAAAGGTGGTAGTGATGGCTTACAGAAATTCCCTTGGACAGCCTTGGTGAGAGACCAGAATGCATGGGTTTCCGAAGGAAAGCGAACTACTTTCTCGCCAATTCTGCCTATGTGCTCTGACTCTGCCTTGGCAATAACTTTTTTGAAGGACCTGTAGGCAAAGTTATACTTCTCTTTAAGTATGCTGGTGTTTACATCCCGAGCCGCCGAAGCTTCAGCCCAGGTCTGGTAACACTCCTGGTTACTGCGTAATGCAGTCTTACAGGAGCGACCAAACCAAGGCTGAGATCTGCCAGCGATGGATACCACAGATGATGGAATAAATAGTTCCATTCCCTGTAGCACCTCATCGGTGATAGAGTCAGCAACAGCGCTGGGATCATCCGGCGAAAAGCAAACCCGCCCTCATGGGTAGAATGCAAAGAAAGACCGCATTCCGTCCCAATCCGCCGACCTGTAATGCCAAACATGGCGGCAACCTGCAAAACTCAGCCGCGACGAGAGCGTGGGTGGGGCACCACACTCCGGATCAGACAATGGTCCGAAGAGCCGGGAGGGCATTGACGGAAACCTGATATGCGTCCGGATGGGAGGTCAGCGGGAGGTCCAACAGGGAAGGTGTATGATCCTCTCCACATCTGGAATCCACGTAGGCGAAGTAACCAGTTGTGTCAGACCATATGCCAAGGCAAAATCATAAACAGATCTCCCCGCATGATCGGTTAAACGTGAACCGAGCCATTCAGCGTGGTGGGCGTTAAAATCGCCAAGTATCACGATCTCTACGGGTAGGATCTGTTGTAGCAAGAAATCTGTAGCCAATTGGACGTGGTCGATGAGTCGGTCTGTGTCGGCATTACCGCTATGGCACCTATACAGGCACCGCGGGGATAGTCGTCGCTGTCGACGCGCAGCCAAAGCATGGACAGGTCCGTACCTTCAAGACTGCCGAGGCGTGGAGAACAGATATCCTCTCTGACGTATACGCAAACTCCAGCCCGTGGCACAAAAAAGTGAACTAATTTGTACCCCGGTTAGGACAGGTACGAAGTATCAGCCGGAGAGGACACCTGCGTCTTAGTCAAAAAGAGCAAGGCCGGCTTCGCCGTCTCTCGATGGTAGTGGACGACGTTAAGGTTCGAGTGAAGTCCCCTGATGTTGTAGAAGTCCACGGATAGCGTGGCAGGGGTGGTCATGGCTTTATCGCTCTATTTGTGTCGTGCAGTGTTAGTATATAGCGGGATTTACTATGATTTACTCGTACTATGATGCGAATGTAATCATCTTTCGTTTCTACTACATGTTAATTAAATTTTAGAACACAAAACCTGCAACTATATCAGTTGGCCATATTGTCACGCAGACTTTTTTTAGATATTGACAAGTTCTTTAAATGTTTGGTACATTTTTTATTCTACCGCAGCGCACGCAACTAAGTTTTATACGCAAATTTTTATACCTAGGCATACAATATTTGAATTTCCTTAGGGTAACCAATTTTTTTAAATAAAATTGAGCTTATGTTACTCACTGATAGTTTTCTATAACTAACTTTCTATAGGTGTAGAAACTTATAAAATCGATTGAGTAGTTTTAGAGTCGAATTCATTACAATCAAAAAACATTTTTTTTTCTCTTTGTGTTTTATGCAAAAAGCAATTACTGGTAGGAGATTCCCCTTTATTTTGTATTTGTATTATACGTGGTAGAGCCATGCTGCAGCTATATCTCTGGTATAGTTGTAGCACGAATGTGTCGGTTCGACCGGGGAAGGACCACTCTCTCACAGAATTCCAGCGTAAAATAGCAGCTTAATGCTGCTGTGATTCGTATGGTGAGTGTAGAGAACCCGAGACCCTTTTTACTGGAAAACTCGTTAGCCTAAAATTTAACAATGTATTAATTAAAATTCACTAGGCGGTAGGGAAGAAAGGTTCTCGAGTTGCCGTCTCGTACTGAAAGGCGCAGTTTAGGGCGACCTCTCATTAGACGAAGCGACGACCTGATGAAACATGCAGGTAGCCGATGGATCCAGGTGGCTCAGGCCCGTATTTTGGGCCAAATTTTGGGACCATATATTTTGCCATAAGCTATAGTCCAGAACAACTGTTCCACCACTGGCCCAGACCTACTGGATCAGTGGTGAGGCAGTGGTCCTGGGCCTATGTTCAGCAGTGGTTGTATGATTGACTGTAGTAATAGTAATATGTGTTAGGGCTCCTTTCCTGCCTAGGAGTCGATCTGGGGTACCACTCTCTAACCAATTTTTGCCGCAAAAAAATAATTACAGACTATGCGGCATTCCATCTTATTCCTTAGAGGTGACTGCGCATCTGTAAGCTTCCTTGTTTTATAATTATCTGCATATGTCCATGAACTGCAATAGCCACTTTCATCAGGTGAACTGTAAGTTCGTTTGTTACTTCTGCACGGCTAGCATGGGCTGGGGACAAAAAATTTATCCACCGATTATATCCACTGACAAGGGATAAAATCATCTTGTCTTTATGCTTTAAAGCACGGCATCGGGGAGAAGTATATTATCCCTGTTTGACATAACGATTAGACATATATCCCCCGTCCGTAGCATGGAGCCAAATGAAAGATAAAAAATTATGGTTTTTTGATATTTTAAAGGGACAATTTTACCCTAGTTCTTTAGACGTGGGTTTAATATAAAATTCATACAAAAAATCTATCTAAGTCTATTTTCCATTTCATCTACTGTGGATATTATAACCACCGGTGTGCCCATGCTCGAAGGGTGGATAAAACTAAGCGAGGGGATAAACATTTTCTCCTTTTCCTGGGGATAAAATTGTCTCCTGCCTATGCTAGCCCGGCTGATTATTTAAAAAGATAGCCTATACTACACCACCGCACCGTATCGTTGATGGTGCTCATATTATACACAATTATTGAACGAATGCATTTGGAACATTTGCTATCTTTTAACTGTCTCTACTGTATTATTTTAAAACTGGGATCCTGAGTCGGGCCATAATCAGTTATTGGATTGGTCCTGCGCCTGATCTCTATACGGTTGTGTCGAATTAACGTCCCATCGGACTATGAGAGTGAGGGAATAGAGAGTGCACGTCTGCTTGTCCATACACTTGGGCACTGTAATTGTGTCCTGCGCCAATGGCTAGTCTCCGTTGAGACTGGCCACCGTGACCGAAATTCGGTCTGGAGGACATTATTATTATTTTATAGCTGGCAATCAAAAAAAATTGTTTAAATGCCATCACCCTGCAACCAGACTTAAATGTAGTTATTTTATGGTGAATATTTGTAAAAAAATCACTTTTAATAATTCACATAAAGTTCCAATTAAATTTACTTATTTTTTCATATGTCCCTATCACAAAAAAGAGAACAATTTGATTTTAACCGCCGCCAGAGCTATTAAACTGAAAACAATCAGCATTTCTAATTAAGTATACTACGGCCAGTGGAGCTTCACATTGTCAAAGGCTGATATTATATTCTTATTACATTTATATGTGGATTTATTTATATTTATAAATGAACAAATCAAACTATTTTTGTTATTATTTAAATTAAGTTTTGTTATTATAAGACTATTTTAGGTATAATTTAAAAAGATTGATATTTTTAAGAAATTTTCAATGGAATAGCGGGACATACTGGCACAGTTATCTCTTTTAACAAATTATCTAATAATAATAATAAATTTATTTACTTATGTCAGTATGACGGAAATTATACTACTCACTATGCAACTATGGCAAATATCCCATCTATGGGGGAGGCCTATGTTCAGCAGTGAACTTTTCATAGGTTGTAATAAATGCTCAGATAAAAAGGGCTAAGTTTAGCTTAACTTAATTAATGGTGATATTCGATTTCGTTTTGCGAAAATCATAACAAATTAATATTTATTGATAATTACAAATTCAGGTAATGAAGCAATTATATTCTTAAGGTCGACTATAACAATAGAGATAGTTTTCTCTTGTCATAGTCGACCTTGTCAAAATAAATTCATAACCAAAGTTGTTTGGGTAGATGTATTGTTATTGCCCTTTAAATTATTGAAATCGGGCCTTTCGTTTAGAAGTTACCACGATTATAAAAATGTTAAACGCAAGGAAAATGCCGCGGCGTGCCACCTTCTTCTTTTGGTCTGTAAAAACGGTCATTGGTTCAGTATCTGCCTATCCTAATACTATACTTTGATATATATATATATATATATATATATATATATATATATATATAGGTTTAAGGTACAAACATGAAATATTTGTATCGTAAACGAACGAAGAACGAAGTGGATACTTTTTTTTGTTTAATCGCCCTTATTTCTGAAACTAGGTGCAGTTAGATTTCAAATAGCGTTTTTGCACTACACTATTCAAATTAGGCTTTTATACCTATTTTAAGGCTGTATTATAAGCATATGACGTAAGCTTAAAGAACAAAATACCAGAACTACGTGAGCTCGCGCAAGTATTGAAAGATATTGAAGACACAGTTCACTATTCACAATTTTTTTTTAATTCTCTAAATCTAAAATAAATTAAAATTAGTCACCTATAGACCGACTTACCCGACCGGGCCTTATTAGACGACCATAGACCAAATTAAACGCCCAATTCAAACCAAACCTTACATGCTAATGGTGCTTAATATTTATACTTGCATTTACTTCAAAGAAAATACACGCAAAAAGCTTCATCGCGCAGTAAAAATACAACAGATATATATGTCTAACTAATACGAAAAACTATACCCAAAACAAACAAATAATACTACCTATAAATAACCTAATAAGTAATAATATTATAATATTATCGACTGATAAGATGACGTGAGCGTGTGCGCTGGCCGACGCTCTGGCTAACGACACGGATTTCACGTTCAAGAGCTCAGCGCCATTTATTGATTGAGATCAGGCGCAGGACCAATCCAATAACTGATTTTGGCCCGACTCAGGATTCCAGTTTTAAAATATTACAGTAGAGACAGTCAAAAGATAGCAAATGTTCCAAATGCATTCATTCAATAATTGTGTATAATATGAGCACCATCAACGATACGGTGCGGTGGTGTAGTATGGGCTATATTTTTAAATAATCAGCCGGGCTAGCATGGGCAGAAGACAATTTTATCCCCGGGAAAAGGAGAAAATGTTTATCCCCTCGCTTAGTTTTATCCACCCTTCGAGCATGGGCCACCGGTGTGGTGGTTATAATATCCACAGTAGATAAAATGGAAAATAGACTTAGATAGATTTTTTGTATGAATTTTATATTAAACCCACGTCTAATGAACTAGGGTAAAATTGTCCCTTTAAAATATCAAAAAACCAAGTTTTTTATCTTTCATTTGGCTCCATGCTACGGACGGGGGATATATGTCTAATCGTTATGTCAAACAGGGATAATATACTTCTCCCCGTTGCCGTGCTTTAAAGCATAAGGACAAGATGATTTTATCCCTTGTCAGTGGATATAATCGGTGGATAAATTTTTTGTCCCCAGCCCATGCTAGCCGTGCAGAAGTAACAAACGAACTTACAGTTCACCTGATGAAAGTGGCTATTGCAGTTCATGGACATATGCAGACAATTATAAAACAAGGAAGCTTACAGATGCGCAGTCACCTCTAAGGAATAAGATGGAATGCCGCATAGTCTGTAATTATTTTTTTGCGGCAAAAATTGGTAAGAGAGTGGTACCCCAGATCGACTCCTAGGCAGGAAAGGAGCCCTAACACATATTACTATTACTACAGTCAATCATACAACCACTGCTGAACATAGGCCCAGGATCACTGCCTCACCACTGATCCAGTGGGTCTGGGCCAGTGGTGGAACAGTTGTTCTGAACTATAGCTTATGGCAATATATGGTCCCATATATTGGCCCAAAATACTGGCCTGAGCCACCTGGATCCATCGGCTACCTGCATGTTTCATCATGTCGTCGCTTCATCTAATGAGAGGTCGCCCTAAACTGCGCCTTTCAGTACGAGACGGCTACTCGAGAACCTTTCTTCCCTACCGCCTGGTGAATTTTAATTAATACGTTGTTAAATTTTAGGCTAACGTGTTTAATATCTAGGTTGTCATATCATTATCACCATTAAACATCAAATGGGATTATGATCAAAGTAGGACTATTATTGATTATGATTAAAAATTGGTAACATTTTATAGGAATGGCTTTCTGAATAATTTTTTTTATAGTATAAGGGTGAAAAACGAGCACACAGTCCACCTGATGGTAAGTGGTTGCTGTGGCCCATAGACATCTACATGTATCCTCGATTACGAATCAAAATGCAGATGCGTTATCACCCGTGAGGACTAAGATGCCTCGTTTCCAGTAAAAAGGGTCTCGGGTTCTCTACACTCACCATACGAAACACAGCAGCATTAAGCTGCTATTTTACGCTGGTATTCTGTGAGAGAGTGGTCCTTCCCCGGTCGAACCGACACATTCGTGCTACAACTATACCAGAGATATAGCTGCAGCATGGCTCTACCACGTATAATACAAATACAAAATTAAGGGGAATCTCCGACCAGTAATTGCTTTTTGCATAAAACACAAAGAGAAAAAAAATGTTTTTTTGATTGTAATGAATTCTACTCTTAAACTACTCAATCGATTTTAAAAGTTTCTACACCTATAGAAAGTTAGTTATAGAAAACTATCAGTGAGTAACATAAGCTCTATTTTATTTAAAAAAATTGGTTACCCTAAGGAAATTCAAATATTGTATGCCTAGGTATCAAAAATTTGCGTATAAAAGTCAGTTGCGTGCGCTGTGTAAAATATTGGTGGTAGAATAAAAAATGTACCAAACATTTAAAGAACTTGTCAATATCTAAAAAGAGTCCGCGAGACAATATGGCTAACTGATATAGTTGCAGATTTTGTGTTCTAAAATTTAATTAACATGTAGTAGAAACGAAAGATGATTACATTCGCATCAAAGTAAATCATAGTAAATCCCGCTATATACTAACACTGCACGACACAAATAGAGCGATAAAGCCATGACCACCCCACGCTATCCGTGGACTTCTACAACATCAGGGGACTTCACTCGAACCTTAACGTCGTCCACTACCATCGAGAGACGGCGAAGCCAGCCTTGCTCTTTTTGACTGAGACGCAGGTGTCCTCTCCGGCTGATACTTCGTACCTGTCCTAACCGGGGTACAAATTACTCACACAAAACGGGACGTATGGTCACTTTACCTATAACCCGGCGACGGCTCCGTGGCGCAGTTGGCATTTGCTGCGCTGGGGGCCGCGGGTTCAAATCCAGCATGGAACAAGTATTTGTAAGTCCTACAAATAATTGTTCCGGATCTGGATGTTTGTCCTTGTGCAATTTATGTTTGTAAACTGCCTCCACGACTCTCATTCTATATTATTCTCACTCTGCGAAACATCCTATTTATTTATTTATTCTTTATGGCACCAAATATTTGTACAAAAGGCGAGCTATCTATCTATTTACCTATAGTGAGTAGGTATCGTTTAAACTCACAATTTTCAATGCTTCATTTTTAATATATAATTAATTATAAAATTTCATAATTAGATAATATATGAGAATACATAATTTTAATATAATGCAACTAATATACCGAAAAAAAAAATTAAAATACATTTATCGTTGTACGCTGTGTGTATTTCCATAAAATAGTTTATTGATGTTGAAAAAATACTACTTTCATACAGTAGGTGGCGTCATACATATTTCTTACGCGATATATTCAATATTGTAGCGAGTCGGCGCGGCACACCAAATGCTCAAGGTCGTTCGCATGGAGTAGCCCCTTAATGAAAATGATAAACGTACATAAATATCAGCAAAATAAAATAAATACATAAAAAATACATAAATAAATAAAAACCCAACCAGATGGAAGCCCTCGGCAGGGGAGACCAAACGGCCGAGAGTTAGGGGGAAAGGGAAAGAAACCAGCGGACGATGCGGGCGGTATCGAGGAGCACCGCCTTTTCCATTTGAGCTTGGAGCGGTCCGTCACGGAGTCCTAGCCGACTCAGATGACCCAAGAGGCTGACTGGGATTAACCCGTTCGCAGAAACGACTACAGGTATAATTTTGGCCGGCAGTCCACCCCACATGTCGGTCACCTCGTGAGCCAGGTCCAGACATTTTGTTCGCTTATCTGTTTCGGCTTTCACGAGGTTCTCGTCGTACGGAATGGTAATGTCGACCAAAAATATCCTTGACTGTGCCCGGTCCATCAGCACAATATCAGGCTTATTCGCAAGAATGGGCCTATCTGTGACGATGGCCCGGTCTCAGTAGAGCCTGGCGCGGTCATTTTCGAGCACGGCTTCCGGTATGTACTTATAATAAGGCAGTTTGCGATCCACGAGACCATATTTCAGAGCGAGCTCCTGGTGTAGAATCCTGGCTACTAGGTTGTGCCTATGCAAGTACTCAGAGTTAGAAAGCGCCGAACAACCGGAGATGACATGCCTAAGTGATTCACCGGGATGGCTTGTCGTTCGACAAATGTCGACGGTGCCATCCCTTAGGATGTATCTCCGATAGTTGTTGGTCTTAATAACCTGATCCTATATTGCATAGACAAAACCTTCGGTTTCCCCGAGGAGGTCACCAAAACGTAGCCAGTGTAGGGAGGAATCTGTGTCTACGAAAGGTTCATGTAGAGCCTTGTAGAACCTCCCATGGAGCTCCTTCTCCTTCCATACGGTCTTCCGGTCGGAAATGCTCTGTACTGCCGGGTCTTGCCATTGCTCGTTGGCTAAGGATAGAGAGGTAAGTCCTTTATTACAAGAAATAACGTCCCTATAGAATGGATCATCCGCTCTCCTCAGAAAGTAATTACGGAGGCTGCACACTTCGCGATTATGCATGGTAAGCGCGCTTTAAAAGCCACGCTTTAAAAGACGTCATAATAGTGCGAACTTTTCTATCCAGAGCATTCAGCTTGGTCTGAGTCCAACTGGGTATGCCAAATGTATACATGAGAACTGGCATGATCCAACCGTTATATGCTTGTGTCTTATTAACGCCCGACAAAAACTGTTAAGCATTTTTGTCAAGCGTGCATAAAACACATCGCAAACTGACTGCCTCATGTCTGCCTAATCGATACCTATGTTCTGTGACATACCCAGGTATCGGTATGTTGCAGCTTCGGATAGGGTCTTTATGTTGATGGGCATAGACAAGTCTATGTCCTCAGATTTAGCAACCCTTCCCTTTTCGACATGGAGGACTGCATACTTATTCATCTCCAGCTCCATTCTAATAGAATTGCTAAAATCACAAGTGATGTTTAGCAATTCCATAAGATGAGAGCGACTGGAGGCGAATAATTTGAGATCATCCATATAGAAAAGGTGAGTCACTTTTGTACCTCATCTCCGAATCTGAAATCCCCTCCCGAAACCCTCCGGTAAGGTACTGAGAGGGTTCAGAGAGAGGCAGAACCAGATTGGACTCAAACGATCGCCCTGGAAGATACCCCTTCTTATCTTTATGTGGTTCTCCGCGGCCGTCATCCGCTCGCTTAGATGACAAAGGATCGTACTCCACTGCCCCATATACTACCCGAGGAAGTCTCGAATTGTACAGTTAAAAATTGTACAGCTCGAGGACCCTCTCAAGCCATGTATGAGACACCGAGTCGAATGCCTTTTTGTAGTCTATCCAGGCGGCGGAGAGGTTCCGACGGTTGCACGGTTACACCTTGCCAATGACGAGGAGTGGTTCCTTGGTTCCACGACCACCACCCCTACATCCATTCTCTTCTATATCCGGCTGGGACAAACTGATATTTGTCCCAGCAAACGCCATCCTAACGGTGCGCACAATTCTCGGCCTATTATTGCCCGATCTGAAGCTTATCAGCCTGCCGATGAGGGCTCGTGCTTCTGCGATACGGTCTTCAATCCTTCTTCTCCAGGCTGGGATGGCGCTACTTTCTCTAGTAACGCGTCCAGCCGTGGGAAGTTTGGCGCCAATAATACGGCAAACTGCCAGTGCGGTGCCAAAAAGAATTGAGTCCGTCTCGCAAAGATCCCGGCTGGCTTCCAAATAGGTCACCAGCATTGGGTTGAGAGCCCTCACGACAGCCCGATTCCGCTTGCTTAGGGGTATGCGGGGAAGTCGCGGTCGATTTTCGAGACGCGTACAGCGCGTTTCCACAATCGCCTCCTCCAATTTACTTCTCATCTGCTCTAGTTCTTGGGTGACCATTCCATCATCACCTGAATCAACCAAAACGGGAAGATCTATGGCGGCTTACACATATGGATGCTGGTCTACCTTAGGAGCCTCTCCAGCTATATCTGGTATATTCGATGAGGGAATAGCCTCATGCCGTAGTCGTTCGAGTTCAGCATCATCAAATATTTTCGAGCGTATGGTGTACCGAACTCGGTCTTCGGTTTTGCTCTGTGACGGGAACAGACGGTTCTAGCTCAGCAAAAAAGCGATGCATCCGAGACCAATAAGCTATCTCTCCAGTATCTTCCCCTTTCACCCTATAGTACGCCCTCAATGCGTTTATGTTCATATATTTTGTCCAACGCATGCGGCGTACTCCACCAGCGGCTGGTGCTGCTTGCCGAGTCCGAGAGTACCCTGCCAACACCAAGCCGTCTGGTGGGGATGATGGATGCAAGGTGCTGCTAGGTGGTCGTGCAGCACCTCACGCTCGGCTGGCGGCCTGCATGCTGTCGCGTCCAGCGTCAGCTCCAGACGCACCCCGGCGACCCCCAGGCAGCGACCCTAGGCGCGTTCTATTTTATCCATCATCCATAAATATGGGCGTCAATTAACGGGAGACGCCCAGGTCCAGCGCCGTTTAATAGTGTGGCCGTAAGCACAAACGGGCCTTTGCACCCTCAATACTGCCGAGGCACGGCGCTCACACCTCTTGGCAAGGCGCTGACTGACTGCGCGGACGTAGCAGTTTTGTCACTTAACTGTTACGTCAGCGGGCGATGGGGTCGTCACTTCCTTACGCTTTATTATTATTATTATTATTATGATTGATACGAGTAGGTTCGCGTTTGACCAGTATCTCGCCTGATGGTAAGCAATGATGCAATCGACGATGGAGCACGCTTGCCAAGAAGTAACCTATTCTCGTTATAAGCTATCAGGAAACACAGACTACGGCAGGGAATTTCACTGAATTTGGGAACCGCTGTTTTTATTTCTAGTCGTTGTTAGGAAGGCGTTGCTACCCGTCTGCTGATTTGTTCCCCTCTGTCGCCTCTTACGACACCCACGAGATGATATGAGGTATTGAATATTCTTACGCCACTAATACACTGTAACTACACGATCGACTCAGCTAGTCTATACTATATATATATATATAATATAATAAAGCGGAAGAGTTTTTTGTTTTTTTGTTTGTTTAAACGCGCTAATCTCGGGAACTACCAGTCCGATTTGAAAAATTATTTTTGTATATTATAGCCAGATTTATGTGGAATAGTATAGGCTATCTAACATTAAGCTATATCACTCAACTAGCCTAAAATATGGATATTTGTTAAGCAAGTCAGAAGAAAAAGCACTCCCGAAATGATTTATCCGCGTACGCTGGTGTTATTGTCAGGGATACGTAAATACAATGTTCTAGAAAAATATAGATCTTTACTCCATCTAAAAAAAAGTCCGTGATACCATATGTCTATTTCTTATACATAACCCATAATTAGGTATTTTATGACAAAAAAATATTGAAAATTAATAAAGTGATTTATGAGCGTTATTATTAGGCATGGCTTATTTATCCTTATGAACGAAAAATACTTCATCATCAAGACAATTTTATGAAGATAAACTTTGTTCTTTATACCATGTTATTTGGACGCATAGTTTAAGAGATAATGTAAAATTAAAATAATTCAATACTTGGCTGGGCGCGCGAACGACATATAACCTTAGCCGCCCGGTGAGAACTGCGAGAACTGCTCAACCGGGAGGGGGAGGGAAAGTGGATAAAACTTAACTTCGCTCTACATTATACATAATATGCCGACAGATAAAAGTACTCCATTAACTATACCAATTTTTCCATCCATTGCTATCAAATAAAATATTTTCAACAGTGGTAGAGCCACGCGGCAGCTTTTGCTGTCGCACGGATGGGCCGCCTCGAACCGGGGTGGTACCACGACCTCACAGAATACCAGCGTGAAGTAGAGATTTATCTCTGCGTTTCGCTTGGTGAGTGCAGGTGGCCGGAGGCCCTTTTTACTGGAAATGTGGCATTCCATCTTAGTCCTCACGGGTGACAACGCATCTGCATTTTGAATCGCAAACGAGGATAGATGTAGATGTCTATGGGCCGCAGCAACTACTTACCATCAGGTGGACTGTGTGCTCGTTTGTCATCCTTATCCTATAAAAAAAAATTATAAAATGCTTGAGCTAGGTCATGTCGCGCACCTCCAACACGTGATGACGCGGGTGAAACCGCGGGGCGCATCTAGTATTAAATAAAATGAAATGAATAAAATAACACTAAAATTAAGTTATCGGTATGAAATTTAAAATTTTCATTCAGATTCATAACGAATGCATTGTCTATTTGAGAACCAATTGTAAACAGTATAATGAAACAAATCTGGGATCTCATGTTGTATATAGGCGTATGCATGTATGCATCGGTGTGCGTGTGTGAGTATGTGTGAGCGTCTGTGTGCGTCTGCGCGTGTGTATTACTTATTACATTTAATCTTACTATCACTTTACGGAAATATTCTGCATAATCTGTTATGGTTGGCCACCTTTTGGTCTCATTGTAAATTCGAATTTTATTTATCAGTTTATAAGACCGTAAATATAAGACATGAGAAAAGTAATATGTAAATTTCCAAAATCATAAATTGTAGAAAACGTTGAAGAACCTGTCTTCTAAAGGACTTAGAAAAGAGGATCGGCAATGCTGCGCAAGGGTGAAATCCAACAATCACTTCTCAGTGGACTGTGGAAGTGCCCACAAGGGACTTTTTATGGGAATAGCTGTGCTCGCTGGCACTATAGTCAGTTTAATGTTATTTAACGGACTATTTCAAAAAGACAAGCATATAGAACTAGCTTTACTACAGGTAAGAATTCGAAAATCTTAAACATATCTAGTAAATATCTCCTACAGTATCTAATTTCTTAGACCTATAAAATAATTTCAATTTTTCATAGATTAATATATGGGAGACAGTTCTGTTTGTCCTGATGACAATCGGTTCAGGAGCGTGTATCCAAAGAATGCGTCTACTTTCGCTACGTCAAGCTACAACTGCTATGCCGTTAGAACATGCATTGCTTCTTGTCACACAATGTGGTGTCTATCTCTATTATTTGTTCCAAATAATTGGAGCTGGGTTTTTTTTGCAACGATACCCTGAAGGCCGTAGGGCAACGAGGTTAGTGGAATTGTAGTTATTTTTATTAGTAGTCTTAGCTTAATTTCAACACCGCCTTTACGACAACGTTCACCATATTAAACCTACGCTTAAACTAAAACAAATATTATGTTTTTAATTAAACACTGTTTCAAATCACTTCGTCGCTAAATCTAGCAGATAGGTAGTAGGTATAGTTCTGCACAAAGTTTAGGTATGCGACTATCAATTCTACAAACTGTCAACTCATTGCAGGTTAAGGCTATTTAGCGATCCATTAGTCAATAAATAGTTAACTCACAAAAGTTAAAAAAGCAGAATGTTCAAATAGTATACAAACATTTGGAAAACCCAAAAGTGCACGCCTCATGAGCGTTTCATTTAATGTAAATGAAAAAAATAAAAATTGTGACGTTAATAATACAAGAAAAAAAAAACAGAGAATCTGATCGACTTTCATTAATAACTTTTAAACGGTGTTGAGTTCAATAACAAAAATTAGAAAGGATCCTCCTAAGACTATATTGAATCTTATTACTATATATCTCAATATGTTGCTTATATTTCTATTAAGCGACAAGACTCACCGACGCACAGACCAACGGACAGCAGTCCATATATTTTTTCAATTACATTTTTTTTATGTAATCTAAAGTGAATCAATTAGAAAATAAACTAATCTTATAATTCAATGTCTGTAGACGTTCATAATAATATGGCTTTGATGTCTAGCTAAAAGTATAAGAACGATTTTATGTAAAGAAATTGAGGTATGCCTCACGTGACCATACGTCCCGCTTTGGGCGGGACAGCCCCGCTTTCAGGCTGTCTGTCCTGCTGTCCCCAGCGAAGACAAAATGGTCCCGCTTTTGCAAAAAGACCTTACTTCATTTTTCTACATCTGCAGTGTTCGTGTCGAATCTTGGAAAGAGTTTTGTGATTCAACTGACACAGAGTATCACAAACTGCTGGTTTACAGTAAAACAAGGTGGTTTACGTTAATGTCCGCGCTTGAGAAAGTTCTAAAAATGTTTCAGCCTTTAATAAGCTATTTTCTAAGTATCGATAAATTCCCAAATATTTTAAAAATGTTTTCGAAATTCCCAGATCAGAGTTGTAGTTATATTTCTTGTACGCAGAAGCAGCGACATTACATGAAGCTGTGTGAAAAATTGAGGGGCGAAACATCTCTGCAATAGAGTCTGCGAAGGAAATTAATCGTCTCTGAGATAACCTGGCACTCAAAGAGAGCACGATTTTCCTTCATCACACCGTCCGTAGCCTACTTGTAAAATTACAAGGAACTGAAATTGCTGTTGACCAGCAGAATATTAAATACAAGCAGTGGTGTAAATTCAACATAGAACTATAAATGTTTCAAAGGGCAAATTGAACAAAAGCACCTACTTGGGGTGACGTACAAAAAGTAATGGATTTGCTGATCACGCAAGGGCTTATTAGCAGCAGCTAAGATACGAAAGTCTTTGACGAGTTTTCGCTTATTTCCAACTTTGCGATCGATGAAAAAATCACTGGCTGGAATAATGAGAATATTGCGCTGAAGAACGTAGAGTTGTATTATTCGAGCACTTCCGTGCCAACTATCTTCACTTAACGAACTTTTGTACAATTATTGAGTACATGATGTGTCTGCCAGGAAGTAATGCGCCGGTAGAAAGTGAACAAAATATGGACTAGTGATAAAACTCAGTTAAGTGTCACAGTAATGAAAGCCATTTAATAAATATAAATAAATCCTGTACTGAGCTCCATATGTACCCCGCTTGCTTAATGCAACCCGCTTTGACAAAAATAATAAATGGTCACGTTAGGTATGACATATATCGAGAGACAAGTGTACTCGCCCATTAGTAAAAGGATTCTACTGAATAGTTGCAAACTTAAATTGATTACCTTTCAGCTGATATAATCGAGTTGTTGCTAGTTCTCGAGTGGCAGCTTCGTACCAGTAAGCGAAGTGTAGAGCGGCCCACTACTAGATGGAGTGACGACCTGGTAAGACATGCAGGAAGTCGATGGATGCAGGTGGCTAAGGACCGTGCTTTATGGCATCTCTTGGGGGAGGCCTATGTTTAGTAGTGGACTTGTGAAGGGCTGTAATGATGATGATGATGATGATGATATAATTACATTGTAATAATCCTATAAAAAAGTTGATTTCAAAATCTATTTATTAGTAACAATCTATACAAAAATCCTTTTTTATAGATTGGAGCCATGGTAGTTCAGGGAGACGTGGTAGCTCAGGTTAGCACTCGCTGTAAATTTCACAGTACGCGAGCAACCCGGGTTCGATCCTCGCTGACACCTATTAAATTATTAATTGCAATTTTAAGTGCCGATCTACCCCATGTGCTCGGCGGTAAAGGAAAACATCGTGAGGAAACCTGTATGTCTGAGAAATAACAAAACAAAATTTCGAAGACATGTGAAGTTCGCCAACACGCATTGGGGCCGCGTGGCGAACATTTCCTTGCCCTAAAACCCTGGACACAGGCCTCCCCTCAGAAATAAGGGGAGGCCCGTGCCCAGCAGTGGGACGTATATAGGCTGTAACTTTAAACAAAACTTAATATATTAGTAACAATTTATACAATGACCCCGGGTGGAAGTGAACGTCCAGCGTCAGCTTGCTAGGTAGCGGATACTTTCCACAAAATCATCCTTTAGGTAAAAAAAATAAGTTTATTTAATTGGTCCAAGGCACAACTTCACCATCATGTTCATTATTTTCAGTGATGTAAGAAGGTATCGATATATCTAACTATCCCGTATAAACTTGTACTACTTTATCGTTGTTTCCGCCACTTTGTTACATAGTTTCGTTATTAGTTAGAAACTCTTTTTTGGGATGTGTTGAGATGAATTAGAAGTTACTGGAAAAAAAATACCGATGTGACCCGTCTCCGATCTAATTTATAAAGGAAAGACAATTGATGACAAAATACTTTACGGATCTATTTTTAAAAAATTCTACTTTACATTTCTCAAGTAAAAGTTTTTCGCCAATGATTGAATTGTATATGAGGTTTTGAATTAGATGTATTCTTCTCAGAATTGTATTATTTTATACAGAAACTGAGATATTTAATCGCCAATGTATTTAATCGTATCTCTACGAGGGGCGTTCAATGTATTCTCGGTTTGGGTATGTTAAAAAAAAAAGAAAAAATTATGAGATATTTTCTATTGCACGCCTCATAACGCAAAGCGTTGGCCACCATTTTTTCATGGAGTTTTTCCTTGTTTAGTGACGAATTAAATCAACGCACAATATTCGATTTTTTTCAACATTGTCGAGTCAGTCATTCCCGTCCCGTCGTCTATGACTGAAGGTTACATATTAAGAAGTAATGAAGTTATCAAGACTAAATTTCATATTTATACCCTCAAGTAGTGTCGTTAGCTAATGATTTTTTTAATTATCCACATTATTAGCAAATCACCTTAATACCAAGAATACATTGAACGCCCTTCGGACATAGTATAAAACGAAGTCTCTTCCCACCGTCAGTACGCTTAGATCTTTTAAACGACACAATAAATTTTAGTACGGTTTACATCAATAGATAGAATAATTTAAGAGAAAGGTTTGTATGTATAATAAATGTATATGTTGTCGAGATCCGCGCGAAGCCGGGCTGAATCGATAGTTATTCATAAAATAATATTACACCATTAGGACCATTCTTATATACCTAACAAAAAAAATTTTAAAAAATAAAAACAAGATTATCAATAAAACAAAATGTCGTTGCGACTTTAAGACCTCTTATGTGTCACTTTAGGCAAAATCACTTTTATACACCAGTCTTTTTCACAATTTGAAGCTCTATCGAATGCCAAAACTCTCATGTAATAATATTTAATATTATACTATAATACGACTAAGCAATATCAGAAATTAAACAAACTTGTTTGCTTATATTTTCTATTCATTTTATTATTAGTGGCATAAAAATAATTGGGAATTAATATAAAATGAAAGTTCGTATAGTTCTGCTTACATTATACACTGCGTCATGAGTGACGTGATAATTATTGTTGTTGCCCTTGAGGAAGATGACTACGCCTGCCGTAATATATGTACAGTCATGCAAACCAGTACGGAGGGTAGAACATTAACTTTTCTTATTTTAAGACTATTATCACAACTCGAAATGTATTTTTGTTTGTCACATTTAAATTTGGATTTGTATTAGCTATTTACTTAAATATATAACGTTATAGTGAGGTGGTAAGATCCATGTTTTTGTTTGTCACATTTAAATTTGGATTTGTATTAGCTATTTACTTAAATATATAACGTTATAGTGAGGTGGTAAGATCCATGTTTTTGTTTGTCACATTTAAATTTGGATTTGTATTAGCTATTTACTTAAATATATAACGTTATAGTGAGGTGGTAAGATCCATGTCTTTGCTTTATTATAAGATGTTATTTGTAACTTGTTCATAAATAAATAAATAAAATAAAAACATATTTAAATGTATTTTGTCAGCATTATAATATGAAAGGAGCCAAAAGATTACTACGTCGCCGTAACGATTGACCTATTCATTCGCGTTATTGAGAAAAAGCAAATCTTATTGATACATGAGTAGGTACAATTATACAAAATACATGAGTACAATTATACAAAATACATGAGTACAATTATACAAAATACATGAGTACAATTATACAAAATACATGAGTACAATTATACAAAATACATGAGTACAATTATACAAAAACAAAATTACTATTTTAACAGGATCATATCTCCGCTATGTGCGGTGATACAAAGCTCTTGCCAAACGTTACTGGTATTAGACGGATGGTCGAGACGATCAGCGCCAGGACATGGAAGAAGACCAGGACGACAATTAGTAACTTTTCTCCTCGTTGGCAACTTCGCATTGTGGCTACTTAATCGTGTGAAGAACGCCCGAGCAGAATATCATCCTCTACAGGTACCGTTACATTACTATTACTATTATATTCTAACTGCCTCGTTTGTCGAATTGTCGTAACTCGTAAACCCGGGGTTTAAATCCCGGATTAGGCTAAAATCAATGTGTTTTTCTATCAAGCAATTCTCAGTAACAGCCTGGAATCAGGAAGTTGGTGGTGTTAATATTCTTTTATCTTATTTCTATTACAAAACTACTAAAAACTGCTGTGGTGTAGGTACTATGACAAAGCAATATAACTGGAATATTGAATGATATCATCACTCAAAGTGGACTCCATATAAGGAGTAGAAATAATATCTATTTAGTTCAGTAATATCATATTATATTAATAGAAGAAGATACCATTCATGTGGCTCTACCTGGAACCACGAACCACGTAACACAAACCCTACCCCCTACATATGTACCTACGTCACAATTACTATACTATATAAGTCTCCTCCAAATCAATAAAGAGAGAGTTATTAAACTGCATCAATGAGTCTTAATTTATTGCATTGTCCAAACATTACACTGATTAAACAGTTTGACTATAACATGTAGTATCTGATGAGACTCTCATTATCGTATCGTAACATGTTTAATTAAATTTAAGAGATAAGCTAAGTTATGAGCATTTCAATGTTTTACAGATGGAGTTTTTTGGAGTATGGGCCTGGACACTTATAACACACGTGTCGGTGCCACTGCTCGTTTGCTACAGGTTTCAAGCAACAGTGTGTTTTTACGAGATTTGGAAGAACTCGTACAAAAGAAAAGGTGTCATAAATGATCGCGTAAACGAGTTTGAATTAAAAAATCATGTGGCATAATTATTATATATTATTATTCAAATCAAAAAGCAAAAAAAAAAATGGTTGTCGAACTTCATTTTATCCGATAGGTAAACAAATATTTATTTAATGTGCTGTCCAGAGATACAATTCCAAATTAAACTTATTATAATAAATAAAAAAATTCAAAAATGATTTTTTGTAAATAACAACAGTTTTCTCTTGCTGTGGTTCAAATATGAATACAAGTTAAAATTTTTACAAATTACAAATTTTTTATAAATTAATAAGTAATATATTATTATATTTGTAAATATATTATTATATTTATATTCTCTTCTGTTATGTTGTATAGTAAAATATAGTTTATTTTATATCAATAGCATTTTATTATAATCTACCGCCATATTACTTGACGGCTCTGTATCACAGTGGAAAAGCGTTGAGTTCGAAGGTGTGTATATTCATAAATGGATGTTGTTTCTGATTAACAACTTTATCTATCATCGATTAAGAATCAAGAGCAGACGCGTTTTAATCCCCGAGACCTAAAATAGTAACCTTTGTTAACAATATAAATGGTCGCCAGCTCTCGTTATCGTCACTCATATTAGTCTGTAATCGTCACCATATGAAACACAGCAACAGCTACTGCTTCGGAAAAAATCTCTATCCTAGAAAGAACCAGTAAAAAAGCCAGCGGGACTTTTTTTTAAATATTAATTTAAATACCTACATATAAATAAAATTAGTGTCTGTTAATAATAACGAAATAACTGGTTTCTATTAATTGCATTATATGTCATAACATGAATAAAAAAAATTGCAACTACATATTTTCTGGGTCTTTATTGTAAAAGCGTATAAATTTCCCCATGAAGGAATTACCAACTCTTGGGAGTAGAGCAACTATATTGTTATTAGTTTATGTTCGTTCCTAGAATTGACAGAATGTACATCACAATTTTAACAACTATTTTTGTTTTCGTGCACATACATTAAACTAACCTAAGTAAGTATACTAGGCCACTGCCTGGCGGCGGTGGCTACCGGCGGTTTAAGAATAACCAATTGCCCATATCAACCCGTGGGTGTCGTAAGAGTGTCGTGAAAGTAAATACTTTACTAATATAACTTTAAATTTTTAAGTTTTTGTCTGTCTGTCTGTCCGTCTGTCTGTCTGTTTGTTCCGGCGAATCTCCGAAACGGCTGCACTGATTTTGACGGGACTTGCACTGGCAGGTAGCTGGTGGTATAAGGCGAAACTTAGGCTACTTTTATTTTAGAAAAAGAATTAGGGTTCCGCGCAAAAAAAATTAAAACTCCAAATAACACGCGGACGAAGTCGCGGGGAACAGCTAGTAACGACTAAAAATAAAAATAAAAACTGCGGTTGCCAACCCGTTTGCCCACTGTAATAAATATCTCCCCTGTGCGGCAATCCATTGGTGAGGCCTATGTTCATCAGTGGACTTTAATAAGCTATAACGGTAACAGAAAATATACTCAGAAGCCCAAAAATGTACCTGTATGTTTCTTAAAATTTTTCTCAAGTCTTTTTCGGACTTAGGTTATAAATTGCTCTTATGGCTGCTCCAAAACTACAATAGTTTAAATATCAGCCGTATAAGCATTACCTACCCCATAGAAATATACTAGCTAGTCTATACATCTATACAAATAAATAAAAATGAAGTGTCTGTTTGTAATGTCAAAATAACAGGTTTTTACTAAATACATATGAAAGTATATACGATACTACTACAAAAACACAATTTTAAAAATTTTGTCTGTCTGTCTGTTTGTTCCAGCTAATCTCCGAAATGGCTGAACCGATTTTAACGGGACTTTCACTGGCAGGTAACTGGTGGTATAAGGAGTAAATTAGGCTACTTTTATTTTAGAAAAATAATATGGGTTATGCGCAAAAAAAAAAACCATGAAATCCAATCGTAATAAATTAAACGCGGGCGAAGTCGCGGGGAAAGCTAGTTTAAAATATATGGATGTCCCACTGAAGCTTTGCTACGTAGTACTATTATTTATTCTGTGGCTTCGCGTCAACTGTAATTCCGAGAAAAACAATTAATTCGTCATTGTTGTAAAATATAAAAACACGGTCCGAACGTTTGCCTGACTCGTTTTTTCCGTATTATACAACTAGCGCCATCTATTAAAACTAGTTTTAACTACAGTGAGTTCTACACGATTGGTTTAGATGTGATGTCAGTGGATTTGGCGGAGTATACGTGGTACAAAATAAGATGGCTATATTATTCTCACCTTCTTTCTTTTAAAAGGTTGTTGGCTTTTTTCTATTCAATAGAGACCTCTATTGATGTGCTATTAGCGAAACAAAAAAAAACGTCGACTTTTTTTGCACCCAGAAGTAATTGAAAAGGGCTACCCCCGGAAAACGAGGAAGGAGGTGGTGAATGCTCTAAGCATACCACGACAGCCGGCTGCCATGGTTATCTGGGACTCACTGCGACTAACCTAACCTAAGTGCCTACCCACTAAACACCGCCTGTGAGACCTTATGAGGCCTTTCTACCGAATCGGAAGCGACCCCCTTTTGGGAGAAGAGGGCGCAGGCGGCGAGGAGCCGCTGAGAGGGAGCCTAACTAAAGCAAATTAAGAAGAGTCGGCCTGAGCCGCCAGGAGGCAGTTCACGATAAATTAATTTAGTCTATGACTTACTAAAATAAGAGTTTTTGATTAATCCTTTTCCTATAATACTTACCAATGAACGTTAATAGAAGCTTCATCTGACATCTTACAACAAAACGTAAGGTACGTGAGGGTAATATGGTCACCTTAAGCTTTGCCGCCCTATAAAACTAAAACTGGAGGAGGGGGACAGAGACAAATACACAATCGTATACTATGTATACTATAACTAATATATTAAGAACTTTTGACTCTTTATTATTTAAATGACTGATGAAGAACTATCGTATAACAGAGTCGTCTATGCAAACAAGGCTACCACCAACTACTCGACTATAGACTCACGTACTATAGTCGAAAAATGTGGAATTTTGCACTACCGTGGTATAATAAATTATGTCGTTAGGTATTATGGATTTCACAGAATTAACTATAAACCTGTAACCAAGTATGCCTTTGAAATATTTTTTGTATGGTTGTCTAATGTAATAAAAAACATCGGTTTTGCTACTGCTGCCTACCTTGTGTTTCATTCCCCTCTGTCGGCTTTTATGATACTCACGGGAAGTTATGCGGTCTTTGAACTTCTAAATTACTATAAGGTAGTTGATTCTCTTATACCGCCCCTACACGGCATTATCAAGATCCTGCCTTCACTTCATGATTTCGAAATTATGGATGAATTTCTTTTCCACCAATGAGCATATAAAATTGGGATCCAATTCACTTATGTACCGTCTAAATTTATATATCATAAAAATATTAGCTTTTAAAGTTTGAGACAAGAATATTTGCAATGTAAAATAATCAATATCACTTGATTTCGAAAACGATTGACATGATCGCTTCATAAAGCAACACGGGCCGCCGATGTACCGGTCGGGAGGAGCCATACGCAGTCGTTCCGCTATGCCAAAGTTAAAGTCCATTTATGACACGGCGACCCATGTTTACAATAAAACTAGTTGCAACGGCACAACTTACTAGACTAAATTTAGTTGCGCCACTGAATAGACCTCCTACAAAAATGCCAAATTGTTTAGTTTTTTGCTGCAATAAGAGATCGAACACGTCAAATTTACAAAAGGATGGCGTTCGTTACCTTTCATATGTAAGCAATTCTTTATAATATTATTACTATTTATTTCTTTTTAATCTTAAAAATTACGATAATAACAGTCCATAATGCCATGATAACGGTCGTGTTGTTTCGGATTTCTTTACCACCACAGGTAACTCGCCCTCGACAAAGAAAATATACACTACGCGAAAAGAAACGATACTTAAGCATGTGTGCACGTAAAATCGCTTGCGGCTATGTGTGAGTGTCTGGATGTGTGCGGGGGCCTTGAGAGGCGCGCGGAGCGTGGTACGGGCCGTCGCCGACTACCCTGGCCGAGGGCTAGTACGTATACGTAGTAGTTCACGTCTCGTCCCTCTAATATCACGCACCGCACGCAAGCACAGACTGACTGCGCTTTAAGGCGGCTCTTCACGTTGGCCAACATACTGGCGAATGTGTTGGCCAACAACGATGGCCATCGTGTAGAGCAGGTGTTTAACTCTTTTGGGAGAAGAGGGCGCAGGCGGCTACAAAGAGCCGCTGAGGAAGAGCCTACTTTGGCAAATTTAAGAAGAATCGGCCTGAGCCGCCAGGAGGCAGTTCAGGTCGGTTGAAATTTTATTTAGCGGGTCCGAGAGAAAGTTTCTCGGCCTGCGGACTCGATAGCGAGGTGGGGCTGCATAAGTAGCTACCTCACGAATAAAATGATTGGAATGCGACTCTGAGGCTTTGAAGAAGTTCTCAGAGAGTTTTTTTAGGAATTGTTGGATTGTAGGGAGCTCTAAGTCCCGATGAAGGTCGGCATTACGGACGTACCAAGGTGCGTTCGCAGCTCGACGATAGAAAAGGTTTTGAACTACTTGGAGTTCATTAATAATTTTAGGGTCCCGCGTAGGACATGACTGGTCGTATACAGACCTTATAAATGGTAAGTTTGTTTCTGAGGGACATTTTAGTGTGTCGGCCCAACATACTATTGAGCCTACTCAGGTAAAAACGTGTGTGACGGGTTGCTCTTTTGACATGCGGCCTGAAAGTGAGCCTTGTGTCAAGGGTGACGCCTAAATATTTGGCAAACGTATGCCAGGGGACAGGGGTATTGGTGGAGTGTTTTTGAGACGGCGTCGTTTATAATCGAAGTGAACGGCGGAGCTCTTCTCCGGGTTCACATCGATGCGCCATTTTTGGAACCAAGATCCTAGGTCATCAACTGACTTTTGGATCTTCTTCCGTATGAAAGGTAGCGAGAAACCTTTACAGTATAGGGCAGTGTCGTCTGCGAAGTAGATATGAGCGCCGCGCCGGCGTGCCGTCGTCGCCGTGAGTCACGCGGCGTGCCATCGCGACGAGTCGCAACTTCCTTTCCCGCTCACACGCGCGGCCCGACCGCATTAGTTCGCCTTGTCGCCTTGCCACGCTCGTCACTCACTCAGTCGGGTTGAATATTTCACCGAGTGAACGTGTATTGTGGTGTGGTGTTAACAATGGCGGCAACTTCGACTGTTGCACGTACCACGACCTCACAGAATACTGGCGTGAAGTGTACTATATACTACACCGGGAGGGATACCAGCACCCCTGGTATTGGAGAATCCGTTGCTGAGCATCCACGACCAAGCTACTCCACTCCTGAGGAGGGACTTACCACTTCTGGGTGCACAGGCTGCCCCGCGCACTCTGGGGGGTAGGGGTAAAATTCCGCTCAAGACAATAACTGCTCGGGGCAAGCTGAGCAACAAGCCCAAGATGACCCCAGGACGTGACTTTTTGCAACATCAGGGGACTTCACTCGAACCTAAATGCCGTCTACTATCATCTCGAGACGGCGAAGCCGGCCTTGCTCTTTCTGACCGAGACGCAGGTGTCCTCTCCGGCTGATACTCCGTATCTCTCCTACCCTGGGTACAAATTGGAACACTCCTTTGTGCCTCGGGCTGTAGTTTGCATATACATCAAAGAGGATATCTGTTCTCGACGCCTCGGCAGTCTTGAAGGACCTGTCCATCCTTTCGCTACGCGTAGACAGCGTCGAAGTTTATGGGTGCCTCTATAGATCCCATAGCGGTAATGCCGAAACAGACCGATTGATCGACCACTTCCAAATGGCTACAGATTCTTTGCTACAGCAGACCCCATCCGCAGAGATCGTGATCCTCGGCGATTCTAACGCCCACCACACCGAATGACTCAGTTCACGTTTTACCGATCATGCGGGGAGATCTGTTCATGATTTTGCCTTGGGATATGGTCTGACACAACTGGTAACTCCGTCTACGCGGATTCCAGATGTGGAAGATCATGCAGCTTCCCTGTTGGACCTTCTGCTGACCTCTCATTCAGATAGATATTATCGTCTCCGTTCACTCCCCTCTTGGCTCCTCAGACTATTGTCTAGTCCGGAGTGTAATACCACTCACACTAACATCGCGATTGCATTCTGCAGGCTGCCTAAAAAAAGGCGACCACTCAGGCTTATCTAGCTATGCCTATCGCTATCACCTCCTTGTTCTCCAAAATAATGGAATCCATAAAAACTGCCAGCTCATGCGGTATCTTGAGAATCACCAGCTGATTAGTGATCGCCAATACGGTTTTTGTCGAGGTCGATCAACTGGTGACCTTCTTGTATACCTGACTCACAGATGGGCTTTTTACTGGAAATGAGGCATTCCATCTTAGTCCTCACGGGTGACAACGCATCTACATTTTGATTTGTAACAGAGGATAGATGTAGATGTCTATGGGCCGCAGCAACCACTTACCATCAGGTGGACTGTGTGCTCGTTTGTCACCCTTATCCTATAAAAAAATGGACGGAGGCATAAGAGTCCAAGGAGGACGCATTGGCCGTTAGTTTGGACATTGCGAAGGTCTTTGATTGGGTTTGACACAAAGCGCTTCTTTCGAAGCTCCCTTTCTATGGGCTTCCTGAGAAATTGTGCAATTGAATCAACAGCTTTCTTGCAGATCGGAGCATCTCTTCAGTTTCAAGGCACTCACCTCGTTGCCTCAGCCGGTATCGGAATCTTCGGCGTCGACATATCGAGTGACGTGCAAGTTTCGTGGTCACTTGGAAGAGAAGGCCAAACTGGTCTCTAAAAAGCTTTGAGTGCTCAGCAGAGCGAGACAGTATTTCATGCCGGCACACCGCCTGCAACTTTACAAGACGCAGGTTCGGCCTCACATGGAATACTGTTGCCATCACTGGTCTGGGTCTCCCCAGGGTTTTATTAAAAATATAAAGCTGTTTTTGGTAACAACAATAAGGTTTTCTTTAAGTTTTTTTTTTTAAGAAATCTCTGCCACGCCACGCCGCCGCCGTGGAATTGGCCTTCGGCGCTTATATCTACTGCGAAGAGGGAGAGCTGAACACCATTCGACGGGATGGGAATGTCGTTGGTGAACAGGATGTACAGGAGAGGAGCAAGTACTGAGCCCTGAGGGACACCAGCTTTGATGGGGCGCTAAAAAGAGAGCGTGCCTTCGTGTCTAAAACGAAAGGTACGATGCTGCAGATAAGAGGCCACGAGAGGTACTAGACGATCGGGGAGACCTATTTTATATAATTTGTAGATCAGGCCTTCATGCCAGACTCTATCGAATGCTTTGGCAATGTCGAAAAAGACCGCGATGGTCTTATGACGATGAGGATAAAAACCGCTGAGCCTAAAACCTGCATCGAAAAAGCCAAAAATATATAAGAGTAAGTAATTTTAAAGGGTAGTTGGTAATACTGATTATTGCGTACTGAAATACTAAGTGTTGGTTAATTATTTAAACCGCGGCGCCCACCTAAGCTACATGATTTCGACATGGCTTGTAGCATGATTCTGACGATAATCTGACGTGACCACGGGTGACACTGCTTGCGCCAACCTGTGCAACAATAGCATATCGCAGAATTCAGTTTGAGCCAAAATGTCGTCTGAAGAAGATAAACATGCCCTTGCTATGCTACAGATTTCAAAATTTCCAAGTGCCAGCAAAAGATTTCGGGTACATGCTTTGAGGAAAAAATTGAAAAGTGGTGGTACTTTCAATGCTATGAAGGAATTAGAATTATATTTTGCATAGGCAAGTCACTATAAGTTGCAAGAAGTATCTTGCGAATTCCTGTTAATGTAATCGGGTCTACAACAATCATATTGTATACATGGCCTTTCATGAAAAGAAAAAAAGCTAGGTCGTCTTTCATTTTGTATAGACAAGTCACTGCAAGTTACGTGTTACGCGCCACTTCAATGCGTCACTAGTAGCAAGCTGAATGGCACGTCAGGTCATGCAGCATCACGCCACGCTAATAGGCGCTACTACATACTATATCTTTGAATGTTGAGGCGAGTGACAAGTTACGTTGACGCGTAACTTGTCACTCACGCGTCAGATCACGCGTTACGTTACTTAGGTGGGCGCCGCGCTTAAGATTACCATTAACTGTTGCGCATATTTTGTTTTGATTTAAAATTGATCATATCTTTCACTACCTAAATACATAAGTTTACATTATATAACATATACCTACTATGTGTCTTCTTTGGCACAAGTCTAATATTCCATTTCGGTTCGGAATCAACCCTAGCAGAGAGTGTCACCGTTGTGCCCTCGTACAATATGCGGTTCGGTCATATACTAGGGCTATTAGGGTTATTTAGGGCTGTCAGGTCTATACTGGCGTATAGACCTGACAGCCCTAAAACGCGTGAATAATTTTGATTTTGTTATTGTGTGCGTTAGCTATTGATGTACAAGTTACTTACAAGAACTATCGAAAGATGATTGTTAAGGAAGCGGTAAAAAGATTTAAAATAATAGTTTAGTGCACGAAATTGAATAACTACAAAAATTAACTCAATTCCCTAAGAATCAGATCTGAAAGTTGTATTTTCGAGCTATGATATTTGGAGAAAATTATTTACTGCCATGGACAGCTTCCCAGGAATTTCTTTTTTGACATATTGTTAATATAAATAAGGTAGATACTGCACTTAGTAGTATAGTATACCTATTTATATTTTATATATTTTATAAAATTATTTGATGGGGAAATAAAAAACGGGGACACGGAATACATAATGACTGCCTTATTTTTCATATAAGTATTACTTCTGATAATTGCAATAATTAATAATTAAATACATTATAGTAGAAGATTATTTTATCATTCGACTTAAATATATGAATGTAAACTTAATAATTTAAGTAAGAAAACTTGTAGGAATCAGTTAAATAAGATTGCTCTGTTTAGGCCGGCTATATACATACGGAATTCCGTTTCGAGATTCCGTTTCGGAATCCCGAATCGGGATTCCGTGAATACATCACACACACACGTTTTTTTTCGTTCGGAATAACAAGGGTCAGTTGAGAGACGATAGCCATTGAGTCTAGACATTCTGCCAGCGAATAATGACGACAATTTTCTAATTGCAAATTCCATTGTTGCTGTATCATTCTTACTAGGTGCATCCCCTTATCACCCTAAGCTTGCAATATAGTCAATACTATGTAAAAAGATCTATATATCCAGAGATATTTTTTAAATATTTATGTATGTAAATTCTATCGACGAATTATTAAATAAAATAAGATGAAAGGTTACGAAAAGCTATACACCTACAAGATTAAATGTATAAACATACATAAATACACCTACTCGCTTCGGTCGTGCGACGAACACTGAGCGCATTCCGTACGGAATTTACGTATGTGTGTTGCGACTCGTACAAAATCTATGGAAGACGTGCGTTCGCAGCGGCTTTTTTCCGTTCGGGATCCCGAACGCACAGGCGGTCATACGGAATCTCGAATCGGAGAAATTCCGTACGGAAAAATAACGTACGTGTGTGGCGGGTCATAGATTTTATATGGACTTGCTGCGTTCGGAATCCGGAATCGGAATATCGAAACGGAATTCCGTATGTATGTGGCGGGCCTTAAAGGCCAACATATTTATGAGGCTTCATCATGCTTTATATTTATATTTTTTATCTGTTCCTGAAAAGTATAAAGTAATAATAAGAGTTTTGGCGGGAAATTGACCGGCGGCGGTTTGCTGCTCCTGTATTATTGTTTAAATAATGGTTTGAAGTGGACTTTGATATGTAAAAGTGTTGCGATTTTGTGTATTAAGTGTCTACGCATGTGAACTATTAGTGGAAACAGTGAAACAAGTGCTCTGATGGTGATGGATTCTCAAGATAAGCTGTTTGTTTGCATAGGCACCTTTAGATACCATCGCCAACTATCAGCTGTCTGCTGGATCAAGTTGCCGCCAAAATCTCCCAAGAACTGCACAATGTGACGCATCAACATATTGTGAAGCAGTATACTATGAAGGAGTGGGGAAATTACAATAAACCGAATAAAAATACTTAAGACTTGGCCTAAAGGTCTAGATACCAGGCCATAAACTCCAAAAAAAAAGTAATAATAAACTTATTATCATTTTAACTGCATGAATTTTAAAAACGTAATTATCTTAACAGAGTAAAGTGCACAAAGTGTCTGATTCACTGTCTACTCTCTCAATCTCGGTATGTTAAGAAAATGGTCACTCATCCATGGACTGGCCGTGGCAAGTGCAACTTAATCTCGAAGATCTATTGCTCTGCGCAGCTATTATTTAACCACGAGTTCCTCTTCTCTACGACTAACGCTGTAGGCGATGAACCACGCTATTTAAGCCCTCGGCACAATGTCGTCGGCCATCAAGCATGAATCGGGCATAGAGCGTTACTATGGAATTTATACTATCCTGGCACATTGAACCACGAGTCTCATGCGCAGGCGTCTAGTGGCGCTTCAAAAGAATTACTAAATATATTATATTTAACTACGCTAAAATTTTTATCATTGTGACTTGGAAATATAATCTGAACTCCGCACAACCCCTTGGGAAAATAGCGTGAATATTGCACTAGTGTGACCGTGAAGGAAGTGCGGGTGGTGAAGTAAGGTTATACTTTTTTTTTTTTTGGTTGATAAATAAATACTTAGTTGGGTTCATAATGGTTTAAATAGGATAATCTCAAGATTTTTAATCTCAAAATCTGTCTCTATTTTGATCTAAAGTATTGATAATTAATTTTTTAAGTCATTATAACAATATTATACTTACTGGTACAAATAATGTAGAAATGGGTCCTTTTAATAAAAATTTTTTATTCTACTTTTTCTTTTATACTTAAATGTTTGTCGAAAATTGTACAGTTTTTCTTTGGATTCCAAACAACCCGTCCAATTAACCTTAACCATTCTTTCTAATTATAAAATCCGGAGGGAATCTGTTTGACAAACGGCAAAATACAATTAAATTTATAGAACGCAAACGGAGAATTTATTCTTGTTGTGTGGGCAAGTCTATGTACCGATTCAATATACATTCAAGATAAATATCGATATTAATTTTGATATAGTTGTGTCAATCTCTAGCGTACATGTAAAATATCTATACAGATAAATAAAACTTGAAGTGTCTGTTTGTAATGTCAAAATAACAGCTTTTTACTTAACGCATATGAAAGTATATACGGTACTTACAACAAAAAACATTTTTTTTAATTTTTGTCTGTCTGTTTGTTCTGGCTAATCTCCGAAATGGCTGGACCGATTTTGACGGGACTTTCACTGGTAGATTGCCGATATTATAAGGAGTAAATTAGGCTACTTTCATTTTAGAAAAAGTATTAGGGTTACGCGCAAAAAAGTTAAAACCTTAAATTACACGGCAAAGTCGCAGGGAACAACTAGTTTTGTATAAAAATGTATTTATCAAATTCATGCAAATTATCAACAACTTTTTTCTTTGCAAAATATCAAAATTAACAAAATAATTGAAAACATTCTATATTTTAAACAGTATATAACATAAATTTTTACCCAAAAAAATAAACGCGTTATAACATTGACGACGTCTTGAGAATTTACCTGTGAAATGTGCAATTATCAGGATTATTTTTATTATTAATACCACATTCACTCACAGAATAAGTAACCATGTTGCATCTCTTTGCATTTTCTTTCGCATTTACCATGGAGAGTGCTCTGAGGAATTGTTCGGATTAATCCCAGCCGCCAAATTTCACGAACGCACATCGCGGCAGAACTCCCGATACCATCCACACCATCTGAATGATTGGCGGTCCACCACTGTGCGATTTAGAAGATGTTTTCTTCCTCGCACAACTTACTTGTGGAATAGTTTACCACCAGTGATTTTTTCGGACCGATACGACTTAGAGACCTTCAAGAAAAGAGCCTATTCCTTTTTAAAAGGCCGGCAACGCATCTGCGATTCCCCTGGTGTTGCGATTGTTCATGGGCGGCGGTAGTCACTTACCATCAGGTGAGCCGTATGCTCGTTTGCCCCCTCTCCTATAAAAAAAACCATTTTGGAAAAAAGTTACTTACTAATAATAACCACTATTACACTCTAAAAAATTACAAAATATCTAGGAGCTTATTTCTTGCGTGCCGACTTGTGCCGACCTGTTATTCAAAATCGGGTACAGAGTCAATGAGATTTGGTATCCTTTTCTACCTTGCATTTTTGCCATAAGGAATTTTGTTCTCCCTTGCACACACTGTCGGTCTATACGCCAGTATATTCTAAGTCTACGGGTTCGGTCGAATAACTGTTCTGAGTCTGTATCCGAGTTGTTACTGTCACCGAGCGATAGTTTTGACATATCGGTAAGTATGTAAATAGTTATCGATAAAAATGGGAAATGGCAAATATGGTCTATACACCCATGTCCCTTGTGCATATAATTATTTTTGATTGTATCTTCTGATTTATTTAATACTAGCTGTACCCCGCGACTTCGCCCGCATGAAACTTAGGGTTTTTATTTTTTTGTGCGGAACCCTGATTCTTTTTCTAAAATATAAGAGGCCTAAGTTACTCCTTATGACATCAGCTAGCTGCCAGTGAAAGTCCCGTCAAAATCGGTCCAGACGTTTCAGAGATTAGCCAGAACAAACAGACAGACAGACAGACAAACAAAAATTTTAAAAATTGTGTATTACTTATAAGTACCTTATTTACTTTCATATACATTTAGTAAAAACCTGTAATTTTGACATTACAAACAGACACCTCAATTTTATTTATTTGCATAGATTAGGAGCTTTATTATAGTACCGGGTGTTTGTGAAACGCTCCCGAAAACGAAGACAGATGAAAGTACTAAGGACGCCTTTGATCATTGGTCACAAATAAATTTGATTCCGAAGAAAAAACATCTTTTCACAACGTTTTATTAACTTTATTTACGCTCCATCATGTTAGTACAGCTAAATGAAACGATAATTTCATAGAAAAAATAATGAAAATACTTAATTAAACATAAAACCAGCAGTGGAATTACTGAATTACAATCAGCTGACTAGGTGTCAATGTACGTGGACGCCGAATTCTTATAGGTCCCGTCACTTAAAAAGAACGCTGACCTTGAACCTGGGTACAGCGATTTATCGATCCAATTGGTGGTACTAAAAGGGAACGACGGGGGAATGCTCACCAGTATTACGGCGCGCGCTTGCTATTGGGTCATACTTACCGCGCTTTGTTGGCTTCCAAAATACGTGCGGCTGTACACAGCTTACTTTGCACTATTATTATAATTAAATTAATACGGAAGATTAAATACGGAAAGTCAATTAAAATAAAGTAAAAGTATTATTCTTGCTACTATTATGAGAATATAATTGATTCTCTTAGCGAATGCAACTGGCAGGCACTTTTTCATTCACAAACAATAGAAAACGCCACTACCATTTTTTTATACAACTATAAATAATATAATTCACAAACATATTCCACTAAATAATAAATATTCTAAAAATCGCAAATGTCCTGTATGGTACAGTCCTGCCCTGATTAAAATCATCAAAGAAAAGCTTAAAGCACACAAGCGCTGGAAAATAGTCATTTTGACTATGGCTGCTTTTTACTAGAGCCATGTAGCAAAATGACTCTTAATACCTTGGACAAAATTCAGTCAAAATGTCTACGTATAATAACAGGTGGCATTAAATCTATTCCCATTTCTGCTCTACAAGTGAAATGTGTTGAGTTCCCCTTATTTCTACGTAGACAATATCTCTCAGATAGGTTTTTGTTCAAAGCTGTTTGTTATTTACACCATCCTCTCCTCTCCAAACTTCGTTCCTTGTATCAGTCGGTCAGGGAATCTTCATATTGGTCCCACAAAGATTTGCCATGTATTATAAAAAGTTACATTAAATTGGTCAATGTTCACTCTCCTGTTTATCAATCCCGTAGCAATCCACTTTTCAATATCCCATACGAAGCTCTAATTTTCAACCCAGACATCATTCTAAATTTCGGATTAGATAAGAATACTATTGAAATAAATAACAAATTAAATATGCTCCTCCTCCAAAATTGGCACGATTGGTTAATTATGTACACGGATGCTTCAAAGCTAAGTGACAAGGGTTTGGTTGGATCCGCAGTGTGGATCCCCAACTACAAGATTATTTTAAATTTTAACTCCCCACCTGACTCATCTGTATTCACAGGTGAGTCTTTAGCTATCCTAGAAGCAGTCTTATATGCAGAATCTCACAATCTGGAAAGGACTCTCATTTTATCAGACTCACTCAGTTGCCTTCAAAGCATAGCATTCAGTCCTTTTCACTCTAAGATAAATTTCCTTTAAATTTAAATATTGGAAAGTCTCTGTACAACTGCCATAAAAAAGGGCTGAAAATTGTCATGGCTTGGATCCCTAGCCACTGCAGGATTAAGGGTAATGAAATTGTGGATCATTTAGCTAAAGAAGCCACCAAATCTGGCTCCCTCCCTAAGCAATGCCTCTATGCATATGACCTCTTAAGGCTAGATCCAGCCTTCTGTCTACATGGCAAAGTATCTGGCATCAGTCTAAGCTTTTAAAATGTAAATACTATTCCAAAGTCCAAACTAATATCCCATCAAAACCCTGGTTCTTTCAATATCGCCACTTTAATAAAACAATCACATCTACTGTTTGTCGCCTTCGCTTTGGACATGCTTGTACTCCGGTACACGTGTCCAAAACTAAGGATTAGGGATAGCTCAATCTGTGAATGTGGGCTAGACGAAGGATCCGTAAATCATCTGTTCTTTGAGTATCCTAATCATTCTCACTCTCTCTATGATATCCTGCCCCATTACGTCCCGCGTCCTGTAAATTTCCAGTATTTGTTGTCCCTAGTGTGTACTCCTTTTGTAAATATTTTGTGTGATTTTATTCGTACTAATAACACTAAACTGTAAAATTACTAATCAATTTTGGTGATGGTACTTAAAAATGTGACGTCTTTTGTTGTAGATTGTTAACCCACTTGTAAAATTGAGAACTCTTTAATGTAATAAATATTTACTTGTCACTCCCATGACTGACTTGACACTGGCAGAATTCTATCAAGAGAAGCCATAATATAAAAGAAGAAGAAGAACCATAACTTCTAAATTCCATATGAAGGCTAATCGTAGGGATAAATAAATTTATAAATAAATAAACGTTGGCCATGGACGTATAAATAAGGAATAAGGGTTATACGTCCATGACGTTGGCAATGTCGTAAGGGTTTTACGGTCTGTGGTAGTAGCTCAGTGTTTCAAGAACAAATGCGTTGTGCGCATTTGTTTTGGCGGGATTGATTATCACGTGCGTGTGAGCGACAGTTCAATCGTTTTGTTTATTACATTCTTGTTGTTACGTTTTGGTTTTCTTGTTTTGTTTTAATACTGCCTAACGCGTAGGTACTTTTATAGTGCTCGTTATTCACGGCAACATGTTAATGTACCTTGGAGAATCTCATAAGATTTAGATCGGTAAGCTGTTTCATCCCTATTTTTTAAAATAACTTAGTACTGAACTCATCTGAATAGGAACATAACTGTATACATCAGAATAATACACGTATACCTACACAAAGAGCATGACTCTAACCTTGTTAACATTTCATCTAAGTATTTTTTTATTAACAGGGAATCGAACCAGATATTTGGTTTATTTAACCCGTGAATAAAGTGGCTAGGTGTAGACAAGCACAGTGGCAAAATAATAGGTTAAGTAGATAAGTTAGGTATTCAGACAAGTGTTGTAAATTATTACATATTGTGGTACCAACGGGCCGCGCGAATTCGGCGTCTGGGCGTATATTGACCCCTAGTCAGCTGATTGTAATTCCATTATGTTTAAGTATTTTCATGATTTTTTTATGAAATTATCTTTTCATTTAGTTGTACTAACATGATGGAGCATGGATAAATCTAATAAAACGTTGTGAAAAGATGATTTTATTTCATGAGGATCGATTTTATATCTCACCCATCATCAAAGGTATAGTTAGTACTGTCGTCTGTCTTCGTTTTCGGGAGCGTTTTACAAACACCCGGTATAATTTAATATTAAAATTGCATCAAATTATATATAATACAATACTTACGAGTATTAATACATTATAATAAAATTACTAAGTGTGAATTTCGACCATATTGTCTTTTTATTATTTATTTATTGTATGTTTCCTAAAGATCAGAGTTTAAAGAATATACGGAAGTAATTTTGTACTAACACGCTTATCTGGCTTCCCACAAGAAACAGTATCATTTGCTCAGGTCATTTCCACACCTCTGACTTTCAAGTGTTGGCGAACAATAGAAGACGATTGGTCGAGAGCACCAAGCCAACTTTAATACCACACTGTATAATTGTTCCATAAGCTTTTATTTCATCATGGAGAAGGTAAACTAGCGTACAGTCAACTTGATGGTAAGTAAACTGTGGCCCATGGACGTTTACGATCTCAAGACCAACAAACCACTACAGATTGTAAATGCGTCGCCAATCTAAGATGTAATGCCCCGTGCCACCCGTAAAATGTTGAATATATAGTATAATGTAGTATGTGGTTAGTCATGGTTGTGAGATAAAGCTCAGATTTTTCCACTTCAAAAAATATACAAATGTAAATCTAATTTTCCAGAGCCATCAATTATCATTTATTCTACCAGTTGACAGACTAAAATCTTACAATGCCATTAGTGCCACTCTCACTATTCCTGATTCGTTAACATCTAAATGTTGTACAACATCAACTTCTCTACGTTTCCTTTTAATAGTTTACTGTAGATAATATGATTGATTAAAATAAATAGGTACATATTTATTAAATAGTAATTTCTACTATTTTATTATTGACATTGAGTAATGTGCATAGAAAGATGAAAACAGCATAATAAAGCCTATTTATTTTGAGGCTTAGTCAAAGGAAACATCTGAAAATTATAATTCGATTCCCACCATTGCACTTACACCAAGAAAAGAAAAATGCAGCAATACCTATATTATCAGAAAAAAAATATTAAAAGGCTACAAGCTAAACCCCTTTTTAAAAACAAAACTTTGCTGGGTTGAAAAAATTTCTTCAGAATGTGGATGAAAAATCTTTGATAAATAACGAAAAACGGCTGGTTTATGAAAAACTTGGCGTTGAAGAAACAAAACTTATTAAGCGTCAACTTGAGAAAAAAATGTAAAAGTGGGAAGCTCTCAGAAGCTAAATATTCACCACAATTGCGATCTTTTTTTTTTTTTTTTTTTTTTTTTTTTTTTATATGAGAGGGGGCAAACGAGCATGCGGCTCACCTGATGGTAAGTGACTACCGCCGCCCATGAACAACCGCAACACCAGGAGAATTGCAGATGCGTTGCCGGCCAGTCTTTTGTTTTAACTCTCTATACTGATACAAGAATTTATTTTTAATGAAAAAAGCGAACCCTTAAAAATGTATTCTTTATATATATACAAAACTAATTCATTTTAAAAACCAGAAACATTGAGTTTATTAGTTAAATGATATGTAATTATAGTAGTAATAAATAAAGTCCTATCTTTATTATAATATCCACCTTTTCATCTATAATGCGTATCGACAGTTGTTTCATCCATGGCTGTATGCAAATTTTGAATGTATTTGCGTCACTTCATTACACAGTGATGACACATAATATATCTATGTTTGTGTGTAAGTATTATTTTAATTGTTATGTATTAGTTTCGTAGTGACAGAGGATTATTTTAGTGTGGGAGTCTGAGGAAGTGTGCGTGGCGCAGATTTCCCTACGCAAAAAATGACAGACAGTTTGGTATAATTCACGAGTCGCGAAGACTGACCGCTCCGCCAGGCACGCACACTGTCACGCTGTGCATGTGCATTTCGAACCACATCCAAAGTTCAGCCGCACTCGTGAATTGCTAGAACTATACCACAAAAGGACTGCGTAATCATTAAAAGTATTGTTATTAATGAATTCCCTGTGTGGCCTCTTACGACACCCAGGTATATTATGTTATGAGGATATGAATTCTCTTATGCCGCCACTACACGACATAATACACTTAATGACATATACTCAGAAATATTTATACTTAGAACAGACTACTTATACCTAGGCATACTGTAATCACTATCACTGACCTCATTAATAATTTGTGTCAGAATTTGTATCGCTGCCGCTTTCAGCTGAAATAATTTTATAAGAATCAAGTAATCTATACAAGTAATGAAATAATTTCAATATCAAAACTATCTTGATGTTTTTCATGTGTTTGGCTGTACCTGTACCCTGTACCTTCTTTGGTAATTCTGGATACAGTTTATTTATAAACATCTGAAAAGGGGAAAAATACTAGTGATGGAATATACGACCATTATATACCAAATATTTGTGTTTTTAACAAAGCTAATTAATACCAATATTAATTAAACACTGTGTAGTATAACGTGGTAGAGCCATGCTGCAGCTATAGTTCTCCGCTCGGCTGAGGAAGGAACACGCTCGCACAGAATACCGGTTCACATTGCAGCTTAATAATGCTGTGTTCTGTATGGTGTGTGTAGAAATTTACTGGCAACGACGCATTCTATCTTAGTCCTCAGAGGTGATAACGCGTCTACATTTTGATTTTAATCAAGGACAGATGTAGTTGTCTATGGAACGCAACATTCACTTACCAATCAGGTGAACTATGTGATTATTCGTTATTCTATAAAGAAAATCATTCATTAAGATAATTCACTAACTAACGTTATCACCTGGGTGATAACGTGAGTTAGTGACTCTCTTTGTCTCCTCTTACGACACCTGGGTGTCGTAAGAGGAGACAAAGAGAAACTAAAATAGGAGAGCAGATAAGAAGTGATCTTCTTGATAATATATCTAATAAAAAAAACTGCGGTTTCCTAAACACATGCGAGCGATATGTGGAAACTATGACAAATATCCTTCCATCATAGTGGGGAATGTGTTGGCCAATACCAATGGCCATCGTGTAGAGCGGGTGTTTGTGCTTACGTTGGTATGTATTGAAATGATGGCCCACAAGGTGGTGCGAGATCCGTGTGGTGTCGGTTTTTTACAAAAGATCAAAGGATTGTGGCAGAGTATTGGCCACCGCGTCCACACGTTGGGTGCACGTTTAGTTTGCTACGAGCTCCTAGAGTGATCGCACGCACCTGATTTAAATTTTATATTCACGCATCGTAACTAGTGTCTACAAAATGGCAGTAACAATGACCAATGAAAAAACTTTTCGCTTTATAGAGCTCTACCAAGCCGAAAATTGTTTGTGGAACAGAAGAACTAAAATTTATTTTATTCCATTTCTTTTTAATCACCCTTCTCTTATACACATTCACGTAGTAGCGGTATGCTATGATAAATAAACCGCAGCAGCCGTTAGCGCCTCAATATCCATAATAATAAATTCGTCCTGACATTGGTCTGAACCGAAGCAAACTGAACGATCTTCCAACGTGGCGGCCACACCCCAAACACATTGCCAACACATTCGCCACTAAGTTGGCCAACGTGAAGAGCCACCTTAAAGAACACGGGCCACCAGCGCATCGGAACGGAGTAGCCAAACGCGGGCATTACCCTCTGTCAAAGTATAAGTAGCGTGCTCTTGTGCGTACAATAAATGCCGGCCTTTTAGTAATTTATAGAGGAGGCCTGTGTTTAGTGGTGGACTTTGATAGGTTTTAATGATAATGATAATGATAATTAATTATTGACTAAGATAAACATAACATAACATAACATAAGCACTCACGCCTGTCACCCAGAGGGGTAGGCAGAGATTATGGACTTCCATTTGGCACGATCCTGACACACCTCTCTCGCTTCCTCCACATCCATATACCTACGCATACACGCTCGTCGGTTAAAGGTACTCTTGATTTGGCCCATTTTTAATATATCACCAATTTGGTCGATATATTTTCGCCTAGGGCGACCCTTCCCGACTATGCCGTTCACCTCTGCAACATAAATTTGCTTTATCACTCTTTCCTCATTCATTCTTTCTACATGGCCAAACCACCGAAGCATTCCTTTCTTAATCCTGGTCACAACATCATCTTGCAAACCACACTCTTCTCTTATTAAACAATTTCTCACTCTGTCATTCAGCTTCAACCCTATCCTATATTAACGAACAACTATCTTAGTCAGCTTCAGTCAGTCAGGGTTGAAGCTGACTAAGATAATAGTAACATTTTATTTAAATTTGTCATAAAAAATGTAATTTATAAGGGTAGATAAAAGGAAGGTGGTGCGGTAGTGCAAATATGGTTTTCGGTATATGCAACTTTTTTTTTCTAGTTTGGCCAACCAATGGGTTCGGCCAGCGTCAAGTATTTCATAAAAGTCACATAGTGTATTCAACTAGTTTCCGTTTCCGTAGATACGCTTACTTAAATAACTTTATGTTACGAAGTAACATAGGTATTTATTTTGGAATAATTAACATATAATAGTTTTACAAAATTATTGCTAATATAATAAAATGGATATAAGTAAGTTGCAAAAGCACTATAGTTTAATGTTATTAATGGATATGAAGTCTAAATAAAGTTTGCACAAAAGGAGTATAAACTAAATTTAACAGACTTAAGATTTATAGGACGGGCAATGTTATTAGGAAGAAAATTGTATAATGAAACGGAACGGTTGAGATATGCATCTTTCATAATTGGCAATACTTGCCGCCAATGTCAAATTTAGACAACTGTCAAATGTCAACGTCAACTAATCAACTCTCATTGAAATTGTTAATAGTTCCATACAATAACATTTTAGATTTAAAAAAATAAGGTAATTGTAAAAAAACATGGCCTCTGCAATGGACATTGATGAAGAAGAAGTCGAAATGGCTTCTTCCAGCAGTGGCAAAGGAGATAAGAAGAGATTTGAAGTAAAAAAGGTAATGTCATCCTTTTGCTCAATCATTGTTACCTTCTTTGTTCCTTAGCATATTATGTTTTCGATGTATGCATAATAATAATTTAACTAAATAATTTTAATTTACAGTGGAACGCTGTAGCATTATGGGCTTGGGGTGAGTATAAATAAGACAATTTGAACTAACCTATAACATAATTTAGTCTAATATTAATCAAAGAACTGGATTTTTATTAAAGTAGCAGTATAGTACAAATTAATGATGTATTTTTTTTTCCATTTTCAGATATTGTTGTAGATAACTGTGCTATCTGTCGTAACCACATAATGGACCTTTGCATAGAATGCCAAGCAAATCAAGCATCTGCCACTAGTGAGGAATGCACAGTAGCATGGGGTGTTTGTAATGTAAGCATAGTATTTTCATTAGATATAATCTAAGCTTATAAGAATAAGGCCTGGATTGCCATAGGTTAAACCTAGCAGACATATCCAAAGGGCCAGTGTCAGATACATCCTATAGGATAATATATAAAATCAGTAATATTTTTCTTACTGGAGTGATGAGTTTTCACTAATTTCACTTGGCCAAAAAAGGAGGAGGTTCTCAATTCCAACTGTATTTTTTTGATTATGTTTTGTGATACAAATGTGATGCTTTGTGGCATTTCTTGAGAGAGGCCTATGTTCAACAGTGGACTTGTGAAGTGCTGTAATGATGATGATGACAGAGTTTAAAGAGCTAACAGTTGTGAAACGCCGACGTTGACGTCAGGTGATGTAGCTGCCCGCATAGGTATTTACTGTTTACGCCATCATTGCAAATATGCTAGGGGTTGTCACGAAATCGAGAATGAAATAATTTTGGACTCCTTATCATTTATTAACATTAGTACATACTTAAATTTAAGTTAAAAACACTTGTTAAACAAGACCATTATTTATTACAACAAGAAAAAATACATTTTACAAGTGTTGCACTGCCAAATATTTTCGTGACATTTGCTTTTTATAGATGTTTTCAGTTTTCGATTTTTAAATTTAGTTATGTATTTATTGTATTCCATCATTTGAATTCAACTTTACTTAGTAACCCATATAACTATTACAGTAAATCACCATTATAGGTTTATATTTTTTAAATGGCATTAAAAAATGTGTGTGTGTGTATGTGTACTTATGTACGCACGTAGAAAGTTAAACATATACTTCTTTAGTGCAACAAAATAAAAAAAAACTTGAAAAACAATTGCCCACAGAAGTTGTCCTTTTTAGGTGTCAGTGTGCATGTGCATCGTAACAATTGGTAAAACTATAGACATCCGGTACTAGCCTACGGGAGTAGGAGAGAAAGGGGAGGGTTCAGGGGAAGCCCTGGGTACCCTTCCCCTGTTGCGGAAATGTATAGTTTATGAGTAATAATTTTTTTTGTAAAATCATAACCTAACTTTTTTACACAGGAATATTGACTCACAGTTACTTCTGCAACGGCTTCGGCGCTGCGGGAAGTGCAGCCCCCGCCCGCTGTAGCAAATCACAGGCATCCATGCTCACCTCCACAGCTTCGTCTCACACAGGTGCCTGCGACCTGCTACAGCGGGCGGGGGCTGCTCTCCCTCCGCACCTACGGCTTTACAAAAACACTAGGGGTAGATCATACAAGACTATGTGGAGTTGGGGCGTTCTGATTCAGTTTTAGTACAGATTCAACCTATCTTATCTTCTTATCTATAAAGTCAGGTTGCCCTAAACTCTGCTATGATAGTGGTAAATGAGACAATGTAATGTGAATTGTTATAATTTTGTTTTCTGAAAAACTTCTTTGACTGCTCTACACTGTGAGTCAATTCGTTGTGTATGAGTCCCATCTTCGACACAAATGGATTATCTGGGTCCAAGTAATTAACTTCTTTATAGGTGACCCGTTTCGTTATATGCAATTTTTAGCTATTGAAATTTATTTTTATCGTAATTCATTCAAAACACATTACCGTGATTCAAAAACAGTATAAAAGGTTCTAGCTTAACCCTGACAAACCTAAAATGAAAACATAATTAAAATCCTACTCCATGTTACTTCATAATACTTGACCAAATTGATATATTTGCGTTTCGTTATATGCAATTTTTAGTGAAATTTATTTTTATCGTAATTCAAAACGCATTTCCGAGATCCAAAAACAGTGTAAAAGGTTCAATCTTAACCCTAACAAGCCTCCTAAACTGAAAACATAATTAAAATCAAGTACGGGGTGTCTATAGCCAACCCTAACAATTTCATGGGGTTGTTTTAGGTGTCGGTGTGCACACATATAAATCGTAAATAATTACTCATCATTTTTCGCAATCACCCTAAAAAAAGTATAACTTCAATTAGTTAAATAAGTTTTATAAAACATGCTCTGCCCCGCAAGGCCCCCGCCATTGCTCTGCACAAGTACATTTGTTTCCCTACAGTTAGACTCTCTTTAAACTGTGATGATGATGATAATGTTTTACAATATCCTAGGCAACTTAAAGGATTTCTTTAACCAATTTTAATGATTTCTTTTTATTGAATATGCAACATTTTATGTTTGTATAGGTGGTACCATTTAACTTTGACGAAAATATTCACCCATAAGGATGGAAATATGGGGGATGAGATTTCATATTCCTCCTGTTAAGTAGTTTTTGATTTTCACTCACTTCAAGTAAAAGTAATTTAAAACTAAAAAATATATTTTTCACATAATTGATACTAAGGCAAAGTGTCTTGAAAAATTAAAGCCCCGACTTCAGAAGTTATAAAATGATTATGATAAAATAACTTTATTCTTTTTAATAATCGGAAGTCAGTTTTTTGTTTTTTAAAGATTTAGCATTTTTTGTTATAAGTTATATATATGTTAAAGTTAAGGTTTAAGCATTTTAATATAATTTATTAAAAATTTATCCATATTTTGTTTTAACATAATTAAACATTTACTATGTTAATATGTAAACATAAAAATTTTATATTTGATAAAATATTTGATTAACTGGCTGATCAGCTACAGCATCTGGCTGCTGGTCCAGGTTTTGAATCGCAATTTGGAGATTTCACTAACTGTGCAAAAACATATTTTGGTTTCAGTTGTGTTTTTGTTGCCTCCATGTCTATGTTACTGCTTCTTAGCTTATCTCCAATAATTGAGTATTTGAGTAGTTTAGGATAATCATTTGCCTCCGTGTTATTAGTGCATATTATACATGAAGCACTATAATATCTCTTACATAGCTGATAAGTTTCTTTGCAATAGCATCAAATTAATATTATGTACTTATTTTACTTTTCAGCATGCTTTCCATTTCCATTGTATTTCACGTTGGCTGAAAACTCGACAAGTTTGTCCACTAGACAATAGAGAATGGGAGTTCCAAAAGTAAGTTTAGTTCCTATTACTTGCATTTTTATGAGAATATATTATTAAGCATACTATTCTAGTCACAACCCGGGATATTGGACTAGCTTGCAAGGTTGTATGCATTAGCTTAGTGAAAAATAGAATTATAATAATATTTTGCTTAATGATATAGCAGTTCCTACCTGATATTATGTTAAAATATAATTATCATGTATTTATTTAATACATCATAATTAGGCCCATCTAGGAGAACTGAGAAAAAAGTGATTCGCCTCTATGCTGAATGATATGGTATATATTTTCTTATACGGGGCGCCTATATGCGTGAATATTCTGACAATGTTTGATAAAATCTAGTTTTTAGTAGAGGATGGCTATATGGATCATGTGAGGATACCGCACAATATCCTTTGAGGCGACAACAGTCCTGTACTCACTTTCAATATTTGGACATGGAAGCGAAAGTATATTACCGAATTTTTGGCTCTAGTGGCTCCGGGCAGAAGAAACCTATATACTATGATACTCTTATTATAATATGGAAAGGTGGTTTTAATTTTTAATACAACCACTTCCAAAATAGTCTTCATAAATTTTTTCGAAGTCCACTGCTAAACATATACTCCCCCCCCCCTCCGCTCCCACCCTCTCCCCAAAGGATTTTTGCCTTATAGAGGTGATACCAACCATAATTGCCAGGCTTGGCAGGCAGGTTGGCAACTGTAGTCCTTCATTATTTTGAGTTGTTATTTTCTTTTCCCTCTGCCGAATCTAACAACACCCATGGGATGATATTGTTAATGTTATGATAGTGGATTATCGAATACGCCGCCACTACACGGCTAGAATATATAGTCTTCATTTAAATGAACTATAAACTGGTTTTTTTTTCAGGTATGGCCATTAAAAGTTGCATGTCATGCAGCTTCATCTCTCACATAAAGTGGTTTCCTGTGTGATTATTGGGCGAATGTGTTACTTTTGCATTAAGTTTTTAATAAACCAACTGCAAGTACTAAATTTTTGTTATTGATCCCGTGAATATAATTTCTATTGTAAAATGTAAAAATTAAAATCACATAAAAACAGTAACAGTTCAGATTGATTTCACACCTTTGACCGTTGCATAAAGATATAACTTATATCATGATAACTGTCAGGTTTCATTTCCTCTATCTCCCAAAAGGCTAGCAAGCCTAAAACTTTGTTGTTAAAGTCAAAGAAAAATGTAGTAAAACCAGAGTAGCTACCTTATTTGTGCATCCCATCTCAGCCCACAAAATTTACAATAAATAGTACTGCATAAAGCAAAATGTTTTTATATTCATCATCATCATCATCATTACAGCCCTTCACAACTCCACTGCTGAACATAGGCCTCCCCCAAGGAATGCCACAAAGCATTGAGTCCTGAGCCACTTGCAAGTTTTACGTGGTAGAGCCATGCTGCAGCTATATAGTGGTTGCAGCACGAATGGGTCGGTTTGACCAGGGTAGAACCACGTTCTCACAGAATACCAGCGTAAAATAGCAGCTTAATGCTGCTGTGTTTCGTATGGTGAGTGTAGAGAACCGGAGACCCTTTTTACTGGAAACAAGGCATTTCATCTCAGTCCTAAGGAGTGACAACGCATCTGCATTTTGATTCTTTATTGAAGATAGATGTAGATGTCTATGGGCCACAGCATCCACTTACCATTACGTGGACTGTGCTAGTTCGTCACCCTCATTCTATAAAAAAAGGACTTCTTTTGTAACTGGGAGTCCGTCTGGGCATGCAGTTCTTGTACTGTTGTGTTCTGATCTGAAGAGTTTAGAGAGACTATAACTACAGGATATTAGGTATTCCATCTTAGTCCTCAGAGGTGACAACGCATCTGTAGCCTTTTTCTTTAAAATTGGCTGACAAAAATAGCCATTTAGCATCAGGTGGACAAAAGTTAATACGATGCTTGAATTTAAAAAAAAATTATAACTAGGAATCTGTTTTAGTGTACACTTATGCTTGCTGGTAAGTAGCTGAACTCCCATAACATTTTTTCGCTAACGGCTGTTTTAAAAGCTACTAGCGATCCGCCCCGGTTTGATATCTGAATCTCGAGACCAGCGCCACCTCCCGGGTCTAAATGAGAATCTAAACCATCTAGAGACCTATTGAAACACACAAAATATTTCATCATAACCGGTCGAGCCGTTTTTTAGTTTTAGCGAAACTAAGGAATAGCAATTGATTTTTATACATAGAGATAGGCTCAGGTGGCCTACTGCAATCTACGGTTACTTCGAAGCTCCTTGAGGACTTCACAATATGACGTAGTGAGGGAGTATGTTACATTATACGATCCGTCTATGTATTGATTCATTTATTTGATAGCACTTAAAAATTTACGTTGGTCATACACATTAAATTAGATTTGATTACATTACGACGGGCTATTTTCCGCAACTCACGTCTAAACGCGTATTTTGCGTGTGGAGAGGAATTTTGTGATTATTCGAGCCATTAAATCTACCCAAAGAAGTTCAACGGTTCTTTGATGTTGCGAGCCACTCGTGGAGTGATCCCGGTGTGCCGAGATGTTTAGCGCTGTATCCAGCGACCTCCGGTCATGCCAGCAACACGTGGGCCGCCATTTCTTCCTTCCACATGGGACTATCTGTAACACCTATGGTAAATTAATGTTTGTCAAAAGTGCCGTGTCCTGTGATAACACTTGTTACTATCCTGATCTGTGACTTGTTCAATCTCATTAAAACTTTGGTTAAATGACTGTTCATTTCTGACAGGGCGTCCCTAGCTTACCTACAGTCTACTAGATTTTTACGTTACAGTGAACGAACGTTACCAAAATTGATCGGTATGATTGGTTCCGGCCGATCCTCTCCTGGCCCGTTCGTCTGCTGCATCGTTGCCCCTGGATCCACTGTGTCCCTTGATCCATTGCCGAGTCACATTGTTGTGTTTACATACCTCATTTAGTCGTTAATAGCATTAATATATCAGTCCCGAGCTCACCACGGTGCAACTCAGAACTTGTAGTACCGCCATGCTGTCGGTCAGTATTCTGATGGAGAAGTCTTTTACCTTCCTGAAATCTATTGTAATTGCAGCTTGAATGATACCCATACATTCTGCCTGAAAGACTGTTGTGAGTACCCAGCGGTGTGCATTTTTGGACAGTTCTTCCGAGAAAGTTCCAGATCCTGTACCTTCATTACTTTTGGAGCCATCCGTGAGAAGAAAGAAGTTCTAAGTTCTTTTAGGTTTAATCCCTCCGGCTGGCTAGTTTCGTTTAATTGTATCTTACAATTCATTATACACAAATTGTTTATGGATTTTATCGTCATCATCATCATCATTACAGCCCTTCACAAGTCCACTGCTGAACATAGGCCTCCCCCAAAGAATGCCACAAAGCACGGTCCTGAGCTACCTGCATCCATCGACTTCCTGCATATCTTACCAGGTCGTCACTCCATCTAGTGGGGGGACGCCCTACACTTCGCCTGCCGGTACGAGGCTGCCACTCGAGAACCTTTCTTCCCCATCGGTTGTCGGTTCTTCGAGCTATATGGCCGGCCCATTGCCACTTCAGCTTACTAATCCGTTGGGCTATGTCGGTCACTCTGGTTCTACTGCGGATATCCTCATTTCTGAGTTTATCACGCAGAGAAACTCCGAGCATAGCCCTCTCCATAGCTCGCTGAGCGACCTTGAGCTTCCTCATCCGGCCAGCAGTGAAGGACCACGTCTCAGTTCCGTATGTCATCACTGGCAACACGCACTGGGTGTACAGTCTCGTTTTCAATTTTTGAGGTATACCTGACGAGAAGATGTGCCGTAATTTCCCGAACGCTGCCCAACCGAGTTGAATCCGTCGATTGACCTCTCGGTCGAAGTTGGACTTACCTAGTCGGACTACTTGTCCCAGGTAAACATACTCGTCAACAACTTCGAGCTTAGTGTTCCCAACAACTACCGGCATAGGTGTGACATGGACATTAAACATGATCTTTGTTTTGTCCATGTTCATCTTAAGACCTATCCGTTGGGAAACACTATTGAGGTCATTGAGCATAGTGCTTAGGTCCTCCAGCGATTCTGCCATAAGGACTATATCGTCGGCAAATCGAAGGTGAGTGATGTACTCGCCATTGATGTTGATACCGTATCCTTTCCAGTCCGGAAGCTTGAAAACATCTTCCAATGCAGCGGTAAAGAGTTTCGGGGATATGACGTCACCCTGTCTTACACCTCTCTGCAATTGGATAGGTTTCGTACTCTGGTTCTATACTCGGATAGCCATCGTAGCCCTACTGTACAAGCACTTCAACACTTCGATATACCGATAGTCAACTTGGCATCGCTGAAGGGACTGCAGCACCGCCCAAATTTCGACGGAATCAAAGGCTTTCTCATAGTCCACATACGCCAGACATAGTGGCAAATTGTACTCCTCGGACTTCTGTACAATTTGCCGAAGGGTATGTATGTGGTTTATGGTGCTAAAGCCTTTTCGGAAACCGGCTTGTTCGGGAGGCTGGAAGTCGTCAAGTCTACGCGCGAGACGATTCGTAATGACTCTCGAAAACAGCACGTAGACGCGGCTCAGAAGGGAAATCGGTCTGTAGTTCTTCAAGAGAGCGTTGTCGCCTTTCTTGAAGAACAAGACCACCGCACTTCTGCTCCACGCCTCCGGTGTAACGCCACCATGGAGGACGGAATTAAAGAGCTTCTGAAGGACTTCAAGTACCGGTTTTCCACCCGCTTTCAGAAGCTCCGCTGTATAATTTTATCGTACTTAGTTGAAAAGATAGGAATTTTTGTGCAAATTCTATCAATTATACATGCATGAGGGACTACTCTTACTCCATAGATTTAAGGTTACTTAAGTCTAATGGCAGCTAAAGTCGCTTCTTTTTGTATGTGTAGGTGAAGCGGGGTTAGTTCCAGCATAACCTGTTAGGCTGCTGTTGGTAGCCATACATGCCAGTCTCTGGTATCGGTGAAGCTTCTTAATAGTGGTGCCTTCGTTTGTTTTAGTCCACCATACCAGAGCGCCGATTTGTATTGCCACAGCAAAATTTTTGGCGTCAAACCCCATCGTTTGCCAATAACGTTTCTGCATTGCCAGAAAGTTATACTAGCCTTGTTGATTTTGTTTTCTATGTGTTTTTTACCTCAGAAGATAGCTGAAGTTTTGTGCTGAAAAACTGGGGAGGTGATAGCTATTCAGAATTTGTTTTTGTGTGAACGTTACTAGAACCATTTTATTTGGGTTAACGGTTAAGTCATATTCCCTACACCATCTCTCCACTATAGCCGCACTAGACTAGACACTAGACACTAGAGCCGCTTGGGTCAAGTCGCACACTATGCTTGCTGTCTCTTTCCAGAGACTAGTAGTCTCAGGTCATCTGCATAACCTGCTATGTAGAAGTGATTGGCATTTAATTTGCTAATGAGTTTCATTTATAAAACAGGAGAGGTGAAAAAACGCCATCCTGCGGGCAGCCTTTTTTAATCTGGATTGTTTGAGATTCACCAGCAATCTTTATTTGTTCGTGTATAAATATCTATGAAGGATCCTAGACATATTTCTTTATTTTGGATAGCCTCTTCAATCCTTGTTATTACCTGGTGAAATGCCGATTCTGTCGATTTGTCTAAGTTGTAGACATGTTGCTTTCATGTTACGGTAAGTTCATTAGCACCGACACCCTTAATTCCCTTTCAGACATCCTCTCTCCATCGTCTTTAAGAGAAGGGATGTGTGGCTAATGGGTCTATAAGATTTTGGGTTCGTATAGTCGCTCTTACCTGGTTTGGTTATGAACGTAATTTCACTTCCCTCCATTCCTTAGGCACATATATGAAAACCAGACATGTTCTCATTATGGCAACAAGCCTATTAGGCCTTTACAAAATCCGGAGACGTTAGCCTATTAAGTTATTTTATTTTATCAGTCTTGTGGGTATTTCTCCATGGGGATGAGGCGGGGATATCGACATGTAATACGAAACAGTTCCATCTATGGTCTGAGCATGAGGCCTCTCTCGACACATGCCATCCATCCCGTGATTAGTTTAGCTGCTCCTTCTGTTACAATTGTAAGGTCGATTATTATTCGACAACGTTTGTTTAAGAAGGTTGTTTCAGAATCTGTGTTTCAAACGGTTAGGTTAATGCTGAATAGATATTCAACTAACACTACCTCGTTCGTTGAGTTTTTCCATTCCCCGAAGGGGATAATGAGCGTTGGAGTCCGTCCCAATCACAACCTCTAGTCCAGTCCTTTCGCAAATATTCACTAGCCTTAAGAGTTCATGAGGGGGAGGTGTGCCTCCCTCCGGCATGTAGACCGAGGCGACAACTATTATTTCCTCTTGTGTATTTTGTATTGCTACGACATACATGTCTCTGGACCATACCTTTAATAGTGTAAATACACGCTCTAGGCTTGTCCTGAGTTGTAGAATAACTTACCTTTTAGGTTTAAGTCTTTGATTTTACCAGCTCCAACCCACGGCTTCTGGATTAGGCCTATGGTCGTCCGTTGAGCCTTCAACCACTTGAGTAATTGGGCCTACGCAGTTTCGCTGTGGTGGAGGTGCCTGCACGAGACTAGTTCTGGAAGAAGTCCCCGCCCAAAAATAAACCTACCAGCAGATCTCGGGTCTCATCGTCAGCCACCGAGTTGGAATTGGACGGCAAAATGCCATCCTCCTCGTCACCCAGTGAAACATCATTATTAAATAACGATCACGATCATACACATAAAAATCATCATTAAATGGCTTCCTATTCGTCAGCGAAGACACATTTTTTTTACTTATTATAAAGCCATTGCTTGACCACAATCCCACCTGGTGGTAAATGGTGATATAGCCTTAGATGGTAAATCGCACTGTCTTATCGTAACAAAAGCCTATTCACTCTTACCTTGAAGACGCCCAGATTGTATTCGGACGGAAAGATGGACGCCGGCAAATTATTCCACTCCTTTGCTGTACGCATTACAAAAGACGAAGCAAACCGTTTGGTTCTAATGCGTGGAATATCGACAACAAAGGGATGAAGATGAAGACCCGCCTACCGCCTGGTTGTCCGATGGTGGAAAGGAGAGGGAAGAATTAAAGTGTGTAATTCTTGCGCACACTCACCGAAATGCATCCTATAGAATACCGAGAGACTGGCTACTCTGCGCCTGTGCTCGAGGCTGACAAGACTGGTTTCAACCAAATCAAGGTCACCAATGAGCCTCTTAGCACGTCTCTCCACTGAGTCCAATGCTGCCAGGTGGCATTTTGCAGCACCAGCCCATATGTGGCAGCAGTACTCCATGCACGACCGGACTTGCGCTTTATATAAGGTAAGAAGCTGCCCCGGCGTGAAGTACCGCCGCATCCTTGCAAGGACACCAAGTTTCTTTGCGGCTGCTTTGACTCTGGACTCAATGAACCGCCCATAGTTTAGGTTTGGAGAAAATTCAATCCCCAACAACTAAAGGCGGTCAGTGTACTCCAAGGATACATTCCGAAAAGTAGGAGCCAAGGTGAACGGGCTCCTTTTAACGGTAAAAAGACACGATTGTGTTTTGAAGGCGTTAAATCTCACGAGATTGGCATCGCCCCATTTGGAGACTGCTTGTAGTGTGAGACTCACACGCTCAACCATAGCCTCTCTTTCTGACTGTATTTGATCCCGACTGGCCCGGGCACTTGGTTGGTATCTCTCCACAACTGTGCTGTCGTCTGCATACCCATAGATACCGGGAATGAGCAGATCATTTATATGCAGCAGGAAGAGAGTTGCGGAGAGAACGGACCCCTGAGGAACACCGGCGTTAGTATACTTACATTAGGATACTTAACACAGTTTTTTCTATTTTATTCGATATCCACTATCTGAATTATCTAAAACAGCTTCGTTCATCGGAGACTCTTGCTCTCTTTATACCAGTTCGGGTTTCATATCTTCATCGAAAAGTTAAGACAACCTACCTCCAAACAAACATTTAAAACTAATGTCCGGGCTCATTTCCTAAAATTACTTCATAATTTCTAAGCTCCGTCATCATTATAAGTAGTAGTCATCTCTGTTTTAGTTTAATCAGTATATTGTGTACCTTATATTATATTTTCTTAATATATCTATATTATTATTTGTAACCACCTTCGTAGTCAAATCACGCCCCAAAGGTTAACTGGCAGAGAATGCTTTTAGCATTAAGTCCCCCTTTTGATCCTGTACTTATGTGAGGTTCAATAAAGCTTAAATAAATAAAAATATACAAAACAGGACGATACATAACTAGTAATACTTTTAGTACTCAGTGTAGGTGGCTATTTCAGATTTTGATTTTATAAAATAAATGTGACAAAAGAGCACACAGTCCACCTGATTGTAAGTGGATGCTGTGGCCCATAGACATCTACATTTATCCTCATTTAAGAATCAAAATGCAGATCCGTTGTCACCCTTGAGGGTTGAGATGGAATGCCTCGTTTCTAGTAAATACAGTCGATCAATAATTTAAAACCCAAGGGACAAGAGAAAAAATTCAAATTACCAAGAGTTCAAAATAACAATAGTTTAGAAAACCAAGAGAAAATGAGGAAAAAATCAAGTACACAAGAGATTGATCAAAATTCGTGATTTATCATTTTAAACTTAAACATTTGTACAATTATTCACAAATGTTTATTTTGAAAAGAAGTCTCTTATTTATGTAAACAATCGACAGGTCTGTACATGTACTAAATAAACGACAGGTTTGTGCATGATAAAAGCTTCATATTATCGAGACCGAGAGTAGGGAAGCCCAGATATTTATTCTGTGCGCAAACTTCAATTTATTGCATGTTGGCGGGCAAGATCATAGAGTAATTTCCGCTAGAAGTACAACTATTCTGTGGAGTAATGGTGGAGTAATTAGACTAATAATTCTATGGGCAAGATAATATTCCTTCAACTTCAAATTACCGAGGGAACCAATTAATATTGATTTTATTCAATTTATCGAGTATTTTTCAAGGGATCGGAAAAAATTTTCAAATTATCGAGAGATTGAAATTAACGAGTGTTAAATTATCAAGAGTCGACTACCCTATTTACTTCGGTTTCTACACTAACCATACGCAACACAGCAGCATTAAGCTGCTATTTTACGCTGATAATAGGTCTTTATCTATGAAATAGTCGTTCTGCATTACTGGCCATTTCAGATCAAAATAATTTTTGTTTGGCTAAGAATTTTAATTTCAAATTAGTTTTATTTTAAAAACATGAAATTCTGTTTTCAAAATTGGTCATTAGTTTATAAATAAGCGTTATGTTTTCATCGCATTTGAATATTTTTCGTCATCGTGGACATGGTAAAAATTTGAGCAATTACATTGCTGCCACGATGGTACTCGTATTTCATATGAGTACCGTCATGAAGCAAATATAAAGTAGTAGAAGTGAACTAAGTATTTGCTTCATGAGTACCGTCGTGGCAGCAACTCGACTCAAGCGGCACGCAACATTGACGCGTTTACGGAGCGTTTACTGCAAACGAACGCGCAACTATTGGTTTGTCCCTGCTTCCGTTCTGGAAATTTTCACCTGAAAAATAAACCCCGTGGTCATTCGAACACTTGGAATCTAATGATACTCAATCTACGGCTAAATTAGCAGCAGCTTTCCACGTTAGCATCAAAACAATATTGGATTTGCGTCTAATTGGCAAGGTAAAAAAGCGTGACAAATGGGTGCCCCACGAACTCAATGATCGCCGGCGCGATGTGCTTATCGAACCGTGCCTTGCACTGCTCAACAGGCACACAAACGAAGGAATTTTGAACCATATCCTGCGACGAAAAACCGATTCTGTCTGACAATCGCATGCGCTCAGCAAGTTGGTTGGATCCTGGTTCAGCACCTAAATAATGCCCTAAACGAAAACTTACCCCTAAAAAAGTAGTGGTCTAGTGCCGGTGTAATTCTTACCAAATCACAGCTTCTTACCAAACGGGATGAGCATTACTGCAGATGTGTAGATACTGTGAAGAACTGAACACAATGATGGAGAAGCGCGCACATCTCCAACCAGCTATGGTCAATCGCTCGTAATAATGTAATGGAATAATTATTCATTTGTTTCTAATACCGCACGGAACATCTGTTATGTAAAGACTAGAATATAAAACGTTCGCTACTATCATGGGGGGGGGGGTATATTGCCATAGTTGCCACGCTTGGTGAGCGGGTTGGCAACCGCAGATTTTTTTATTGATGTTTCATCACACAATCTTCACCGAGGAACACTGTGCACATGGCACAGATCTTACTATACAATAAAGACACAATCCACCCAGCTAAACGCGTTCAGCTGTCTAGCTGCACCAGCTCCAGCGAGCCCCACCAACGCCAGTGAGTCGTCGCGCCGCACTCGCGCCAGCGAGCCGTCGCACCGCACTCGGGTCAGCGATCTATTGTAGTTTAAAGCAGCCATGTTCCAGGACTCCATTTACGCGACAAGGTCTGCGTATACCAGGGTCAAGTTCCTCGTTGATTATAAGTACGTGCAGGTTGTTGGTCTTCATTTTTGCAAAACCGTTAGGCTGTCCTTTGTCTCTTTATTTTAAAGACAACAGCATGTAGAGGCGTAGGGCCACTACACGCATTGCAAAGATAAAAACGCAATTGTATGAAATATCACAAATTGCAGAAACAAAAAAAGGCAACTATGTAAAATATCACAAATTGCAATAGTTATCAAGTCGTCTAGATCAGATAGATATCTGCGCTCACCACTCGCATCAGACGCTGAGCAAGCGTCAGACGTTCATTTGCCGCGCCAAAGCACCATGTGTTCGGCGGCCGCTTGAGTTGTCTTGCCGTAAGATCCGCCGATAAGTTGCAGGACGTAGCCGTGTAACCTCAATCTCTTACCAACAGGTCTCGGCCGCACCTGACCATGTCCAATTAGTCGTCGCTACATCTTCCTCATTGATCATTGTTGTAGCGACTTCTACGAAACTCTCGACATCAAACCCCAATGACGTCGATTACATAATATCCGGAGTAAACTGTATATCGATAGATTGAAATACAAAAATGATATGTACTTATTTTTTTCAACTCATAGCTCGTTAAAGTTAATCATTAATTTATTATGGTACATCGCTTAAACATTTCAATCTTCAAAATGTAGCCCATGTAAATCATATTTCTCATGAAATAACAAAACGCGAACAAGTTTTTAACATTTCTTTCGGCATTTGTTAACATATTTAGGTACGTTACGAAATAATGTAAGTACTTGCGGGTACTTTTAATATAAACCGAACAAAATGGTTTAACTTCTGGCTTAAAACATTTCACTTTAAACTTTTACTCTACACTAATGATTCATCGATGTCGTAAATAGGACAACAAACTTTATTAAGACATTTAACATGAAACAAAGGCATAACATGCCTTTGTGACGCGAGGCGAATCATAGCTTCTCACCAACGTAATAACCCTCGCATTATACGCAGATTATGTGTGAGCGATAACAGGGAATTTACCCCAATTCTGACAGTTATGATAGAAATAATTCTCAAATTTTTTTTTATAGGAGAGGGGGCAAACGAGCATGCGGCTCACCTGATGGTAAGTGACTACCGCCGCCCATGAACAACTGCAACACCAGGGAGGGAATTGTAGATGCGTTGCCGGCCTTTTAAAAAGAAGTACGCTCTTTTATTGAAGGTCCCTAAGTCGCATCGGTCCGGAAAAATCGCTGATGGTAATCGATTCCACAAGGAAGTCGTGCGAGGAAGAAAACATCTTCTAAATCGCACAGTAGTGGACCGCCAATCATCCAGATGGTGTGAATGGTATCGGGAGTTCTGCCGCGATGTGCGTTCGTGAAATTTGGCGGCTGGGATTAATCCGAACAATTCCTCAGAGCACTCCCCATGGTAGATGCGAAAGAAAATGCAAAGGGATGCAACATCTCTTCGCAGTGCCAATGAATCGAGCCGATCGGAAAGGGCTCGGTCGTCGACGATTCAAGCCGCTCTGCGTTGGATGCGGTCAAGTGGAAGTAGCTGGCACTGGAGAGCCCCTGCCCAGCGATGGGAACAGTATTCCATGTGATGCCGAACCTGCGCCTTGTAAAGTTGCAGGCGGTGTCCCGGCATGAAATACTGTCCCGCTCTGCTGAGCACGCCGAGCTTTTTAGAGGCCAATTTGGCCTTCTCTTCCAAGTGACCACGAAACTGCACGTCACTCGATATGTCGACTCCGAGGATACCGATACTGGCTGAGGCAATAAGGGGAGTGCCTTGAAACTGAGGAGATACGACAAAGGGGTTCTTTTTAGCGGTAAAGGCGCAAACTTGTGTCTTCTGAGGATTAAACTGGACTAGATTTAGTCGCCCTCAATCCGAGACTTTGTTCAGCAAAGACTCGACTTCAGACACAAGTTTATTCCGGTACTCGGCGACGTTTTCCCGAGAAATATTGGCACGGCCGGTGTATAGAGCATCACCAGTGCTGTCATCCGCATAGCAATGAATGTTACTAGTTTGCAACATATCATTGATATGCAGAAGAAACAGCGTTGGTGATAGCACACAGCCTTGTGGAACACCAGCGTTAATAGGCTTGTAGTCAGAGCAGGCACCGTCTACAACGACCTTGATGCTCCGATCTGCAAGGAAGCTGGTGATCCAATTGCACAATTTCTCGGGAAGCCCATAGGAAGGGAGCTTCGAAAGAAGCGCTTTGTACCAAACCCGATCGAAGGCCTTTGCAATGTCCAGACTAACGGCCAACGCCTCCCTCTTGGACTCTACTGCCTCCGCCCATCTATGGGTCAGGTAGACCAGAAGATCACCAGCTGATCGACCCCGACGAAAACCGTATTGGCGGTCACTAATCAGCTGGTGATCCTCAAGGTACCGGATGAGCTGGCAGTTAATAATGGATTCCATTATTTTGGAGAACAAGGAGGTGATCGCGATAGGCCTATAGTTGGATGGGTCTGAGCGGTCGCCTTTTTTAGGGATCGGGTGGACAAAAGCTGTCTTCCATGAGTTCGGGACTACGCCTTGGGAGTAGGAGTACCGGAAAAGACGCGTTAGGACCGGTGCCAACTCCGGAGCACACGTCCTCAGCACAATTGGGGGATTCCGTCAGGCCCACTCGACTTCTGGATGTCCAGGGAGAGCAGTGCTTTGCGAACCGAGCGCTGTGAGAACAGCACATCCGGCATGGAGCACTCACACCGCGGGATGGTCGGCGGTGTTTTCCCCCCGTCATCAAGAATCGAGTTGGACGCAAAAAGGGAGCCTAAAAGGTCGGCTTTGTTTGCGTCTTGGGCCAGTGAGTCATCCTCCCTGTGCAGAGATGGTAGTGATGGCTTACAGAAATTCCCTTGGACAGCATTGGCGAGAGACCAGAATGCACGGGTTCCCGAAGGAAGGCGAACTAGTTTCTCGCCAATTCTGCCTATGTGCTCTGACTTTGCCTTGGCAATAACTCTTTTGAAGGACCTGGAGGCGAAGTTATACTTCTTTTTAAGTGTGCTGGTGTTTACATCCCGAGTCGCCGAAGCCGCAGCCCAGGCTTGATAACACTCCTGCTTACTGCGAAATGCAGTCTTACAGGAGCGACCAAACCAAGGCTGAGATCTGCCTCCGATGGGTACCACAGATGATGGAATAAATAGTTCCATTCCCTGTAGCACCACATCAGTGACAGAGTCAGCAACAGCGCTGGGATCATCCGGCGAGAAGCAAACCCGCCCCCATGGGTAGGATGCAAAGAAAGACCGCATTCCGTCCCAATCCGCCGATCTGTAATGCCCAACACGGCGGCAACCTGCAGAACGCAACCGCGAAGGGAGCGTGAGTGGCACCATACTCCGGATCAGACAATGGTCCGAAGAGCCGAGAGGGGCATCGACGGAAACCTGATATCCGTCCGGATGAGAGGTCAGCAGAAGGTCCAACAGGGAAAGTGTATGATCCTCCACATCTGGAATCCGCGTAGGCAAATTAACCAGTTGTGTCAGACCATATGCCAAGGCAAAGTCATAAACAGATCTCCCCGCATGATCGGTTAAACGTGAACCGAGCCATTGGGCATGGTGGGCGTTAAAATTGCTAAAAAACCCCATCTCTGCGGATGGGACCTGTTGTAGCAAGGAATCTGTAGCCATTTGGACGTGGTTGATGAGTCGGTCTGTTTCGGCATTACCGCTATGGGACCTATAGATGCACCCGTAGACGCGCGGATGGTCGTCGCTGTCTACGCATAGCCAAAGGATGGACAGGTCCGAACCTTCAAGACTGCCGAGGCGTCGAGAACAGATGTCCTCTCTGACATACACGCAAACTCCAGCCAGAGGCACAAAGGAGTGCTCTATCTAGCTATCAGCCGGAGAGGAAACCTGTGTCTCGGTCAGGAAGAGCAAGGCCGGCTTCGCCGTCTCGAGATGGTAGTGGACGGCGTTTAGGTTAGAGTGAAGTCCCCTGATGTTGCAGAAATTCACGGATAGCGTGGCAGGGGTCGCCTTGGTATTGTTGCTCAGTTTGCCCCGAGCAGTTATGTTTTTGAGCGGAATTGTGCCCCCCCCCCCCCAGAATACGAGGGGGAAGCCTGAGCACCCACGCTCAGGATTGGAATAACATGGTTGTGGATGCTCAGCGAGGGATTCCCCAGGGGTACTGGTACCCTCCTGGGGTAGTCTATCGTCTAATTCCGCTACCATGTTGATGGGGGGAGAGGGGGGGGGGAATTGGGCCTCCGGTCACCTGCACTCACCAGACGAAACGCGGAAGCAGAGCTTCCACTTCACGCCGGTATTCTGTGAGGTCGTGGTACTCACCCGGCTCAAGCCGTGCAACAGCAAAAGCTGCTGCGTGGCTCCACCACCGTTAATTAAAAGAATTTATGGATGATAATAACCCCTGAAAATGAGGTGATCGCTACCAAGCTATTTGGGGGGGGGGGGGGGGAATTAGGCCTCCGGCCACTTGCACTCACCAGACGAAACGCAGAAGCAGAATTTTTTAAATTAAAGAACACTACTCAATAACAAACCCTCCTTACTATCAGAAACCATTCTAGAGGCCAATTATTAAGGATAATAAAGGTGTAAGAGCTTACGCTCAACTTATACGTGGTAGAGCCATGCTGCAGCATATTTCTGGTATAGTTGTGGCACAAATGTGTCGGCTCGACCGGGGAAGGACCACGCTCTCACAGAATACCAGCGTAAACTAAAATAGCAGCTTGATGCAGCTGTGTTTCGTATGGTGAGTGTAGAGAACCGGAGACCCTTTTTACTGGAAACGAGGCATTCCATCTTAGTCCTCACGGGTGACAACTCATCTGCATTTTGATTCATAATCGAGGACAAATGTAGATGTCTATGGGCCACAGCAATCACTTACCATCAGGTGGACTGTGTGCTCGTTTGTCACCCTTATCCTATAAAAAAAAAAACTTGTTCTCCTTCTCTTGCTCATGCAACCAATTTATCAGCAATGATACAATTCGAGCAACCGTAACGTGTTCCCGTCACAAACACGCACCGGTGTAAGGCAATGGACCCAATTACATGATAATACCAAAGTATGCAAACCAACAGCAATACCACCCAACACCCATCTCAATGTAACTCATGGCAGCCGCCTTTCAGCAACACTCTCCCGTAGAATTACAGACTGATACCTCTTATTCGCCTTTGCGATACTTTATACTGCTAGAACGGGTGGGAGATCACATATCTACCTTCATTTGTTAGTATTTCCCTTTTTACCCTCATTCCCAACAATACATTATGTAAAAGAATACTGACAAGTTTTCAATAATCGAGAACATATGGATATAAACATTATTAGGTAAATTTATAGATTAACTAGCTGTACCCCGGGACTTCGCCCGCGTGGAGTTATTTTTCGCGGAACCCTAAAATAAAAGCAGCCCAAGTTACTCCTTACAACATCAGCTATAGCAGTGTGTATAAATATTGACATTAATATTTATACGATACTAACGTCACTCAATTGTTTTGCCTTCCCGGAACCCCTCTAACACTTAAACTTTATGATATGGTATTAAAGTTCAAATTGACTTTTAAATATTATTACGAATCTTTTGTATGGGAATAGAGAAAAGTGTTGTTTTTAGACTTTTTCAGGCAATTGTTTAAATTTTGCTCTCCGTAAGAACCATCTTCTTACTTCAAGGAATATTATAAAAAAGGAATTAGCAAAATCGGTAGTAACACATTCAGCGATTAATTTTTATATAGATTAATAACGGAAGGAGTGCCGTGGTAGCTCAAGAAAATAAGTGCCTGAATTGCACGCAAAATACTACTATCATGGCTTCTACTGGTTCCGTAAATGTCAAAACTCTCGTCAAATCTTTCATTTTTGGGAAAATAAAGAAATCTCATGGTGCGAGGTCTGGACTGAGTGCGGGGTGAGTCACGAACTCCACCTTTTCAGGACAAATATTACTTTGTCTTGGTGCCTTTCCATGATTGCCAAGCCTTAGCAAACGTCTTCAAGCCCCACACGTCCACAAATCTCGTTTGGCATTTGGAAGTCGTTTTCATGCTTGTGCTACGTACACCCACGCATGACGGACACCGAACTTGTGTCGGCTATTGCGTTTGGTTTAACATACTTTTACTTGAAATACAAGCAAAGTAATACAAAAACAAAGAAAGCTCGACGAATCCTGTTTTTTTTTTCAAATTCTTGCGAAAAATTTTCATCAATATTCCTTTTCTGCCGACTTCCAAAAAGGAGACGGTACTCAATTCGACTGTTTTTTTTTTTCTTTTTTTATGTGTGTTACCTCATAACTTTTTACTGGGTTAACCGATTTCGATGATTCTTTTTTATTTGAAAGCTGATACTTCTCGTGTGGTCCCATATGAATTTGATCAAGGTCAGACCAGTAGTTATTGAGTTATTCTTAATAACTTCTAATGAAGTCGGCTGTACAAAATTTTTAATTTTAAATTATTTGGCTTTTAATTCTTTTACTTCCCGTTAACTCGGCAAGACGACTCCAAGCATCTGCAACTTTCTTTTTATCTTTATGATTAACATCTTTCGGGTTCCAGATAGACGATTCGCTCTGGTAATATTCCAGAAACGATAAACTCTCTTCGTTCGACCAGCCACTGATTTTAAACAAAGAACTAAAAATGCGCTCGTCGCGAAATCACAATGGCTACTAAACGCGCACCAACGTGTGAATGCGTCGCAAACGCTTACCACAATTTATCTGTGTCCAAAAATCGACACTAGACCGGATGGGAGACAAAGCGGCCACAAGCTCACGCAAGCCAAGCCAAACGCCCTCTTTACACGCTTATGTACTTCCCTGGAACTCTACCCCTCCTCCCAACCCCCTTCCACCTCCGTACGCAAGTACTGCATGTCTATAGTTTTACCATTTTCAGAAGACCTGAATTTTGCATCTGCTATGTTCTGAATAACGACTTTATTTTTATTAGGAGCGCCTTGTCATCGGCAATACTTGCAGCATCTAATTAGCACTTAATTCCTTGCTATTAATATTTATCGTATATCTAACTTCATTGAGTTGCTAGCGATAAGTTTTGCTAGCAAAGCCATTACGGTGAAAATTTTAGAGCACCTAATTTTTAAATTAGGCACTTAATTAGCACCTAAAAAGACCCTAATTTTGGGTTTTTCTAAATGCAAATTCCTGACTTTGCGTTGCTGGCGATACACAACGAACAAAGTTTTTGAAGTTTTAAAATGTTAATGTCATATTTTTTTTAATTTAACCTATACAAACACCCAAATGCGCCGTTTTTTTTTTTCAACTAGTAGCCTGACAGTAGCCAGACTTTCCTCAAGGGTCGACCTTCACGAATTTCATTATGGAAAGAAACGGCCACGATCTTCGAATTTCTGCGTACCAACGCTTTATGTTCCTCAAAATAAAGTGCTTCCCTCCCAAAAGCATTTTAAAGACGAGCAATGTACCTAATATTGGGGAAGTGAACTTTTAAAATCATAAAAAAATCATCGCTCTAAAAGATTTTCGCGATAATTCCATTTTTCCTACGGATGACGAACACCTCGAAATCTAAGGCCTCATGCCGAAACCGCCGATGGGCGGGCCAAGATACTTTATCGATATGCCGGGTCCGCCGATGGGCGGGCTGAATACTAGTATATGGCGGCATGGGGGTAATGTTGTAATTTCTGAGGAAGGCAGTGAACTTGTGATAAAAAACAGACGCGCGATTTCCCGCCAAAAATTTATCTCAAATAGTAAAAAAATGAGTTTCATGTTTAAAAAAAAATAACATTCGAAACTCACATATTTACAAGCGGCCAGGAGCACAGAACTTTCAGTGTGCCCTATCTATTCATCACAGACCTCTGAAATAATGTTCTTTTCTAAATCTATGGTTATTAAACGACTATGGTACTAATGTTGTCTCAAGCCATAAAGGCATAGAAATTTTACATTTAATTTAAATATCTGGGATAAATACATATCCTCCTTCGATAATTTAAAGGTTGTTCTAAGTAATATACATCCTGGGCACAGGCCTCCTCTCATTTTTAAGGCTTTCTGTGCAAGGAACTGTCCGCCGCGCTGCCGTAATGCTACTTGACGACTTCATTCGAAATATTTTTTAATTCTTAGGCATGCAGGTTTTCTCACGATGTTTTCCTTCACCGACGAGAACAACACATAAATCAGCACTTAAAATTGCAATGAAATTGTTATTTCATTGGTGCCATCAGGTATCGAACCCGGGTTGCTCGCGTACTATGAAATTTACAGCGAGCGTATAGAACTTCAGCTCCCACGGCTCGATGGTAAAAGGTATATATATTATATTTATAGGAATTAAAAAATATAATATCTTAGATATTTTCATTATGCGACTTATTTATTTTTCTTTAAATTACTTCCCTTTAAAATGCTACAAGGAAGGGTGTTATAATTTAAAATAAACCATTAAAAAATTAATTTGTTGTTGTAATCCCGAAACAAACTATTAGTTTTTAACATTTAAAATTTTTAGGGACATCGTTATCAATAGCATAGAGCCAGGACTAGTAGTTATGTTTGTTTATATCATGATCATAATATTAAAGTTAATAACTCAATTGGTACAAGTCGTAAATTTTCACTAAAAATCCTAAATCTACTTAACTAAAAATAATTCGGCAGTGGTCAAGCAAATAAGTGTCAATCACATGGGTATCCAATTTTTTTTCACGTCAGTTATGCATCATATAAAATTTCACCTAAATTGTTTATTTACAAAAATATTACTTATATTAAATGGAGATCTCATTTGTCCTAAAAGTAACTTTAAGCCGGAATTACATTTTTACGTGAAGTTACGGGATCCACCATAGTATGTTAAATATTCAACACAGGCCTCTGATTTAGATTCTGATCTGATAATCTGGTTCCAAAAGTAACACCAAAAAAATAAATTACCAATGAATTTTTTATTGTTATCGTTCGAGCTTTTCATAAGCACTTACATGCTTAAAATGATTTTTTTGCTTGTATAGATAAGTGAATTAACACTAAATGTACATACATGTAACATTTTTTAAATAATATTTAAATGTAGATATAATACATATCAGCCATGCACATGACAGGGAATCAGGTCATAATTGTTACACCCAAATAAATACATTCTCATCCTCTTTGTAAATTTATCTTCTCACAATTATTGCAAGTTAAATCTTCCAGGAAATAACTTAAATTGAAAATTTAAAAAACTCCCAAAACAAAGAGCTGATGACCTTCAAACGGCTAAACTGATTTTGATAAAACATGTGTAAGTACCACTGCTAGAAAAGCTTTTAAATTTAAAAAACCACACCCAAATCGGTTCAACCGTTTAAGAGCTACGGTGCCACAGACAGACAGACACACATAGCGGTCAAACTTATAACACCCCTTTTTTATGTCGGAGGTTAATAAACGATTTCTGACAATGTTTTAAATATAATACTATGCAAACAAGTCATCCTGTAATTACAGCTAAATAAAAGTTGCCCGAAGGCATTAATAATATAAACATTATCAAGGTATATTATTACAAAAATATTCTTGTAATGAAGTCAGCTCAATAAAACTACCTGTCAGTCCTGGCGATTGTCATTTTTTTTGTAATATGGAGAGGTAACAATACACAAGGGTATAACAAAGTGATAACCAATAAGTATAAAGCTTATTTACATATTTTGTTTATGACCTGCAAACCTTAAAATCTAATTACATCAGAGCAACACATTGCTTGCAAGACATTTCCGACATTACCATAACTTCAATTATAAGCGTAAAATATATGGATTGTGTAAATTACACTTTTCAAACTTGAGTAATCCCGGCATATCACTATTATTAATATATAGTAATTATTTTATTACATATCAATATTTAAACTGGATTTTCTTCAATTTACTTTATTATATTATCATATCAATGTTTGAGGACCTGCAATAACTTTGAATGAAATTCAATACTGTATTCCAATTATCATTACCTTGTAAGTTGTGGAAAATTAAATTAATTTTAGTTTAAGGAATTGTTAAATAAAGATTTTGGAACATTTTCCTCAAGTTCAAAAGAACGAACAATAAAGTATACATATAAATTCATTCATATTAATACAATTTCACTAAAAGATCAAAGGCATCAATAATTCTGTTCTAATGACATAGCAGACTTTACATATTTTTTTTAATATTACCTTGGAATTATCATTTTGATCAAACTGATGCCTATCACACAAGATTCAAATATGAATGTTCACGTCACAAAATAAATACTAGATAAAATAATCCTAGTCAGTGACAATTAAACTAATAATTGAATAATAGCGGTGGAAAGAAGCTATAAGGTGGTTGCGGCTGTCAGTCTGCCGATATAGCAGTAGGTATATCTATAGTTCGACTTTCATTTCCAAATATCAATCTAAGTCGCTTCATGGGAGGCAAAGGACGGATAGGACTGTGTTTACGATGCCGTTCTTTTGACCGGCGCCGTTTCTTAAGACGCCTAGCCGTTTCAGGATCTACACCCTCAAGCCGTAAGACTTCGTATTCGGGTGCTTCTGTTGTACTTCCACAATCCATCACTTCTTCAACCACAGGACTTCTTTTTACCCTCAGTGTTAATTTCAACCCTCTACGTGGTGGTGTACAAGGGCACTCACTACTTTTGTTTGAATTATCTGCTAACCATGGAGGTCCAGATTCAGATTCCTTTTTCGCCTCTTCAGTCCGATGCGGTACATCAACTTTGTGTTTGTTTACTTTACTATCTTTAGACTCACTTGGGTTAACATTTTCTCTAAAATCACAAATTTCACTTTTTAAACATGCTTCATCACTAACACACTCATCTTTGTCAATTTTTTGTTCCTGGTCATTGCAAGGATCATAAGATTCCTTCTTAAATGTTATAACAGGAGCACATGATTCAAGTCTTTGTGATAGAGATTCTTTTATATCATTATGACTCTCCGTTTCCATTTCTCTGTTACTCACAATGCTAGTTGTATCTAACTCCTCACAGTTCTCTTGTGAAATATCATTACTAAATTCTTCTTTGATAGGTGTATTATTTGTGTCAACAGTATCATTCAAATCTGATTCTAGTTTAGAAATACTATGATTCCTTCCCATTTTGGCTTCTGAACAACTTTTGGAATTATTCCTAACTTTAATAGATGGTGTCGGAACGCAAGTTTCTACCAGACGTTTGTGACTTCGCAAAACTATACCAGAACTGGAGTCACACCTGCTATGTGGACTAGTTATACTACAGCATTGTGATGGTGGTGCTTGGCACTGTGATGCAGTACTTGATACAGTTGCAGAAACACCATTGGGCACACGACCACTATCTACTCTTTTTCTCAAACGTTCACCTCTCCTGGAACCAGATGACTCCCTACTTCCTTGTGATTCTTTTTCAATAGGACCATCTACCACGTCGGCAATACAACCCTGAGCTATTAGTAACTCAGCATCATACTTTGTCAATCCTTTCTGTTTCATTTCTTTCATACTGAGCGGTGACACAATATTTGAAAGTTGTCTATTTGATATTCGAGATTTTTCAGGATTTTTGCCATTTTCATTTTTTTGATTTTGTTTAGCTTTATACCTATTAAGTCTATTATCTGTTTCTCTAAACCTATATCTTGTAGCTTGTTCGTCATTATGAGCATTTTTTACAGAAAATGCACCCTTGCCCCTTCTTTCACAAGTTTCACATTCACAATAACTGTTGCCATTGCCAAAAAAGTCTTCACCGTAAAAACAAGTTATTTCCTCTCCCACGTCTATATCCCTTAAGACACGAACAAAAGCTTTGCCACGATCTGTAGCTTCAAAAGTACAAGTGGGTCTACAATCATGATTTATGTATGCAGCTGGACCCAGCCACAACTGAGCACAATTCTTCCTACAACTATACATAACAGAAAAATCATTTTTTCCAGGATGGAGTAGTTGTTTTTCCTCTTCTTCTGTCATTTCTGCAATGCAACCAACAAGAAAGTCTATTCTTTCATGCTTAAAAAACTTTTTAGTAGTTGATATTTTAGCTCCAACTTTTCCTTCCAATGAGTACCTATAACAAGGCTCTATTACAAATCCAGCCTTTTTATCAAAAACTCTTAGATATCGGTAAATCTGAAAATAATAATAAAATAAATTAATCAAGCAATTTTATGACTAATAAAAAATGTAAATATAAGTTGATACTAACATGTTCTCTGAATTTATTTTGTTGATGCTTGTTCTTTGTAAAATGTCTTGGCATCCATTCACCACTAACCAGTTTGTTATAAGCCTTATTATAATCCTGTGTTTGAATAAATTCCTTTACAATGTTTTTTAATTCCTCCTTATTTGTTTTTAATGGTCTGTAGCGAATGTTCATCTTATGTGTGGTAATACCGAGATAAGGATCTACAATAAGCGCTGTTGCCAAGTCATCGTACTCTGAAAGTTCGCGTGGAGTCATGCCCATCGGCTGCATTTTGTGAAGCACTTGTCTGCCAGGGTGTGATGTCGAACCAACAACCATCCTGATTACCTAAACAACAAAGACGCGAAGGATTTCGTAAATACAGCATAACTTTTCGAACGTTTAATACTAGTATTACTACATTTATGAATTCAATTTAAAAGAAGTATTCAAATCTTCAGATAGTAAACAAAACCCATGACTACTGCAAATTACAAATCTTTATGAGAGTAAATACTTAGTAAAATATAAAAGGACAAATATGGCGGCCGAAAACGAAACACAAATCGACACGTCAAAAATTCACATTGTTTTTAACAATAATAATTACACTGACCAATATTATACTTGCACTACAAAATAGAAAAATTGTTCAAGTATTTGAAACACTTACTTAGATCGTTAAAATAATTTCAAATTCATAATTATTTCTACTAACAACTCTGCTTTACTTTACACTCGGACGCCAACAGCTAGGTTATTAAAATTAAAACAAGTTATACATAACAAAAATTCAAACTAAATTTTGCATTTTTAATTTCATTTATTCAAAATATTAATGGAATCAAATATCATTAAGATGATTCGAAAATCTTAAAGGAAAGCTGAAAAACAACCATGTTTTCATAGGTCGAATTCATTCATAAAATTCAAAGCATTTTGAACGTTTTTGAAGACTGCTAGAGTTAAAAAGTTATGTATAAAATCCTAAACAAAGTGCTTAATTAAAAAATAACTCCTCTTAGCATTTATATAGTTATCCATTTCGCATTGACTTTAAAAAATTATAATGTAGGACTATTTAAGACTTAATAGATTTTATAAGTATTTTAATTAATGATGTGTGGTAACTGTAACAAACTTTGTAAATGAAATTCAAGAAAACTGATTTTTTTTTGAGTCAGTTGAGGGTTTTTTTTACCTCTATAACAAATACAAATTATTGTAAATAATAAATATTTAATTAAATATACAATTAATATAAATTTAAATATTTATACACTTTATTAAAATATTTATTATAATTTAATGGATAAGGCCGTAGATATTGCCATTTTTCGAAAGAAAAAAATGTATCGTATTTTGACTGCTTATAAAAAACAAATAACTTGCTAAATTGTAATGAAGGTACCTATCTTAATAAGATAATCTAATAGGGTTTAACGGTGGTAGAGCCACGCAGCAGTTTTTGCTGTTGCACGTATGGGCCGGCTCGAGCCGGGTTGGTACCTCACAGAATACCGGCGTGAAGTAGAAGCTCTACTTCTGCGTTTCGTCTGGTGAATGCAGGTGGCCGGAGGCCCAATCCCCAACCCAATCCAATCGCTCCAGTAAGATTGCATTACGCAGTAAGCAGGAGTGTTATCAAGCCTGGGCTGCGGCTTCGGCGACTCGGGATGTAAACACCAGCACACTTAAAAAGAAGTATAACTTCGCCTCCAAGTTCTTCAAAAGAGTTATTGCCAAGGAAAAGTCAGAGCACATAGGCAGAATTGGCGAGAAACTAGTTCGCCTTCCTTCGGAAACCCGTGCATTCTGGTCTCTCGCCGAGGCTGTCCAAAGGAATTTCTGTAAGCCATCACTACCATCTCTGCACAGGGAGGACGATTCACTGGCCCAAGCCGCAAAAGTCAAAGCCGACCTTTTAGGCTCCCTTTTTGCGTCCAACTCGACTCTTGATGACAGGGGGAAAACACCGCCGACCATCCCGCTGTGTGAGTACTCCATGCCGGATGTGCTGTTCTCACAGCGTTCGGTTCGCAAAGCACTCCTCTCCTTGGACATCCAGAAGTCGAGTGGGCCTGACGGAATCTTCTCAATTGTGCTGAGGACGTGTGCTCCGGTGTTGACACCGGATCTAACGAGCCTTTTCCGGTACTCCTACTCCCAAGGCGTAGTCCCGAACTCATGGAAGACAGCTTTTGTCCACCCGATCCCTAAAAAAGGCGACCGCTCAGACCCATCCAACTATAGGCCTATCGCGATCACCTCCTTGTTCTCCAAAATAATGGAATCCATTATTAACTGCCAGCTCATCTGGTACCTTGAGGATCACCAGCTGATTAGTGACCGCCAATACGGTTTTCGTCGGGGTCGATCAGCTAGTGATCTTCTGGATGACCCATAGATGGGCGGAGGCAGTAGAGTCCAAGAGGTAGGCATTGGCCGTTAGTCTGGACATTGCGAAGGCCTTCGATCGGGTTTGGTACAAAGCGCTTCTTTCGAAGCTCCCTTCCTATGGGCTTCCCGAGAAATTGTGCAATTGGATCACCGGCTTCCTTGCAGATCGGAGCATCAAGGTCGTTGTAGACGGTGCATGCTCTGACTACAAGCCTATTAACGCTGGTGTTCCACAAGGCTGTGTGCTATCACCAACGCTTTTTCTTCTGCATATCAGTGATATGTTGCAAACTAGTAACATTCATTGCTATGCGGATGACAGCACTGGTGATGCTCTATACACCGGCCGTGCTAATATTTCTCGGGAAAAAGTCGCCGAGTACCGGAACAAACTTGTCTGAAATCGAGTCTTTGCTGAACAAAATCTCGGATTGGGGGCGACTAAATCTAGTCCAGTTTAATCCTCAGAAGACACAAGTTTGCGCGTTTACCGCTAAAAAGAACCCCTTTTTCGTATCTCCTCAGTTTCAAGGCACTCCCCTTCTTGCCTCAGCCAGTATCGGAATCCTTGGAGTCGACATATCGAGTGAGGTGCAGTTTCGTGGTCATTTTGAAGAGAAGGCCTCTAAAAAGCTTGGCGTGCTCAGCAGAGCGGTACAGTATTTCATGCCGGCACACCGCCTGCAACTTTACAAGGCTCAGGTTCGGCCTCACATGGAATACTGTTCCCATCTCTGGGCAGGGGCTCCCCAGTGCCAGCTCCTTCCACTTGACCGCATCCAGCGCAGAGCGGCTCGAATCGTCTACGACCAAGTCCTTTTCGATCGGCTCGATTCATTGGCACTGCGAAGAGATGTTGCATCCCTTTGCATTTTCTTTCGCATCTACCATGGGGAGTGCTCTGAGGAATTGTTCGGATTAATCCCAGCCGCCAAATTTCACGAACGCACATCGAGGCAGAACTCCCGATACCATCCACAGCATCTGGATGATTGGCGGTCCACCACTGTGCGATTTAGAAGATGTTTTCTTCCTCGCACGACTTCCTTGTGGAATCGATTACCATCAGCGATTTTTTTGGACCGATACGACTTAGGGACCTTCAAGAAAAGAGCGTACTCCTTAAAAGGCCGGCAACACATCTGCGATTCCCTCCCTGGTGTTGCAGTTGTTCATGGGCGGCGGTAGTCACTTACCATCAGGTGAGCCGCATGCTCGTTTGCCCCCTCTCCTATAAAAAAATAAAAAAAGGGTATTACACCCATTTTCAAATAATGTATTATATGAATTTTAGAGTGATAATGAACCATTATATTATTTATAAAACCGAATAGTGTTATAAAAATTACTTTTCGCTAGCCGCCATGCTGTTATGTATCTCGTGACGTCACTGCGCTACTAAATAAAACTATTTTTCAAAGAAATAAGATATTTTTGGATGTTTAATAATAAGTTATCATCTTTATCATTGGTGTGTTGTGTCTGAATACAAAAGTACCAGCATAAGAACGTACTACGTACTAGAGAAGCCATTCCGAACATTGACTATGTTCAACTGAACTGTACTGCAGTCCATACAAACTAAATATTGCGTAAATTGAAGATTTGTGAATTCCATAAAATAATTATCATTACATTTTATTTAGAAATATGTTTGTTTAGATTAAATTAAGATATTTGATATTAAATTCTTATATTTAATTTATATTAATATCTTGTATTAAAGTCTTCGCGCATGCGCGACTACTACTTTCAGTATATACACTCTTATCTATGACTACTACTCCCACGTATGCGCGTAGACATAGAGTAGGACACAATTTTTGTTCGGAATGTCTTCTCTAGTACGTAGTACATATAACTCAATGGAAATAATTGGTAAAAACTGGCAAGTAGAGACCCGAAGACATTGTCTACAAAAAGTAGACTATACTTTGTGAGATCACTTTGACGTAAGTATGACTTTTATTTAACTATAGTTTATATGTTAACATTAAAGTGCGTAAATCAGTTATAGTGTAGATTAACTAAATTAACTAATAATTAATTTGCAACTTACCTGTCTGAATCCGTTAAAATTCAAAAAAAATATTCCGTTCTTACTTAAACTAGTTAATCTGCAATCTGCCAAGGTAATCTGCAGAATAACGACAACTGGCTAGGTAATCTGCGAAATACCAGTAGTAGGTTAAAGCGCGTACATTATAACATAGTAGAGCCACGCTGCAGATATATTACTTGTGGTTTCCTTAAAGATATAACTAAGGATTGCTAATGATTGTAATCGTAGATAAACATAGTAATATAACACAACAATATTAATAACAATATTGTGTTATCGTATAAACAAAAGTTGGTAATAGGTACTTACATTGATATTTTAACATTTCTCCAAATCGAAAGAACAAAAATCGGAATTGCATGCAAAACATTTTGCCAACTTCAATGTATTTATCCTTAGTAGATCAATATTTTCTGCGTTTACGAATCCATCTTCCATGATGCCATTTCAACAAAATACGGAATTAAAGTCAACAATCGTGGTGATAACTTGAAAAATTTCTAAATACCACACATCATATTAGCTTGTTTACTATCGAAATGACGTCACGACGGAATGTAATATGGTGGATAGCGTTTTTTTTTATTTAGGTTTTTGGATTGGATGCATCTTAGTAGCAAGTCATAATAATCCTTTAAAGTAAACTGCTTCTAAAATATGTTGATACGTCACATTGCGTAGCCTTTGGGAGATTTTGACGGCAACTTGAGCCAGCAGACAGTTGGCGATAGTTTCTCAAGGCGCCTAAGCAGACAGACACCTTATTTTGAGATTCACATCACCATGGAGCACTTATTTCACCGTATACACTAATAGTTCACATGCACAGATATTTAATCCACTTCAAACCATTATTTAAACAATAATACAGGAGCAGCATTCCACCGCCGGTCAAGTTCCCGCCAAAACTCGCGGATAGCGTTTTAGCATGGAGTATAGAGTAGAAGGAGGGCACTCTCTGTATATGAATAAGTGTCCGTAAAAACGCGTCCAATAAGGGTGGCACTGTGGTAGAATAGGATACATTTAAAAAAAGCGCCAAAAGTAATTAGAATAAGATGGAGAAATTAACAAGGACCGACCAATCCTCTTAGTTTTGTACTACGTAAATAGTTGAGGTTTTGTATACTGGCATTTTACTAACTTTTTTTTTTTTTTATAGGAGAGGGGGCAAACGAGCATGCGGCTCACCTGATGGTAAGTTACTACCGCCGCCCATGAACAACTGCAACACCAGGGGAATCGCAGATGCGTTGCCGGCCTTTTAAGAAGGAGTACGCTCTTTTCTTGAAGGTCCCTAAGTCGTATCGGTCCGGAAAAATCGCTGATGGTAATCGATTCCACAAGGAGGTCGTGCGAGGAAGAAAACATCTTCTAAATCGCACAGTGGTGGACCGCCAATCATCCAGATGGTGTGGATGGTATCGGGAGTTCTGCCGCGATGTGCGTTCGTGAAATTTGGCGGCTGGGATTAATCCGAACAATTCCTCAGAGCACTCCCCATGGTAGATGCGAAAGAAAATGCAAAGGGATGCAACATCTCTTCGCAGTGCCAATGAATCGAGCCGATCGGAAAGGGCTCGGTCGTCGACAATTCGAGCCGCTCTGCGTTGGATGCGGTCAAGTGGAAGGAGCTGGCACTGGGGAGCCCCTGCCCAGAGATGGGAACAGTATTCCATGTGAGGCCGAACTTGCGCCTTGTAAAGTAGCAGGCGGTGTGCCGGCATGAAATACTGTCCCGCTCTGCTGAGCACGCCAAGCTTTTTAGAAGCCAATTTGGCCTTCCCTTCCAAGTGACCACGAAACTGCACGTCACTCGATATGTCGACTCCGAGGATACCGATACTGGCTGAGGCAAGAAGGGGAGTGCCTTGAAACTGAGGAGATACGAAAAAGGGGTTCTTTTTAGCGGTAAACGCGCAAACTTGTGTCTTCTGAGGATTAAATTGGACTAGATTTAGTCGCCCCCAATCCGAGACTTTGTTCAGCAAAGACTCGACTTCAGACACAAGTTTGGTCCGGTACTCAGCGACGTTTTCCCGAGAAATATTGGCACGGCCGGTGTATAGAGCATCACCAGTGCTGTCATCCGCATAGCAATGAATGTTACCAGTTAGCAACATATCATTGATATGCAGAAGAAACAGCGTTGGTGATAGCACACAGCCTTGTGGAACACCAGCGTTAATAGGCTTGTAGTCAGAGCATGCACCGTCTACAACGACCTTGATGCTCCGATCTGCAAGGAAGCTGGTGATCCAATTGCACAATTTCTCGGGAAGCCCATAGGAAGGGAGCTTCGAAAGAAGCGCTTTGTGCCAAACCCGATCGAAGGCCTTCGCAATGTCCAGACTAACGGCCAACGCCTCCCCCTTGGACTCTACTGCCTCCGCCCATCTATGGGTCAGGTAGACCAGAAGATCACCAGCTGATCGACCCCGACGAAAACCGCTAATAAAAAAAATATAATAATAATAATAATAAAAAAATATAATAAATAGCGCTAGCGTCTGAAAAACTACGATATGAGTATAGCTGTTGTAAACGGAGTGAAGTCAGCTGAATTCAAATATTTGAAAATTTTCATGATTAGAGTAGTTAGTAACATGCCAGTATACAAAACCTCAACTATTTACGTAGTACAAAACCAATCGGATTGGTCGGTCCTTGTTTATTTCTCCATCTTATTCTAATTAATTTTGGCGCTTTTTTTTAAATTTATTTTATGCTACTGCAGCGCCAACCTTATTGGACGCGTTTTTAGGGACAGTTTTCATACTCATATAAGGAGATAGTCCTCTTTCTCTCTTCACTCCATAGTTTTGGATATTTGAGGCACAGATTATAAAATTTTCTAAAAATTATAGCACATTCTTATGAATAGAAATGAACATTTCTCGTTTACTTTTTATAAAAACTATCATAAATACGTATTTTTTCATATTTTTTATATGGTCCAAATACCACGGAATATAAAAAAAACCCTATTCATAAACTCTTAGAAAGTATTGTTTAAACGGATGCAAGTCGTACATACAGTTGAAAAATTGAAATGAGATTAATTCGTCCAGACCTACAAATTTAGCCAAGAACACGATGTCTTTTTGGTTTGACACTTGGTAATAGAAAACTTGTATATTTTCTAATGAAAGTCTAATTAATTGTGAGTGTTTAAAATGGCTCAAAGTTAAGCGGCTGCATCGTAGTTTTCGTGTCTTTAAATACACGTTATTGATAGATCTATCACTATTTAAAAATTTATCTCTTTATTTTTATTTTTAACTTATCTCTAAATATAAAAATCAATTGCTGTCCGTTAATAGCTTTAAAACTCGAAACTGGCTCAACCGATTCTGATGATTTTTTTGTATTTGAGTGGGTCCCTGGATAGTTTAGATTCATAATTGGATTCGGTAGGTGGAGCTGTTGTCGAGATCCACAAATCAATTGTGTGAAGCCAGAGTGAATCGCTAGTTTGTTACTATTTTGTATGTAACCAAAAATATAGGCTTTAAATTTTAAAAACATTTTATTGTAGCATTTCGTAATGCCACTGGCAACACCGAGTGCTCAGGGAACACCATGGACGTACTATACAAGCAGGACTGAGTACTCGAAATCGGTTTCAAAAACGTGTCATACGAAAATAAATCTTATCCGTTGCTTTAAGGTTCATTTTAATTACGATTTCGTAACTGAGGCAAAATGAGACGAAAGAGAAAGTTAGATCAGAGGCCGTTTGTCCCTTTTTAGGGTTCCGTAGCCAAATGGCAAAAAACGGAACCCGTATGGATTCGTCATGTCCGTCTGTCTGTCTGTCCGTCCATATGTCACAGCCACTTTTTTTCGAAACTATAAGAATTATGCTGTTGAAACTTATGTGATAAGTAGATGTATTCTGTGAACCGCATTAAGATTTTCATACAAAAAATAGAAACAAAATTTGGGGGTTCTCCATACTTACAACTGAAAATCAAAAAAAGTTTCATCAAACCCATACGTGTGGGGTATCTATGGATAGGTCTTCAAAAATGATATTGAGGTTTTTTATATCATTCTTTTCTAAACTGAATAGTTTGCGCGAGAGACACTTTCAAAGTGGTAAAATGTATGTCCCCCCCCCTTCCCCAGTAACTTCTAAAATAAGAGAATAATAAAACTAAAAAAATATATGATGTACATTACCATGTAAACTTCCACCGAAAATTAGTTTGGACGAGATCTAGTATGAAGTTTTTTTTTTATACGTCATAAATCGTAAACCACAATTTACCTTTCATTCAATCAACTCAAATATAAAAATAAAAAAAACATTATGCATAAACTGTCAACCGTTATTTTCTAATTATAAATCTGCAAAAGGTGCCTAATTAATAATAATTAAAATTCGCGCGGGGCGTGCTTGATCGGTAGCGGGTGCGGAATGCGCGGGGGGCAGGTTCCCGACGGGCAGACACGTGAGGCACAGAGTACTTTTTTACGTGAGGGCAGACGATGTTGACTGTTGTGCGCGCGGAGCTAATTTTTCGATACACTAATTATAATGTTCATTTATCAATAACTTAATTAATAAAAATACACTATTATTAAAACATCGATCAAAGTTACAACGGACTACAAGAACTTTTATATTACTTGCTGCTACGGAAGCCTTTCTGGGCGATTCCGACTCGCACTTGGCCGCTTTTTCTCAATTGCTATGACAAAAATGTTAACGATGGTAGAAAATGTTTGTATATGTTATATATCTTAAAATTAAAGGAACAATATTTTTATGTTTGTTACAGTTTTTCGTTGAAGGAGAAGAAATGAAGTAAAAATTGTTGGACATAATTTCAGTATCTCAAAAGATAACGGTTGTGTGCGGCCTTCATTTTAAGTCGGCAGACTTTTATAATGTAAGCTGAAGACGAATGTTAAACGCCAATGCAGTACCATCCACATTTCCAGTGGTAAGCATTAAGGATTTATCACTTTTAATTAACAGGGTGTTTTTAACAGTAAAATTATTATTTATTCTGAGATAATCTATAGTCCTCAGCTCACTCAAGAAATAGACGTAAGCTTTTCCTGCGACACTTATCGACACTACCGGGAAATGAGACACAACAACTTAGCCAAAACAATTAGGCGCATGACATGAATGTGGTTGCCCTGGAATGGCGGCGCCAGCACCCCGCCTCTATCCTCGCGCTTCCCCTAGTGTCCAGTCACCGTACTGGTGTTCAGTCCCTAGTTCTAATGACGTCTTAGCTGTCATGCGCCTAATTTTTTTGGTCGCGTAGTAGATTTTTCCTTGTTATTTTTTGTAATGGTTTTCACTGTAGTAAATAAATTAATAGTACTGTTACGAGCTTTTCAAGAATTTTTCATTTTCCAGAGAATTTGCAGAACCTTTTACTATATAAACATCTAGATTGTTCGAGTACATGCCGATCCCGACTGAGTAGGTGTCGATAGTTCTAGAAAGTTCTTCCATGGAAATTTCTAGAAGGATCTTGACTCTTCTAGTTCTGCTACCCGACTCTACAGGGGGCTAGTGGTAACTACTATTGCCATGTACCCGGCATTAATGGTGGTGCTCAACAGTATACAAAATAGATAGGTATTGATTAATCAAAATTAACAGAATATGCATTTTGTATTGTATGTATGTTAAAATGCTCTTAATTTGTTTTTTTTTTCGTAGATAAAGAATAAACAAGTTGTACTGAATGATATCCTGCTACCGTCTCGATTCATGGTTGATTCAACTTCTTCTAGTTCTCAAGGTGTACCTTTGTAACCTATGGAAGTATTTTCACTTCAATAAGATATAATAGAAGCAGTTAAATGTAAAGAAATGGGCGAAACAGATTTAGATAAAATACAAAACTAAGAATTCAAAATAAAATGAAAGTGATAACAAGGTTTCGAATATGGTTGAGGAAGAAGGAAGGAGGGCGATTGAAGATAAGCAGAATGACTACATTTTTAACAAAAATGATAGCATTACGGTCCTTAATTTCCAATTAAAAACTTGGAAATATTTTATAGGATTTGTTGAGAATATAAAATTTAAGGACGGAGAAAATTATTATAAGATAAAATTTTAGAAAACCGCAGATTCTGTGAAGTTCGTAGATCAAAGTAAAATTTATATCGATTTAGTGACCCTTTCTATCGTCAAAAGGGTAAATTCGGTTCAACGGGATACTTTTTTTATAGGATAGGGTGACAAAAGAGCACACACTCCACCTGATAGTAAGTGGTTGCTGTGGCCCATAGACATTTACATCTATCCCCGTTTGCGAATCAAAATGCAGATGCGTTGTTACCCGTGAGGACTAAGATGGAATGCTTCTTTTCCAGTAAAAAAGGTCTCCGGTTCTCTACACTCACCATACAAAAGAGCAGTGTTAAGCTGCTATTTCACTTTGGTATTCCGTGAGAGCGTGGTCCTTCCCCGGTCGAGCCGACCCATTCGTGCTACAACTATACTACAACTATACAACTAATATAGCTGCAGCATGGCTCTATCACGTAGAAAATACTACTCTAAAGATATAGAAAATACTCTAAAGAATATTATCCGAGTAACAATTTTAATATGGTTTATTTTAATTGCTTAATGTTACAAATATTTTTTTATCGCATTGACCAAGGTTAGAACGTTTTATTTTAAAAAATCCTGTGATTTAACAAAACAATGACCTAAAAAAAGAAAACAGACCTAAATAGAATTTTCTTAGTTTAAAACATATGTCATAGTAGAATGAATGTTATTAATTGTCTTTCTAGCTTGAAAAAATTTTGAGAACATCCATCATTGATCATATTTCCCTGCTATTTAAACTTCTCACAATTGGCGAACTGTATTAGTATATATTATTTTAGACTGTTTTTTACACGTGGTAGAGCCATGCTGCAGCTATATTAGTAGTATAGTTGTAGCACGAATGGGTCGGTTCGACCGGGGAAGGACCACGCTCTCACAGAATACCAGCGTAAAATAGCAGCTTAACACTGCTGTGTTTCGTATGGTGAGTGTACAGAACCGGAGACCCTTTTTACTGGAAAAGAGGCATGCCATCTTAGTCCTCACGGGTGACATCGCATCTGCATTTTGATTTGCAAACGAAGATAAATGTAGATGTTTATGGGCCACAGCAACCACTTACCATCAGGTGAAATGTGTGCTCGTTTATCACCCTATCCTATAAAAAAAAAACTGAAGTTTGCACATCACATGACTTAAACTTTCACGCTAAAAATAGCGTATTATGAAATCAGCTTTTCAGTCATTATTCGTTACTTTTGCATTACTTTTAAGTTACCGTAATAAATAAATGTGTATGTTACTTTATGTTATAAATTGGCATAGACTTAGAATATACTGGCGTATAGACCGATATAGTGTTCAAGGAAGAAGAAAATTCCTTATATCAAAAAAAGAATACCAAATCTCATTGCTCTGTAACCGATTTTGAATGACAGGTCGGCACAAGTCGGCACGCAAGAAATAAGCTCCTAGATATTTTGTAATTTTTTAGAGTGTAATAGTGGTTACTTTTAGTAAGTAACTTTTTTCCAAAATGGTTACTCGTTCTGTGAGTGAATGTGGTGTAAATAAAATAAATAATTCTGATAATTGCACATTTCACAGGTAAATTCTCAAGATGTCGTCATTGTAATGACACGTTTATTTTTGTTTAAAATTTATGTTAGGTACATACTGTTTAAAATATATAATGTTTTCAATTTTTTTTTCTAATAGATTCCCTCCGGATTCTATAATTAGTCAAAATGGTTAAGGTTAATTGAACGGGTTGGTTGCAATCCAAAGAAAAACTTCGAAAGAAAAATTTGCAGCACACCTTTACTTGAGAACTATAAAAGAAAATGTAGAATAAAAACAATTTTATTAAAAGGAGCCATTTCTACATTATTTGTACAAGTACGTTTTTGTTATAAGACTTTCAAAAAAAATTTAACTTTCAAAACTTTGGACTAAAATAGAGATTTTTATACATTATAAAACTGTATTACATTAGAGATAAAAAATCTTGAGATTATCCTATTTAAGCCTTTATGAACCCAAATAAGTATCTATTTATCAACCAAAAAAAAATATTTAATCTTACTTCACCACCCGCACCTCACTGTCACACTAGTGCAATATTCTTCGCATCACGCTATTTTCCCCAAGGGCTTGCGCGGAGCTTCGGATTATATTTCTAAGTCACAATGTTAAAACTTTTATCGTAGTTAGATATAATATATTTAGTAATGCTCTTGAAGCGCCACTAGACGCCCGCGCATGAGACGCGCGGCTCAATATGTCAGGATAGTAGATGATATAAAATTCATAGTATTTGATACAAACAACGCTCGATGCCAGATTCATGCTTGATGGCCTACGACATTGTACCGAGTGCTTAAATAGCGTGGTTCATCGCCTACAGCGTTAGTCGTAGAGAAGAGGAACTCGTGGTTAAGTAATAGCTGCGCGGATCAAAATCCCATAAGACATTATGCTATGGAAATAACTGAAATAAACTAATCTAGCTGTCTCGACACTAGTGAGACCTCTAATCTTTTTTACAGCATAGGCTGCAGAACTTAGTCTGCTTGCTAGTTTGGATATATGGGGGCCCCACTGAAGCTTTGCGTCGAGAGTGATGCCAAGAAAAACAGTGGATTCAACAGGGCTCAGTTCTTCCCCATTTAAAAACACATTGGTACTCAGATGTTTAACATTCGTTGTTGTAAATTTAATACATTTAGTTTTATTTCCATTTAAATGTAGATTATTAATATTAAGCCAATGTTTAAGTTTTGAAAAGCTTCCTTCACATGAAACTTAATAGAAAAAAATCTTAGACATAGCGCTAGATTCGGAACAGATTCAGAATAGCCCAATTTTAAGAGAAAAACTCCAATGAATTACATTGATCCGCTTCTTGGGAAGAAATGCTGGCAGCTTTCAAGAGAGAATTCGCAGAGATCGTGATCCTTGGCGATTTTAACGCCCACCACGCCGAATGGCTCGGTTCACGTATAACCGATCATGCGGGGAGATCTGTTTATAACTTTGCTTTGGCATATGGTCTGACACAACTGGTTACATCGCCTACGCGGATTCCAGATGTTGAGGATCATACACCTTCCCTGTTGGACCTTCTGCTGACCTCTCATCCGGACGGATATCAGGTTTCCGTCGATGCCCCTCTTGGCTCTTCGGACCATTGTCTGATCTGCAGTGTAGTGCCACTCACGCTCCCCTCGCGGTTGCGTTCTGCAGGTTGCCACCGTGTTTGGCATTACAGGTCGGCGGATTGGGACGGAATGCGGTCTTTCTTTGCTTCCTACCCATGGGCGCTGTTGCTGACTCTATCACTGATGTGGTGCTACAGGGAATGGAACTATTTATTCCATCATCTGTGGTACCCATCGGAGGCAGAGCTCAGCCTTGGTTTGGTCGCTTCTGTAAGACTGCTTTACGCAGTAAGCAGGAGTGTTATCAAGCCTGGGCTGCGACTTCGGCGACTCGGGATGTAAACACCATACTTAAAAAGAAGTATAACTTCGCCTCCAGGTCCTTCAAAAGAGTTATTGCCAAGGCAAAGTCAGAGCACATAGGCAGAATTGGCGAGAAACTAGTTCATCTTCCTTCGGGAACCCGTGCATTCTGGTCTCTCGCCAAGGCTGTCCAAGGGAATTTCTGTAAGCCATCACTACCATTTCTGCACAGGGAGGACCACTCATTGGCCCACGACGCAAAAGAGAAAGCCGACCTTTTAGGCTCCCTTTTTGCGTCCAACTCGACTGTTGATGACGGGGGGAACACACCGCCGACCATCCCGCGGTGTGAGTGCTCCATGTCGGATGTGCGGTTCTCACAGCGCTCGGTTCGCAGAGCACTCCTCTCCCTTGACATCCACAAGTCGAGTGGGCCTGACGGAATCCCCCCAATTGTGCTGAGGACGTGTGACCGGAGTTGGCACCGGTTCTAACGCGTCCTACTCCCTAGGCGTAGTCCCGAAATAATTAAAATTGTCCACCCGATCCCTAAAAAAGGCGACCGCTCAGACCCGTCCAACAACAGGCCTATCGCCATCACCCCCTTGTTCTCCAAAATAATGGAATCCGTTATAAACTGCCACCTCATGCGGTACCTTGAGGATCACCAGCTGATTAGTGACCGCCTGTACGGTTTTCGTCGGGGTAGATTAGCTGGTGATCTTCTGGTCTACTTAACTCTTAGATGGGCGGAGGCAGTAGAGTCCAAGGGGGCATTGGCCGTTAGTTTGGACATTGCGAAGGCCTTAGATCGGGTTTGGCACAAAGTGCTTCTTCCGAAGCTCCCTCCCTTTGGTCTTCCCGAGAAATTATGCAATTGGATCACCAGCTTCCTTGCAGATCGGAGCATCAAGGTCGTTGTAGACAGTGCATGCTCCGACTACAAGCCTATTAACGCTGGTGTTCCACAAGGCTGCGTGTTATCACCAACGCTGTTTCTTCTGCATATCAATGATATGTTGCAAGCCGGTAGCATTCATTGCTGTGTGGATGACAGCACTGGTGATGCTCTATACACCGGCCGTGCTAATATTTCTCGGGAAAACGTTGCCGAGTACCGGAACAAACTTGTGTCTGAAGTCGAGTCTTTGCTAAACAAAGTCTCGGATTGGGGGCGACTAAATCTAGTCCAGTTTAATCCTCAGAAGACACAAGTTTGCGCGTTTACCGCTAAAAAGAACCCCTTTTCCGTATCTCCTCAGTTTCAAGGTTACTACCCTTGTTGCCTCAGCCAGTATCGGAATCCTCGGAGTCGACATATCGAGAGACGTGCAGTTTCTTGGTCATTTGGAAGAGAAGGCCAAATTGGCCTCTAAAAAGCTTGGCGTGCTCAGCAGAGCGGGACAGTATTTCATGCCAACACACCGCCTGCAACTTTACGAGGTGCAGGTTCGGCCTCACATGGAATACTGTTCCCAACTCTAGGCTGGGGCTCCCCAGTGCCAGCTCCTTCCACTTGACCGCATCCAGCGCAGAGCGGCTTGAATCGTCGACGACCGAGTCCTTTCCGATCGGCTCGACTCATTGGCACTACGAAGATATGTTGCATCTCTTTGCATTTTCTTTCGCATTTACCATGGGGAGTTCTCTGAGGAATTGTTCGGATTAATCCCAGCCGCCAAATTTCACGAACGCACATCGCGGCAGAACTCCCGATACCTCCACACCATCTGGATGATTGGCGGTCCACCACTGTGCAATTTAGAAGATGTTTTCTTACTCGCACAACTTCCTTGTTGAATAGTTTACCACCAGCGATTTTTCCAGACCGATACGACTTAGGGACCTTCAAGAAAAGAGCCTACTCCTTTTTAAAAGGCCGGCAACGCATCTGCAATTCCCCTGGTTTTGCGGTTGTTCATGGGCGGCGGTAGTCACTTACCATCAGGTGAGCCGCATGCTCGTTTGCCCCCTCTCCTATAAAAAAAAATAATATTATAATAACCCTTTTTATACAAACTTAGTGTAATAAAGTTTTTGTACTTTTAGCAGGTCAAATTTTGTATATTTTCTGGAATTTTGTTGTAAGAGCGTATACATCGCCCCAAGAATGAATTACTGACTCGATGGAGTCGAGTAACTGTCACTACTAGCTTGTGTCTGTTCCTAGCATTTACAGAATGAATATCACTTATTTTCGTAGAACTACTTTTATTTTTGTGTACGTACATTATTTTCATAAATGTATTAAAAGGCCAAAGTTAATATATTAATTTCCTTAAATTTTTGTCGCAGCGACTCTTTAGGCTTTAAATCATAAATTGCTCTTATGGCTCTCTTCTGTAAAACAAATATAATTTCAGTGTCAGCAGCGTGTCCCCATAGCAAAATACCATACGACATTATGCTATGGAAACTGTCTAAACGTTGGTGAGTGATTCTTATATCACGCAATAAATTGAAGAATTTAAAAAGACATTCATATTATCAGGATTTATTTATTATATTTATCTTTTTTTTTCTTTTTTTTTTTGACAACAAAATCATTAAATTCTTCCTCTACTGTCGCCGAATCATTGCTCAAACAAAATGTAAAGGCTTGTTCAAATACTTTTAAATTCCATAGGGTACTGCCAAAAGATATCGTTAAATATTTTAAAACTATTGATGTTAAGAAAACGGTAGACTTATGGGGGATTTCCGTTAAAGTTATTTTATCTATAATAGATACATTAGCACCTTATCTAGCCACTATATTTAATATAAGCGTCGAATCTGGTGTGTTTCCTGATTTAATGAAACATAGTAAAGTCATACCTATATTTAAATCTGGTAGTACATTAGACCCCGCCAATTTTAGACCAATTTCTGTACTACCAACATTAAGTAAAATTTTTGAAAAAATTATTTTAGATCAGATGTTAAGTTTCTTTAATATTAATAAATTGCTACATAATAATCAATTCGGTTTTACAAGGTGTACCTCAGGGCTCGATTCTCGGCCCATTCCTGTTTCTGGTGTATATTAATGACTTACCTCACCTTGTAGGGGATAGTCATGATATAGTATTATTTGCTGATGATACTTCCTTGATTTTTAAACTTAAACGTCAATCATTTAAATGTGACGAAGTGAATAATTCTATATCAAAATTAGTGCATTGGTTTAACGTTAATAATCTGCATTTGAACGGAAATAAAACTAATTGTGTTAAATTTACAACAACGAATGTTCAAAATCTGAATACCAATGTGTTTTTAAATGGGGAGGAATTGAGCCCTGTTGTATCCACTGTTTTTCTTGGCATCACTCTTGACGCAAAGCTCCAGTGGGGCCCCCATATATCCAAATTAGCAAGCAGACTAAGTTCTGCAGCCTATGCTGTAAAAAGATTAGAGGTCTAACTAGTGTCGAGACAGCTAGATTAGTTTATTTTAGTTATTTTCATAGCATAATGTCTTATGGGATTTTGCTATGGGGAAATGCGGCTGATTCAGAAACTATTTTTGTTTTACAGAAGAGGGCCATTAGAGTTATTTATAGTCTAAAACCGAGAGAGTCTCTTAGAGATAAATTTAAAGAAATTAATATATTAACTTTGGCCTATCAGTATATTTACGAAAATTTAATGTATGTTCACAAAAACAAAGATAGTTTTAGTAAAAGAAGTGATATACATTCTGTAAACACTAGGAACAAACACAAGCTAGTGATACCAGTTTCTCGACTCCACAGAGTCAGTAATTCATTCTTGGGGCAATGTATACGCTATTACAACAAGGTCCCGGAAAGTCTACAGGTTCTCTCTATTACCAAGTTTAAATGTTTTATTAAGCTGAAACTGTATAAAAAGGGTTATTATAGTATAAATGAATACATGGTTGATAATAACCCCTGGGAATGAGGTGATCGCTTCCAAGCAGTTTCTAAAATAAATTTTGTAAATAGTTCGTAATCATTTATATTGTAAAATTTATTTTTAAAAAAAAGTCCCGCTGGGTTTCTTGCTGGTTCTTCCCAGGACAGAGAGTTTTTTTTGAACCAGTGGTAAAGTAAAAAATTATTTTCAATAAGAATTACACATGTAATGTATATTGAATAAAAAATATTCTATTCTATTCTATTCTATTCTATCGTGTCCTAGGTTTAAATAAATAAAACATTATGTATGAGGCACTTTATTCTACTAATTACCTTATGAGTTATAAGTCATTTAAATTTACCGCATGTGACGCGAATGAAATAAAACAAAGGGGAATGAAATAAAACGTTTATTCTTTCAACAATATTGTTTACGCGACAAATTTTACTTACATATCTACTGTAAACATTTGGACATTTTAAACTAAATCACAATTATTTAAACAATTAAGGTGGGTAATAATCATGAGAAAACTGTATTATACGTTATTTAACAAAAATACTCTCTTGCATTTTTCACGTAGATTCTAATAACCGATATAGGAACTCTTAAAAAATAACAATAAAATGTACGGCATCAAGACCTTATAAAACACGATAAGCACGCTATACATTTTTTCAATTTATTATAGTTTAATTATGGATTTTGATAACCCACTTGAAAAAAATTATCAAAATTCTTGCTAGGTACATATTGTAATTAATAATTATATCTAAAAAATAACCAACGACACATAATAATAATTAAAGTAGACGCTGCGACGTTGAAGGTTGGGGTTCATTTTGAGAAATGACAGTTGAATAAATTAATTATTCAAAATCTTTCGCAATGTCACATGATGATATATTATAAGTGCTAGAATTCTTAATTTTAAGTTGTTTATCATCAGCAAAATACCGTTTCTTAGAAATCCTCAGATTGTTAACATTTAGACTAATGTCTGAAAGAACCGTAACCTTCTTGGATTCCGCTATAACCTTTTTCACAACAGGTGGGTGAGATTATTTTTACTCCGGGTCTTGAATCAAGTTTATAAAGCCTAAATGTTTTCCATGTAAACATGAACTTGGTATACACATACACGAGAAGCAACTTAAGCTTTTAGCAGCCATGACAGGTGCTTTAGTCTCCCATAAAACCTGATGTATACGTAATGTACCTTTAAAAAAAGGAACTGTGGCAAGCAATAACGCTTCTATACTCATAATATCAACTTGGTCAACAACTCCAATTTGAATATTGTTATTGCACTGTCTTAAAGCTGTTAGAAAGTCTGCAAAATTACTAAGTTCACGACCGTGACTAACAACACGATCCATTCTAGTTTTTAAAACACCGCCTACCCCATCTGGTGTACCTTTACCGTGGCCAGCCTCACTATAGTTCCATGTAACACATTAATAAAAATAAGTTAGTCCATAAAAATCTTCATGTAATTTAGAAATCATGTAAAAAGTAAATTTATTACGGTACCGACTAGTTGGACCGTCAGACATAAAATGAATAGTGTATACGTGAGGATTGTTATTTTTGATGTAATGTAGTAAGGCTTTTAAGTGTGCCCAAATAGCAGAAGTAGTATGGTCTAAAGACTGGCTAACAGTGCAAAATGATCGGGGAGTTATCACCCGAGTTAATGAATCACAAATGTATACTATCGACTTATGTATGCTAACATGTTGTCGACTACCACCAAAGTGAAGTGACTAGACCTCTTCAGCGTATTTGAGAGTATAATTCTCACTCCAGTCACAATGAATAATAGCCTCGGTCATTTTTAGATTTATTTTATTTTTATTTTATTTCAAACAAAATCCACAGCTCTTTGTTACATCGTACGTACATCTTATGATCTTAAATTATAGCCAAAAACGGATTTACATTATTCAAATAGTATTTTCAATTTATAACGGACATGTTGAAGACAAAGTAGTTGGGACTAAAAATATATATTTTTAAACATCTAGAAAACATTACAAGAAAAATCAAAAAAATTTCAACATAAATAATGCTCGTATGCTCCTCCCTCGCATGCGGGCGTGTGTGTGTGTGTGTGTGTGTGTGTGTGTGTGTATGTGTGTGTGTGTGTGTGTGTGTGTGTTTGTGTGTGTGTGTGTGTGTGTGTGTGTGTGTGTGTGTGTGTGTGTGTGTGCGTGTGCGTGTGCGTGTGCGTGTGCGTGTGCGTGTGCGTGTGCGTGTGCGTGTGCGTGTGCGTGTGCGTGTGCGTGTGCGTGTGCGTGTGCGTGTGCGTGTGCGTGTGCGTGTGCGTGTGCGTGTGCGTGTGCGTGTGCGTGTGTGTGTGTGTGTGTGTGTGTGTGTGTGTGTGTGTGTATGTGTGTGTGTGTGTGTATGAGTTAATGAGTTACCTAACCTCACTGCATCAGAAGTTTCAAGACATCCTTTTTAAACCTATCCTTACTGAAATGGAAAATATCAACTGAGTGGAATCTTTTATTATAAACTGTTTGTAAACGATTCACCAGAGAGTTTTGTGCATAGTTTGTCTTTGTCTTAACAACCGCAAACAAAGGTGTATGTCTCGTTCTACGTTTCGGAGTACAAAAGCAGAGAACTCTATCAGCTAAAGTTACACAGTCAATACTTCCATTACATAAACCATGCAAAAATGCCATGTCCATTAGAGTACGTCTATCCTCAAGGCTTATTATATTGAAATATTTACAAGACTCTTCATAGTTATTAGTGTAAATAAAATTTCTATACTTTAAATGTCTCATGAATTTGTGCTGAATTTGTTCTAGGTTATTTATATGAACAGTGTAATACGGGTTCCATACAGTACTACAATATTCAAGGACGCTTCTAACATATGAAAAATAAAGTAATTTAATACAGTTAATATCAGTAAAAGGTCTGCTTACGCGTAGGATGAAGCCAAGGCTTTTGTAGGCCGAGTGCGTAATTGTTTCAATATGTTCTGAGAAGCTTAACTTGCAATCCAGTAATATCCCCAAATCCTTCACTAATTCGTTCTTAGTTATATTAAGGTGATTTATTTGGTAGTTGAATTTTGTAGGTTCTCTTTTCCTTGTGAAAGAAACGTAAAGACACTTGCTGACATTAACTCCTATACGATTTACCACATAATAGTTACCAAGTCGCACAAGATCATCTTGAAGTTTCATGCAATCTACATAATCAGTGATTTTCATATATATTTTAGTGTCATCAGCGTACATCAGAAACTTAGCATTATGAAAACACTTACCCACATCATATAGATAGCACACGTACAGTAGAGGACCCAAAATAGAACCTTGTGGAACTCCGGATGTTATTTCCACGAAGTCAGAACGGAACCCTCCTAAGACTACTGCCTGAGATCGTTTCCGCAGATATGATTCCATCCACCTGAAAAGGTTACCTCGTATGCCCAGCTCAAAAAGCTTACGTAGTAATATGATGTGATCTACGCGATCAAAGGCTATCTCAAAGTCAGTGTAAATGACATCTACTTGCGACCCTCCATCCATATTTGTGGTAGTATAATCAATAAATGCGCCCAAGTTAGTTGCTGTAGAGCGCCCTTTCACAAAGCCATGTTGTTCTGGGGGTATTGAAGGTAATATGATGGGGTATATGTGCATATGAACGATTCTTTCTAGCAATTTACTTAACACATTGAGTATTGATATTGGCCGGTAATTCTCAATTATTGTCTTCAGCCCCTTCTTGTGTATAGGTACAACATGAGCTTCCTTCCAAATACTTGGAAAGTAGCCATCGCGAAGACACCTATTGAATAATAGTGCTATAGGAACAGATAAGGATTTTGCACATTTTACAAATAGTACAGGAGGCAATTTATCGCTACCGGCACCTTTCGTAATGTCAAGCTTACAAATTAAATTCTTAACTTTCTCTGGATTTATTTCAATATCTTGGATTACATTTAAATTTAAATTATCGGATCGTATAGTCAAATTATTGTCTATAGATTTAGTAAAATTACTTTTAAAAAAATCGTTAAATGACGAGCAGATTGCTATTGGGTTATTCAATTTAGTGTCTCCGTATGTCATTTCTTGAGGATAATCAGAATTGTATTTACGCTTAGACTTTACATAACTCCAGAAAGCTTTGGGGTTATGTTTAATATTCTCTTGAGTGCGTGCTAGGTACAGTTTATAACATTGTTGCTGTAGTATCTTTTGTCGTTTTCTCAGCTCCGAAAAGTCTGCGTAATCAATCGGATTTTTATGCTTCTTCCAACTAGAGTGCAATTTACTCTTTTCTTTTATAAGGTTAATTAGTGCTCTGCTGTACCATATTGGATAAGAATAATTACTACTACATCGGATTTTAGGAACGAATTTTTCAATTAATTCATTTATTATACTGTAAAATTTATCAGTAACACGATCTAAACTTGTTTCCCTTGTGATAAAAGCCCAGTCTTGTTTCAAAAGTAAATCATTCATACTACGGTAGTCTGCTCGCTTAAATTGATATTTAGTCCTTAAAGAAGGCCTACGTGAAGGTACTAAGATGTCCGTCGCAGATATGTACAGAGCTGGATGATATACATCTTCTATAACAAGCACAAATTCAGATTTTTGAACTTTTATTGGGAAAGATGAAAAGATTAAGTCTAGAGTATTCTTGCTACTGTTTAAGAGTGTATTGTATTGAGAAAGTCCTATGAAAGAACAACAAGATATAAGATCAGATGCTGCAGTTTGAACTTCGACTGATCCTTTCCTACGTATAACTGGGTCTCCAGAACTCCAGTCAATACATGGTACATTAAAATCTCCTGAAACAATTATATAGTCATTTGGGTATTTATCACGAACAGCTAACAGTGTGTTAATGAGATCCTTTATGCGCGAAGATATTTGATGATTAGGTGGTATATAAACTACCGAAATGTGTATGTCATACGAAGAGCCTATGTTACTTCCTGGAATGGTAATCCAAATGCATTCGAGATCAGTATTATTCCATTCTGGTCTCATGCTCGCGTGTAGCTTTGATTTACAAAGTAACATTACACCACCTCCTAATGATCCTCGATCTCTGCGAAAAATTTTATAATTATCGTCACTTAGTTCTGCGTCCAAAATACCATCATATAACCATGTTTCAGAAATCATAACTACATCGATCTCAGACAGTAACAGATTATTATAAAACGTATTAGTCTTTGTTCGTAGCCCTCTAACGTTTTGATAAAGCAATGTAAGGTTGTTACTATTTTTACTATTTTCATCCATTTCTGACAGGGTAGTAGTGGTGAAATCGATAAACGTACACTCTATAAAATGTTAAATATTTAAAGGAAAAATAAACTATTATTTTTAAGACATAGTTATTAATTAATATAGATAAATATTCGCAAACCTTAATGGTCAATGTATAACTATAAGTTAAGCCGTAGTTTTTAATAGCATTTAAATGTGGCACTACGAGAATTTGCTTCGGTCTAAAATAGGAGTGTAGTTCACATGGAAAGGATATACTTGTGAGGTACTCTTGCACTGCATAATCAATAAGTGTGTAAATAGAGTTGGGTGTAGAGAAGTGTAAAAATATTTTATGTAAGTGTAAGGGAGGATTATTGCATACATTGAAAGGTGAGTAATTATTAAATATCAAACAGTGTTTTACATTATTTTGGATATATCGGTTGATGAGGATATTGGAATAGGGGGTGGGGCCTCGTCCTTTCGAACGAAGATACGGCAGTTTTTTGTCCAGACAAATTTATAATTTATCTCCTTGGCTTTTTATTTGCATGTATTTAAAAGAACTTTATTTTCTTTTGTAAGGTGCTCATTGATATAAACTCTGTTAGTCTCATCACCCATTCCCAAATCCTTAGCATTCAGAGTACGATACTTGCGACCCGCTGCTATAAGTTTTCTCTATTTGATTTGATTTCATTTAAAGATTTGTATTGAGCAAGAATATTTTGAACATTTTAAGAATATCTCAAGATACCCTTCTACTTTCGATATAACTGCTCTAGCAGGCTCTACAAATTTAACTTTAGATATTAATGACTTGGAATTTTCTTTCTTTGCAACCCATTGGTAGTAGTCTAAACTTGTTGAATCATTAAACGCTAAATACGTAACTCCCTTATACTTGCAAGACCCGCACAAACGACCTAAGCATTTTTCGTCATATTCATTGCAGCACAAAGATTTAAGCAGTTGACTTGTATTACTTTCTGACATAACCCTAGCTCGATGTAAGCCAGGAACCAACAATTCCATAATTGAATGGGTCTTACATAGACAAGTGTCTCGTGTTTTTCGTGGGAAACATATCCAAAACGGTCTTAGCCTACAAAACGAGGAATAACTCAAGCGTATTCTAGGGTAATCATTCTTAATTTTTTTTACATATTAAATGATATGTACCTGACAAATACCTAATAATGTTTTTATTTTGTGTAAACATTTATCAATGTTAGAAGGAGATAAAATACAAAACTCGGTGCCTCTCTTTCTAAGAATAATGGGGAACGGTTACAATGTTCCAAGCGCCCACTCCCTATATTACATTATAACCTATATAAATTACGTGTCACGTTGTTTGTCCGCGATGAATTTCTAAACTACTGAACTGATTTCAATGAAATTTGCACACTCTGTGCAGTTTGGTCCAACTTGAGAGATAGGATACTTTTTATCCCGATAACGACCTTCAATATTTTTTTATGGGAAGGGTCGTCGGAAAGGGCAGAACAACGTCTGCCTGGTCAGCTAATATATATATATATATATACAAATACAAATACAAATACAAAATAATTTATTACGGTAACAAAGCCTAATACAATTTTAAGTACTTGGAGCTTCCTTTTAAGCAAATAATCTTGCTTGTGTTAGCAAGCACCGCTCATCCATAGCGAGGTTACACAACAGACTAGAAACCGCCAAATAAATACAAATAAGGATTACAATTTCAATTTTAAAATAAAAGAGGTACACAGCTATCGCAAATTTAAACAAAAAATAAATAAATAAATAAAAATAAACAAAAAAATAAAATAAACATAACCTTTTTAACAAGACTAATCTTATTTGTGTGTGTGTGTGTGTGTGTGTGTGTGTGTGTGTGTGTGTGTGTGTGTGTGTGTGTGTGTATGTGTGTGTGTGTGTGTGTGTGTGTGTGTGTGTGCGTTTGTGTGTGTGTGTGTGTTACATTTTCAATTTCAACTTAAGAATTTATATAGGTAATATATATTTTCATAGGATTTTTTTTTTGCAGTTTCCACAACTTATGCATACATTTTATATTAATTTAGTCAAATCAATGATTCTATTTCATTATAACTTTTCGTCTTTAACCATTTATTGAGAGCAATTTTGCACTTGGCGAACGTTAAGGGATGGATATTTATTTCCCTGTTTATTTTATTATATAAGTCAACTGATTTCTTCGCGAATTGTCTCTCAGCAAATACTGACTTTACTCGAGTTTGTGTGATGATTTTATGTTTCCTTCTGGTAATTTTCATGTTCGATTTGTAAGATAATGATTGGTGTTTTCTCAATACAGTATTTAGAATATATAGTTTCCTCACAGATAACATACCAGTAGTGGAATAAAGTTGGTTAGTCGAAAATTTACGCGCCTTAAAACACATAACTTTTATTTATGCTCTCTGTGCTCTTTCCAAATCAAGAAATCTTGTTTTATTTGCTCCACCATAAACGGTTAAACAGTACGTTAAAACCGACTGCGCAAGAGTAAATGCGCAAATGTACGTTTGGTGCAAGATACTATTAGAGGCCACATATCGTAATGTCTTGAATGTCCATATGAGTTTTCTCATTCTGTTCATAATCAATTCAATATGACTATGCCATGACAAACGCTGATCAACCATGACACCCAGATATTTTGTGTTTGACACTTTATTTAATTCAGCACACGAACAGCTAGTTAAAATTTTATCGCATTGGTGAATAATAATTTTAAAGCCAATTGAGGGTTGACTGTTATTGTACTTAGTGAAACATTGTAGTTACTTTTTTGCACATTAAGAGTTAAGAGATTATTTTTCAGCCAAGAAGCAATCCGGGCTAAGCCCACTTCAGTCTGCACTTTTAAATGATCCCAGTTTTTGGCCGAAAAAACTATAGCTGTGTCATCAGCGTACGAAAAAATGCGACCACCTTCCATTTTCATGTTGCATAGACTGTTAATATATACTAGAAACAAAGTTGGGCCAAGCACACTGCCTTGTGGCACACCGTAACTGACATTACATTCAGAACTCAGTGTCGTCCCTACCCTGACTCGCGAATTACGGTCACTAAGATAGCTTTCTAGTAGTTTGTACGGTGTGCCTCTGATTCCCACATTTTGAAGGTTTCTCAAAAGAATGGATATGAACACCGTATCAAAGGCTTTTTTTAAGTCAAGGAAGACCGCTAAACACTTGTTTCCAGAATCAACATTTTGAACAATAAAGGAGGTCAAAGACAATACTGCATCTTCAGTAGAGAGGTTCTTGCGAAAACCAAATTGTGAAGCAGAAATAACATTAAATTTAGAAAAATAATTTACCAGCTGGACATTTATCTATTTCTCCAAAATCTTTGCCACCGCCGATAGTATAGATATAGGCCTAAAGTTAGAAGGATCGGTTTTATCACCACTCTTATGTACAGGTGTAATGATTGTTTGCTTTAGACCTTTAGGAAAAATCCCGTGCTCAAAACACTGATTCGTCAGGTGTACTAAGAGAGGCACAGATATATATATGTTATCTTATAGAGATGGACAAGGGAAAAAATATATCGATATATCGTCATCATTTGCATGATGTAAAGATAAGGTCCAAAATTTTATATTACTGACGGTTGGACGACGAAAAAAAAACGACAACCACCACACTCCTTTTGTTGTTACATGTTTTGTCATTAATACAACATTTTAAAATATATCGAAATTGGTACGAATTGTTCGACTCTAAAATAAATATCGATATAACGCGATTTAAAATATCGACTATATATCGATATTTTTATTTTAAAAATCGTTATTTCGATATAACGATAGTTTTTGTTCAAGCCTATTCTCTTATCACTTATCAGTTTTCGTACTGTGGTTTGCTGTGGTTGTATTCTTGCTTATCATCAAAATTATTCTAGTTTCTACTTTATAGTTATTCTACGTATATATATACATTAATATAGCTGCGCTAGTACTTCGTAATATATTAGTTTGATATTTAACCTATTTGAGACTGAGTATCATTATGTCTTATCAGTATATCTATATCAAGAGTAATTATTTTATTCATTGGCAGTGAGTGAGGCACTACTATTCTTTCCATTCCTTTGATAATCTTTTTAGTTAAAGTGGATAACCACAAACTTAAAAAAAAATAAGAATTTAATATTATCGTCTTTCGTTTTAGTTTCATGCAAATGGAACTTAATAACACGAAGCGGAAGTTTATTTAATTTTTTGTTAGATGTTTCACGCGCAGTTTTGAAGTACCTACGCATTTTATCCTCACATTTTATTGCTTATTCTGTAATCCCGTCAGAAATATAATTATTTAAAATAAAATATAACCTTAGGTAAGTAAATCCTTGGATTAGACATCACAATTTATAATGAAACCAAAACTAATTATGAAGCTCAGTGTGTAGAACATGAATATGGGTTCAGTGGTGCAGAAAATCCCTCTTCATAAACTTCTACATAGATCGTATTTATCTCATTGAAATAAATATTCGTGTAAAATATGAAATAAATGAGAAATTTTTACAAACCCAACTACAAAACCTGATCTTATAAAAGACATTTTAATCCTTTTAAAAATTTAATATATTTAATTAAAACTTTAATATGTAACTCAGCTTTTGTTATAGAGATTTTAGGAATATTGCTAATAATTAATTAAAAATCTATAATATATGTTCAATCCTGTAAAATTTCCAAGTTTTGTGAATTTTTAAACTCAAACAGTCAATGCTCTTTGACTTTCAGATGTGAAAATATTTTTTAAAAGCAGCTATATAATGGAACATCCTTCTGGATCTTCGAGAAGCTTTAAAAGTGGACTAATTGACTTTACAGCTGGATCACTAGGTTTGATTTTTTTTATAGATATGAGACTTAAAATACAACTATTAACACCTCAGACCACTGCCATCTAACATCAATGAATACAGATACATTGATACATGGAGTGCTGTGTACATTTTAAATTATGTTAAAACCATGATCAGCTTCTTGACATGCCTATTTCTATTATTGTTTTTTGCTATAAGAAATATAAGCTGCACTCTGTCTTTCTCCCTTTGTTTTGAGATTAATACACTCATATATAATATGTATGTTAGAAAACAGGTGGTTATTACTTTAAAGTACAATTATTAGAATACACAAACTTGAGTAAAAAAATTACAAAAAAATAGCAAGATGACTTGTAAAAAGCATATTATATAACATTTAAATAAAAAAAGCAAAAATATTAACAGTAACATTCTTTAAATTTATTGAGCTTTTGATTCTAAGGATATGGTAGTTCCATCATATTCTTATTATCTTATTATTATAAATAATTGAACTAATATTTACAGCCAACATAATATAGTGAGCTATACTATCAGACCTAGACTCGCTAAAAATTGTTTGTAATAATCCTGTCATTAAAACAAACATTCCCTTTCTATTATTTCAATACACTACAAATTTATGAATCATCAAGAATTTTTCAATACAGTTTTTTTTCTTCCTTTCTATCTTTCTATATCATCCTATATAAGTCTACTGCTGAACATGTATCTCTCCGTTTTCTGAGAGGATTTGTCGTGTGGTGCGGGCATAAGAGAATAAACACCATTTCATCCTATGGGTGGCAACTGTAAGAAATGCCATAAAAATCGTCTCATAAATCTCGTTAATGCCACACATAAAATAGCCTGACTGGTGACAGGTGGAAGCTTCAAAGGTTCTGTAAGTTTGGTACTCAACATTCCACTTCCAAGTGCAATTAAGACTTCACAGTTATGGGTCACAATCATACTTGTTTGTGAGATGTTTTTAAGTTTCCCTGTTCACATATAGACATAATTTAAAATTAAAAATTTTGTACAGCCGACTTCAATATAAGTTATTTAAGAATAACTTAAAAACTATTGGTCTGACCTTGATCAAATTCATATGGGACCACACGAGAAGTACCAGCTTTCAAATAAAAAAAGAATCATCGAAATCGGTTCACCCAGAAAAAAGTTCTGAGGTAACACACATAAAAAAAAAACGAAAAAAAAAAACATACAGTCGAATTGAGTACCGGCTCCTTTTTGGAAGTCGGCAGAAAATAGATAAACAATCAAAATGTTCATTTATGATTCATGAGACGGGGAAAGTGGTGAAAATAAAATAATAATGTAGATGTAAGTAATTGTGGTATATGTTAGCTTTTTTTTGTGATTGTTTTTTTTTTCAATAGGTGGTGTAGCAGTGGTATATGTAGGTCAACCATTAGACACAGTAAAGGTTAAGATGCAAACGTTTCCACAACTATATAAGGGGATGTTTGACTGTTTAAAACAAACGCTAAGAAATGACGGAATAATCAGGGGACTATATGCAGGCACCACCCCAGCCATAATGGCCAATGTAGCTGAGAATTCAGTGCTTTTTGCAGCATATGGCTATTGTCAAAAGTTCATTTGTCAAGTTACTGGTACTGAGGTAATTATTTCTTTTTGAAAGGCAATAAGATGATGAGTGAATGAAAGAGAATTCAGAGCTACATCATAGAGCCATAGTAGCTCAGAGGCTTTTTACTAACTTAAATTTTACAGTATGAAAGTACCCTGACTTGAGACTATAAGTAGGTGCAACTAAAACTTTTAAACACAAAGCACTTATTGTCCACATAATCAATGGCCATCAACACAAAGCTTGGCAGTGCCGAGTAATTATTAAAAATATTTTGTAATCATATCTATAATGTCTGCCTACATTTATTGTTGAAGTACAGTGAACACAAAAGCCTAATAGTTGAATGTATTTAAACTGTTAATTTACATTTATAATGAAACTAATATGTATAATTTGGTACTTATTTCTTTGTATTATGTTTTAGAACATAGAGCAGCTTTCAACAGTGGGTAATGCTACAGCAGGTTTCCTGGCAGCGTTTTTTTCATCCTTCACACTTTGTCCAACGGAATTGATTAAGTGCCAACTTCAAGCTATGAGAGAAGTCAATGTGCAGGGCTCACAAACAGCTGTATGATGACTTTTGGGTATTTCATTGAGAATATTACATAAATTTTTAAAAATACTTATTAATAATTAGTATAGTGCAGTTACTGTGATACAATTTTAATAGTATTTGTACTATGTGGGCATTCAGAAAATTTTGCGAAACTGAAATAATTCTATGTGTTAACGTTTTTATTATTAAATCTATACAAAGAACACACACTATACAAAATTTCATGTTTCCACAGTCACTTATTCTAGCATCTGCTAGAATGATGCTAGCACATCTGCCGACTGTATCCCTTTCAGCTGATCTTTATATTTCCTAGGAAATAAAAAGAAGTCTGCTGAATCTGTTCATACCTAATTCGCCTATTCTCTTCATTTATTTTTTACTACTAACTAGCTAGCACGTTTTCTTTCGCAACAGTTTCGTTTTATCACCAGTACACAGTTGCTTTACAAGGGCTTTTATCTATAAATGCCATTTGAAATCCATTTATCTATATCGCTCAGTTTAGGCGACATTTGAAATCGTTAAAAAATATCGTGCGTAAATATCTCGGAGATCTGTCTGCCAGAAAGAGCCAACTGTCGAAGCTGAAGACCGAATGTGGCAGCATCGTTTCCGGGATGCCGGAGATTTTGAGTGAGTGAGATTGAGAGGTTCTATGGGCAGTTGTAGGTACACGTCAACTCTCTCGGGAAGAACTACATACCGATTTTCCTTCTGACCCGCGTCCACGTGCTGTTTCCGAGAGGCATTACGAATCTTCTCGCACGCAGACTTGACGACTTCTAGCCTCGCGAACAAGTCGGTTTCCGAAAAAGCTTTAGCACCATAGACTATATACATACCCTTCGGCAAATTGTACAGAAGACCGAAGAGTACAATCTGCTACTTAGTCTTGCGTATGTGGACTATGAGAAAGCCTTTGATTCCATCGAAATTTGGGTGGTTCTGCAGTCCTTGCAGCGGTGCCAAGTGGACTGTCGGTATATCGAAGTGCTGAAGTGTTTGTACAGTAGGGCTACAACGGCTATCAGAGTAGAGAACCAACTGCAGAGAGGTGTAAGACAGGGTGACGTTATATCACCGAAACTCTTCACCGCTGCATTGGAAGACGTTTTCATGTTTCTGGACTAGTAAGGATACGATATTAACATCAACGGCGAGTACATCACTCACCTTCAATTTGCCGACGATATAGTCCTTATAGCAGAATCGCTGGAGGACCTAAGCACTATGCTCAATGACCTCAATAGTGCCTCCCAACTGATAGGTCTTAAGATAAACATGGATAAAACAAAGATCATGTTTAGCGTCCATGTCACACCTATGCCGGTAGTTCTTGGGAGCACTAAGCTCGAAGTTATTGACCTGGGACAAATAGTCCGACTACGTAAGTCCAACTTCGACCGAGAGGTCAGTCGACGGATTCAACTCGGCTGGGCAGCGTTAGGTAAATTACGGCACATATTCTCGTCAGATATACCTTGAAAACGAGACTGTACAACCAGTGTGTTGTCAGTGATGACCTATGAATCTGAGACGTGGTCCTTCACTGCTAGCCGTATGAGGATGCTCAAAGTCGCTCAGCGAGCTATGGAGAGGGCTATGCTCGGCGTTTCTCTGCGCGGTAGACTTAAAAACGAGGATATCCGCAGTAGAACCAAAGTAACTGACAAAGCCCAAAGAATTAGTATGTTGAAGTGGCAATGGGCCGGCTATATAGCTCGAAGAACCGACAACCGATGGGGAAGAAAGGTTATCGAGTGGCAGCCTCGTACCGGCAGACGAAGTGTAAGGCGTCCCCCCACTAGATGGAGTGACGATCTGGTAAGACATGCAAGAAGTCAATGGATGCAGGTGGCTCCGGACTGTGCTTTGTGGCAATCCTTGGGGGAGACCTTTGTTCAGTAGTGAACTTGTGAAGGGCTGTAATGATGATGAAATATTCTTGATGCAGGTCATTGATAAAAACAAAAAAAGATATGGTACTCCTGAATAGGGTTGTGACGCGTCCGAATAAAGCCAGACATAGGATTTTTGGATACAGGTCCAACCAAATTGGACGGTTTCCCGCCTGTCCGGCTTTTGTTAGGCTTCTACATTTTACCAGAGCACACTGGCTCGAGTGATCCATGTCATGGCTTAAAGAATATTTCATTCGGTATAATTATTTATTGCTTACAGTAATATAATTATTTATTTACAGTAACATGTATTTTATTTTATTGAGCTTCTGCAAAGTAACGCCTGATTCTATTAATTATCATTCTTCATTTGTCCAAATATATTATAAGCCAATTTCTAATATGGAAACTGTTTCGATTGTGTCTACCAGCATGTTTCAGAGTATGTTGAAAATCGTTGTGTCATTGGATTCAACCACATCATGATTTATTCTGTTATCTACTGGATATTGAGGGCAAGATGTTGTAAATCAATGTCTTTAATTTTAGATAAAAGTGACGCCACTGCAGCTCTCGCAACAAATATTCAAACAATATGGAATACAAGGCCTATTTAGAGGCCTAGTACCGACAATAATGAGAGAAATGCCGGGATATTTTTTCTTTTTCGGTGGATATGAAGGTAGTTCATAATTTTTATAAATATTGAATCTATTACAAAACATAAAAAATAACTAAAATAACTAGGACGTGACCCGAGTTCTTATAATAGTGAAGATAAACTTTTAGTCACTCTAGTTATAGTTAAATATTTATGTATTAAATATGGATAACAAAATGCTTTCTAATACATAGTTAAACTTTTACAGGGACTAGGGCATTATTAGCAAAACCAGGCCAAGCGAAAGAAGATATTGGTTTTCTAAAGACAATGGTTGCTGGGGCCGTTGGGGGCTGCGTCTTGTGGACTGTTATTTTCCCCACCGACGTAATTAAATCTCGTGTTCAAATATCGAACAAAAAACAAAAATTTCTTACTGTCGGATATGAAATAGTGAAAAATGAAGGTAGGTGCGGTTTTACCTATATACAAAAGGATTGTACTAGTCACGATAATATATAGTATATATATTACATATATTAATTGCATTATACTTAAACAATTATACACGACATATCTTACGCATTATCGATTTAAATACAAGCGCTGCTGTTGTGTTTTGTATGGTGAGTGTAGAGAACCGTAGACGAAGCATTCCATCTTAGTTATCAAGAAAAGTCACCTCAATGGTGACAATTCATCTGCATTATGATTCTTAATTTAGGATAAATGTAGATGTCTACGGGCCACAGCATCCACTTACCATCAGGTGGACTGTGTGCGTTTATCACCTTTATTATATAAATTACGACTTCAATGACGATTATAGTAAGAGGCGACAAAGAGAAATTGAACCACGAGGTGGGCAGTATCACCTTGATAACAGCATAATAAATAAATTGCGGTTGCCAACCCGCTTGCCAAGCGTGGCAACTACGAGTATGACATCCCGAGAGGACAACCTTCTGTACTAAGGAGGTGTCGGATTTCTCGTCCACAAGACTCGTTAACAACGTTCGTATTTTCATATCATCGAGGGTTGCGTACTTTATACTTAGAATTATTAGTGTTCGATGAAGGTCATACAGGTATACTCATCAACCTCTGCACACCTCGATGAGGAGGTGGAAGCGATGTATGAGGATATCTCAAGAGTCATACGTTCCTCTGAAACTCGTTAAAATGAATATAATATAATAAAATTTAAAATTTACCAAGGCTAGCACGTTAAACATCTCAGATTGCAGCATCTATAATTGGAGGGGAGGCAATTATAGGTGCTGCAACGTAGCAGAATTGTCGGGGATATAAAATAATTTAAAGTAAAGAGTACTTGATAAAATCCGTAAAACTAGTTGCATTCAAAGTGTAGTATTCACGTAAATATAAAAATTAAGATGTTAATCTTTAAACGTACATAGTTATCTAAACGTAAATCTTTTTTCCAGGTGTTTTGGCTCTTTACAACGGCCTAAAGCCAACTCTAATAAGGACTATACCCGCCACAGCTGCTTTATTCGTAGTGTACGAATATTCGAAGAAAATTATGCACCAAGCGTTTGGAGATTAATTGGTCTAAATTAATTATTTGACATACTTTTTATATATTATATAAACTTGTTAGTTGGACAATACCAGTAACTTTTCCTTTAGCATTTTTCATGAGCATTTAATGAGAAGTTAACAAATTGCCTGAAATATATAATAATATTGTTATTTATATTATTAATTACATTTGTTTAACTTCTGTTAATAAATAATAAGTTTGTAGACATGTTTTTACATTTCGTTATGCCCAATCAAGAACTACTTCATGACAAGAATGATAAGGTTATCAATATTATCTTTTCCTGGAGAGTAATAAACTACGTCCGCTGCTATCCAACTACGTATTAACGATGTAATAACAAATAATTGATTAATATTTATCTTTTTATGATATTATAAAAGTACCTACATTAATTTCACATTGTGACGATTGTTAGAAAATACTCTCTCTCTCTCTCTAACCTATTTTAATAAATGAACTGTAAAATAATCATAACTTATAAAATATTCATGGAACGCATTAGAAGTAAATACAATATATCATATATCATCAAAATAAATGAAGTATATATATGCAAAGTGCAAATCGACATGAACACCACATATTGCCATATTACGATGCGCTGTAACATCATTGCTTGTACTAAAAGAATGGTGCGATGAACAGAATAACCACAACTACTTATTAAAACTCGTTGAATGACCTGGGCAGTACTTTACACTACTTAAACGAGTGCCCCCCCCCCCCCCCATTTAATACATTATAAAGCTTATGTTATCTACCCTCACTCGTAAGATAATATATTAAACATAAAAATAGTTAAGAAGTTGGTGGTGTCAATAACATTGATATGCAATCACCTTCAACGTCAACTGACGTCAACAGTAGATGTGGCGAGAGAGAATTCCATCCTATGTTTTCCGGCGATAACGCAAGGAGTCGCAAAAAGCATGAATCAGAGAAAAGGTAAACAAATAAATTAATAGCATTTGTTTTTACTGCAATATGTATTATAAATTTAGAGGAACGCAAACAAAGTGTCGATGACTGTAATTGCCACCAATGGCAGGGGCAGTTGACACAATAAATAATATTAATCTTAATGACCCCCAGTGGTGGCAGTCTAGTAGTAGCCGTTGAGATATTCTTTGTCTCTCTTTACCTTGGTAAAATAAATCAAAGTGGACCGCAATCCTAAGTAGTAGATAGGATTGAAAAAGTTTATGACCCCCATCCGACTCGTCGCCGTTTATTATCGTTCGTAGTTACTTATCTTCCTTAAATTCCGAGAACTGTTATTGTGATTATTGTTTTTCTATGAAAATAAATAGTAAAATGAATGAAATGATATTAAACTGAACCGAATATAATGACCAGTCACAAATTGTTAAATTAACATTATCTAGAAGCAATCTGTTAATTATAGATACATTTGCTATAGTTAGATTACATTTACAAAACACTGAAAATAAATATTATTTTTAATGTCCCAACGTCCGCCACTTGGCCCTTGGGACAATAATTAATGAGTTATTCTAACGGTCACCACTGGTGCCTGTTTTAGTGGAGACCGTTAGGAGTATACCGAAAAAACACGATCAAATGACCAAAATTAACCAAATTAAAAGAAAGAAAAGTTTTAAAGGAAAGAAACATTTTTGAACTTTACGTTTTATTTATTTCTTGCATAAATGCTTAGGAAAGGCTATTGGGCTATAATCAGTAAGTAGGTACTTAGTGTTGCCCCTTTAGATCTTCAAACTGCTTGCATTCTCCTTGGCATAAAATTATCAATAAAATCTTGATAGATTGCGTTCCGTTCTTCCTGTAATGCGTTTTTAAGATCTATCAAATTAGCGGGTGCGGGATTTCTTTTCTTAGTTTGTCATCCAATCTTATCCCATACACGCTCTATTGGGTTCAAGTCGGTCGAGCGCGCTGGCCACCCCATAGCGTTGATTTCAACGATTCGAATTCGAAGGTATTCGTGAAATACGGCCGCAGTATAGGGGAGTGCATTATTATCATGTATAAAACAAATCTATTTCCTATAAAAGGGGCAAATGGCACTACAATTTCTTTCAAAATCTCAGTTACATAATATCGTGCCGCTGTTAATTACACATTCTCAATGACGCGGAATTCCGTACGTGCCCCTTTACAAATACCTTCCCACATCATAATTTACTAATTGTGGTCCCAGTGTATGTCCCAACTCGATTTTTAGTAGCTCGCGGTCGGCTAGCTGTTAGCAGGTGTATATGTTTGACAGTAGCACACTGTCAATATATAATATGTACCTCTTGGATAAATCAGTATGAGTATGATACTTTATTGAAGATGTACCTATTTAAATGTATAATATGAATAACATAATATTCCTTTATGTGAAACGGATGTTGATCTTCATATTGCCCTTATATTTTAAGCGTTATTATTGGAGACGATATTCCCCAGAACACCTCTTAACCAAATAAGAAGATATAGTAACATAGTGCGTAATTAAACTATAAAGCGGTTTTCACAAGTTGCGGAAGAGGAATATTCTCAAAAGTAATAAGATTGGAGTGCAATTTGCGAGGAATGAAAGTAGATTGCGCTGTACTTCCAGATATTGTATGATTGGTAATGAATGCGGAGGATTACGTTCCAGGGAGAGGTGAGGAGCGTGACGCAATTCCAACTTCTGTTCATGTTCTAATTAGGATTTACTCAAGTGCAATCACTACAGCAGCGATGTAAATTATTGTATTTATATACTTAACAGATAAGTGTATATGCCTAAATTTGCTCATGTTGAACGCTATTCAATTGCGTTCGAGCTGTCGCGTCACCCGATAGTATGTAGGTGAAAAAACGCCGCCAGGTGGGGCGGCGGTGTGCGGCTTAAGTTCCCCGCTAGCCGCGAGGCGGGGAACCCGCGTAGCTAGTTTATCGTGGCCGAAGTTCACGCGACCGTTGTAGTGTCCAGATAGATAGATTATGTGCGTGTTACTTCGTTACGTGGATATGTGAATTTTGCAATATTTAACTTGTTCGGGGATGCGGAATTGTGCACGCGCGCGTCGAGTAGTTATACGGTCTAGGATTCGAACCGCGCATTCCTTGTTCGAGAGCTTCTCCCGGTTGATTGTCAGGAAATCAATATAATTGTGCCGTCGCGTTAAGTGCCCGTTTTGTGTGTTGATTGGCTTGTTAGTTTACGTGTTAACGAGGCGTATTTTGAATATTTTCGCGACGTGGTGTTTTGGTGTCGAATGAAGGAACTTAGTTGTGTTTAACGCTGAATCGTATGACTCATTAAGAGATCGCTTTAATTCCCTATTTATAATTTTGTGATAAGTGAATCCGGGACAATGAATGTCGAATTTTAAACTACTATTTACTGTGTCGGGTATCACGTGTTCGATTCTACGAGGAAGGTGGACTTATGCGAGTTTAAGTTAGTTAAATGTACAATGAAGCTAATAGACTGAAATAGTGACAATGAAGAAAGAAATGGTCCAGCGGTGGAGCCTGCTGGAGCGATGCAGCATTTTGGGGCAGCCTGGAACTCGGCCGCTGCTGGTCGCCTAAGGTGGTCAAGGTCTCAGACATTTACACATCACTGAACACTACTTGCCATTCACCTTACACCCACTCACGGCCTGACCGAGCCTTGGTGCGAAGTTACCTTCTGATACTGGTACGTAATATGTGCTTCTAGCATTCTCCCATATAGCTTAGTGTTATAGGAACTTCTTCCATGTGGTCAATCGGGCCCGACCTGCGTCTGCCCGTCGAGGAAGCTGCTATGGGGCCCAGCCAAGACGACATTTGCATGGGCAGCTGTAGGCCGTAACAGATAAGTTTATTATCAAACTGCATGAAAATATAGGGAAATCACTGTATCTAAGAGACAACAAACTATATTTGATTGTATGTATATATATATATATATATATATATATATATATATATATATGGCCGTGTAGTGGCGGTCAAGAATATCCACTACCCCATATCCTCCCGTGGGTGTCGTAAAAGGCGACAAAGTGAAAGAGGCAGGAGATGGGCAGCAGCATCTTCCTGATAATAGTCAAAATTACAATAAAAAAACTGCGGTTGCCAACCCGCTCGCCAAGCGTGGCAACTATGGCAAATACCCCCCAATAATTAAAGCAACAAACAGACGGCCCCCAGTCCCCGGCGGCCCCGCTATTCCTGGCTACGGTGGCGACCATGGTAACGGCGGGGCAGAGGGTGCTAAGAATCTCCGGTGGAGGTGCGGTTGCCACCTTAGACGACTCGACCTGGCAACGTACCACGCACGCACCCCGAGGACTGACGAGAAGATCGTGGAGCTGGAAGAAGAGATAGACAAGTTGCGCTGGCATATTATAGGATTATCCGAAGTCCGAAGAGAGGGGGAGGACACGGTAATGCTCGAATCCGGCAACTTGCTCTATCACCGGGAGGGCGACCATCTGTCCCAAGGAGGTGTCGGATTTATCGTCCACAAGTCTCTCGTTAAGAACGTTGTAAAGGTCGGGAGTGTGTCGACGAGGGTTGCGTACCTTATACTCAGAATCACCAAACGGTATTCGCTGAAGGTCATACAGGTTTACGCACCAACCTCGGCACACCCCGATGAGGAGGTGGAGGAAATGTATGAGGATATTTCTAGAGCCATGCATTCCTCCAAAACCCAATGTACGGTGTTAATGGGAGACTTCAATGCAAAACTAGGCAGAAGAGAGAACGGTGAGCTGAAAGTACGGAAATTTGGAATAGGGCAACGGAACCCAAGGGGCCAGCAGCTGGCCGACTTCATGGAGAAAGAGGGACTCTCTATGATGAACTCTTTCTTCCAGACGCTTCTGGAAGAAAGAGTTCATCATAGAGCGGCCCCACAGGAAGTGGACCTGGTCGAGCCCCGACGGTTCGAAAAAAGATGAGACTGACTTCATTATGACGACCAGACGACAACTGTTCCGTGATGTCTCCATGATCGCGAGGGTGAAAACTGGTAGCGATCTCCGAACGGTTAGAGGCACACTGAACCTAAACGTTAAGTTGGAGAGGTCTCGTCTAATGAAGTCAACGCTCCGTCCCCCTCGTGCTCTGTTCCAAAGTCCCGAAACCTTTCAGCTCGAGTTACAAAACCGTTTTCAGTGCAGAGAAGACTGCAATGAAGTGGACGATATGAATGACAAGCTCATGGAAACTGTCCATGCGGTCGAAGCTAAGTTTTGCAAGACCCGCCGCGAACACAAAAACTCTCCGATCACACTCTTAATCGCATGGCTGTTAGACGGGAGATGAAGCTACATTCTTCAAAAGATTTGACAGCTTACAGGCAACTGAACAGACAGATCTCCAAATGCATGCGGCGGGACTTACGCAACTTCAATACAGCTTGTATTGAAGAAGCTATCGAGCGGAACCAAGGCTCCAAAGTCTTTGACAGAGATTTGTGTGCCAGAAAGAGCCAACTGTCAAAGCTGAAGACCGAATGTGGCAGCATCGTTTCCGGGACACCTGAGATTTTGAGTGAGATTGAGAGGTTCTATGGGCAGCTGTACACGTCATCGTTGGAGCCACACGCAAGTGTGAGTAACGATCCAAGAGCGAGTCTTATCCGACACTATTCCGAAGATATCCCGGACGTCAGTCTGAGCGAGATTAGAATGGCTCTCCAGCACCTTAAAAACGGCAAGGCCCCAGGCGAGGATGGAATTACAGCGAAGCTTCTGAAAGCGGGTGGAAGACCGGTACTTGAAGTCCTTCAGAAGCTCTTTAATTCCGTCCTCCATGGTGGCATTACATCGGAGGCGTGGAGCAGAAGTGCGGTGGTCTTGTTCTTCAAGAAAGGTGACAACGCTCTCTTGAAGAACTACAGACCGATTTCCCTTCTGAGTCGCGTCTACGTGCTGTTTTCGAGAGTCATTACGAATCGTCTCGCGCGCAGACTTGACGACTTCCAGCCTCCCGAACAAGCCGGTTTCCGAAAGGGCTTTAGCACCATATACCACATACATACCCTTCGGCAAATTGTACAGAAGTCCGAAGAGTACAATTTGCCACTATGTCTGGCGTATGTGGACTATGAGAAAGCCTTTGATTCCGTCGAAATTTGGACGGTGCTGCAGTCCCTTCAGCGGTGCCAAGTTGACTGTCGGTATATCGAAGTGCTGATGTGTTTGTACAGTAGAGCTACGATGGCTATCCGAGTACAAAACCAGAGTACGAAACCTATCCTATTGCAAAGAGGTGTAAGACAGGGTGATGTTATATCCCCGAAACTCTTTACCGCTGCATTGGAAGACGTTTCCAAGCTTCTGGACTGGAAAGGATACGGTAATAACATCAATGGCGAGTACATCACTCACCTTCGATTTGCTGACGATATATTCCTTATGGCAGAATCGCTGGAGGACCTAAGCACTATGCTCAATGACCTCAATAGTGTCTCCCAACGGATCGGTCTTAAGATGAACATGGACAAAACAAAGATTATGTTTAATGTCCATGTCACACCTATGCTGGTAGTTGTTGGGAGCACTAAGTTCGAAGTTGTTGACGAGTATGTTTACCTGGGACAAATAGTCCGACTAGGTAAGTCCAACTTCGACCGAGAGGTCAACGGATTCAACTCGGCTGGGCAGCGTTAGCTACGACACATCTTCTCGTCAGACATACCTCAAAACCTGAAAACGAAATTGTACAACCAGTGCGTGTTGCCAGTGATGACTTATGGAACTGAGACGTGGTCCTTCACTGCTGGCCGTATGAGGAAGCTCAAGGTCGCTCAGCGAGCTATGGAGAGGGCTATGCTCGGAGTTTCTCTGCGTGATAAACTTAGGAATGAGGATATCCGCAGTAGAACCAGAGTAACCGACATAGCCCAACGGATTAGTAAGCTGAAGTGGCAGTGGGCCGGCCATATAGCTCGAAGAACCGACAACCGATGGGGAAGAAAGGTTCTTGAGTGGCAGCCTCGTACCGGTAGGCGAAGTGTAGGGCAATCCCCCCACGAGATGGAATGACGACCTGGTAAGACATGCAGGAAGTCGATGGATACAGGTGGCTCAGGACCGTGCTTTGTGGCATTCCTTGGGGGAGGCATATGTTCAGCAGTGGACTTATGAAAGGCTGTAATGATAATGATGATGATATATATATATATATATATATATAATATGTATATATGTATGTATGTATATATATATATATTTATATATATATATATATATATACATACATACATACATATATATAGACAGGGTGTTTTTGGAACGCTCCCGAAAACTAAGACAGGCGACAACACCAAGTATACCTTTGATCATGGGTCACAAATAAATTCGATCCTGATGAAAAAAAAATCATCTTTTTACAAGGTTTTATTAGCTTTATTCACGCGCCATCATGTTAGTACAGCTAAATGAAACGATAATTTCATAAAAAACATCATGAAAATATTGAAACATAAAACCAGCAGTGGAATGACTGAATTGATATCACCTGACCTGAGCTAGATAAAGGTCAATGTACGCGCGAACACAAATTCGCGCGGCCCGCAACTAGCGGGCCTTCCCACAATACCTAATAATTTACAACACGTGTCTAAATACCTAACTTATCTACTTAACCTACTATTTTGCCACTGTGCTTATCTCCACGTAGCCACTTTAATCCGAATTTACAGGTTAAATAACCCAAATAACTGGTTCGATTCCCCGCTAATGAAGAAATACTTAAATGAAATGTAACCAAGGTTGGAGTCATGCGTTTTTATTCATCGTGTAGGTATGTTTATTATTCTCGTGTATTCAGTTATGTACCTATTCAGATTAGTCTAGTACTAAGTTATTTAAAAAAAAATAGTTATGAAACAGCTTACTGCTCTAAATCCTCCGTGGTCTTATGAGATGCGGCTCAAATTGTGCTCCATTCATTTCAAGGCAGACTTGGGTGCAGGCGGGGCATAATCGTGTGGTCTTCGACACAGTCCGTACGTAGTTTCTCGAAAGCATCCACGATCCTTTGGCGCATTTCTTCAGCACTATCACATTCACGATTAAAAACCCTTTCTTTCACATACCCCACAAAAAGAAGTCTAACGGAGTCAGATCTGGTGAGCGAGGTGGGCAAGCGTGTGGTCCTAGTCTGCCGATCCAGCGATCATCAAATAGCTCATTGAGGCGCTCACGGACGAACCTCACGAAATGTGGAGGGGCACCATCATGTTGGAACTATGTGCGGCGATATTCAGCCAACGATAGGTCGTTTAAAATGTCAATCAACTGTTCATTTATAAAGTTTAGGTATCGCTGTCCGCAGTCGCTCTGGCAGAAACACTGGTCCCAGTATGCGATCCTTAAATAAACCTGTCCATACGTTAACCGACCATCGGGTTTGGTGCCCGGTTTGGCGAACAGCGTGCGGGTTAACCTCTGAATACACGTGTGTATTTCTTCGGTTCCACAGGCCATTTCTGGTAAATGTCGACTCATCCGTCCAGATAATGTGCTCAATGGAACCAGGCACACGTTGTTGCTGATATAATAACCAACGGCAGTATAATAACCACTATAAACGTACGCGTTAGGCATTATTAAAACAAAAAAGAATCCAAAAACGTAACAAAAACTTTAATATCAACACGTAATCACAAGTAAATTTATTAAACAAAACGATTGAACTGTCGCTCGCGCATGCGTGTACAAAATCAACACGGAACTGTCTCAAAAACTAAAACGAACGAACCCCGTCAAGGCTGAAACCTACTGCGTCACAAGCGTGAGGCGACAGGGTTAGGTATTCTGCCGTCATAATAAAAAAGGAAGTAACTAACAAAAACGTAAAATGGAAATAAAAAATAAATTTATAAATTTTTCTTTCAGACCTCGTGTCTAAAGTATATTAAAAGGTATCTATATTGAAATATATACGTAGAGACATGAAGATTTTAAGGACGAACTTATTTTTTTTTAATTTGTTTATTTATTTAAATAAAACGAATTTTCCTTTTCATCTTAGATTAAAAAATACACCTAGCAACACAAAAACATCGAAGGAAAGACGCATATAACTATTTGGGTCTTCCCAACCTAATAAATAAAACAAAACTACCATTCATTTAACATTTTTACATATTTTGGAAAGGTCATTTGAAGTTGAGAGGACGCTAATAGTAATTTACTACTTTTTTCTTAGTAAATATTAGAAAAGCATTGGTAGTGCGACACAAAAAATAACAACCCGCAACTCTTGAGTAATGATTTTAAAGGGGATATCATACAAGACTTACTACGATAATAATTAAAAATTAAAACATTTGTACAACCGACTTTAATATAAATAATTAAGGATAACTCAAAAACTATTGGTCTGACCTCGATCAAATTTATATGGGACCACATGTGAAACACCAGCTCTTAATAATAAGATATAAGCTCTTAATAATAAGATATAAAATAATAAGACAAGAATAATTTAAATTTAAGTAATCGATGCAAATATTGTTAAAGATGACGTAGCAACTGGTTAAATAAGTCTTTTCTTTTATGTTGAATTTGTATAAGTCTTTTCTACTAATAAAATGTCATCTGTGATCAACAGCTACGTCTAAAATTCTGACGATAATTTCTAAAATATTGATATTAGTGAATATTAAAAAAATTTAGTAGATGCGTCTTCTTATCATGAGTCGAATGGTATATTTAACTCATTTATTCGAAAATTGTTAGATGCGCCCTTTTTTCTTATGACCGCAGTATTGTTTCATACCGAGCTAGATACAGGTCGACAGCGGAGTGAGTGTGGGTACAGTCGCGTTCTAAAGTACTACATGGTATTGGGCTATTGTTTTATAATATTATAGTAATTAATTGTTTTATTGTAGAATCATAATAGGTGTTTTACTAGCTACTTAGAACTTTGGAAGAGGTGGGAATTAAAAATAGATAATGTTTACTTGAGCATTGTTTGTTATTTCTATCGTAAAATATAAAGTAGTTTGTAACAAAAAAACTTAAGCTAAGGGTGACACGCCGTCCATTATAACGTCTTGGGTCTCATGGAAGCCAGATGTTGATGGTGTGTTGGTGTTACTGGATGCTACTTCATCATCACTTTCATCTTCGCTTGAGCTTCCGTCATCAGGTCGATCACATGGTAATTTTTTCGGTATTCTTCCTCAACAATTTTAACTTTACTGCACAATTTTCCCCATTCACTTTTTCGTTCACTAGTTTAGTCATAAAACAATAGATATAAATAATTTTTTTTCCTTCCTTTTTAAAACATCGTCGCGAGTCGCAAAGTAAGCTGTTTATGCGACTGTATTTTTGGAGCGAACAAAGCGCGGGAACCAATAGCATGCAGGCACAGTAATACTGGCCAATATGTGATAAATCGCTCAGTGCCCAAGTTCAAGGCCAGCGTTCTTTTTTCACCGTTCGCGCGTACATTAACCTCCATTAGTCAGGTGATATCAATTCAGTTTCCACTGCTGGTTTTATGTTTCAGTCTTTTCATGATTTTTTTTATGAAATTATCGTTTCATTTAGCTGTACTAACATGATGACGCGTGAATAAAGCTAATAAAACGTTGTAAAAATATGTTTTTTTTTTCATCAGGATCAAATTTATTTATGACCCATGATCAAAGGTATACTTGGTGCTGTCGCCTGTCTTAGTTTTCGGGAGCGTTCCAAAAATACCCTGTATATATATATGTATGTATGTATGTATATATATATATAAATATATATATATATATATATATCATCATTATCATTACACATACATATATATATATATATATATATACATACATACATACATATATATATATATATATATATACACATACATACATACATATATATATATATATATATATATATATATATATATATATAACCAAAATATTGTAATAAAAACTGGTTGCCAGTCCACCTCTCGAGCATCGCAATTGTGGAAACTATCCCCATTGAGAGCTAGTCTATTAGTAAGGCCTATGTTTAGCCGCATCCAGTGCAGAGCGGCTCGAATCGTCGACAACCGAGTCCTTTTCGATCGGCTAGATTCATTGGCGCTGCGATGAAATGTTGCATCCCTTTGCATTTATTTCGCATTTACCACTGGGAGTGCTCTGAGGAATTATTCGGATTAATCCCAGCCGCCAAATTTCACAAACGCACATCGCGGCAGAACTTCCGATACCATCCACACCATCTCTTTCTCCTCGCACAACTTTCCTGTGAAATCGATTACCACCAGTGATTTTTCCGGACCGATACGACTTAAGGACCTTCAAGAAGCTAGGGAGCTACAAAGAGCTTACTCCCTTTTTAAAAGGCCGGCAACGCATCTGCGATTCCCTTGGTTCCCCTGGTGTTGTAGTTGTTCATGGGCGGCAGTAGTCATTTAACCTCAGGCGAGCCGCATGCTCGCTTGCCCCCTCTCCTATAAAAAAAATAAAAAATACCTACTTCTAAGTTTCTTGCTACTTCTTCTCCAGTTGGCGTAGCTTTCTCGACTTTCAAAAAATGCTTTATAAAGGCCAATTTTGAATTGAACTATTTTGACTTTTCTATACAATGCACTTAAAAACGCTTTTGAAGAAGTAGAATAAGAATGTAGGAGTAGCGTAGTCAGTTCTTTCTTTTCTATAAACCTTTAAGGCTACGGTCTCCTATTAAATGCTATACGCGACGTCCTACTTCAGCGTAAACATTCCGATAGGCGTCTGAACGCCAGGCACAGCGTCAGCGGTCAATACATATCTTAGGAGCGGACGACGTCTCGACTTTCGATCACACAACAGTTAAGTAGCCGACAGTGCTCGCGTGTGATCGTGTGTGATATTTGTTTATAAAATGGATATAAATTCAACACTTTTAGTTGCCCTTGTGTTACTTGAAGAAGAGGCACAAGAAGACCGTATACGATGAAAAATAAAGGCAACAAGGCACCGATTATTTATGAAGAGAAATGAAGAAGGATGTTTCCAGCTATTGATAATGAAATAAACATTATTTTTATGTTCCTTGTCACTTTTATTGTATATTGCAATATAACATTTAATTGACTCAATCAATAACTTGTCTTTTTCTTTATTAAATTTTGCCATTTTGTACTGACGCTAGCCACGACCTTCACGCTGCAATGGTTCCAAAGAGTTCCAAATAACTAGAGACGCAGCGCCGCCTACGACGTCCATACGCCGACATCAGCGTGTGAAAGAGACCACAACAGTACATTTCTATAGTAAGCATCATAACGCGGCGTACGGCGTGACGCTGTAAGCGGCCGATGGCTTTTATAGGAGACCACCGCCTAAGAAGACGTCTGGTCCTTATAGCTGGCTAGGATGTATCGCTTACGAGGGCGACACTGAAAGTTTTTAGAACTGGCTACTTATAAACGATATTGTGTACGTATTTTATTAATTTGTCATTTGTTTACGATTTGGCGGCAAATTGAAATATGTCTGTGTCTGTAAAGAAAATTTTCGTACAATGATTTTTATGACTTTCTATGTCATTTAAGTCAACACGAAAGTTATGATAGACTTCCATTGGCCTTTCACGATGAAGCCCTATCTCGTGCCACTGTTTAGAATCGGTTTAATGAGTTTAAACGTGGTCGCACTAATCTCACCGATGATCTGCGTGAGGGACGGCCTTCTACGGCGACGACTGAAGATAACAGCAGTGTTGTGCGGCGTATGATAGAGACTGACAAAAGTGTGACTTATCAGCAGATTCGGACAAGCTTATGCATCGGTATGAGTCAAGTGCACAAAATCCTCCAAGAATATTTAGCGGTCAGAAAGCTTTGTGCCCGGTGGATATCTCATAATTGGCAGAGGCCCAAAAATTCCTTCGTGTTGATTGGTGTCGTGAAATGGTTCAAAGATTTAACGGAGGTGACTCAAATGCTGTGTTTGACATGTGACGAAAGCTGGATTTATTGTTATGATCCTGAAACTAAGAGACAGTCTGCTGTCTGGATGTTTCCTTTCGAGGAGTTGCCAACTAAAATGAAGAGAGGTTGAAGCGTGGGAAAGAAGAAGTACAAGTCATTACGCAACAATTGTTTTAGAGGATCTAAAAACAGTTAGAAGTACACTAACAATTGTTTGCCACTTGTCTTGGAAAAAATTCGGGAGAAACGACCTTGCAGTATGATCCTCCTTCACCACGACAACGTCTCGTCGCACACCGCCAAGCAAACAATCGAATACTTGGCGACGTCAGACGTGGAATTACTGGGTTACCCGCGCTATAGCCCCAACCTCGCACCTTGCGATTTTTATTTATTTTCGAAAATAAAAGAAAAACTTCGAGGAAAACGTTTTATGGACGCCGAGGAAGCAGTGGCTGCGTTTTAGAATGCCGTCGAAGAGACCCCTAAGGACGAGTGGGCAAATTGCTTTTCTCAGTGGTTCTATCGGATGCAGCGATGTATTGATGTAAATGGACACTATTTTGAAAAGATATAATAAAACTAATAACTTGCTAGTTTGTTCAGTTTTTGATTTTCTAAGAACTTTCAGTGTCACCCTCGTATTAGATAAAAGCCGCGGTGCAATAGTTCAAATTTTAAACGTATCTTCCCTGGTCCGCCATATATTTTTACGATTGCAGTGCAATTACAAACACTGACTCTTTTAACTCTGTTTAGTTGCACCAAGTTGCACCTTGTCCGCGCTTGACTGAACTCGACTTGGCTAGTGGTATCATACAACTTTGTAATTTCTGGTGGGCTTAAATGGTGACTTAAATTAAGTTTAAATTATAATTTAAAATAAAATAAAGAATTGTTTACGAACTCTTTTCTGCACATGTAGAGTAAAGAATCATTTAACATTCTGTGCCACCTGTCAGCCTCAATCTTTTAGATTATGGCTGATATTGTTGCCCTGTCATTAGAATGATTTTTTATTTTGTAATTTACTTTGATACGAAAAATGGTGCGGATTAAGTAATGTCATCCGACGAATATCAAGTTCAGAATATTTACCGTTATTGCAGGAAATCTTACAAAAACAATTGCAGTGGTTGTTTAGACAATTACACAGCAAGCCCAAGAGATGAGGCAGAATCTGAAGTAGCGGATTCTTCTCCGAGAAATGATATAAAGCCAGATGATACAAGACTTGCGACTGCTGGATGCAGTTGTGACCTCGATCCTGACAGTGAAATAGCTAATATTCTACATAAGAAATGCCCGGTAATTGCTTTGGCCCAACAGCAGCTACAGAAGATTTTAGATGAAACGGATAGATTGTTAAGCGAGACTACTAGAGATTACAGGTTTGTATAAATTGCCTAACATAAGCCAGGGATACATTAATAGACATTTTGTACCGCAACATGACGCGGAACACTCAATCTACGTGACGATGCAAAGTCGCACAGTGACCCGCAACATTTTACGTGACGCGGGACATGTTGCTTGTTCCAGCCTCGAACACACTATGGGACATTTTGTCCCGCAACATGACGCGGAACACTCAATCTGTGTGACGATGCAACGTTGCACAGTAACGTGACGCGGGACATGTTGCTTGTTCCAGCCTCGAACACACTACGGGACATTTTGTCCCTCAACATGGCGCGGAACACTCAATCTGTGTGACGATGCAACGTTGCACAGTGACCTGCAACATTTTACGTGACGCGGGACATGTTGCTTGTTCCAGCCTCTAACACACTACGGGACATTTTGCTCCGCAACATGACGCGGAAGACTCAGTCTATGTGACATTGCAACGTTGCACAGTGACCTGCAACATTTTACGTGACGTGGGACATGTTGCTTGTTCCCGTTCCGAGAGCGAGCGCATGTGTCTCGCGTCATTTTGTTAATGAGTGTCGTCGTATGTACAACGTGCCTTGCAACATGTCTGTAGTGTGGGGAAACGAAATTGTCCTCTACTTCTTGAGCTATACCAGAGTCATTTTTTGTTGTGACGCAAAAATGACTCGTGGGAGGATATTGCTAAGGCGCTTAAATTACCCAGAAAAGAAATTGAAACCAAAGTACATACCCTCCGTTCGCAATTTATCCGTGAAAGAAAGAAAATAACATCTCCGAAAACGACTGGTAGCGGAAGAGAGGACGAGAAGTCCAGTGCATGGTTTGTGTATGACTAGGAAGTTTTTGCTGAAATAAACGACAACTTGTGGTGTCTTGGATACTTTGGACACACATGTAAGTCATGTTTTAATTATTATGTAATTATTTGTTTTGATAATGTATTAAAATCATTTTACATGTGTTAGGGTTCCGTACCCAAAGGGTACAAATAACACTCTATTACTAAATCTCCGCTGCCCTTCCGTCCATCTGTCTATCTGCGGATGAGCACGAGCAATAAAGGTTGTGTACACAAAATATGTGGCATTGTAGCCAAATCCAAATCTGTTTACCCAAGTGGGTGAATAGATTTGGATGTAATTTTTTTTGTTTGTAAGGCGACTTGATTGTTGTGTGTGAGTGTTCTTAGCTATGTACATTTTTTTATAGGGTAGGGTTACGAACGAGCACATAGTTCAGCTGATGGTAAGTGGTTGCTGTGACCCATAGACATCTACATCTATCCTCAATAAAGGATCAAAATGCAGATGCGTTGTCACCCGTGAGGACTAAGATACAGGTTCAGTACACTCAGCATACGAAACAGCAGTCTTAAGCTGCTATTTTACGCTGGTATTCTGTGAGAGCATGGTCCTTGCCCAGTCGAGCCGACCCATTCGTGCTACAACTATACTACTAATATAGCTGCAGCATGGCTCTACCATTTATAAAACAAACACACAAAAAATTAAACACTTTTAATTCACTAGACTTTTTTATAAGAAAAATGTCATTTTTGTTAACAATTTTACAAAAAACTATAAAACAATGCATACTGGTGTTGTTATATATTGTACCACGTTTATCTATTTAATAATTATTCTGCCAGGGAACTCTTCCTTCTTCACTGATAAAATATTCGGCAAAATTGCGTCTTATTTCCATAGCAGAGTGATTGTAGCGTCTTCACATACCATTTAAATTTAACATATTAAGAGATCCGTTTTCTTTGCGCCAAAATCCTTCCACAATATCATGATCAATATTTTCAGAGTCGAAGGTTCCATGTGGCGTGTAGGTACAGTGATCTCGATTGACTATTTCGCCTTAAAAAGTTATGTAGGTATACACACGCCATTACAACAACTTCAGCATTAGAGGGTTGGAGGGCTATGGGAGTTCGGAATATACGAAATACAACACATAAGATTCCGAACACATTTTCAACATTCGAAGCTTCTTCCAGCTCTTGACAGTCGATAGTTGAAAATGCGCTTTGTTGTCTCTATGATGAAATTACCGGGATATGGCTTCATTATGTTTTCTGTCAGTGCAAAAGCGCTGTCTCCTACTAGTACGTAAGGCATTTTTGGCCCATCTTCTCGTATTGGGTCTGGATTTGGCCAGTTGAGTTGGTTATTCGCCAAAGCTTTATAAAAAGCAGTTTCTTGGAATACTCCACTGTCAGAAGATTTTCCTTTAGCATCACAATTTGCATAGATAAAATTACAATTTTCACCCAGAATAGCCCAATAGGACAATACTAAATTGTTATTTGTAGATGTAGTAGTCACTTCTAGTATTCGAAGGAGCCTTGATTAAAACGTGTTTACCGGCTATATGAAAATTTGGGGAATCAAAGAAGTAAGCCTCTAAAAGGCTTGGCGTGCTCAGCAGAGTGGGACAGTATTTCATGCCGGCACAACGCCTGCAACTTTACAAGGCGCAGGTTCGGCCTCACATGGAATACTGTTCCCATCTCTGGGCTGGGGCTCCCCAGTGCCAGCTCCTTCCAATTGACCGCATCCAGTGCAGAGCGGCTCGAATCGTCGACAACCGAGTCCTTTGCGATCGGCCACGAGTAGATGCAACGCAATGCGGAAAGTTCCATATTTCATAGCTTTTAGCTGGAACCTGAAAGAGAATAATTCCAAATTAATTATTTTATAATACTTGCGGATTCATGTTTTACAGATGTTTGAAATAATAAATGTTATGTATTATTTCAAACATCTATATTTATAATAATAAAATAATATTCATTTATTGAATTCTCATTTTTCAGAGCTCACAAAGCCAAGACAAGATTCATACGTTTCCAGATTAAGATGCCGTTCTAGAGTCTCAGTCTACCGCTCAGCAATTTCACTCTCCTGATCACCTAGAATCGCAGTCCATTATTGAGCAACTGCAGCAATCCACAAAGTCAGCACCAACACCATTACAACTCCACCAGGACAACTCGCAAGCGGACCCTCCTTAATGAAAATAAATTGGAGGAGGCTTATGAAATTATGAATGCTGTTAAAAACAGAATGATGTCCTGAGATGAATTTGATGTTTATGGACAGTATGTAGGAACAGAGTTACGTGCATTAAATAACGAACATAGCATAATTATGGCTAAATATTCCATTAATAATATTTTGACTCATGCACATTTAGGAAAATACCGTTCAAGCTGCAGTGTTCAGAGTCAGTCGACTGTCGGACAGGGTTAGAACTCCTGCCTACGAGACGGTGTTAATACGGCCCGGTTTTTTTTTGCGCCGGGTAAAAACCGTCCGAGCCTGCACACAAGACGGTTTGTATACGACCCGGTTCCATAGAGGCGAGCACAGCGCCTGGCTGCGCGGTGAGTCGGCGCTAACGCCGGCGTCGTGTGATTGGCTTCATAGTGTCCCGTACAATACTGACGACCGGACATAGACCCGGTTTGACGCTGGGCTTAGATACGGTGAAAAACCGTCTCGTGGGTATGAGGCCTTATAGTACTGTATCCACTGATATCATCCCGGAACCTTCTGAGGAGCATATTATACAAGATATAATTGCAAACGTGTTTTCTTTGGACACTAATTTATGTCGGTCACTGCATGTATCTTAAACTCTTTCAAGTTTTTAATTCCATTTTTCGTTACCTAAAATAAAAAATGTTAAAAATATATGAATGTTTTTTAACTTACCTTTACAAAAATCCTCAATTTATATATCAGTTCCTTACAAACTTCTGGTACTATTCTACCGATCTGTTGTTTCGAAAAAATGTACAACAAGAAAGCATAAGAATCTCCAGTCGACAAGTATGATATGAGGACCAACAGCGTAGTATTGTATCCAGTTTGGCTATGGAAGATCGGATATGATGATATTATGATGACTATGTAAGTCGCTGCGCAAACTATACATTTCCGCAAGGGGGGCTACCCCAGAACCCTACCCTTCCTCCCACCTCCTTCCCATCCACTTCTACCCCCGTACGCAAGTACCGGATGTCTATAGTTTTACAATTTTCAGAAAAAGACTTGATTTTGCATCTGCTTTGTTCTGAATAACCACTTTATTTTTATTAGTGGCGCCTTGTCATTGCCTATACTTGCAGCACCTAATTAGCCCTGAATTCCTTGCTATTAATATTTATCGTGTATCTATTACCGTCACAGCGTTGCTAGCGATACGTTTTGCTAGCAACTCAAATTTCAACAGTTCGTTACGGTAAAAATTTTAGAGCACCTAATTTTTAAATTTGGCACCTAAAAACCCTTAATTTTGGGTTTTTCTAAATACAAATTGCTGACTTTGCGTTTCTGGCGATACACAACTCTTAATTACTCATTCTGAGTGATGAATACATTTTTGTCCTACAATACGTAGTCAAACTTATTAAATTTACGTAATTGCATGCTTTAAGCGCGTAGGTATGTTCTTCTAACGCCTAAAAAATTAAAAAAATTTAAAGCCTGTAAATAATAGACGAAAAAATATTTTAAATTATACACTCCTATATTGTTGTGTAATTCAATAGGTATGTCCAAAAAAAAAATCTACTATCCATTTCGTTACTGAGTCTGAGAGTTTATTTTTTGGTTGGGTATACTCATTGTCTTTACATTAATTTCTTATTCTCTTTCAGGTCACCTTACGACGTTTTATGCTTTTGCAAAGAATCCATTTTGAATGTAAACAAATATGAATACGCATTTATTATTTTAGTATTCTTAGCTTTCCTGTTTGGAGTGCTCTTAGGTGGAGCTTCGTGTAAATCCCAACATGGGAAGTTTAACAGTATCATATTTACATGCTTAGATAATTTATTTACACCAGACACTTTTCCGATTGATAAATCCTTCCGCTGTATTGCATAGCCTTAATTTTACATTTAATTCATTCTTAAAATAGGTGCTTAAAATATATAATTGATATTAATTTACTATTTAAGTTTATGTAACTTTATACAATATTAATAAAATATAAATAAAAAAAAATATATTTTAGTTTTTTTCATTACATACGAAAGTAAGGTTAGATTTTATCCAATCCCTTACACCGTAATAGTGTTCTGTGCTTACACGCCACGTAGTTGGATTAGAATTCTTTACCTGTATCAGTCTTCTTAAACCAGTACAATTTAATATTTTTCAAGGCAAGAAAGAATGCACTCGTAACTCGTAGGTATAGGTATTTTCGTAACCAACATGATTACCAATATGAACCTTAATTACCACTGAGATCAGTTCAGGATCAGTTTCTTTTTTAATTTTATTTGGTACATCACCAGTTAATACATCATATACAACTACTTAAAAATACCTATGTAGGTACATCTAAATGTTTAACCCATTACCACAGAATAAAAAATAGTACTACGTGCCATTACAAGCACGCGTCATTTGCGTTGAAATAAATAGATACCTACTTAGGATTTTTTAATTAGTTTAGTAAAATTGTGTTTTGAGAAGTAAGAAAAAGGGCTTTTTGGTGCAGGAAAGGATGTAAGGAACCATAAAGCAACCTTTCCTCCTGCCCCAAAACCTCAGAAATGAGAGGCCTGTGCCCAGCAGTAAGACGTACCACGTGACCAAAACAATTAGGCACATGACACCTAAGACGTCGTTAGAACTAGGGAGGGAACACCGGAACGGTAACTGATCACTAGGGAAAGTGCGGGGACAGAGGCGGGGTGCGGTCGCCAAAACAGCAGTCCTGCCATGTGCCTAATTGTTCTGGCCATTGTATTTAGTTCCATTGTAGTAGTTAATCTGTAACTTTAACTTTTAAGTCTTCCACCGTAGGCAGGAATTTTTTGCCAAAAGTCATGTACCTATTCAATAAAAACTGCCATAATTAATCGTTTTTGCAAACATTCCAAATTCAGAATAGCTACGTTGGGTAGGTAATGGGGTTTCTAAACAGAACTATAGTATTCTAAGCTATCAAGCACTGCAAATTTGATTGGTGCTATTCACCAAGATACTCGTATCCTATGTTACTCCTAATAACATCAGCTATCTGCCAGTGAAAGTCCCGTCAAAATCGGTCCAGCCGTTTCGGAGATTAGCCGAAAGAAACAGATAGACAAAATTTTTTAAATTTTTTTTTGTTACTAGTACCGTATCTACCTTCTTATGTAGCTGCAAATGCTGTTATTTTAACATTACCAAAGAGACACATCAGTTTTATTTATTACCTAGATATGGAAAAAGCAATTGGTATTTCAAATCATATTTTTTGCACCAAACTCGTAATCTATCACATGAGTATCAATTATTATTCTTTCCAATTTGAGGTCATCAGCAATCAGAAATGTAAAAAATGGAGTTGTACAATGTAAAACTTTGCCAATTACGATAAAGTTAAAGTTTAAATTCTTGCAGGCACTATTATTTATTCTGTGGTTTAAATAAAAAACAGTCTAAGGGTTCACTGAAAGACAGCAGAACTGATTTTGATTCTTCGTCAAACGAGTGGGCGAAGTAATAAATGATAAAAATGCAACTCTCATACATGAGTGAAATTAGTTAAGCAACCATTAACATGTTTATTTAAAAAACAGCGTAGCGTCAGAGTGAAAGATTCCATTAGTCAAAAAAATTACTCAGACTGGCGTCAGTAAGCCAAAGTCCGCCCTCAAATGTGAGAAGTCCATGTCCAGAGCGGACACGCGCGCGCGAGAGTGCGCGAGATTGAGGGAGGGTGGGAGGTCCCCTTAAAACTGGGCAGGACACATCATTTTCTTTCTTTACGCGGAATTAAGCTAATTAGTTTATAACAACCTCACTTTAAAAAGATGTATAATTTCGCCTTCAAGTCAGTACGATACGATTTACACAGCGCTAGGTGCGCATACTACCAACTACCAAAATAATGAAAACCATTGTGAACTGCCAGCTCATGAAGTTGAGGATCACCAACTGAAAAGTAACCGCCAGTACGATTTCCGTCGGGTTGCTCAGCTGGTAATCTTCTGTCTTACCAGAATTATAAATCGGCGGAGTCAGAGAGGGAGATCCTAGCCGTTAGTTTGGACATAGCGTAGACCTTCGATCAGGTTTGGCACAAAGCGCTTCTTTTGAAGCTCCCTTCCTATGGGCTTCCCGAGAATTCGTGCAACTGGATCAGCAGTTTTCTTGCAGATTGGAGCAACAAAGTCGTAGTAGAAGGTGCGTGCTCCATTTACAAGCGCATTTATGGCGGTGTTCACCAAGGCTACGTGCTATTACCTACGCTGTTTCTTTTTCTCTATCATTAATATGTTGCAAGCCAGTACCGTGCACTGGTGATGCTTTATACACTGACTGTGCCTAAATTTCTCGAGAAAACGTCGCCGAATACCGGAACAAACTTGTGTCTGAAGTCGAGTCTTTGCCGGATAAGTTTGCCGGAACAGTATTTTATGCACACTGCTTGCAACTTTACAAGGGGCAGGTTCGGCCTAACATGGAATACTGTTCTCTTCCCTGGGCCGGGGCTCCCTAGTACCAGCTCCTTCCACTTGCCCGCATCCAGCGCAGAGCGGCTCGAATCGTCGACGACCAACGAAGACGAAAGACGATACGAAGAGGTGCTATATCCCTTTACATTTTCTATCTTATTTACCACGGGGAGTGTTCAGAGGAATTGTTCGGATTAATTCCAGCCACAAAATTTTATCAACGCATTTCACAAATCCACATCATCGGGATGTTTGGCGGTCCACTACTGTCCGATTTTCTAGGAGTTCTCTTCCTTCTTTAAGTAATCGTTTACCACCAGCGATTTTTTCGGACCGATACGACTTAGGGACCTTCAAGAAACGAGCTTACTCCTTTTTAAAAAGCCGGCAACGCGCCTACAATTCCTCCGGTGTTGTATTTGTTAATAGACGGTAGTAGACACTTGCCATCAGGTGAGCCGCATGCTCGTTTGTCCCCCTCTTCTATATAGGTGTTTTTCAAAATAATTGTACGTATCGAAGTTGTAGTTACGAAAAAAGTAACGAAAACGTTGTAATTGTTACTAAATTGTAACTATTAAGCCACGTGTACACTGACTACTGAACTATTTCGAATTACTGATTACCCTACTAAGTATAGTAAAAAAGGGTTGGGATAAATACTCCTAGAATTATATTGTCAGTTTGTGGTCAAGTGACATTATATGTATGTGTGTGAATTACGACTCTACCAACATAATTCCCAAATTATCAATAAAACACCGTTACTTGATTAATTATACTCTTTTTATTTAAATTTATCAAAATTTTTACTAAATATTATTAAAAATAAATGAGATCTTCGTCGCAATACATATTCAACGGGGTTTTCCGATATTTGAAGTATTTTAATGTTTTACAATTAAATCTTTGGGCACCGTGTCCTTATCCTCACGGATTGTTTTACGGAACTTTGATTTGTCTTTTTTACCGATATTTAAAAAAAAATAGTGTATAATGTTTCTGCTACATTGATATGTTCAATTATGCCAACATAATATTTCCAAGAACGTCCTATATATAATTTCATAACAGTACAGTATCTTCTATATTAAATATTTCATTCTCCGCAGTATCAGAGTATTACCGCTTTGTTCCCTTTCCTTCATTACTCATCTCTGGCTCTTTCTGTAAATCATAAATCTGTATTTCTTCCTCTCTATTACCCTTATTTGCTAGTACCTCTTTATCTGTCTCACTAATCTGAATTTCATCCTGCTCTTTATCATTCTTAATCTGTAACTCTTCCTCTATCTCATTAATTTTCATCAACTCACCTTTTACATAGTTGAGTAGACGTCGTGTCTAAGCATGACGTCTTGTATAGGAGCGACAACGAACGTGCAGCCAACAAAATGACTAGAATGCGAGTGTCTGATGCGACATAAGAAAAAAAAATTTAAGAGTGGTCTCATATAACAACCAATGCGACTGAATTTCTTATAAGACACAAGAATTTTTCTTATAATGTGCTTAATTTAAATATAAAGGGCTTAATTTACTCACCTACGTAGTAATTCTTATCACTACTACACCAGTGTATACGTTACTTAAGACTATACAATTTCGTAACATAACGAAAAGTTACGAAATTGTTAGTGAAAAGTAACGTTAAATCATGGATGTATAAATAAGGTTTAATTATATATTGATTATAAGTTATTATTACAATTAATTCTCCTGGGAACTAAGCTAGTCAAACAATTCAAACCAACATCCTGTCCCATAGAAGTCCTTAGAATTTTTACTTACATACGTTCGGGGCCACTGCAGCCCGGGAGTCCCGTATCATTGATACGGCGGTAGCTAATACCCCGCTGCTCTAATCGAATAACTCCAATAGTCTAATAGTAAGTGGATGCTGTGATGAAAAAAGTGAAATTACTTCACGGTCTTATTTTGCTGAAAGGTATGACATTGTTTATTGCAATTTTAAATGTTGATTTATTACGTGTTCGTCGACCTACACTCTGCATGTCTGTGGAATAAAATATTCCGAGGACGTGTTGTGAAGTCCGGCAACACGCAATCGAGCAGCGCTTCGCACATATTGTTCATAAGCATCTCAGAAATGAAAGCCTATGCCCAAGAGTGGGTCGTATAAACGCTGTAACGCCTAGAATGAATATTACTGAATCACACTAACACAATTTATCAGGCGCTTTACTGTAACTTTGAAATGCGCATTATTGTAATTGAAAAAACTTATTTGGGTGCTATCGGGCGATCAGCTTGACCAGTTTAGCAAGTAAAGTTTACTCGAAGGTTTTGAGACGTAGGATGCAAGAGAAATCGAACAATGCGGATTTAGACCTGGAAGAGTATGCACGGATCAAATGTTTTCTCTCCGCATGATCACGGAGAAGCTTCTGGCTGCTAACCAGAAGATTTTCTGTGCGTTTGTGGATCTTGAGAAAGCATTTGATAAGGTTGTAAGGAAGAAAACGTGGGAACTGTTGCCGGGGTAAGGTGTGGATGGTCGATTGCTAAGGGCTGTGTAGTCACTTTACTGTGAATGTAAAGCCTGTGTGCGGGTAGGGCATGACCTGTCACCCATGTTTAGCGTTCAAACGGGCGTAAAACAGGGTTGTGTCATGTCTTCCTGGCTGTTCATACTGTATCTCGACAGCTGTTTACAGAAGCTGAGAAATTGGGTGACATTAAAGTAAATTGTCTGCTGTATGCTGATGATGCAGTGCTTATTCCACCATCAGAGGCAGAACTGCAGGCATTAGTCACGTGTATGAAAGAGGAATGTGAAATTAAAGGTCTCCGTTTGAATGCTAATAAAACTAAGGTTCTGGTATTTGAAAGGTACGAAGAGAGAACGAAGTGTGAAATATGGGTAAATCAGGAATGTCTAGAACAGGTAAATGAAATTGTATACTTGGGGAGTGCTTTCAGCCCATGATGGAAGATGTGATTTAGATGTAGACAGGCGTGTCGCTACCGGGAACAAAGTTAATGGTGCCTTACTGCGTTAGTCAAAAGGCAAGGCGTAGTGAAGAATGCACGCCTCGCAATACATAACGCAGTGTTGGTACCGACTGTTATATGGCAGTGAAACCTGGGTATGCCAGAAGAAGCATAAAAGTAAGTTGAATGCAGTGGAGATGCGATCTCTTCGTAAAATGTGCGGCGTTACGATTCGCTTCGCAATATGGCAGCTTTGAAAGATGACCTTATCACAAAAATTGATAAGGGCGTGCTTCGATGGTTTGGGCACGTTGAGCGAATGAGTGAAGACCGAATGGTGAAGAAAATATATTGCACGAAAGTAAACATTAAAAGGTGTCGAGGTAGACCAAGACAAACTTTCGAAGACCATGTGAGCAAATTGCTCGAAGAGGGGAGGGTCAAGAGTACTCGGATACCTAGACGTGCATGTATGAAGAAGATAATGAATCTGAAAGAAGCGAAAGAGGTATGTAAGGATCGTGACACTTGGCGATCTGTTCTCTCTGGCTACCCCGTCAGGTATTGTGTGTGAAGATAAGTAAGTAAGAAAAAACTTACCATCTATTACCATACTATTATTTTATATAAAGCTGAAGTGCCTATCTGATGGTACGTGGCTACTGCAGTCCATGGACACCTGCAGCCGACTTCAAACAAAGAAGGCTACAGATGCGTTGTCACCTCTGAGAACTAAGATACATAACCACTTAGTCTGTAATTATACTGCTACACTGCAGTCTAATATTTTTATATAAAGCTGAAGTGACAAACGAACTACAGCCTATCTGACGGTAAGTAGCTACTGCAGTTCATGGACACCTGCGGCCAACTTCAAACAAAGTTTCTACAGATGCATTGTCACCTCTGAGAACTAACATAGATAACCTCACAGTCTGTGTAATTGTACTGTCCATGCCATGGTCTATAGGATAATTATAACACAAATAGGTAAGCTTGACCAGGAAAAGATCACACTCACAAAACATCGGTGAATTTTAGAGCTTAATGCTGCTGTTTTGTATGGTCAGTGAGGAGAACCGGAGACCCTTTTTACTGGAAACAAGGCATTCCATTTAAGTCCTTAAGCATCTGCAATTTGAATTTTAATTGAGGATAGTTGTCTATGTGCCACAACTTCCACTTACCATGAGGCTGACTGTGTGCTCATTTGTCACACCTATATTATAAAAATCACTAAAATATAAAAAATCTTATATCAGAAGAACATTAATGAATTAATAAAACATTTATTACTTAAACTTTTAATAATAAACTGCTGAGTCTTTACATAGCATATAATCAAATAAAATATTGCATTTCATTTGTGAAGGGTAGAGTAATTACATATCAGAGCCAAAATGATTAAGACATGATTTTATATCCACAAGAACTTTTGCAAATATTCGGCTTGTAAGATGGATAGATAATAATCAAATGTTATTGATATGAGAAAAATAATATCAACAATTACTTTGTTGTTGTTTAGTTTTAATTAAATGAGTCGGATGACAAACAATAACCTAGATGTAATTTAGAATGATAAGTATAAATAAATTATTTACGGTTTACTTTTCTTCGCACCATTCATTTTCCTTACGAACTTGCTCTTCTTCAGCAGCTGTGAAATCATTCTTAATGTTAAATGTTTTACGGATTTCTTCAGGCGTTTTGCCTTTAATCATATTCGCTACTGTTTTACAGGTCACATCCAATAAGCCTTTAATGTCGAGATAGTTAGCTGCTAAAATTAATTCAAATAAAGTGCCTTGATCTACTTTAAGAAAATCGGCATCCCAAGAGGAAATATCATCAGTTCGTTTTTCTTTGTTTTCATCATCTTCAGGTAGGGGCGGATCATCTTTGTGATAAGTAGCCCACTGAATAACCTTTTTTAGAATAGCAGAATTCACGTTTGGTAATGGTACAACTTCTTCTTCGTCATCATCCATACCTAAATCTTCTAACATCGTTTTAATCGTTACCGAACATTTTGCTATTTCCACATCAACATCAAAAATCTCATTGTCAGATGATTGAAGCTTAATTTGTGGCATCTAAAACAGAAATTATAATATTCAAAAAATTGAGGAGGCGCCATTTTTTTTCCAAAATAACGATAGAATGAATTGTCAATAAAATAAAACATGGGCGTTTTTAGAAGAAATGTTCCGATATAAATTATTATGTAATTTACCATACAATAAAAATTACTAAGCTAAAACCAACTTATCCAAAAATTCAATTCCTACCTTTACAATTCACAATAAATATTATACAAAACAACTAAAATTTGTGACAAACATCAGACACCCATAGACATAGATAGAATCATAGAACTAAAGATGTAACCGATATATTCGTATTCGTTAAGATATTGGTAATATTGGGTGGATTCATAGATCAGTAATCCAACGGATTCTGATATGCTAATATTCCATATTCACTTCATTTATACACTATATTATAACTGTTCAACATCGGTTGGATAATATCACTCGGCTCGACCCGACTGCTTATATTCGTGACGGATATCTGTATCATTCGTATCGTAAGTATAGCGGTGCAAGCGAGCTAGCCGAATGATCAAATGAATCAACCGATATGAGCGTTTGACGGGTATTCATTCTCTATTTTATAGTTCTTAGGGACTATTTTCAATTCGATATTTTATATCACGGCAACCAGCAGCGGCACTTTACAAATAAAACACTTTATAGATGTTTAAAATTTATTGACTCTAGTAGTTTTTTTAATAGTGTATATTTAAATTTATTTATTGTGATAAATTATGCTTGGTAAAATAAACTTATAACCTACATGAATAGAAAAGTGATACGTATAATCGTTATATTAAGATATCAGTAATATTCATATATTAGTTTAAATATTATAATATCACTTGACGAATATATTCATATTAACTAATACTGACAAATATCGGTATTAACCCATATTTACATAGAACAAAGCCAGTATTGCCAGACTCATCCACTTTCCCGTAAACGCACTCTTAAAATCCCCTAGATTGAAACAAAATCGTCTACATCGAATGAGTTTGAAATTTTCAGACGTCTGTTAACTTCTCCAATTCTTTTTTTTATTAAATAAATTATACAAAAATAAGTAAAAAATTGGTACAAGAAAAAAAAAACTTAAGGTACAAATTTTGGCATAATTTTTCATAAAAATTACTATACACTAAACTCTTATTGTTTTGCTAGATAAAATATTTTTCCTAAAAAAATATTGGTTAGTACAGGTGATAGAAAAATATAAAAAGTATATTTTTATAAGAAACTTAATATAATTAAAAAGATATTATTATTAATAAATAATTTATTAATTAAAATCTTTTATGATTTTTAAAACATTGTTTTAAACTTTGATAAAATATTGATAGCAGATTCCCTTCGACGTTATTATACATTTCTGAACTACAACATTTTTTAAAAGCAATTTTTTTTAATCATCTATTTACATGTTTTTAATTGTAATTGGTAGTTCATTAATAAACTTTTTAGTTTCTGTTTTGAACTTAAATCGTTCTTCTTTCGTTTTTTCAACTTAAATAATACAGTAAATCTCATAGAATTTCCACAAAGCCATCTACTAAATTTAGGGGAAAATTCTCAGGCTTGGCAGCACTGACAAACACAGACCACATTTTTTTTATAACTGGCTTTACGGCTCTAGGTTCTTGCCCTTCTGAGCCTGAAGTTACAATGTATACTTATCCTTCATAGTACACTGCTTAACTTGAGCCAGCAGACAGCTGACAGTTGGCCATTGCCAACTGTCAGCTGTCTGCTGGCTCAAGTGATGTGATTATCAAGATAAGGTGTCTGTCTGCTTAGGCGCCTTGAGATACCATTGTATCTCAAGGCGCCTAAGCAGACAGACACCTTATCTTGATAATCACATCACGATCAGAGTACTTGTTTCACCACTTCCACTAATAGTTTACATGCGCAGACATTTAATACACAAAATCGCACCACTTTTACGGATCAAAATCCACTTCAAACCATTATATAACAATAATACAGGAGCAGCAATCTCTTCTTCCTAACGAGAGACCTCTGCAAAGGCGAGAGTTTCCCTCAACCTCAGGGAAATTGAGACTCTAGACGATTTAGGATCCGACCACCGACCGATCTCCCTCATTCTTGGCCATCAGCCATCTCCCTCAAGCCTCTCCACGAAAACTTTCACTAACCGGATGGGCTTCAAGGAGTCCCTAGCTAAAGCTATGGACTCACAGGACTCCCCCATCTCCCTCTCGTCGGACTTCGACAGCACCGAAAATTTCGATACTGCAGTCGATTCTCTCCCCACCCTTATAAAATCCTCCCATAGGGAGAATGAAAGGGTCGTCCCGGTTGCTAATAATGTTGGTCTTCCACTACATATTAGCAACCTAATGAAAGCCAAGAGAGCTGCTTTCCGGAGAGCAGCAATCTATCCCACTCCTGACTATAGGCGTACGGTCAATCGCCTTCAACGAGAAGTCCGTTTGCGCATCTCCGAACTTCGAGACCTCGAAAAGAGTAAGCTCATGGAGAATATCTCTCCCTCTCATACAGCGTACTATCAGATGGCGAGAGCCCTCCACATAGACGCTATCACCCACACACCCCCTCTCTCCCGTCCCGACGGTACCATTGCTTTCGAGGACGAGGAAAAGGCTAAGTGCTTTGCTGACAGCATTGCCGCACAATGCTCTCCTAGCTCTCAACCCACGGACCCTTCCACATCCAGACAGTGGAGGATGAGGTCCGCCGCCGAAACTCACACCCACTGCCTCTGAACCTATCACTGTGTCCAATGATGAGATCTCATACCTCATCAAAGGACTGAGGCCCAAATAGCATGTGTTAACCCTTTTAGCTATTATCTTCAACGCCTGCTTCAACCTTAGTTACTTTCCCACCACGTGGAAAGAGGCAACTGTCATTGGTATCCCTAAGCCAGGAAAGCTTCATAATCTCCCCTCCAGTCATCGTCCTATCAGTCTCCTCAAGGCCATGGGCAAACTCTTCGAACGAGTCATCCTTACTCGCATGAGGCTCCATCTGTTTCCTACAGAGGGCGATCCTCTTGTCATCCCCCACCAATTTGGTTTCCGAGCGAAACGACGGCTTTGACGGCTCCGTGGCGCAGTGGCTTAGCAATCAGTTGTTGCGCTGGGGGCCGCGGGTTCAAATCCCGCACGGAACAAGTATTTGTATGACCTACAAATAATTGTTCCGGGTCTGGATGTTTGTCCTTGTGCAATTTATGTTTGTAAACTGCCTTCACGACACAGGAGAAAATCCTAGTGGAGGGGTAACATTTTCAAAAAAAAAAAACATTTTTGTCCCCAACAAGCTCACCGTATTGTAGAATATATCATCGGCGGTTTCTATCCTCGTCGTCATAAGACCATCGCGGTCTTTTTCGACATTGCAAAAGCGTTTGATAGAGTCTGGCACGAAGGCCTTATCTATAAACTCTACAGAATAGGCCTCCCTGATCGTCTTGTTCGTCTCGTGGTCTCCCTACCTGAAGAATCGTACCTTTTGTTTTAGACACGAAGGCACGCTCTCCTCTCAGCATCCTATCAAAGCCGATGTCCCGCAGGGCTCAGTGCTTGCCCCTCTTCTATATATCCTGTTCACCAACGACATTCCCATCCCGTCGAAAGGTGTTCAGCTCTCCCTCTTCCCAGATGACACTGCCCTCTTTTGTAAAGGTATCTCACTACCTTTCATACAAAACAAGATCCTCAGTTGTCGTTGATCAGTTGATGACTTAGGAGCTTGGTTCCAAAAACGGCGCATTGATGTGAACCCGGAGAAGAGCTCCGCCATTCACTTTGATCATAAACGACGCCGCCTCACTAACATTCCGTCTATCGGTATGCTAGGGACCCCTGTCCCCTGGCATACGACCGCCAAATATTTATGTGTCACCCTTGACACGAGGCTTACCTTCGGGCCCCATGTCAAAAGAGTAACCCGCAACGCATGTTTCTATCTGAGTGGGCTCAACAGTATGCTGGGCCGTCACAGTAAAATGTCCCTCCACAACAAGCGAACCCTTTATAAGGTCTGTATACGACCAGTCATGACTTACGTGGGCCCCATATTTGCCCACGCTAATCCCAAAATCATTAACGAACTCCAAGTAGTTCAAAACCTTTTCTGTCGTCGAGCTACGAACAAACCCTGGTACGTACGTAACGCCGACCTCCATCGAGACTTAGAGCTCCCCACAGACCAGCAATTTCTGAAAACACTCTCTGAGAACTTCTTCAAAGCCTCAGAGTCTGACTCTAATCACTTCATTCGTGAGACAGCTTCCTATGCAGCCCCACTCCCCTCTCGCCATCGAGTCCGAAGACCGAGAAACTCTCTCTCGGACCCGCCAAACAAGCTTTCGGCTGACCTGAACTGCCTCCTGGCGGCTCAGGCCGACTCTACTTAATTTGCCTTAGTTAGGCTCCCCCTCAGTGGCTCATCGCCGCCTGCACCCCCTTTTCCCTAAAGAGGGTCACTTCCGATTCGGCAGAAATGCCTCATAAGCCAATGCCAATCTCACAGGTGGTGTTTATTGGGTAACTGGATAGGCATTTAGGTTAGGTTAGGTTAGTCACAATTCCCCCCGAACGGGTTCTCGCCTTGTCGTGGCGGGGGAGCTTAGTAGCCGTGGCTTGGTCACCCACGGTGAACAAAGAGGAACCCCTTGGCTGGCCCGTGGTGTAGGGCCGGCCCGAGGTGGCCACTCCGAGTGGGCTTGGCGAGCCCACTTCGGACGTGTGTCGGTGGGCTGCGGTGAGAGGGGTGTCCGCTCCCTCTATCGCTGCAGCTGAGGTGGAGTCGCGGAGGAAGAGGAGTGTTGGTATGGCGATGCGCCACTCGCCCTATCCTCCGCGACTCAGACGGGGCCGCACCGTTAATTGATGCGGTGGCGGTGGGACTGCGGGGGGAGAGGAGTGCCGGTATTGCGAGGCGCCGCTCTCCCTACCCTCCGCAGCCGAATCTTGGTTGGCGGCGGAGGCATAGACCAGATCCGCCGCTGGGGTCAGGAAGGCTGGTGCTTCTGAGTGCTAGTTTTTCCTGGCCCCATGGCCTTCGCGCATCGGGTACGGGGGTGTCTGTTGCGCATGTGAAATTGGAGGCCGAGGAGGAGGGCGCGCCATGTGTTCTGGTGCGCCTTACCTGAGGAGGAGATGGGGAGGAGTAGTCCTCTCCCGAGGGGAGGCCGCGATGGGGCGGCCAGCGCAGGTGAGGCCGCGGATGTGTGCGAAAGCGTTCCCGTGGCCCTGCCAATATGCGACGAAGGTGGAACACCATGGGGTTTTAGTCGGTGCGAGTCCGACATAACCCGTCCTTGCCCCCGCGAGGCGGGTATGCGTAGGCATTTCCCCATGTAAAAAAAAAGGTTAGTCGCAATGAGTCCCACATAACCACGACAGCCGGCTGTCGTGGTATGCTTAGAGCATTCACCACCTCCCTTCCTCGCTTTCCGGAGGGTAGCCCTTTTAATTGCTTCTGAGCGCAAAAAAAAGCAGCAATCCGTCGCTGGTCAAGTTCCCGCCAAAACTCAGCAGATCACAGAATACACAGAACACAAGAGTATATAATCACTACAGAACAATGAGATCATACACGGCTATTATTACTACCAGGGCGACGCAACTTTGCTAGCTATTAGAGATGAGACATAATTGCAAAATTTAATACCAGGGCTTTTAAGTACGAGTATGGAAATATACCAGGATCGAAAATCAGGTTTTAGAAATACTTTAATTATTTGTTAGTGACAACTGTCAATATATATATTATGGAGTGTAGAGTAGAAGGAGAACCATCTTATAAGGTGCGAAAGTTGAAAAAGTGTCCCAATATATACTGAAAATAGAGGTTCCAAAACCTACCACAATAGCGCTGGCGTCTGAAAAACTACGATATGAATATAGCTGTTGTAGACGGAGTGAAGTCAGCTGAATTAAAATATTTAAAAAATTTCATGACTAGAGTAGTTAGTAAAATGCCAGTATACAAAACCTCAACTATTTACGTAGTACAAAACCAAGCGGATTGGTCGGTCCTTGTTTATTTCTCCATCTTATTGTAATAAATTTTGGCGCTTTTTTTTTAATTTATCCTATGCTACTGCAGCGCCACCCTTATTGGACGCGTTTATAGGGACACTTTTCATATACAGAGATGATCCTCCTTCTACTCTACACTCCATAATATATATAAATGACTAATTCGAATCGGGCAACAATTTAGACTGAACGTGTTGACGAAATGAAATCTTTCCTTCCTACTTTTTGGCTTAGGACTACTAATTAATAAAAGTTTTAAAATTGTCTCTAAATTCAATATGCATGCGAAATAACTATTTAAAAATTAGGTCACGGTCAGTAGGTTACGTAATCAGCTCACAATAACAACTGAATTTACAAAAAATCGAAACAAAACTTTTACTTCCTCGAATATAAACATAATTCTTATTACTTACGCGACTTGTCCAGCCGCAGTGTCAAAGTTTGAAAATCCTTGCGTAGGAACTCGACCCATTTTGCATGTTAGGTTACTATGAATAAGGAGCAAAGTCGTATAAATAAAAAGAATACTTTGAAGTTCAAAGTATTTTTTATTCACAAATACGATTGAATTTCTTATTCCTATCAAAATATGGATCATTTTCCTATGCAAGTATTTTCATGTGTAGTGCTCAAGTTCTTCAAGCATCTGACTTACAGCACATACTTTACTTTCATACTTGCTACTATTTTTTGCTCGTACCAGGGTGCCGTACTTTGAAGTGAATACCTGGTTTTAAAACCTGGTAGCGTAAATACGTCTCATCTTTACTAGCTAAGTATATTAGTAGTATAGTTGTAGCACGAATGGATCGCGCCGACCGGGGAAGGACCACGCTCTAACAAAATACCAGCGTAAAATAGCAGCTTAAGACTGCTGTTTCGTATGGTGAGTGTAGTGAACCGGAGAGCCTTTTTACTGGAAAAGAGGCATTCCATCTTAATCCTCACAGGTGACAACGCATCGCATCTGCATTTTGATTCTTTATTGAGGATAGGTGTAGATGTGTATAGGTCACAGTAAACATTTACCATCAGCTGAACTGTGTGCTCGTTCGTCACCCTCATCATCATCATCATCATTACAGCCTTTCATAAGTCCACTGCTGAACATAAGCCTCCCCCAAGGAATGGCACAAATCACGGTCCCGAGCCACCTGCATCCATCGACCTCCTGCATGTCTCACCAGGTCGTCACTCCATCCAGTGGAGGGTCGCCCTACACTTCGCCTACCGGTACGAGGCTGCAACTCGAGAACCTTTCTTCCCCATCGGTTGTCGGTTCTTCGAGCTATATAGCCGGCCCACTGCCATTTCAGCTTACTAATCCATTGGGCTATGTTAGTCACTCTGGTTCTACTGCGGATATACTCATTTCTAAGTTTATCACGCAGAGAAATCCCGAGCATAGCCCTCTACAGAATACCAGCCTCTACAGTATAATAGCCTCTTACAGAATACCAGCGTAAAATAGCTGCATAACGATGCTGTGTTTCGTATGGTAAGTGTAGAGAACCGGAGACCCTTTTTACTGGAAACGAGGCATTCCATCTTAGTCGTCACGGGTGACAACGCATCTGCATTTTGACTCGTAATCGAGGATAGATGTAGATGTCTATGGGCCACAGCAACCACTTACCATCAGGTGGACTGTGTGCTCGTTGTCACCCTATGCTATAAAAAAATCTAGAGTGAGCTGAAGTTAGTTGCGAGTGACTGCGCAGATATATAGTTTTAAGAACAAAATGGCATAGTAAAATAGTGACAAGAAGCGGGGAGTGCAAGTGGTAACTAAGACTAGAGATGGAGTTATCGTTGCTTTAACGTAGTGTTGCAACGAGATACATTTCTTTTATGAAATCTGTTGTGACAATAGGTTTCTAGCGAAACAGGTTTCTAATAGCCACGTAATCCTACAAAAATGACAAACGTTTTAGCTGCAAAAAGAGATCTGCTAGGTCAAATTTACGAAAAGATGGGGTTACCTTTCATATATTTCATATATTTATTTATAAGTAATTTTGAATATCATTATTGCTATTTACTTCCTAATAAAGTTACAAAATACTATAATAATGTATTAAGCGTGCGGTTTGTGAATGGTATTGAAAATGGTATCGCCACTATTCATCTCTAGCTTGCACAGTTGCACAATGTCACTCATTATTATTGAGTAGTATTCAATAATAATACTCACATCCACCAGTACAAACTGCAAAAAACGTTCTATATCTTCTGTCCAACTTGTCATTGGAATCAATAATAACTAAATTGACCGGTTTTGCTAATTTGTGAGCTACGAGGCATTCTGATAGTTTTCTTTATAATTATTGTTGATTTTATTTGTTAATATTTTTGTGTAAAATATTTATTATATACTATATCTTCGGAATGGCTGAACCATAGACTTAGAACTAGTTAGTTTGTGATACTGTACGCCAGTAGGGTGAAGTAACTTTGTATGAAAACTGAAAAATCTGCACACAACAGGGATTTTATCAATGTTTGTGTTGACCTGTAAAAATAAATCAAGAAAAAAATATCGCTGTTTCTTTCCTTCTTGTTGTTTTAGATTGCCATTTTAAAAATTATATACAAAAATTCATATTATATCGGAAGAAACTAAAAATGTTAATTCTGTGTTAAACTTTTTTTATTTGCTCTTTAAAGTATAATTACATACATATTACTCTGAGATTTGCACAATCTCTCACAATCAAAATTAAATGATTAAATATTAGCAGAATTCTATCAAAAGAAGCCATGAATTAAAAGAAGAAAAATAATAACATTTGTTTGTCAACATCTCATATTGAAAATATTCATCATTCATCATCATCATTACAGCCTTTCATAAGTCCACTGCTGAACATAGGCCTCCCCCAAGGAATGCCACAAAGCACGGTCCTGAGCCACCTGCATCCATCGACTTCCTGCATGTCTTACCAGGTCGTCATTCCATCTCGTGGGGGGTCGCCCTACACTTCACCTACCGGTACGAGGCTGCCACTCAAGAACATTTCTTCCCCATCGGTTGTCGGTTCTTCGAGCTATATGGCCGGCCCACTGCCACTTCAGCTTACTAATCCGTTGGGCTATTTCGGTAACTCTGATTCTACTGCGGATATACTAAATTTCTAAGTTTATCACGCAGAGATACCTCGAGCATAGCCCTCTCCATAGCTGGCTGAGCGACCTTGAGCTTCCTCATACGGTCAGCAGTGAAGGACCACGTCTCACCTTTACAGAAGAGGGCCATTAGAGCTATTTACAATCTAAAACCGAGAGAGTCTCTAAGAGATAAATTTAAAGAAATTAATATATTAACTTTGGCCTCTCAGTATATTTACGAAAATTTAATGTATGTTCACAAAAACAAAGATAGTTTTAGTAAAAGAAGTGATATACATTCTGTAAACACTAGGAACAAACACAAGCTAGTGATACCAGTTTCTCGACTCCACAGAGTCAGTAATTCATTCTTGGGGCAATGTATACGCTATTACAACAAGGTCCCGGAAAGTGTACAGGTTCTCTCTATTACCAAGTTTAAATGTTTTATTAAGCTGAAATTGTATAAAAAGGGTTATTATAGTATAAATGAATACATGGTTGATAATAACCCCTGGGAATGAGGTGATCGCTTCCAAGCAGTTTCTAAAATAAATTTTGTAAATAGTTCGTAATCATTTATATTGTAAAATTTATTTAAAAAAAAAGTCCCGCTGGGTTTCTTGCTGGTTCTTCCCAGGACAGAGGGTTTTTTTCGAACCAGTGGTAAAGTTAAAAATGACTTTCAATAAGAATTACACATGTAATGTATATTGAATAAAAAATATTCTATTCTATTCTATTCTCAGATCCGTAAGTCATCACTGGCAGCACGCACTGGTTGTTGACATTTGTTTGTCAACGTCTTTCATATTGAAAATATTATCTGAACTTTATTCAAATTTATTTTGTAGGTTTAGATTCTAATGTTTATTAATGGTTTTTGCCAAAGAGATTTAAATATATAGGTATACTATAGAGCGGACATCGGGAACATTTATATAAAAAACTTTGAGCTAGTGCGCGTGTGTCATCCTCTAGCTAAATATAGCAAAACAACGGTAAGCTTAACATTTTAGCTATTCCCCAGTAGGTGACGCTAATAAATATAACCTCGTTTTAGGAATGTTAACGTTTCGATATCAAAGTATCGATAATGTTGTTCAAGATTACTAAGTTTGAAATGCTTTTCGATATAATAATAGGAGATATACATGATTGTTGTATAATTAAAATTGGTAACTAAATAGTGACGTTTACTGGATAACAGAGGGTGCTTATTACAATAAAAATAAATCTACCAGAAATAATAAAATTTAAAGATTATTCGGTAAATATGTGTTATATTTACGATAATAAACCGATATCACGTTCATTTTTTGCTCCATATCGTGACTTACAATATCTGAATGCACAACCGGGCATATTTTCTTTAAAAATATTTTTTAAATATATGAAACGAATGCGTCTTGACTTTTTGACGATGTCACTTAGACTAAATGACAAAAATCGGAGATATATCCTATAGGACATAAGTTACAGACGACAATTTTGCTACTGATGTCCGGTCTATTACTATTACTACTTAAGGCCTTAACAGTGGTTGAAATGCCTAAATCTAGGATATTTAAGTAAAAAAATCTCAATAACTGTTCATTTAATCCACAAACAAAAAATACAGGGTAACAGAAGAAGATTTGGTGAATGTTTTTAATTTAACAAAATTGTATTTTTGTCAACCCCTTATTAGAAAAAAAAATCCCCAAAGAGTACCTCTCTTTGTCATATTTTGCAAAATTTCTCCAAAACGGCACAAGCTTTTTAAATAGTTCTTACACTAAAAAAAAAGGTCTTTAAAATATTAATATTTTTAATTGAGAGTTTTATTTTTATTAGCCGTTTTATAAGAGAATATATCATTTTTCCCTGAAATTGAATATATTTACGCGAGCGCGCATGCTCCGTCGCCATGTAAGCTCTGTCACAGTCCGTTTTCGGACATCGTCGAGGGTGGACTGCACGTCGGTGTTGGAGCGACTTCGTTCAAATATATATTATTTTTTATAAGTTTATACTCAATTATAAATATTTTTATGCCTAGAAATACTTAATTTAGTTAATATCTGTACACTGGTAACTGTAAATATTATTTTCTAAATAAATGAATTTTTAAAGTGCCCAAAGAAAAAAAAATTTTTGCGGCGACGTTGATTAGTGAAATTGAAAAATGCATTTTTATATAATTTAGATGTGGAACGACGAACATGCTCTCGTTACTTAGATTGCGATAGTTTTTAATACCTATGTAATTTTATTATTGCATATTTTTATTAATAAGTTGATAATGAATTTTATAATTATGTATTACAATAAAACGCTGTTTTTATAAGTATGACTTTATAAAATATTATTGGGAAAGAAATAAAGATACAGATACTTACATTTAGGTACACTGTTATCAAATTAAATCAAATAATTTAAATAAATAAAAGAATGGTGCTTACCTAAGTATAAATAACTATATAAAGACATTCTTGGGTTTATGGTTTTTTTTTTGTTAGACAAACTATCATCAAAATTTTAAATTGGAGAGGGGTGTCTCTACGTGATAAAGTTAGAAATGAAGGTATTTGCATTAGAACCAGAGTAACTGACATAGCTCAACGGAATATTACAGTGAAATGGCAATGGGCTAGCTATATAACTTGGAAAACATAAAAAATAGGAAGAAAGGTCCTCGAGTGGCAACCTCGTACAGGTAAGCGAATTAGTACTCAACCTTTATTCCTCTTCACGTATTCTCATACGCTTTTCTTCACACATACACACACACACACACACACACACACACACACACACACAAATAGGTCGCAAATAATACTTACCTAGTACTATTAGGCAAGAGAGAATAGGTTTTTGTTAAGTCAGTGCAATTCCCCATCTTAGACTACATAACCACTTACCGATGGGATTGTAGTTGCTATACTACTTCCTGGGTAAAAATAGTAAAAAAAATTTACCCTGTGAAAGTTTGCATTTAGATATAATTTTTCTAACCAACCATAAAAATATGATGAGAATATGTATATAAGTATAAAGGTTGCCTCACACGGAAGAGTAATAATATAATATTATATCTTCCATTATCTCTGAAATCCGAGGTATGTTCATATTAAGAGGCTGAGTAGAGCCACATTGAAATGCATGGGGATGGTTTTGTAATTTCACGTCATTATCGAAAAAAATTGTACGTATTTCAGGTGGCGGTTTGCAAAACACGATTCCACAAAAATTAACTCAATAGAAAATAATTGCAAAGTTGCTTCTAAAAATACTTAAATTTTCAACGTCAATTTTTTTTTACGTGGTAGAGCCATGCTACAGCTATATTTATTAGGTATAGTTGTAGCACGAATGGGTCGGCTCGACCGGGGAAGGGCCACGCTCTCATGGAATAACATGTAAAATAGCAGTTTAACCCTGCTGTGTTTCGTATGGTGAGTGTAGAGAACCGGAGGACCTTTTTACTGGAAACGAGGCATTACATCTTAGTCCTCACGGGTGACAACGCATCTACATTTTGATACGTAATCGAGGATAGATGTAGATGTGTATGGGCCGTAGCAACCACTTACCATCAGGTGGACTGTGTGCTCGTTTGTCACCCTTATTCTATTAAAAAAAACTTTCTGAGATTTCAGTAAAATAATGTTAAGTATTGTAAGCACTCGTACAATTATGTCTCATGTTAATAAAGCTATTGGGCTATTTTGATTTGTAATAAAGTGATTTTACTTTATAGGTTAAATAATTTATTTACCTTTCTATATTAAGAACCGTTTTTCTGTCACTCCTTTTGAATTTGACAGTGCTTGCTGAAATTTAGCATCTTTATATGGATCAGAATAGCCCGCTGATCCAGCTGTTAGATATTGCAAAAATAATCGAAAATATTTATTTTTACTTTCATGCCCAAGACTACCTTGTTTTATTTTATTACGGTCAAATAATATTTATAAGGTTATAGAGCAAGTAATTTTGTAAATGTTTTGTATGTAAATGTAAATGTTTTCATTATTTTGTTATTCTATTGTTTACAGTTATTATCACGTCTTAGCTTTACACCAAGAATTACATTAGAAATTCTTGATGGGATGCGATGTAACGCGCATACATTATTTTCATCAAGAACTATAATATATATATATTTGTTTTTTTTTTACCAGTAGAGTTGCAACAAAATCTTAAAAAAGTTCAATGAATTAAAAATGCCAATAATTATATAATTTCAAGTCAGTGTTTTACATTTAAAGATCAGTTATAAAGAGCCAATGTTATTATTTTCATTTTGATCAATTTAATTCGAGACTAAAATAAATGTGAAAGGGCTTTTATCTGCAATAATAATTTTCATCAAAAATAACATAGACTTATAAAAGTCATATACACGGTCCATCATACTGAAGATTATCAATTGTACTACAAAATATTTAAAAGACTATTTCCAGTATAATGACCCGAATATCATCATTAATATTTGACTGGCACACTTAAAAGTTTTATCACATGGCTAAATGATTGACTTTTATATTATGATAAGGTCATGCTTTCTTATAAAAAGTTGCAAGAAATTTTAATTCCCTAATAAGGCCCTATTGGTTTGTTTTACTTTTTACTTAATTAGTGAAAAACAAAATAGACTGATCTAAAAGTTTACTTTCTTGTGTAAAAAGTGCTATTTAGAATTTTATGCAAATGATAATTAAATTTTCTATGTAAATAAGTGTAACATAGCGGGAATTATATTCAATGGTAGCGGCCATCCGTATTTGCAAAGCCAGCATCATTTTCTGTACAGAAACCGGCAAAGTGTTGCTCAAGGCACTATAAACAAAGGAGCTGATAAAATGTTACACTCATAACTGTTAACAAAAACTGTTTTCCCAAATGGTCTTATAGATAATAATAACTATTCCGCCGTGTTAGGTGCAGGAGCAATTATTAGAAGAAGAAGAGGTAAAATTTTGTTTTAGAAATGCGCAATCAATATTGTTTTGTCTGCAATTGAGCATAAAATAAAAAATAACTTCAGCCAAAGAGCATAACTGGCATTATACTTAGGCCCATCAATTGGTATGGAAAAAATTAATTTTACCAGGCTTCAAAATATCAATCAAAATTCAAAAAACATAAATATTAAAATCAATAAATGTATATATGTATGTCTATACATACGTATAATGATTTATAGCCGCCTAGTAACTGACGGTGACTCACTATAACATCCTACAGTCACGCCGAAACTAAGAGGAGATAATCACTGTAGAAAAGGTAATAATTTATTGCGGAAATTTTGTGATAAAATAAAAAAAATATAAACTTATCCAAGTTAATCTAACTTAGTCTAATTTTTCCTTATGCGTACAAAAAAAAAAACAAATAATAAAATAGTGAGATGGCGTCAGTTTTTAAGAAGATATAACAAAAATAAATAAAAAAATAAATTTCCATAAAGTTCAGTATTTAATTGATTATATACCGCTGACACTTAATCACGCTTTTCGAAACCACGCCAGTTGTAAACAATACTTGTGCGAAAAGACAAAATCTTCTTTTCAAATTTCCGCCCAGTTGTAAGTAGAAGGCCAAATAGGTCACGTGTCAATTTTAATTAAATATATTTTATATGCAGTGATCTTGACTACGTTTCATCAATTAACCATTGGTAAAAATTAAAACAGGAATTTTACGATTGTGTTTACAAAAAACATTATTAGTTGAACCTTGCAGCTTGTTCATTATTTTTATTATAAATACCTATAAATGTATATATTATTAATAAATAGTTCCCATAATATATTGGATTATTTTTTATTTTGCCCTATCTGCAATGTTCTACGCTCTATAGAAAATGTGGCGTATGACATGACTGACAATCTTTCGAACGTTTTATCTAGGTACAAAGATGTTTTACGTTTTCGTCGCCTCCACGTAATATTTTTGTCAGCATAAGGTACCCTTCTATATCTGAAACGAATATAAATATTGCTACAAAGTAAAGTAATAGGCTATACAAGTCCCTCTACTGGGCGCAGGACTCTTTTTTTATTTCTGAGAGGGTTTTAGGGCAAGGAAATGCCCACCGTGCTTCCCCAATACAAATTTCATTCGTGCTATCGGGGATCAAACCCGGGAAAATTTACAGCGAACGCTTTGACGACATATTTTTAATACGACACAAATAAATACGATTTAGCATATATAATAAAAATTCTTACGTACTTGAAACTTGAACACTTGATAGCTCGTGATGCCTACCGGACAAAGCTACAGCACCACACCGTGCAATGTAATTGAAGATGCGTAACCGCGACATAATTCTCAGTGATGCGCAAGCATAACAGGCAGTATGTCACTTATATAATTGTCATCTCTGCAGTCTATTAATCTTTGCACTTTTATAAGTAATACAGAACGTAGTTGCTAGACGGTGTTGACATCGGCTAAAATCTCTGCGATCGCCGTTTCGTCAAGGTCATTCAGGCTAGTTAAAGCCTTAAATGTGTTTGGTTTTTGCTTAAATTCAGTTATTATGGGCTCAGAATACTTCATTTTCGTTTGTAGGTGAATACACAGTCATAATATCGTCGTAAATTAACTGTATAAAGATGTATAAAAATTTACTGTATAAAGATGTATAAAAATTTACTGTATAAAGATTTTTTGTTACATGTTAACTCTGTATAAGATACTGACTATAAAAAATTTCATTATTTCAAAATTTTATGCACGATGTGTGATCATCATCGAAAGTAAATTAAGTGTTGTGGAAATAAAAAACACGAAATCATCCGATCACTTTCTGCAGGTTTCCGATAATAGGAAAAGAAAAACTTATGACAATATTGTGGTAAGTCTATAAACATTTTGAATTTATTGACCGTTATTTGTAGGATTATTACTATATTGACTCGGATTAACAGATACGTTTCAGATCACGTATTTGGGCTGAGTTAAGTTTTCACCATGAGAATTTTGCTGATTTATGTTTACGTTAATGTTCTGCGAAGAATAACTCTCTGACAGTAACATATGTTATATATCAGTAACAAGCGTGGAAATATTATATGCAAAAGCAATAAAAACATAAATAATAATGTATAGTTTATAAAAACAATCTGTCTTCCAGAAAATAAAATTACATAACTATACTTATTTATAGTTTTATTTTATCCTACATACTAATCTAAAGTATATTCGAGTAATTTTGCTGCAACCTCTCAAATGTATGAGAATTTACCCCAAAGGTTTGTGAGGCTTGAGCCAAAATTACTCGAATATGCCTCAAAATGTTTAAAGTTACAGAATACCAAGGCTTGAAATTCCCGCGAAATTAGTTTCATATAGGCGCCCACTGTGGCGTTAGAAGTATAAACGTATAGACGGGTGTTTCAGTTTTTTAGTATGGAAATGGCGTTCTTCTTTCGGTATAGAGTAATTGTGTTCTGTGAGTATCACAAACTAGAAACACTCACGGCCAGTATATTCTAAGTCTATGGGTTGAACCGATTGTAATGAAACTTCGCGAACAAATATAAAGTGATCTAGACTAAATTTTATCAGAAAAATTTAGAGATTTTATTCAAATGGAAATATAATTTTGTAAGATAAAGAAGAGAAAGTAGTTCAGACGGTTAGCGTTCGCTGTAAATTTCACAGTACGCGAGCAACCCGGGTTCGATCCCCGCCGACACGGCACGCATGTCCGAGTAATAAGAAAAAAATATTTCGAAGACATGTGAAAATCGTTAATACACATTAGATATGAGCGCTGAAGGCCAATTCCACGGCGGCGGCGTGGCCTCACAATTTCCTCGGCGGCGGCGGCGTCGCGTGGCGTGGTTTTTAGATATATTATTAAAAAGAAAAAAATCTTAAAAAAAAACTTAAAGGAAATCATTTTGAAGTGGCAGGCGGGGTGCCGGCATGAAATACTGTCCCGCTCTGCTGAACGTGCCAAGCTTTTTAGATTCCAATTTGGCCTTCTCTTCCAAGTGAACACGAAATTGCACATCACTCTATATGTCGACGCCGAGGATTCCGATACTGGCTGAGGTAACAAGGGGAGTGCTTTGAAACTGAGGAAACGCTCCGATCTGCAAGAAAGCCGGTGATCCAATCGCACAATTTCTTGGGAAGCCTATAGGAAGGGAGCTTCGAAAGAAGCGCTTTGTGCCAAACCCGATAGAAGGCCTTCGCAATATCCAAATAACGGCCAATGCCTTTCCCTTGGACTCTACTACCTCCGCCCATTATAAGTCAAGTAAACCACAAGATCACCAATTGATCGATCCCAACAAAAACTGGATTGGCGGTCACTAATCAACTGGTGGTCCTCAAGGCACCGCATGAGCTGGCAGTTTATAATGGATTACATTATTTTGGAGAACAAGGAGATGATGGCGATAGGCTTGTACTTAGACTGGTCTGAGCGGTCGCCTTTTTTAGGGTCGGATGGACGAAAGTCGTCTTCCGTGAATTCGAGACTACGCCTAGGGCGTAGGAAAACCGGAATGGACGCGTTAGAACCGGTGCTATCTTTGGATCACACGTCATCAGTCCAATTGGAGGGATTTTCTGGCCCACTCGACTTGTGAATGTCCAGAGAGAGGAGTGCTTTTTGAAACGAGGGCTGTGTGAAATGCACATCCTGTATGGAGCACTCACACCACTGGATGATCGGCGGTGTGCTCCCCCTGTCATCGTTAGTCGAGTTGGAAGCAAAGAAAGAGCCTAGCAGATCGGCTTTCTCCTTTGCGGCATGGGCCAGTGAGTCGTCCTCCCTGTGCAGAGATGGAAGAGATGGCTGACAGAAGTTTCCTTGGACAGTCTTAGCGAGACCAGAATGCACGGGTTCTCGAAGGAAGGCGAACTAGTTTCTCGACAAATCTGTTGTGTGCTCTGACTTTGCCTTGGCAATGACTCTTTTGGAGGACCTGGAGGCAGAATTATAATTCTTTTTAAGGGCGCTAGTGGTTACGTCTCGGGATATTGAATCGTCAGCCCAGGCCCGGTAACACTCCTGCTTATAGCGTGATCATATTTTACAGGAGCGACCTAATCATGACTGAGATCTGCTTCCGATGGGCACCACAGAGGAAGAAATAAAAAATTCCATAGCCTGAAGTACCACATCAGAGACAGAATTAGCAACAACGTTGGGATCGTTCGGCAAGAAGAAAACCCGCCCACAAGGGTAAGATGCAAAGAAGGACCGCATCCTATACCAATCGGCGACCTATAGTGCCAAACACGGCGACAGCCTAAAGAATGCAACCGCGATGTTAGTGTGAAGGACACCACACTCCAGACTAGACAATGGTCCAAGGAGCCAAGAGGGGCGTCGGCGGAGACCTAATATCTATCCGGATGAGAGGTCAGCAGAAGGTCCAAGAGGGAAGGCGCATGATCATCCACATCTGGAATCCGCGTAAGCGAAGTAACCAGTTGTGTCAGACCATATGCCAAGGCATAAACATGAACAGATTTTCCCGCATGATCGGTTAAACGTTAACCAAGCCATTTGGCCTGGTGGGCGTTACAATCACCGAGGATCACTATCTCTACGGATGGGATCTGCTGTAGCAAGGAATCTATAGCCATTTGGACGTGGTCGATGAATCGGTCTGTTTCGGTATTACCGCTATGGGACCTATAGAGGCAACCGTAGACGCGTGATGGTCGTCGCTCTCTACGCGTAGCCAAAGGCTGGACAGGTCCGAACCTTCAAGACTGCCAAGGTGTCGAGAACAGAAATGTCCTCTCTGATGTATACGCAAACTCCAGCCCGAGGCACAAAGGGGTGTTTCAATTTGTGCCCCCGATAGGAGAGATACGAAGTATCAGCTAGAGAGAATGCCTGTGTTTCGGTCAGTAAGAGCAAGGCCGGCTTCGCCATCTCGAGATGGTAGTGGACAGCATTTAGGTTCGAGTGAAGTCCCCTGATGTTGCAGAAATTCACGGATAGCATGGCTGGAGTCGCCTTGGCCTTGTTGCTCAGCTTGCCCCGATCAGTTATTGTCTTGAGCGGAATTTTGCCAGATGAAATGCAGAAGCAGAACTTCCACTTTACGCCGGTATTCTGTAAGGTCCATTGTTAACACCACACAACAATATACGTTCACTCGGTGAAATATTCGACTCGACTGAGTGAGCGACAAGCGTGGTGAGGCGACAAGGCAAACTAATGCGGCCGGACCGCGCGTGTGAGCGGGAAAGGAAGTTGCGACGTGCCGCGTGCTTCACGCAGCGGCGACGCGCCGACATTAACTCACGGCGACGGTGGCATGCCGGCGCGGCGCTCATATCTAATACACATTGGGGCAGCGCGACGGAATTTTCCTTGTCCGTATATTAGGCCTGTGCGTATATAGGCTGTAACCTTAACTTTTAAAGAAGAGTAATATTTAAAATATGGTCTTTAATGATTATCTTATTTCTAATTAACGCCAAATGAATAGATCCCGTGCCGTTTAGAATAAGAATATCCACTACCCCATATCTTCCCGTGGGTGTCGTAAAAGGCGACAAAGGGAAACAGACAGGAGATGGGCAGCAGCATCTTCCTGGAGACATCACTGTTCAGTTGATGTCTAGTCGTCATAATGAATTCAATCTCATTTTTTGTCTAACCGTCGGGGCTCGACCAGGTCCACTTACTAAGGGGCCGCTTCTGGAACAAAGAGTTCATTATAAAGTTTCCCTCTTTCTCCATAAAGGTGACCCTATTCCAAATTTCCCTACCCTCAGCTCGCCGTTCTCTCTTGTGCCTAGTTTTGCGTTGAAGTCTCCCGTCAACACCGTATAGTGGATTTTGGAGGAGTGCATGGCTTTAGAGAAAATCTCATACGTTTTCTCCACCTCGTCATCGGGATGTGCCGAGGTTGGTGCGTAAACCTGCATGACCTTCAACGAATACCGTTTGGGTATTCTGAGTATAAGGTACGCAACCCTCGTCGACACACTCACAATCTTTACAACGTTGTTAACGAGAGACTTGTGGACGATAAGTCTGACACCTCCTTGGGACGCCCTCCCGGTGATAGAACAAGTTGCCGGATTCGAGGATTACAGTGTCCTCCCTCTCTCTTCGGTACTCAGATAATCTATAATATTCCAGCGCAACTTGTCTACTATTTCTTCTTCCAGCTCCAGGATCTTCTCGTCAGTCCTCAAGGTGCGTGCGATATATGTTGCCAGGTCACGTCATCTTATGTGGCAACCGAATCTCCACCGGAGGTTCTTAGCACGCGCTGCCCCGCCGTTACCATGGTCGCCACCGTAACCAGGAATAGCGGGGCCGCCGCGGACTAGGGGCTGTCTTTTCGTAACTTTAGTCATGAGGGGTATATTTCCATAGTTACCACGCTTGGCGAGCGGGTTGGCAACCGCAGTTTTTTTATTGTAATTTGCTGTTATCAGAAAGATGCTGCTGCCCATCCTCTGTCTCAATTTCCGTCTGTCGCCATTTACGACACCCGTGGAGAGATACGGGCTAAAGATATGGGATAAAAGCAACATCATATTGTTTTAATACAATTATTGTAATGATGTGCATTAAAGATTTTATTGAAAAATTTATTTATATTATTTGGGGTTACTGAAAGAAATTATTGTTGTCGCCTTTATCACGTATTAACTATATATTTAAAGTTTTGTTTGAAAAAATCTGAAGCTACTGTTAAATTTATTTTTGATTCTCATAAATTCCTTGATATAGACTCCAAACAACCTATTAATGAAAAAAAAAACAAAAATAAATACTTTGCTTTTTTTGATTTTACATGTTTTTTAATTTGAATAGGTACTTGCAAAATGTGGTTACGTTAGATGAAAAGAAACTCACCGAGTTCAAACAAGGTATATTAGGCTTTTGTATTTGTATTACCAGTATGGAAGCCTTCTATTTGAGACTAATTGAAAGAGATAAAGTTTAATATTTATTATCATGCATTGAAAATGATATAGCTTAGACCTTAGACATTGTGTTTCACTGTAGCCGGTGGAAGGAAAATTAAGATCTCCCGCCGGGCAAGGTGTTCTGCCGAGTGGTAGTTCGGAGCTATTCTATATATACTGCTTTAACTTCGGAACTTTGTTAGCGCGATTTAGGTTTCTATATGTTTCGCTTGTGGCGCAACAGCGCCGCCACAATCGTATGAAAATTTGTAAATGCAAAAGTACGTACGCAGCGATTTAATTAAAATTTGTTCTCCATTTAAATAGTTTATTATTAACCCATTGAGTGTTTTAAGGACATACAGGTGTCCTAATTGCTATTGTTTTAATTTTTCGACATTCGATGGGTTAATTATACGGAGCCAGTAGGCTAAACCTGAAGTTTGTTTTTAATAAGCACTGTTACATTAATTAGTAAAAATAAAGCGTAAAAGTACCAGTTCTAAACTTGATTATGTTTATTGATCTCGTTAATGAATGTTGACTTAATTTTGTTTTTTCTTTCTACATCAATGGTTCCTAATACCGTAAGGTGTGCAGTGCCTAAAATACCACGAGCATGGCTGTTTTCAATCGACAAATTAGACATAGACTTAAAATGTAATCGAGATCTTCCCAGTTTCATGCTTGCATATGCACGTATAACTGGTATATGTTAGGAGCAAGCAAGGGGGGCGCCATAATTGGGTTTCGCTCCATCCTAAAACTTGCCTCAGGCCGGCACTTAGTGGACTTTAAAGTATTAGGTATTCTACCAGGCATTAGAACTGGAAGGCGCCGTGCTTCTTTCTAGATAATATGCTCATGTGAATTTCAAGCTTTTCATCACCTTAACAAAATAAAAAAAAATCATGAAATAAAAAACCACAGAGCCCACAAAATATACATATATTTCTGTTCATGTAATACATCCCTATATGCTTATTATACATTCTACATAAAATATTTTTATAAAGCAAGTTTACAACATGCGTAATATCATAAACGACTAATATTGTCCCACTTTTGGCACAAATCACACACAATATATTTTCTACTTACTTGTAAGCACATAGATTAACGAAGAATAATACGCTGTTAGAATATAGGACTATTTGTTTCTTCACTTACAAAGAAGGTACATAAATAAGTACTTAACAATGTATCTGTGAAAATAACCAAATTATTTAAAAATAGACTTTTTAATGACGGTACAGGCACACGACACAAACTTAATGACAACCCCAGTTTTAGTGACCCCAGTGTTGCCAGATGCCTTGCACCTTTTATCTGTATTAGAAACTGCTAAAATCTGTATTAAATCTGTATGCTATTTTAACTTAAAATCTGCAAAAAATCTGTATAATCAAATAAACCAAAACAGAATTATTGATCATCATGATCATTTCTTTTTTCAAAAACAAGGGTACAAGTACTAACGTGATAAGGTTTGATTATCGTTATTAAATAAAAATACACACTAAAATGTTTATACAACAAAATTGAAAACTTTAATTTAAACAAACAACATAATATATAAATATAAAACTCAAACATTTGCAACAAACGAACTAATAATTACTTTATTATTTTCAGCCATACATATTTTTGTTAAATTTCGACAGTAATTTATTATCAACCTCTGGGCTATAGCAAGGTTTTGCACCAATCAGTTGCTTTGTATGTAAAATACCTTTAATAGAATCTGTATTAAGTCTATTGCGTTGTTTTGTCTTCATTAAATTTATAGATGAGAAGATTCTCTCTACGGCGGCACTGGATTGAGGTAGACTTAAGATTGCAGAAACAAATTTGGACAGCGTAGGATATAATTGATTGCTCTAGTTAGCAGGATCATGGGCTGCAGTGACCTTATACCAGTATCTTTCAAGATCTTCTATATATATATATATATATAATAATAATAATGAATTGTGCTGTCCCATCATGGTATTCGCACCATCAGCGGCAAATCCGTTATTGTCACTCAAAACTATTTTAATATGTTGGTGTAGCTTTTCAGCATTAGCCTCTTCAAGGGGTATGAGACAAACAAATGCATCCTCAACTTTTCTTTCAAAAAAACGTGCTACTATGCATAAATGCTTAACAAATCCCCTATCTGTGCTTTCATCGACGATTACAGTTTATGTAACTTTTCTATTATCATCTGTTTTGCAGTTATGCCAGTCACATTTTTTACAATAGCTGTAGTTTTTGTTCTGTCACAACTAATACTTTTGCGATTTGTGAATCGGTACACACGTTTTTTATTAATTGTAGCAAGTGTTCTATAATGTTCATGGGAATATTATGTTCGGCTATAATTGCTGCGAGAAAAATTTCTAATATTTTGACTGGTTCAATATTCTTGTTTGAAAATAAATCTTTTAATAATGTTTGCGAGCTAGATCCTCCAGGACTTGAATTTACGTGTTTGTTTGTTTTTGTGTGTCTGAAAAGATCATTCTTCCCAGCACTTCCAATTGAAAGATCTGTGTTACAAAATGCAACTGTGTTACGAAAGCAAAGTAGGTGATTACTTTGCATATTACTAGGTCTCAACCACGCTTTATAGGAAGAATCTTCCATCCAATTCCGATTAAACTTTTGCATCACTCTGGGTTTTTTAGATGCCATAATGGTTCACAAAAACACAATCAATATTAATATTTAATAATTGTTTGTATCAATGTTTTTAAATATTTACATATTACCTATGCACGAAGTACCTTGGACAGCACGAAAAAATTTTGGGGGATTTCCCAAGCAGAGCGAGTGACACTTGTAATTCTGCTATACTAACAAATTACGTTATGAAAAAAATAAATTAACCATAAAGAATAGAATCATGCAATGATATGTGTAATGTGTAACGCGGTGTCTAGTCATAAGTATATTTTGCTTCGTTCTGTTTTAAATTGAATATTAAGGTAATTTAATCAATAGAGTCAGAAAACTCTGTATAAAAATCTGTATTACACTCGGAAAATCTGTATAAATACGGAGAAATCTGTATATATGGCAACACTGAGTGACCCTTCGTCTGAGTCATTCGGTCTGTGTCTAGGTCGTTTTGGTATTCTATACGTAAGCTAAACAGTGTAATACATTTGCATATAATTTATAAATATTTCATTTCATATGGTTACTAAGCCATTAAAGATTACTTTTGAATGCAACAATTTTATAAATTATATACCTTTCAACTCAATACACACTATACTAACCACAGTATAAATAATAGTACTACGTACCATAACAGATATCAGATCATAAAATATGTGATTGTAAAAAATCACAGGGCAAGCTTCCAATAGCAAAATAGTTATAAGCAGGGAAAATTAAATCTAAATTATTTATAAATTAACTAATGTAAATAATTTGTTTCTATACTTTAATAACAGCCTCAAAACATTAAATGATAAATGATTATAACTTACACATATTGTGCTATAATTAAATTTGGTAAATAGTATTTAAAAATAAATTATAATCATATTATAAAGTACAGACCACCTAATTATACGTTTTACCTGCATCAATGATTAAGTAATTTTACTTTATATAAGTACCTATATGAAAGTAAAATCTTATTCTACCACAGTGAACAAGTAGAGTTCTGTAAATTTAAGCGTTCTAATATAATTCTAGGTTTCCTACTAGCCTACTAGGCGACCTTTTTGTAATATATAATATTTATAAAGTCGCATAGAAGACTTTCACAAAGTTTTTCTGTAAGTAAAATTTTACAACTTCATGAACAGGACACTTAAGGGGTAGAGGACCTTAGTTTACACTGAATCGTGGCAAAGTAGGTAAATTTTTTGCTAAAACTATGGGTTTTTTCGTTTTAAAGAATTTTAACCGATTCTAACTTTATCGATATAAATTTTAATACGCTAGTTTTTGTAAATTCAAACGTTTATATATTACAAGAGTTATTGAGTCACTGTAGATCGTTTTATATTAGATCCGGTCAGGATCAGGTGTCGAAATGCAATTAATCAAAAACCGCAATCAAATTATTTCTTGGTAGAAAATAAAACCTGTAAAATAGATAGTGAAAATACCAAAAACTACTACCGAAACGTAAAAATGTTCTGACCAAAACCATTCAACTCAGTTGCACTTTTCCTATTGAAAGTTGATTATGCTACTTTATGCATCCAAAATGATTTAGAAAATCACGACAACAGACGTTCGAAAACTTGTCTATCTATATAATTATATATTTATAATCGATATAAGTATATATATTTCCCAACTACTGTAAAAATGGAAAGAAACTCTGCTCCAGAGCCCGAACTTGTGCGATGAAGTTCAACCAGACATGAAGTAGTTGATAACGGGCCTCGTTTAACTCTTTAAACGTCAGCCAAAGTATTGGCTTTAAAACAAATTGTTGAAGTATAAAAAATAAGTTCATATACAAATTGTGAACGCCATAAGAAATAACTTATCATATTATCATACATTATTGGGTCCTTTTTTACAAGTCGCGTGTCCGTGCTACGTGCGTGGATAGTAGGTAAGTAGTAAGTTAAAAAAAATAGGTGACTTCCATAAAACTCAAACTTATGGCTTAGCAATGAAAGTGATAATCAAAATATGACAAATGACGCTGATGCTTCTGCTTTATTATTTACTAGATTGAGTTATCACTAGGTGGTGAACGCAGCTTTTCGTGAAAGCTTTGCAGCTATACACCATTCCATAACCCAAATACGCACCAGCAAAAATTATTCCAAGCTTCTGCTATTGAATAATCCTCTTATTGATTTTAGTTACAATTAATAACTGTTTCAAATATAGTTTTAATATAACTTTTTTTATAATGAAAATAATTGATTCAATTTATCTGATAACGATCCACCATTACCCAAATCCAGATTCAGTGTACCAATATACTTACTTATAAAACACTTTGTTAGGAAATTGTGATCAGAAAATATTATATGGAATTTTAAGAGTTATCTGATTTTAAAAATAGTCCAGTCTTTTGATGAAAATTTAAAGATAATTCAATAAATTGTAATAAATTTAATATATTGTGTCCCAATTTTCAGTAATAACTCCATGATATGGTTGCTAATATTAATAAAATATGAATCTTTATAAATCTACTACAAATCAGTGATAAAATATTGTGTAGATAAAATATTATAAAAGTAACAAAATAAAGCTTATTTAATACATAATTTAGATCATACTCCAATATAAATATCACTTACAAATTAAAACTTTATAAAAATAAAAATAACATCTGTGTAATAGTATCATCACATATCATACATTTTAATTAAGAAACATGTTTTGTTTGGCCATGGTCATGAAAGTTTACTTTGAATAGTGGTTATTATATGGTTTTATCATTAATTCATATTGTCGAGTCTCTCTTTAAGTCGAAAATATATCTTTAGACTGGGTCGCAGTATGGTGAATAACATTACTAAAAGGACTAAAATCATGCTAAAATATCTTAATATTTCACCAAATGACCACCAGTGTGAGAAATTACCAAGTAATATAGTGATAACACCCAAAGTTAACGTCAACAAACCCACACTCGCGTGTAAAAGTTTTGTATAAATTGGCGCAATGTAGTTCTTTAGCTTTAAACTATACAAAGCGCCAATACCTCCTAAAGATGTTAAAGACATAAAGATCAGAGAAGCTAGTCCAAATTTGGCATGTAAAGTGGCAAAGTGAGATTTATTATTGATTATTTTATTAGAAAGTATTACTAAAAATCCGACTGTTATAATGGTTACAGCCAGTAACTGTAGAACCCAATGACGTGCACTGCGGAGTCGAATAGGCATCCATTCTGTAGCCAAGTCTCCTGGAGTAATTGCATTTATTGCGGATGTCATAATCATCAGCCACTGAAAGCACACATTCAACATTATAAAAATGAAATTAAATGTCATCATATAACTTATTATGTACTGCAAAATTATGTAATTCTCCTGTTGTAATTATTGTGCATACTGGCCACAAACATAAAATAAATGTAAAAACAAAGTAAATGCTATTAAAAAAAAAAGAATGTTTTGCAATGTTTTTTTTTTTCGAATTTCATTCGTTTTTATGTTATTATTGTGTAATATTGCATTCTTAATACTGCAAAAATTGCGCCACCTTTTGAATTAGAGTTTAAATTTAAGTTTTGTTTAAATGTTTGTCTGGATTGCCTTGTTTATCGTGTTAAGTGTGAATTATTACTGCAAATAAATTGAAAATGCCAAATCTAAACACCACTGTTACTTTAATTAAAACTGCACACCTACACAAACATGTGGCCCAAACACTGCAAGTACACAAATCCGCAGACCGGACAGTATACGGGACTTGACGGACAGTGTCGTAAAAGAAAAACTGTGGCCAGAGAAAACCGGTTCATCACCAGCGTGCTTAGAAATCTGACCTTAACTTCTTCTGAGATAAGAACGAAACTCCAGGAAGTTCGAGGGGTTCCAGTAAGCACAAAACTGTGAGAAATAGACTGAAATCGGCCGAAATAACTTCACAATTGCCTGCCACAGAGTTAATTCTGCTCGCAATTACAAAAATTGAAATGACGAAGTTTGGAGTCAAATTCTATTAACAAAAGTCCAGATTTTGCCTGAAGCTAGATTCCATAAAGGATAAGTGTGGAGACCCGGGAGAGATTCATAGGAAAAGAGGCATATGGTGGAGGGTCAGTTAAGGTATGAACTCCGTGTCACTGAGACCGCATAGAGCATGTTTAGAATAAGCTTAGACAATAAATTAAGAAAAGAAATCCTGCTCCCGCTAAATAGGATCCCTAAGGATTTTTGTGACACCTGATGGTAAGTGGTTGCTGTGACCCATAGACATCTACATCCATCCTCAATAAAGAATCAAAATGCAGATGCGTTGTCACCCGTGAGGACTAAGATGGACTCTTTTCCAGTAAAAAAGATCTCCGGTTCTCTACACTCACCATACGAAACACAGTGGTGTTAAACTGCTATTTTACGCCGGTATTCTGTGAGAGCGTGGTCCTTCCCCGGTCGAGCCGACCCATTCGTGCTACAACTATATCACCAACAGGGGTGTCACTTCCACTATGGAAGGTATGGAGCACTCCATACCTCAAGTTTTTCAAGGTATGGAATTCCATAGCTGAAATTAGGAAATAAATCGCATATTACTACAAACCCCATATAAATAAATCGCAAGCCCTTAAACCTCAATACCCCACATCTTATAGTTCAATAAATAAGTTGAGTATATACACTGCAAACTCTTAAACCTTAATACCCCACGAGTAATGCGAACAAATTTGAAAATCGCGCCACCATTTTCCATACCTCAGATTTTTACAAAGTGACACGCCTGATCACCAATATAGCTGCAGCATGGCTCTACCACGTATAAGAACGACGAATTCTAATATTGTAACCTAAGGTATCAGAAAATTGCCTATAGGTCATTACTTGGTATGCGCTGCGAAAGCTATCGATATTGGAATAAAATAATTTACTAGCCGATAATAAAGCTTATTAATTTCTACAAAAAAAAATATTCACGAGACAATAATATGTCCAACTGATATAGTTAAGTGACAATAACAGCTTTTGTGTTCTTATTTTTAAAATTTAATTAATACACTGGTATAATCGAAAGTTGATTACATTCGCATCTTGGTATTAACTCTTATTCAAAATATTAATTTCATAATCAAGGTTGTTTGTGTAGATATACATTCCTCCGTCAATTATTCGAACTGGACCTATCGTTTAGATTACTATTAGATTACTGAATAGACAAATGTTAAACGCAAGGATAATGCCGCGATGTGACACATTTTTCTTTCTGTTTGTAATAAAAACTATCACTGGTTCAGTATCTGTCTATCCTAATACTGCTCTTTGATATACCCTTATACTACGTCGGGGAGACAGTATTCATTTGCAAATGGTTGTCCCTAAGGCTAAAGTACCCGATGTTTTACAGCTATACCATAATGGTTGTTCAGGAGGCCACCTGGGAGTTAAACGAACTCTACTGAAGATCCGAGAACGGTTTTACTGGGTCAACTGTCGTGACGATGTCGAGGACTGGTTCCGCAAATGTACAAGTTGTGCGGCTGTAAAGGGACCTCAAACTCGTAGTAGAGGCGCATTGAAATTGTACAATCTTGGTGCACCATGGGAGAGGATAGCCATTGACATTGCGGGGCCGTTTCCGGAAAGTGAAAGTGGTAACAAGTATTTCATGGTTGGGATGGATTACTTCACTAAGTGGCCAGAAGTCTTCGCCATTCCAAATCAAGAATAAATATATAGTTTTAACACACAAATGTTATATATTTGTACTTTAAACGAAGAGGATACTGTTTTATATATCTGGAATCTATCCATATCTCTGGAATTAGGTGCAGGTAGATATGAAATACTATTTTTGCACGGCACTATTCAAATTACGCTTTTTTACCTACTTTAAAGGTTTAAAGCATGTGGCGTCATTTACATGGAAAAGTAAACCTACATAATATAAAATAATTAAAACATAGACATTAATTGAAACATAGACTCCGGCAGGGTATTCCACTCCAAACACACAATAATCTCAAATAAAGTAGTAAAAGTCCTCGTGTAACAACACTTACGGCTTCCTTTATTTAGGTAGCACAGACGTTTTGCCGAAGACTGTTGTACCAGTCCTTTAGTTCTACACATGGGCAAATAAGCTTTCGTGAAGAAAACGAGAACGGCATCCGGGGATTAAGAGAGCCTCTGCTCTTGGTAAAATGTACAGCATTTATCCTAGCCAATCAGAATACTTTCATTTATGGACTCTTTTACAACATGTTTGCAGTCCAACATATTTCCAAAGTTTGTTGACAGTTTTCGGAGAGGTCATGCCAATCTATCAAGCAGCCTGCAAAGAACTCTGCCTTAATACTTAGGACGACGAATATTGGAAATATACCTTAGCTAATACTTTCGGATTCAGCTCCTAAACTGAATTGATGGTTACAATTTTGTTATTTTGTCAACCTTCAGATCCCGTTGGTTTATTGCACACAGAGCGTCAGCAGAATAACGATGACGGTATGCCATTATGAAATGATATCATAAATCATGGACTTTGGCCTGCCTTACAGCAGAGAACCAACGAAAGCGACTCTGTAAGGACACCATAAGTACATGATTGCAACGACCTGAATGAGTACGTTTGTAATCACTTATCGCTTATAACGCCATAGTAAATAGAGTTGAAAACAATAAAGGCAAATTAATGTTTATCGATGCACCCGGAAGAACTGGAAAAATTCATCATCATCATCAGCCTGCGGCAGTCCACTGCTGGACATAGACCTCTACCAAGGCGCGCCACTTAGTCCGATCTTCGGCTACACGCATCCAGTTTCTACCATCCATCTTGAGTAGATCGTCGCTCCATCTGGTCAGGGGGCGTCCCACACTACATTTGCCAAGACGCGGTCTCCACTCCATAACACGTCTACTCTACCGGTTGTCACCTCTGCGACAGACGTGGACAGCCCATTGCCACTTCGGTTTACAAACACGGAAGGCTACGTCAGTAATCTTGGTTCTCCGGCGGATTTCTTCATTTCGAATTTTATCTACCAGAGAAACTCCGAGCATAACTCTCTCCATCGTTCGCTGAGCGATTTTGAGCTTGTGGCGTAGCCGTATCGTCAGTGTTCACGTTTCAGCACCGTAAGTGAGTACGGACAGGACGCACTGGTTGAACACTTTTGTCTTCAGACTCGCGGTATGGGCGACTAGAAAACCCGACGGAACTTTCAAAATGCTACCCAACTTAACTGAATCCTCCGATCAGTTTCCTTCTCGAAATTATTCTTACCTAGTTGCAATATCTGCCCCAAGGAGGTATATTCCTAGACAACTTCGAGAATTTCACCATCAACAGTAATTGGAACTGACATGACATGATCGTTGAGCATAACTTTTGTCTTATTCAGATTCATACACAGACCAACACGTCGGGAGGATCCATACTGTCTGTTCAGCATATCCTGAAGTTCTTGCAGCGATTCTGCCATGATGACATCCCCATATATATATATATATATATATATATATATATATATATATATATATATATATATATATATATATATATATATATATAGATACAACTGGATTGGTTTTGTTTGACTGCCCTGGACATCGTACTGGTGTTGTAAAGACATCTCAGCACTTCGATGTACCGCCAGTCAATTTGGCACCGCTGCAAATAATCCAGAACAACCCAAGTTTTGATGGAGTCAAAGGCATTCTCATAGTCCACAAATGCAAGACACAGGGCTGATTATACTCTGTTGTCTTCTGTATTATTTGCCGCACTGTGTGAATGTGGTCTATTGTGCCAAATCCTCCTCGAAACCCAGCCTGTTCCGCCTTTATGATGACCCTCAAAAACAACTTATAGACGTGGCTCAGAAGCGAGATGGGTCGATAATTTTTCAGCATAGTCTTATCACCTTTCTTGTGAAACAAGACTGTAATGCTTCTGCTCCACACCTTTGGAGATTTACCATCACGTAAGATGCAGTTAAAAACTCGGCAGAGCTCTTTTAGCAAGAGTTGACTCCCAGCCTTCAAGAACTCTGTTGTAACTCCATCTTCTCCAGGGGCTTTTCCATTTTTAAGTTGGCCGAGAGCCAGCTCAATCTATATCTCAAGATAGATGTCTGGCAGCTCTGGGACCATCGCAGTTAGAGTCAGGTGGTGGCTTATGTGAGGCATATAGTTTGCCATAATAGTCTTCGATCTCAGAGAGAACCTTAGGCTTTGACGTGAGGACTTTGCCATCTTGCGTCTGTAGTCTAGCGATGTGACTTCTCCCAAGATCCTGAGGAAAGACTTTGGATCCCTTGTTTCGCTCTATTGCCGCATGTATCACGATCACCTTAGAGCGGCACAGGTCCCGCCTCACAGCTTTCCTCACAAGCTTGGTTAATGTCACCTGTTTCGATGGCATTGCTGTTGTTAACTCACGCCTTCTTTTCATAAGCTGAAGTGTTTCATTTGAGAATTTCGACTTTAGGCCCATATGTTGCTTGCCACAAAACCTGTTGCCCTCATCCCTTAAGATCTTGATCACGCTGACAAGGTCCTCGTCAATATCTAACGTGGGTATCAAGGCATAGAATCGGTTTTTAAGTTCTAACTGGAAGCGTTGGGACTTGGGAGCCAGTTATGGTTTGAAGCAGATTTGATCGAAACGCCTCATTTTCACTTAAAATGGTCTGCGATTCTCTACACTCGCCATACAAAACACAGCAGCATTAAGTTGCTATTTATTGCTGGTATTCTGTGAAAGCGTGGTCCTTCCGCGTTCAAACCTACTAATTCGTAAAACAACCATAAAATAGCTGCAACAATGCTCTTCCACGTAATCTTCATACCCTTATAATTAACGTCAGAATTTTAATAATTTTATTAGCCAAATCTAAATCGGTCTAATCTGGTCAATGGAACTAGATTCCAAGTAAAATTGCTAAGAAATAAAGTGATTGAGTGTATCCTTACAGCGCCAGCGGCAGGTCAGTTGGCTTATATTCCACACATTCTCATGATCCCTACAGATTTAAGCGATAACAGTTCCCAATAATAATTTATTTCGCCATCATCAACAAATCCCTAGGTCAAACATAAAATATGTGACGATGTTATCAGGTATATATATACTTATGCCTGATAACATCGTCATATGACTCACAGAAGGTGCCTATAGGGTGCAATAAATAAAGTTGCAAAGTCCCTGATATTTGTATTACTAAATCACAACATTTTTTTACGTGGTAGAGCCATGCTGCAGCTATATTATGGTTGTAGCACGAATGGGTCGGCTCAACCAGGGAAGGACCACGCTCTCACAGAAAACCAGCATAAAATAGCAGCTTAACGCTGCTGTGTTTCATATTGTGAGTGTAGAGAACCGGAGACCCTTTTTACTGGCAAAGAGGCATTCCATCTTAGTCCTCATGGGTGACAATGCATCTGCATCTTGAGTCTTTATTGAGGATAGATGCAGATGTCTATGAGTCACAGTAACCACTTACCATCAGGTGGACTGTGTGCTCGTTTGTCACCTGATCCTATTAAAAAAAAACAGCCTAGTGTGGTCAGTGACGGGGAACGACTGGCGTTTGCTGCTGAACGCCTCTGGACACAAGTGTAAAATGTCAAATCAGCAAAATGTATGCAACTACTGTGTCCCTACATGGGCAAAGCCTTGCCGGGTCACTAGCCATTAATAAAATACATATTATTTTAATGGTTCCATGTTGTTCTACATCATAAGCACACAGTTAGCGTTTAATAGTTAATAAACATTGGATATTGTTCCCCAATGGGATATTACATGCACAGGTTAAATAAGTCACAAGATAAAATCATTATCAGCCACTGGACGAATGTTTAGTTCATATCATGTTTATCTAGAGATGCATTGGCCCTCATTCACATATTTCCTGTAATAGGGTATATTTATCATGTAACTTACAAAACGGTGACTAAGCGTTATTGTAATAAACACAATTTAGCATTCAAGTTGAAAAAAGATGTTTAAAATAAATTTATATGGTGATTAAATAAGTTAATCTATCTAGATGGTATGACTCCTCTTCTACCTAGGAGTCTGTCTTGGTAGGTACCACCCTCATACTATTTCTGCCACAAAATAGCAGTGCTTGCACTGCTGTGTTTCAATCTGCAGAATATAGGGAGCCAATATAATTACAGGCTACGAGATATTCAGAGATGATAACGCACTTGTAGCCTTTTTTGCTTAAAGTGAGCTGCAGAGTTCCATAGCCAGCAGTAGCCACTTATGATCAGGTGGACTTTAAGTTCGTTAGTCACTTCAGAGTTATGAAAAAAAAATAACTTTATGGATTGATGAATTCGTTAAGCTTTTCAGCAAATATGCAAGTGGGCTTTCCTATGCTTCTCTCAAAATGTTATCTATTTTATGAAAGAGGCTCTTGTCCACAACACTCATTTTTCAATGACTGAGAAGCCCTGCGTATTTAAAAAGACTAACATTTCAAAAACATTGCTGTTCAACTAAATTTACAGGCAGGAGTAATATGTAACACATTCTGACTTCAAACAAGGCAAGTAGTGAGGCGCCTAATTTACAGTGTCTTGCATCCACTTTTAAGTTTAGTTACTATAAGTTTTTAAAGGTATTTAATTATTAATAATTATTATTGCTAATTCACCTTACCAAACAATTTTATAAAATTAATCTATTAATATATACATACATAAAAATAAAACATTATATATTTAACTTACCCCTAATGACATCAGGCTAGGGTGAAATGAAAATAAAGAAACACCATCTCTAAAACAGCAATAGATTATGATGGCAATGAACATTAGTGCACATAAGTTGCTAGCCAAATTCAAGTAGCTAGGTGGTGATGTTGAATTTGGTGGTACAAGGTGCGATGTTTCAGAAGTTCGCTCAACAGGTGGCATGTCTGATAAATTTGTGGTGCTATTTTCTTCTACTGACTCCATAAGCTTACCTACTCCTTAAAATGTTTAATATATACACTGTTTTTACAAAATTCTCTCAGTTAAAGTCAGTAGTAAATGAAATAATAAAATAACTGGAATAATTATGTCTCTCTCTGTAGTACTTCTCTCTTCTACTTATCCATCGAGGGGTGTTGTCTTCGCTGGGAGTAAAAGTGTTCTGAGGGTGTTATCAATATAAATACATAATTATATCACTTTCCTTGGGTCTTATCTGATAAGATTCACGATTTTTTATTTATTATTATTGATCTTCGAATCTTTTTTCTTATTAAGATTTTCAGCTTGGATGCTTGTTCTTTAAGCCATATCTTCATCTAAAGATCATTGTATAATTTTTTATTAAGAATTTTGGCTTGGATGCTTATCCTTTAAACCATGTCTTCATTTATCTCAGTATCTTCATTTGTAGTACACTGCGTCACAATAATATTTTGATGCGTCACTTTGCACAGCACAGCCTCTGGGAGTATTTCGACGGCAACTTAAGCCAGCAGACAGTTGGTGATAGTATCTCAACATGCCTAAGCAGACAGAGACACCTTCGTGAGATTCACATCACAATTGGATCACTTGTTTCACCGTTTTCACTAATGGTTCACGTGCGCAGACATTTAATAAACAAAATCGCACCACTTTTATATATCAAAATCCATTTGAAACGATTATTAAAACAATAATACAGGAGCAGCAATCCACCGTCGGTCGAGTTTCCGCCAAAACTCCGATGCTATTGCTGCGCTAGTTAGGCCCGTTACAGACATACGGAAATCCGTTTCGGGATTCCGTTTCGATATTCCGATTTGAGAATCCGAACGCAGCAAGTTCATATAAAATCTATAACCCGTCACACACGTACGGTAGTTTTCATATGGACAGGCACAAACTATAGTTTTCAATGAGTTTACCGATCACTCACCCATATTACTATATATTTCGTTGTCAGCAGTACAAAAGAAAAACCTCAGATGCGAGAAAGTTGACATAAATCTAGAAAAAATTAAAAACGGTATCAAAGACATCTCCTGGGAAAATTACTATAGGTTAAGGGATTGTAATCATGCAGCAGAGTTTTTAGTAAACAATATACATAATATAATATCGAAAAACACTTTGATAAGGACAGTACCTAAGAAAAAGCAACCACTTAAACCATGGATAACCGTAGGGTTATTAAAATGTACGCGAAAAAGGGATAAAATGCACAGAAACCTTAAGCGATCTCCTCATGATGAGAGTATTTTAAGCGAATATAAGCAATATAGAAACATATGCAATAATATCATAAAAACTCAAAAAAGAAATTATTTAAGAAATTTGTTAGAAAAAAGACGTGGGGACATTAAAGGTACATGGGACATTATTCAAAATTTAAACAACTTAAAAAAGGTTAGCAATACACCCGTTGAATTAATCTGTTCTCGTGATTTGACACCTAAAGAATCACTTAATGAACTGAATATATATTTTACGTCGATTGGCAAAACACTAGCTGAAACAACATTAAAGCTACTTAGTGAGACGGAAGAGAGGCTAGCTAGTAAGAGTATGCACAGTAGAAGCTGTGTCGACTCAATGATGTTTTTACCCACTGATCCATTAGAGATAAAGAAAATTGTACAACAGATGAAGGATGCAAAAACACCGGGTTGGGATAAGATTAGTGCAAAGATCATAAAACAATCAATAGATATTCTCGTTGATCCACTATGTACGGTGGTAGAGCCACACAGCAGTTTTTGCTGTTGCATGTATGGGCTGGCTCAAGCCGGGTTGGTACCGCGACCTCACAGAATACCGGCGTGAAGTAGAAGCTTTATTTCTGCGTTTCGTCTGGTGAGTGCAGGTGGCCGGAGGCCCAATTCCCCCCCCCCCATCAACATGGTAGCGGAATTACACGAAGAACTACCCCAGGAGGGTACCAGCACCCCTGGAGAATCCCGCGCTGAGCATCCACGACCATGTTATTCCGATCCTGAGCGTGGGTGCTCAGGCTGCCCCGCGTATTCTGGGGGGGGGGGGGCAAAATTCCGCTCAAAAGCATTACTGCTAGGGGCAAACTGAGCAAGAACACCAAGGCGACCCCTGCCACGCTATCCGTGAATTTCTGCAACATCAGGGGACTTCACTCTAACCTAAACGCCGTCCACTACGATCTCGAGACGGCGAAGCCGGCCTTGCTCTTTCTGACCGAGACGCAGGTTTCCTCTCCGGCTGATATTTCGTATCTCTCCTACCCGGGGTACAAATTGGAGCATTCCTTTGTGCCTCGGGCTGGAGTTTGCGTGTATGTCAGAGAGGACATCTGTTCTCGACGCCTCGGCAGTCTTGAAGGTTCGGACCTGTCCATCCTTTGGCTACGCGTAGACAGCGACGACCATCCGCGCGTCTACGGGTGCCTCTATAGGTCCCATAGCGGTAATGCCTCATCGACCACGTCCAAATGGCTACAGATTTCTTGCTACAACAGGTCTCATCCGCAGAGATCGTGATCCTTGGCGATTTTAACGCCCACCATGCCGAATGGCTCGGTTCACGTCTAACCGATCATGCGGGGAGATCTGTTTATGACTTTGCCTTGGCATATGGTCTGACACAACTGGTTACTTCGCCTACGCGGATTCCAGATGTGGAGGATCATACACCTTCCCTGTTGGACCTTCTGCTGACCTCTCATCCGGACGGATATCAGGTTTCCGTCGATGCCCCTCTCGGCTCTTCGGACCATTGTCTGATCCGGAGTGTGGTGCCACTCACGCTCCCTTCGCGGTTGCGTTCTGCAGGTTGCCGCCGTGTTTGGCATTACAGGTCGGCGGATTGGGACGGAATGCTGTCCTTCTTTGCATAATACCCATGGGGGCGGGTTTGCTTCTCGCCGGATGATCCCAGCGCTGTTGCTGACTCTGTCACTGATGTGGTGCTACAGGGAATGGAACTATTTATTCCATCATCTGTGGTACCCATCGGAGGCAGATCTCAGCCTTGGTTTGGTCGCTTCTGTAAGACTGCATTACGCAGTAAGCAGGAGTGTTATCAAGCCTGGGCTGCGGCTTCGGCGACTCGGGATGTAAATACCAGCACACTTAAAAAGAAGTATAACTTCGCCTCCAGGTCCTTCAAAAGAGTTATTGCCAAGGCAAAGTCAGAGCACATAGGCAGAATTGGCGAGAAACTAGTTCGCCTTCCTTCGGGAACCCGTGCATTCTGGTCTCTCGCCAAGGCTGTCCAAGGGAATTTCTGTAAGCCATCACTACCATCTCTGCACAGGGAGGATGACTCACTGACCCATGACGCAAAAGACAAAGCCGACCTTTTAGGCTCCCTTTTTGCGTCCAACTCGACTCTTGATGACGGGGGGAAAACACCGCCGACCATCCCGCGGTGTGAGTGCTCCATGCCGGATGTGCTGTTCCCACAGCGCTCGGTTCGCAAAGCACTGCTCTCCCTGGACATCCAGAAGTCGAGTGGGCCTGACGGAATCCCCCCAATTGTGCTGAGGACGTGTGCTCCGGAGTTGGCACCGGTCCTAACGCGTCTTTTCCGGTACTCCTACTCCCAAGGCGTAGTCCCGAATTCATGGAAGACAGCTTTTTTCCACCCGATCCCTAAAAAAGGCGACCGCTCAGACCCATCCAACTATAGGCCTATCGCGATCACCTCCTTGCTCTCCAAAATAATGGAATCCATTATTAACTGCCAGCTCATCCGGTACCTTGAGGATCACCAGCTGATTAGTGACCGCCAATACGGTTTTCGTCGGGGTCGATCAGCTGGTGATCTTCTGGTCTAACTGACCCATAGATGGGCGGAGGCAGTCGAGTCCAAGGGAGAGGCGTTGGCCGTTAGTCTGGACATTGCGAAGGCCTTCGATCGGGTTTGGCACAAAGCGCTTCTTTCGAAGCTCCCTTCCTATGGGCTTCCCGAGAAATTGTGCAATTGGATCACCAGCTTCCTTGCAGATCGGAGCATCAAGGTCGTTGTAGACGGTGCATGCTCTGACTACAAGCCTATTAACGCTGGTGTTCCACAAGGCTGTGTGCTATCACCAACGCTGTTTCTTCTGCATATCAATGATATGTTGCTAACTGGTAACATTCATTGCTATGCGGATGACAGCACTGGTGATGCTCTATACACCGGCCGTGCCAATATTTCTCGGGAAAACGTCGCTGAGTACCGGAACAAACTTGTGTCTGAAGTCGAGTCTTTGCTGAGCAAAGTCTCGGATTGGGGGCGACTAAATCTAGTCCAATTTAATCCTCAGAAGACACAAGTTTGCGCGTTTACCGCTAAAAAGAACCCCTTTGTCGTATCTCCTCAGTTTCAAGGCACTCCCCTTCTTGCCTCAGCCAGTATCGGTATCCACGGAGTCGACATATCGAGTGACGTGCAGTTTCGTGGTCACTTGGAAGGGAAGGCCAAATTGGCCTCTAAAAAGCTTGGCGTGCTCAGCAGAGCGGACAGTATTTCATGCCGGCACACCGCCTGCTACTTTACAAGGCGCAAGTTCGGCCTCACATGGAATACTGTTCCCATCTCTGGGCAGGGGCTCCCCAGTGCCAGCTCCTTCCACTTGACCGCATCCAACGCAGAGCGGCTCGAATTGTCGACGACCGAGCCCTTTCCGATCGGCTCGATTCATTGGCACTGCGAAGAGATGTTGCATCCCTTTGCATTTTCTTTCGCATCTACCATGGGGAGTGCACTGAGGAATTGTTCGGATTAATCCCAGCCGCCAAATTTCACGAATGCACATCGCGGCAGAACTCCCGATACTATCCACACCATCTGGATGATTGGCGGTCCACCACTGTGCGATTTAGAAGATGTTTTCTTCCTCGCACGACCTCCTTGTGGAATCGATTACCATCAGCGATTTTTCCGGACCGATACGACTTAGGGACCTTCAAGAAAAGAGCGTACTCCTTTTTAAAAGGCCGGCAACGCATCTGCGATTCCCCTGGTGTTGCAGTTGTTCATGGGCGGCGGTAGTCACTTACCATCAGGTGAGCCGTATGCTCGTTTGCCCCCTCTCCTATAAAAAAAAAAAGCTATTTATATAACCTGAGCCTGGTAACAGGGGTTTTCCCAGTTCTTTTCAAGAAAGCTATTATTACCCCGATATTCAAAAGCTGAGAAAAACAATTAGCAAGTAATTATAGACCAATTGCACTTTTAAGCACACTATCTAAAATTCTGGAAAAAATAGTTAACATTAGACTTACGAAATTTCTTGACCAAAAAAATCTCATATCAACTAATCAGTATGGCTTTAGGAAGAACAAATCTACAGAAGATGCTGTTTTAAAACTAACTACACTAGTGGCCAATTATTTAGATAATAATAATCACTGTGATGGGGTCTTTTTGGACCTACAAAAGGCCTTTGATACTGTGTCACCGAGGATACTTCTGAAGCGAATGGAGCGAATGGGTATACATGGGATTCCCTATGATTGGTTTAAAGATTACTTAAGTAATCGAAGCCAGCAGATTAAAGTTGGCACACACATTAGTGACGAAACTAACTGCGATTACGGAGTCACACAAGGAAGCACTCTTGGATCAACACTTTTCCTGTTGTACGTTAACGATCTCTGCAACATAGAATTGTTAGGAGCTGATTTATTAATGTACGCATATGATACTGTCCTGCTTTTTCATCATCAGACTTGGGATGGTGTGCAAACTCTTACAGAAAGAGGATTGTGTGAGGTTTCGAAGGCTCTGGAAAATAGTTTGCTATCGTTAAACATAGAAAAGACGAAATATCTATGTTTCAGGATAACAGAGGCTACTAATCCCTCTAGCATTTTTAAAGTCAAGATGCACACTTTCCCATGCAATACCATACCCTTATTTCCTGGCAGAAAGTGTGATTGTAAAGAGCTAGAAATGGTTAAACACGTGCGATATCTAGGAGTGACAATTGACGATAAACTAACTTGGAACCGTCATATTTCAAATGTCACGAGTAGAGTAAGAAAGCTCATTTATATTTTTAAAACCTAAGAGAAATTGCAGATAGCGACCTTCTTCTATATGTGTACAAGGCTCTTTGCCAATCTGTCATAACATATTGTATTGCAGTGTGGGGAGGAGCAGCGAAATCTCATATGATGGGACTGGAAAGGGCTCAAAGAGCCATTCTAAAAGTTCTATGTCTTCTCCCTTTTAAATATCCCTCACACGCATTGTATCAACACTGTAGGGTTTTAACTGTGAGACAGTTATACTATAAATCTATATTTCTCAGGTATCATAGGGAAGTCGTACCGTCTTTGCCAACGTCTCAGCGAAGGAGAGAGACATGTCCCACAGTACGGACTCGTACGGAGTTTGCCAAGCGCCAATATTACGCGATAACCTCTCGGGCGTATAATAAATTAGGTGATATTCAACAATTACGAAAATTTAATACCTATAAATTAAAGAAATATATAGAGAACTTCATGAATAAATTGAATTACAAAGATACAGAACACATGAAGTTTAAAGTGAAACGCGCACACACACACACACACACACACACACACACACACACACACACACACACACACACACACACACACACACACACACACACACACACACACACACACACACACACACACACACACACACACACACACAACATAGGAGCACACACACAATTATTGTACACTGTAAGTAATATAATATGTACAACATAGACAAGAGATATGAAGAGCATTGACTCCTGTAACACAGGCTTTCCTAGCACAGGAGTCAAAGATCACTGTTTGCGCATTTCGTATTCTGTACCAAAAGTAATCATTTTGTAAAATTGTGATTTGTGTAACTTTTCTTTATGTGTGTGTCAATAAATTATTATTATTAAATTATTATTATTGCTGCGCTAGTTAGGCCCGTTACAGACATACGGAATTCCGTTTCAATATTCCTATTTGAGAATCCGAACGCAGCAAGTTCATATAAAATCTATAACCCGTCACACACGTACGGTAGTTTTCCGTTCGAAATTTTGCGGGCAAAACGGGATTCCGTATGTGTGTGGCCGACCCCTTCGGAATTCCGAAACGGAATCCCAAAACGGAATTCCGTATGTATTTGGGTGTGCCTGGTCCGTCAAAAGTAACAACACCTGGAAAAAACGACCAAATCGTGATAAGAAGGTCACATTCGTGCAATTCGACAAAAAGTTATGTCATTTTACGCTGTACGAAAAGAAATTCCTACGTTAAACCAATTACTTATCGAATTGCGAGATGAAATAAATTTTGAAGGTAGGCGTACTACACTATGGAAAATATTAAAACGACTCGGATATAAATATAAAAAAAGTGTCAATCGAAACGAAAACTGTTAATGGAGCGAACATATATAGCTGCCTGGCGATTTAAGACGAAACATTTATTCATTCCTCATATGGGATGCAAAAATGTTGGCAGTCAGAGTCTGGAGAATGAGGTGTATTGGTCAGAGATTCTGGTACGGGTAGACGATGGATAATTGCACACGCTGGAACTACAGACCATAGATAAATAAATATGTAGCAAGCTACACAAACTACAGATGGCTTCATTAATAATGCGTCAAGTCACAAACAAAATCATCCGACTGACGACATGAATAGCGACAACTTTATAAAATGGCTGGAAAAACAAGTTTTACCGAACCTGCCACCTAATTGTGTGATTGTAATGGACAATGCATCATATCATACTTTACAAATAAATAAAAGGCCTAATATGGCGAGCCTCAAAGCAAATATGGTAGAGTGGCTTCAAAACAAGGGGCTGTTGTTTCACCTAATTTGACAAAAAATGCTTTATATGAGTTAATAAAAAAAAAACATATTATATAAGGCTGACGAATTAATAAAATCACATGCTCATAATGTTTTGCGACAGCCCCCATATCATGCGGATTTAAATCCAATTGAGTTAATATGGCGTGTCATGAAGAGACGTTTCGCAGAGAAAAATGTCGGCCAGAGAGACGATCAAGTGGAATCACATCACACACACAGAAGTGTTTGGCTCAATAAACAATGAGCTTTGGAAAAAAGAGTGCTCAAATGTTATAAAAATTGAAGATGAGTACATAGTCAAAGATAAAATAATGGATGAAGGAAGTGATCGCTTTTTATTGTGGGTTGGCAGTGATAGTGACGAAAGTGATAGTGACAGTGATCATTCAAGAAACATTGAAGAAGATAATATGATTCCTTTACATCTTATTGATCATAATTATATAAAGTAATTCTTTATTACCCTGTCTTAATTAATTCATCCTGATTATTTCAAATGACGTATGAATAATTTCATAGAGTACACTATGATACTTAAAAATATATATCAGCACGTCAGTAGCAAAATTTAAATTACGAAATTAATGCCCTTATTCCTCTACTAAATAAAGTAGTTTTCAAGATTTAACTGTTAGCGCAAAGTTTGTTTGACCGTATAAACAAGGTTTGAACCCGCAACCTCGTGCTTGACATGCATGTCATACATGCTTTTATTTTAGTCCCTACATTTCGGGAACGCTATTCGTATTGAAGCATGCAACACTGTAAATTACAGTGCTGCCAATCAGCTTAAGCGTCAAGTTACGATGAACGGACAATACAGGTATATACCTGGAAGCCTGGACAGATTATCACACTGAACGGAGCCTGGAAGAGTAGAGTAATAAACTGGTACTTAGTGTTTATGACAGTTATTACATTTTTGACTGGTACTAACAAGGAGTAAAATATTCTTTAAAGAGAGTATCTATTAACGTTACGCATCGAATCAGTCCTACAGCCCGAACGACAAATCGCGATCGAGTCACATAAACCTCAAAATGATTCGATCATTTTTGACCTTGGATTTAAACCCGAGAGCCCGCAACCGCGAATTACCTCGCCACAGAGTACTACGTTTTGTGCACAGAGTACTTTTTGAATCCCAAGGTTTAGTACATACGTGTTGTATCATTACTCTAAGGCTAAGATTTTGTGGTAGTCGTAGGTAAACGTAGTGATTATATTGTTGCGCGCCACTTTTAATGTCTTGTACATGGCAACACTAGTTACACTAGCGCCCCCTAGTGTCGAGTAAATGAAAGTATTGCGCGCCACTATTAATGTCTTGTACATGGCAACACTAGTTAAACTAGCGCCCTCTAGTGTCGAGTAGCAGAACTAGGAGAGCGAGATCCTTCCAGAAACTTCGGGACCGATATGTACTCGAACATTCTAGATGTCGCTACAGTAGAAGGTTCTGGAAACTATCTGAGGCCCTATATAAGACCGGTATAGACCACGACCGGGGCAGTATTGAATTGGCGATACAAGAGAATACTTCGAAGCGAAATAACGGCGAACTGTGTTTTATTATTAGTGTGATTTTAGATTGTAATTAGTGTTGTGTAATTAAAGTGTCAATTTTGGTAATTCAATCGGCAGTTTTTAATTGTCTCGAACCCGAAGCTCGTAACAATTGGTGTCAGAAGTGGGATCAAATATGCCGATTTTACCTAAAGACGACACGGAGGGTATCCGTACCCGAAGTCAACGCCAACAGGAGACGGACCAGAGACGATTTGGTAATGCAACGCCGCAAACGTCGGAGGGCCAGTTGCTAACCACGGAGGCTGGCCCGTCAGCAGCTCCTGCATCTGCAGCACCTGACTTAGGTGCTCTGATGATGATGCTGCAGGATCAGGCTCGCCGACAGGAGGAACAGGCCCGCCGACAGGAGGAACAGGCCCGCCGACAGGAGGAACAGACCCGTCGGCTGGAAGAGCAGCTGCAGCGCGGTATGGAAGAACAGATGCTCCTCAGGAAGGACCTTCACGCTACCTTCGGGTAGGTGAAGGATAGGGTTGCTCAACATGACAACCGCCTGTCGGAAGCTGAAACCCGAATCGACCAAGTGAACAATCGGGTTGACAACGTGATGGCTGATGTGAAGAAAACGCTGGACGACCTCAAACTTGGGGATGGAGTAACAGCTCCCGTGGTAGCTACAACACTTTCGCTACGTGGATTCAAAGTGCCACCGTTCGACGGGACTTCTTCCTGGTCGGCCTATAAAATCCAGTTCGAGGCTGTCATGAAAGCGAACGGCTGGAATAAAAGTCAGGCCATGACTGCTCTCACCCTAGGCCTGCGCGACCAGGCATTAACTGTTCTGGAAGCTCTCGGTAAGGAAGTGACTTACGAGCAGCTCCTTGAGGCATTGGAGGCGAGATATGGCGACGCTCACCTGGAACACGTCTTTCGTGCGCAGCTCAAAGATCGCGTGCAACGCAGTAACGAAAACCTGCAGCAGTGGGCCCTTGAGGTGGAGAAGCTGGTTCGAAAAGCGTACCAGTCTGTACCTGCGCTTATTGTAGGGAACCTGGTGCAGACATTCATCGACGGCATCCGCGACCTTGAAGTCAGAGCTGCTGTGAGGCTCGGGCACCACGAGACGCTTAAGGACGCCTTGACCCATGCACTGGAGGTGGAAGCCGTGCGGCAGGATCATCGTTCCCACCGCGTCAGGGAGGTTGCAGCAGCTAAAGTTCAGGACCGCAATAAAAGCTACAGCCCTAGGTGCTACGGCTGTGGAGAAAGGGGCCATCCTCGATCCAGCTGCCCTAAGCGAACTGTAAAAAGGGAAGGTGATCGATCTCGAGAGGGTAGTGCGGATAATAGCACCGCCCAGCAGCAGCAGGGAAACTGGCGGGTGCTGGCTGATGTTAAAAGAGCCCCAAGGATTTCGATCTCACAAACTCATGATGGGAACAGCCTAATCATCAAGGGCGAAGTCAACGGAACGCCATGTAAACTGACCATAGACACTGGAGCCTCTCGCACGGTTGTCAGTTCCCAACTTATAAGTCGGTTCCTTGGTGACTCCGCATACAACCGAGAACGCATTAATTTGGTGACAGCCACTGGTCAGCGCATACCCGTCCGTGGAGAGAAGGAGATGGAGTTGAAGCTAGGCAACATGATCTACCTGCATAATGTCATCGTTGCTGATATAATGGACGACTGCATCCTGGGCCTAGACTTTATGAGGAAGAATTGTTGTGAGATCGACGTTAAGCAAGGTGTTTTGAAATGTGGACAAGAAGAACTTTTCATGGAAGGGGCGTTACCAGGGAATGTGTACAGCCTTAAGAAGATTGTTCTTCCGCCGAGATCGGAAACGATTGTGCCGGTTAGTCTTCCTCGGAGTCCTGGGCAAGCCCATCGTTGTGTACTCGTGGAAAGGGTAGACAATGACCTTCCATGGAAAGTGGCTCGAACCTTGGTCAGAACCACCGACATCTCAGGAGTACGTGTGTTGAACCTTTGTGATCAGGAACAGATTATAGAAAAAGGCACATTGGTTGGTACTAGTGAGGAAGTGGATTGGTTGCGTCGATGCGAATATCTATCGACCGGGACCCCCAGCAAGGATGGACAAACGATAGTGACCACACTTTTGGAAGACTGTCGCAGCGTTCTTTCCCCGAATGAAATAGTCAAGGCGAAGAAGTTGTTACTCAAGTACGCCAATGTTTTCTCGTCAAACGAAGCTGACATAGGAAAGACTGGCTTAGTTCAACACAAAATAAACACAGGACAAGAATTGCCTATTCGTCAGCGGCCAAGAAGATTGCCTGTAGCACGTGAAAAGGAAGTGGAAACCATGATTGAGGGAATGGTGAAGGATGGTGTTATTGAACCTTCATCTAGTCCATGGTGTTCACCTGTGCTGGTAAAGAAAAAGGACGGCAGCATGCGGTTTTGTGTTGACTATCGCCGCCTGAACGACATTACAAAGAAGGACAGCTATCCCTTGCCAAGAATTGATGACACGCTGGATATGCTTACAGGCGTAAAGTGGTTTAGTACGCTAGATCTGAAAAGTGGCTACTGGCAGGTTGAAATTGACCCTAAGGACAAGGAGAAAACTGCATTCTCCACAGGAAAGGGTCTGTGGCAATTCAATGTCATGCCGTTTGGATTGTGCAATGCTCCAGCAACGTTTGAAAGGTTGATGGAGCTTGTACTTACCGGGCTAATTGGAGATGCTTGTCTGGTCTATTTGGATGACATCATCATTGTGAGGAACACCTTCAAAACCTGGAACGCGTGCTCATGAAGATCCAGAGTGCCAACCTCAAGTTGAGTCCAAAGAAGTGCTCAGTATTCAAACGGCAAGTTAGTTTTTTGGGGTATGTAGTGTCGGAAGAAGGTATCCGCACGGATCCAGAGAAAATTGCTGCTGTCAAGGAGTGGCCGGTCCCAAAAGACAAGACACAGGTTAGAGCATTTTTGGGTTTGTGCTCTTATTATCGGCGATTTGTGAAGAACTTTGCAGATATAGCCAAACCTCTGCACAAGCTAACCGAGGAGAAGCGACAATTCTGCTGGGATGAAAGTTGCGATATTGCATTCCAGGAGCTCAAGAACCGCCTGTGCAAAACACCTATTTTGGGGTACCCTGATGCGGGCAAGGAATTCATAGTTGACACAGACGCAAGTGATATAGGACTTGGCGGTGTGTTGTCTCAACGGAATGGTGATCAAGAGATTGTGATAGCGTACTTCAGCAAGTCGTTGTCAAAGCCGGAAAGGAACTATTGTGTCACAAGACGGGAATTGCTTGCTGTGGTAAAGTCCTTGCAGCATTTTAGCAAATATCTTCTAGGGCGGAAATTCCACTTACGAACTGACCATGCTGCACTGAAATGGCTATTGCAGTTCAAAAATCCGGAAGGACAAGTTGCGAGATGGATAGAACTACTGCAGGAATACGACTTTGTGATCGAACATCGCAGCGGGAAATCTCATGGCAATGCAGATGCATTGTCAAGAAGACCTTGGCCTGAAGATTGCAAGCATTGTACTAAGCAAGAGGGTGAGGAAGTGGTATCTGTGAGGATGCTCAGGACAGACCAGCTCAGCAATGAGTGGAAGGACAGCCTACAACATGCACAGCAGGAAGATTCGGACATTAAGCCGATTCTGGAATAGATGAAGGCCAGTGCTCCTAAGCCCAAGTGGAGCGACGTCTCAGCAATGAGTTCGATCACGAAAAGCTATTGGGCCCAATGGGACAGCTTGCTGATTCAGGATGGAGTCCTGTGCCGTAAATGGGAAAATGGTCGGAGAGACAGTTGTCATTTGCAAATGGTTGTCCCTAAGGCTAAAGTACCGGATGTTCTCCAGCTGTACCATAGTGGTTGTTCAGGAGGCCACCTGGGAGTTAAACGAACTCTACTGAAGATCTGAGAACGGTTTTACTGGGTCCACTGTCGTGACGATGTCGAGGACTGGTGCCGCAAATGTGCAAGTTGTGCGGCTGTAATGGGACCTCAAATTTGTAGTAGAGGCGCATTGAAATTGTACAATGTTGGTGCACCATGGGAGGGGATAGCCATTGACGTTGCGGGGCCGTTTCCGGAAAGTGAAAGTGGTAACAAGTATTTCATGGTTGTGATGGATTACTTTACTAAGTGGTCAGAAGTCTTCGCTATTCCAAATCAAGAAGCTTCAACAGTTGCAGATAAACTAGTTCATGAAGTTTTCTGTCGTTTTGGAGTACCCTTAGAGATTCACAGCGATCAAGCAAGAAATTTCGAGTCTCAAATATTCCAGGAAACTTGCAGAGTTATGGGTACTCATAAAACACGAACAACTTCTTACCACCCACAATCTGATGGAATGGTAGAACGATTTAATCAGACATTGAAAAAGTACCTGGCAAAAGTTGTGGAAAGACGGCAACGAGACTGGGACAGGCACATACAACCGTTTTTGTTGTCATATCGAAGCGCTGTTTACGAAAGTACATCAGTGACGACAGCTTTCGCAAACTTTGGGAGATAATTGCGGCTGCCTGCAGACCTGATCACCGGAATACCACCTGATGCCCCACGCAGTATAACCGATTATGCAAATGACTTGCGGAACAAAATGAATGACATTTATGAGCACGTCAGACAGACGGGCCAGCAAACGTATGAGAAGATGAAAACACGGTATGACCGCAAAATGAACAACAAGGGGTTTGATGAAGGTTCACTAGTGTGGTTACACAATCCAGTTCGCAGCAAAGGGAAATCTCCTAAGCTTCAAGCTAAATGGGACGGACCGTACCGGATTGTGACAAGGAGCAATGATGTAACCTACCGGATACAGAAAGGTGCCAGAGGTACTCCTAAGATTGTCCATGTGGATCGACTGGCGCGTTATTATGGGGCCAATAATGCTCGGGACGAGCATGTCTTAGGAGGGGGCAGTGTTGCGCGCCACTTTTAATGTCTTGTACATGGCAACACTAGTTACACTAGCGCCCCCTAGTGTCGAGTAAATGAAAGTATTGCGCGCCACTATTAATGTCTTGTACATGGCAACACTAGTTAAACTAGCGCCCTCTAGTGTCGAGTAGCAGAACTAGGAGAGCGAGATCCTTCCAGAAACTTCGGGACCGATATGTACTCGAACATTCTAGATGTCGCTACAGTAGAAGGTTCTGGAAACTATCTGAGGCCCTATATAAGACCGGTATAGACCACGACCGGGGCAGTATTGAATTGGCGATACAAGAGAATACTTCGAAGCGAAATAACGGCGAACTGTGTTTTATTATTAGTGTGATTTTAGATTGTAATTAGTGTTGTGTAATTAAAGTGTCAATTTTGGTAATTCAATCGGCAGTTTTTAATTGTCTCGAACCCGAAGCTCGTAACAATATTCTCTTTGGTCGTAGGTACTAACAATTCCGATCGATCGGAATTGTAATTATAACGTTTCGTACTCTTGATAGCGACTCTAGCGCTAAATTCGTATTGTGTGGTGATTGTGTGAACTAATTGAGATTGGAATTGAAATTGTCCAATCCGATTGTAAGCAAAATCGGCACTCTTGACGCAGTTTTGACCAGTGAAGTATAAGGGTGTTTTTCATTTTTCGTGCACATTACACGTCCAGGAGAAAAGTCTTTATTTTTTCATTAAATATCTACATTTCTTATAAAGGAATCTAAATATAATAAGGTTATGCTTACATGCACGTAATATTTACAGATCAAAATGAAGTAATAAGTAAATTATAAGTAATAAACTTCAATAATTCTCATTTTCTTCGCCGTCCATTTACTACTCTCCTAAATAAATTTGTTTTTTAATCAAAAATATCAATATTAAGTATAAAAAAATAACTATACTATGAAATTTCATTAAAAAGCACAACGTTTACACCCAAAATAAATAACGATAACTCCACGATATAATGAAATTTTATTACATAAATGTTTAAAAAAAAAAAATCTGATTACCATCGGTTTTGATGAAAATCTAAATTATAGTCGGCGTATGGCCTTGAATGTTGTAATACCGCCATACTACGCCCCGCACATGTCTCAGTCAGCCAGCAAACATCGTAGAAGGTTCACGCTTCTTCGTGGAAAAAAAATATTTACGTGTAAAGTATCGCAGGAGGTGATTATTTTGGAACGCTCCTCTTTTCTATCGTCATTATTATTAAGTGAGTATTAATGTAATTCATTATCAATTCTATTTTATATATTCGTAAATTAGGATAAGCATGGGATTCGTACTATTGATATTTTTAGGAAAAAAATTGGATGAAGGTTAAAACCTCATTACCTTCTTCCTCACTGCCTTCGTTTACCGTCGTTTTTTATATCGATGATAATGAGGTCAAAACGATGGCAATTAGAATATTTTTATGTCAATTTATTATTTTTTTTTTACTATGCATTTTCACTTTGCAAACCTTGTCGTCGCGGGTTCTAGTCCCACCCGTGGTTGAAATTTTCTTTCCACAATAATACTACTACAATACAGTAATAACAATACTTTAATGCATAATAAAATAAATAATGAATTGTTTTTACTTTGTTTCGTGATGTAGCTTTGTTTGTTTATACGTCTACATAGTATACGTTTTATAAAATGTAAGTTAAGGATGAGCTTGATATTATGACATTATATTTTGTGTTGTTACAGATTACTAAGAATTAATAATGCCAAAGAAAGCCAAACAAACATTAGAGCAGAAACGAGAGCGCGACCGATCACAAAAACAAAGAAAGTATGCAGAAATTAAGGAAGATCCTGAAAAGTATGCAGACCTGAAAGCAAAAGAAAGAGCAAGATACCTTAAAAGAAAAGAACAGAAAAAAATAAGTAGTGCAAAAGATATGACACCTAGACAATTGAGAGTTCAGAGGAAGAAATGGAGAGTTAATTCAAAACGCCATTATGAAAGAAAAAAAAAGAGAAAGCTATTCAACAGTTGTTATTAGATAATTCTCCACCAAATAGTGACACTGAAGTACTTCCAGCTGAACAAGATTCTCTCACTCGACCAGCTCCAAGCCCCAAACCTAATTCATCTCTAAATCGTTTGGATTTCGGTAATAGTAATTCTTGTCAAGGGTGCCTAAAGAAAGATGTTCTTCTGAGAAAGGTTCGTTACCTACATAAAAAAGAAATAGGCATTTTGAAACAAGAAATAGAAAAAACAAAGAAACAGAAAGATGCCATTAGAAAAATGTTGTATAGAGTAATGAAAAATAAGAAACAAAACGAGAACATATCGACTGAAGAAAAAGTAGAACAATTAGTAGAAATTGTAGATACAAAAAAGCGTGAAGAAATTAAAAAGAGACTAATATTTGGTGAAATACTTTCAAGAAGTGTTGGTGAAGGGTACAAGTGCTTGAGGAAAAAAGATAAGAAAGAGTTTTCTAGTGTGGTTATGACCGAAAAAGAAAAGTTTAAAAAATATAAGCTCTTGACACAAACAAAAATATTCACAGTAAGAAATAAAAAAGAAAATAAAATAGCTAAAAGTGAAAGCTTGAAAGAGCAACTAATTTTGGAGTTTTTTGACGATGACGAGATGACTAGAATTGCAGCTGATAAAAAATAATATATAACTAAAAACCAAATAAGGAAGCAGAAAAGATACTTGACGGACACATTGTCTAATCTATACAAAAAGTTTACGAATAATTCTAATGTCAAAGTAACGTATCAAACTTTTTGTAAATATCGTCCATTGTGGGTTTTATTTCCAAAAGAGTCCAGTAGGAATACGTGTGCTTGCAAAGTTCATATTAATGTAGATTTGTTGATAAAATGCCTTAACACAAATAAAATACTAAAAGAATCTAACGGGACAGGTGTTTTAGAAAGCTTATGTTGCAACATTTACGATGAAAATTGTTTGAATCGAACATGTGTAAAATGTCAATTGAAAAATTTAGATTACGCCGAATTCCATAATGACAAAAAAATTAAATATTATCAGTGGAGTAATTGCTCTGTAAAATATTATGTAAAAAATGAGGAGAAAACAAAATTAGTAACAAAAAAAGTAACATTTTATGATTTTCCACGAAACATTATTTTTCAATTAGAAAATACTCTTATAACAATATAGAAATATTAAAGAGCTTAAGAATAATCTTACTCCGCAAGAAGTAGTGATTCACGTCGACTTCAGCGAAAACTACTGCGTTAAATATAACGAAGAAATCCAGAGTTTTCACTTTGGTGGTAGTAGAATGCAAATATCACTGCACACATGTGTTATCTACTTGATAGACCCAGAAGTTGGAATTCAAAAACAATACAGCTTTTGCACTGTAAGTGAATGCACCCAACACGATGCTGCGGCTATTTGGGCACATTTGATACCGACCATTGGGTACGTGATGGAGATTTCGACCCAAATTGATACAATACACTTTATTTCCGATAGTCCAACCAGCCAATATCGAAATCGCTTTATTTTTTATATGATAAGCCAACTGTACCGTGATTTTCCACAACTGAAATCTGTGACCTGGAACTACTTAGAAGCTGGACATGGCAAAGGGGCGCCAGACGGAGTTGGTGCTGTTCTCAAACGAACAGCAGATCAAGTAGTCCGCTTTGGCGGTGACGTGGACTCATTAGAATCATTCTTAGCCTGTCTTAGACCTAGAGTGAAGATTGACATTCGCATTGTAACGAGAAATGACATTGAAGCAAGAAGTTTTCCAACAGTCTTAAAAGCAGCTAAAGGTACAATGATGGTGCACCAAGCTCTTTGGTCATTTGGGTGCTCTAAAATAAGTTTAAGAAAACTAAGTTGTTTTCAGTGTGGCAATAAAGTTATTTGCAGTCACGGTAAACATATTGGGCATTATAACATTCCATCCTACGAAAACGTCAATATTAACCAATTTCAGAGTTTTCTCGATGAGAATACAACACCAGATATTATCCAAGAAATAAGCAACACAGGTTTTTCAGTTACTCAATCTGATCAACCGATTAGTTTCAAAGATCAATCGTCAAACAGACCGTATTCGCAGAAAATCAAAATATTATCGGATATAAATGTGACTGATTGGGCAAATAGAAAGTTTTATATTGATAAGGAGAATCTTGCTAAAATAAAAAAACAAAATAATACTTATCAAACAAATTTTGAGAAATTCATTATGTTTAAGGATAGAAATATAGAACAGAACACCAAAGAAAATAAAGACGAAAGTGAACAGAAAAAAGACTGATTGACTTTTGCGACAAATAGATCAGAAAATTTTTTTTTTTATTTTAAAGATAAATGTGTTGATAAACCTAAACATTCACTTGTAAAAGTGAGCATTCACAGCTTTTAAATTTTGTCAAATTGAACAACATATGAAGACAAATGTCGGTACGAACATTTCGTTGATAATGCTAGGGAACACTCGTCAGTTAAAGTAGCAAATGCTCATTAATTTATGTGTAATGTAACATTCACTAGTATTCTCAGGTTTATCAGCATATTTAGAAATATAAGTTTAGTTTTGTTTAAGCCTGATTTTTATTTTTTGCTAAAAAATCTTTTGATTGTTGATTTCGTATTTCCAAAGATTATGGTTAATATAAATAAAGAAACATGACTTAATTTCTAATAAAGGCAAGGAGAAATGATGTTATTGACTATGTTAAATAATATGAACCTTAAATATCTATTTAAAAAATAATTTTAGTAGAGCAATTACGTTAATTAAATATTAAAAATGCATATTTTATTATATCATTGCCTTCTGTTCATTTTCATTACCTTCACATCCTTATCCCTTCACTTAACGACTCAATATCATTCCCATCCTTGACGTTCTCATTACCGTATCATTCCGATTATTGATATGATAGTAATTTCATTTTTATCTATACACGAAAGGTAGAAACCACTAAAAGTTTAAGTATTATATATATATTACAGATATTATAAAAAGAAACGAAGTAATTCGACAATAAATTAGCCATTTAGAAATGTCGTGGAATTTGCACGAAATGCGCGAAACACCCATAATGTACTTACGTACTAGAATAGCTATTTCAAACAAAAACTGTGCGCTACTCTATGTCGTTGCGCATTCGCCGTAAAAGTCTTACCGCGCATGCGCGGTTTTTTATCATAATAGATTATTCGTAGGTAGAATGATCAGTAGGTATTTAATTATTGTTTATTTAGAGTACATATATTGTTAATTAATTTATTAAAACGAGTTCAATTTTTAATAATTTGTCATTTATTTTGCATGATATGAGGTAAATTAATATGATAATATACACAATATGATAATATTATCACAATAGCATTTTAATTACATTTTATATAAATATTTTATAAGATAACTATATAAATTGGAAGGAATCGAAGCTAATGAAATATATATATATTTAAATCTAGAACTGGGTCCCCAAATGCCCTAACCTAAGTTCGCGTGAGGCATGAACACAGAGCTGATACTTTTTTATATTATGCCTTATTAATTACTGTGAGAAAACATAGTAAAACTTTAAAAACTTCTACCATTTCTGTTTACAAATGAATTATCCGTATATACATTTATTTGTTGTCTTTTGCTGAAAATTAATTTCAATTAATAAAATGTATAAATGTTATTGTAAAAATATATATTAGGAATTTAATTAAGTTTCTTTAAACAATAAAAGTTTTGTTAATTTTTGCCTTCTTTGTACTATATTTATCCTCTTCCTTAAAATGCAAGGAACAAATGTATGTATGATTTGTTGGTAACCACATCTCTTCTCTACGATTATTTTGGACGAATTTAATCCACTTTTCTCGGTTTTCGTGGCTTGGACGTGGAAACCTAAAAATAAAATAAAAGAATAATCACCAAAGATAAACGTAAGAAATTTAGCCTAATTATATATAATTCTATTTATTTCTACAAAGAAAATTGTGCATAATATAATCGTCCTACACTTGCTGACAGAAATGTCGTATCTGAACAAATTAATTTCATAATCTATATTCGAAGACACAAGTTGGCGCCAAAAAATAACTTTTTAATTATTTATCTATAATGTTTATTATTATTTAAGTATCTTACTTACTGGTGAAAAGCGATTCCTTGGTCTTTACTAACATTTCGTGAATTTTTTGTGCAATATCTAAGAACACACTCCGGCATATTTGGCACGACTTTCCATTGACGTCCGTCGAGTTTGATGTTGATACGTATTTTTACAGAAAGGTTACATTTTTATAAACACACACACACATAGTTTCAATATGCGGAAACACGTACTTATTGAGAAATAAATATTGAAAATCAAATATTTTTGAAATATTTATGTCAATTCCTATCGTGAAACTGACGCCATTTTTTATTATTATTGTCAGTAGGGATGTCGATTCTTTCCGAAAAGGATCGATTTTTTAAATGGATTCGAATTGTAAGCTGATGTATCGATTCCCAAAAAATCGATTTCTAAAATATCTATATTTTTTTCATGTATGCATTTATAATGTAAATATAAATCCATTTTATGAGAAAAAAATTCCTTTCATAATAAAAAAATAAGGGGACTGATTCAGAAGGATTTCTGTATCTATTTTGAGACTGCTACATTTCCGACGCTGCGGGAAGAGCAGCCTCTACGCCTTAGCGTAACAAATCGTAGGCATCGGACGAGCCGGAGGCCACTCCCCCTACGCGCCTCCGGCTCTATAAAACTACTCTAGGGTTAGGACAGACTCGTACCAGGTGGAGTCGGGGTCAATCAATTCGGTTCTTTAACAAAAGTTGAACCTAACCTATTTTTTTTTTGTTATCTGCCCTAATAGGTACTGTTAAAATAAAACAAATTTCAATAAGAGATCATTTATCATGGTATCTTTCTTGTTTTTCATAAAATTGATTTATATTTACATTATAAATGCAAACATTAAAAAAATATAGATATTTTAGAAATTGATTTTTTGTGAACCGATACATCAGCTTACGATTTGAATCGATTTAAAAATCGCCCTTTTTCGGAAAGAATCGACATCCCTACTGACGTCGACAATGACACTAAAAAAACTAAAAAACACGTTTCAATTTTATTTTTGGTATTCTTCTCAGCAAACCCTTTTATTTGATACCCATATATATATAATAATGAATGCACAAAAAATAACTAGTCCTCCATCCTTGGGAGCCATATAGGATTTAGAATGACGTCACTTATTTTCATCTAAACTCAACATATATGCAAAGTTTCTTCACCATCGAAAACCTAAAAGTTGGTCAAATTTAACTTTCAATTTTTTTTACATAATTATAGATGAAGATATTATATGCGTGTTAGAAATAACTATTATTATGATTAATGAACACTTATATTTTGTCTATAATGAATTTTTCAAAAAAGGTATTTTAAAAACATTTATTATAAAGAACGAAATCAAAAGTCCATGGAAACCTTGTAAATATTTTATTGAATACCTAGATCTATTTCTAAATTTGGTGTAACAATGGTCCTGCAGTGGGTCAACGCCTTCCATTCGCACATCTTCATCAAAATCCATGCTAGTCTTCATCAGAAGACTCGGATGTGTCGCCTGTAACATTAATCATAAAATTATTTATTTCCATATCCATCAGTCTATCGCGGTAGGTAAGGCGGCAAACGGAGAACCTCATGTCCATGTTCATTTAACATTTGTTATTTTTCATACTGTGGGTCTCCTTTATGTTATTTGATTAATTCGTAAATTTGCGCTTTTGTCCAACGATCATCCATTTCTCGTAATCCACTCTTGGAACTCTGCTTTTGTATTGCCAATTATAGGCGCCTTCTTTATCTGTGTGCTATGACGCATTATCCATCACTACAATGGAATTTGTTGGTGGGTTTGGCACAAATTCCTGACGATTCTTAGATAATTCATATTAGATAATAGGATAGAGAAAATATTGTTACGAGCTTGGGGTTCGAGGCAATTAAAAACTGCCGATTGAATTACCAAAATTTACACTTTAATTACACAACACTAATTACAATCTAAGATCACACTAATAATAAAACACAGTTCGCCGTTATTTCGCTTCGAAGTATTCTCTTGTATCGCCAATTCAATACTGCCCCGGTCGTGGTCTATACCGGTCTTATATAGGGCCTCAGATAGTTTCCAGAACCTTCTACTGTAGCGACATCTAGAATGTTCGAGTACATATCGGTCCCGAAATTTCTGGAAGGATCTCGACTCATAGTTCTGCTACTCGACACTAGAGGGCGCTAGTGTGACTAGTGTTGCCATGTACAAGACATTAATAGTGGCGCGTAACACTGCCCTCTCCTAAGACATGCTCGTCCCGAGCATTATTGGCCCCATAATAACGCGCCAGTCGATCCACATGGACAATCTTAGGAGTACCTCTGGCACCTTTCTGTATCCGGTAGGTTACATCATTGATCCTTGTCACAATCCGGTACGGTCCGTCCCATTTAGCTTGAAGCTTAGGAGATTTTCCTTTGCTGCGAACTGGATTGTGTAACCACACTAGTGAACCTTTATCAAAGCCCTTGTTGTTCATTTTGCGGTCATACCGTGTTTTCATCTTCTCAGACGTTTGCTGGCCCGTCTGTCTGACGTGCTCATAAATGTCATTCATTTTGTTCCGCAAGTCATTTGCATAATCGGTTATACTGCGTGGGGCATCAGGTGGTATTCCGGTAATCAGGTCTGCAGGCAACCGCAATTCTCTCCCAAAGTTTGCGAAAGCTGGTGTCACTGATGTACTTTCGTGAACAGCGCTTCGATATGACAACAAAAACGGTTGTATGTGCCTGTCCCAGTCTCGTTGCCGTTTTTCCACAACTTTTGCTAGGTACCTCTCCAATGTCTGATTAAATCTTTCTACCATTCCATCAGATTGTGGGTGGTAAGAAGTTGTTCGTGTTTTCTGAGTACCCATAACTCGGCAAGTTTCCTGGAATATTTGTGACTCAAAATTCCTTCCTTGATAGCTGTGAATCTCTAAAGGTACTCCAAAACGACAGAAGACTTCATGAACTAGTTTATCTGCAACTGTTGAAGCTTCTTGATTTGGAATGGCGAAGACTTCTGGCCACTTAGTGAAGTAATCCATCACAACCATGAAATACTTGTTACCACTTTCACTTTCCGGAAACGGCCCCGCAACGTCAATGGCTATCCTCTCCCATGGTGCACCAACATTGTACAATTTCAATGCGCCTCTACTACGAATTTGAGGTCCCTTTACAGCCGCACAACTTGTACATTTGCGGCACCAGTCCTCGACATCGTCACGACAGTGGACCCAGTAAAACCGTTCTCGGATCTTCAGGAGAGTTCGTTTAACTCCCAGGTGGCCTCCTGAACAACCACTATGGTACAGCTGGAGAACATCCGGTACTTTAGCCTTAGGGACAACCATTTGCAAATGACAACTGTCTCTCCGACCATTTTCCCATTTACGGCACAGGACTCCATCCTGAATCAGCAAGCTGTCCCATTGGGCCCAATAGCTTTTCGTGATCGAACTCATTGCTGAGACGTCGCTCCACTTGGGCTTAGGAGCACTGGCCTTCATCTATTCCAGAATCGGCTTAATGTCCGAATCTTCCTGCTGTGCATGTTGTAGGCTGTCCTTCCACTCATTGCTGAGCTGGTCTGTCCTGAGCATCCTCACAGATACCACTTCCTCACCCTCTTGCTTAGTACAATGCTTGCAATCTTCAGGCCAAGGTCTTCTTGACAATGCATCTGCATTGCCATGAGATTTCCCGCTGCGATGTTCGATCACAAAGTCGTATTCCTGCAGTAGTTCTATCCATCTCGCAACTTGACCTTCCGGATTTTTGAACTGCAATAGCCATTTCAGTGCAGCATGGTCAGTTCGTAAGTGGAATTTCCGCCCTAGAAGATATTTGCTAAAATGCTGCAAGGACTTTACCACAGCAAGCAATTCCCGTCTTGTGACACAATAGTTCCTTTCCGGCTTTGACAACGACTTGCTGAAGTACGCTATCACAATCTCTTGATCACCATTCCGTTGAGACAACACACCGCCAAGTCCTATATCACTTGCGTCTGTGTCAACTATGAATTCCTTGCCCGCATCAGGGTACCCCAAAATAGGTGTTTTGCACAGGCGGTTCTTGAGCTCCTGGAATGCAATATCGCAACTTTCATCCCAGCAGAATTGTCGCTTCTCCTCGGTTAGCTTGTGCAGAGGTTTGGCTATATCTGCAAAGTTCTTCACAAATCGCCGATAATAAGAGCACAAACCCAAAAATGCTCTAACCTGTGTCTTGTCTTTTGGGACCGGCCACTCCTTGACAGCAGCAATTTTCTCTGGATCCGTGCGGATACCTTCTTCCGACACTACATACCCCAAAAAACTAACTTGCCGTTTGAATAGTGAGCACTTCTTTGGACTCAACTTGAGGTTGGCACTCTGGATCTTCATGAGCACGCGTTCCAGGTTTTGAAGGTGCTCCTCAAACGTACGGCCTACGATGATGATGTCATCCAAATAGACGAGACAGGCATCTCCAATTAGCCCGGTAAGTACAAGCTCCATCAACCTTTCAAACGTTGCTGGAGCATTGCACAATCCAAACGGCATGACTTTAAATTGCCACAGACCCTTTCCTGTGGAAAATGCAGTTTTCTCCTTGTCCTTAGGGTCAATTTCAACCTGCCAGTAGCCACTTTTCAGGTCCAGCGTACTAAACCACTTTACGCCTGTGAGCATATCCAGCGTGTCATCAATTCTAGGCAAGGGATAGCTGTCCTTCTTCGTAACGTCGTTCAGGCGGCGGTAGTCAACACAAAACCGCATGCTGCCGTCCTTCTTTTTTACCAGCACCACAGGTGAACACCATGGACTAGATGAAGGTTCAATAACACCATCCTTCACCATTCCCTCAATCATGGTTTCCACTTCCTTTTCACGTGCTACAGGCAATCTTCTTGGCCGCTGACGAATAGGCAATTCTTGTCCTGTGTTTATTTTGTGTTGAACTAAGCCAGTCTTTCCTATGTCAGCTTCGTTTGACGAGAAAACATTGGCGTACTTGAGTAACAACTTCTTCGCCTTGACCATTTCATTCGGGGAGAGAATGCTGCGACAGTCTTCTAAAAGTGTGGTCACTCTCGTTTGTCCATCCTTGCTAGGGGTCCCGGTCGATAGATATTCGCACCGACGCAACCAATCCACTTCCTCACTAGTACCAACCAATGTGCCTTTTTCTATAATCTGTTCCTGATCACAAAGGTTCAACACACGTACTCCTGAGATGTCGGTGGTTCTGACCAAGGTTCGAGCCACTTTCCATGGAAGGTCATTGTCTACCCTTTCCACGAGTACACAACGATGAGCTTGCCCAGGACTCCGAGGAAGACTAACCGGCACAATCGTTTCCGATCTCGGCGGAAGAACAATCTTCTTAAGGCTGTACACATTCCCTGGTAACGCCCCTTCCATGAAAAGTTCTTCTTGTCCACATTTCAAAACACCTTGCTTAACGTCGATCTCACAACAATTCTTCCTCATAAAGTCTAGGCCCAGGATGCAGTCGTCCATTATATCAGCCACGATGACATTATGCAGGTAGATCATGTTGCCTAGCTTCAACTCCATCTCCTTCTCTCCACGGACGGGTATGTGCTGACCAGTGGCTGTCACCAAATTAATGCGTTCTCGGTTGTATGCGGAGTCACCAAGGAACCGACTTATAAGTTGGGAACTGACAACCGTGCGAGAGGCTCCAGTGTCTATGGTCAGTTTACATGGCGTTCCGTTGACTTCGCCCTTGATGATTAGGCTGTTCCCATCATGAGTTTGTGAGATCGAAATCCTTGGGGCTCTTTTAACATCAGCCAGCACCCGCCAGTTTCCCTGCTGCTGCTGGGCGGTGCTATTATCCGTACTACCCTCTCGAGATCGATCACCTTCCCTTTTTACAGTTCGCTTAGGGCAGCTGGATCGAAGATGGCCCCTTTCTCCACAGCCGTAGCACCTAGGGCTGTAGCTTTTATTGCGGTCCTGAACTTTAGCTGCTGCAACCTCCCTGACGCGGTGGGAACGATGATCCTGCCGCACGGCTTCCACCTCCAGTGCATGGGTCAAGGCGTCCTTAAGCGTCTCGTGGTGCCCGAGCCTCACAGCAGCTCTGACTTCAAGGTCGCGGATGCCGTCGATGAATGTCTGCACCAAGTTCCCTACAATAAGCGCAGGTACAGACTGGTACGCTTTTCGAACCAGCTTCTCCACCTCAAGGGCCCACTGCTGCAGGTTTTCGATACTGCGTTGCACGCGATCTTTGAGCTGCGCACGAAAGACGTGTTCCAGGTGAGCGTCGCCATATCTCGCCTCCAATGCCTTAAGGAGCTGCTCGTAAGTCACTTCCTTACCGAGAGCTTCCAGAACAGTTAATGCCTGGTCGCGCAGGCCTAGGGTGAGAGCAGTCATGGCCTGACTTTTATTCCAGCCGTTCGCTTTCATGACAGCCTCGAACTGGATTTTATAGGCCGACCAGGAAGAAGTCCCGTCGAACGGTGGCACTTTGAATCCACGTAGCGAAGGTGTTGTAGCTACCACGGGAGCTGTAACTCCATCCCCAAGTTTGAGGTCGTCCAGCGTTTTCTTCACATCAGCCATCACGTTGTCAACCCGATTGTTCACTTGGTCGATTCGGGTTTCAGCTTCCGACAGGCGGTTGTCATGTTGAGCAACCCTATCCTTCACCTCCTTTATCTCTTTCCCGAAGGTAGCGTGAAGGTCCTTCCTGAGGAGCATCTGTTCTTCCATACCGCGCTGCAGCTGCTCTTCCAGCCGACGGGTCTGTTCCTCCTGTCGGCGGGCCTGTTCCTCCTGTCGGCGGGCCTGTTCCTCCTGTCGGCGGGCCTGATCCTGCAGCATCATCATCAGAGCTTCTAAGTCAGGTGCTACAGATGCAGGAGCTGCTGACGGGCCAGCCTCCGTGGTTAGCAACTGGCCCTCCGACGTTTGCGGCGTTGCATTACCAAATCGTCTCTGGTCCGTCTCCTGTTGGCGTTGACTTCGGGTACGGATACCCTCCGTGTCGTCTTTAGGTAAAATCGGCATATTTGATCCCACTTCTGACACCAATTGTTACGAGCTTGGGGTTCGAGGCAATTAAAAACTACCGATTGAATTACCAAAATTTACACTTTAATTACACAACACTAATTACAATCTAAGATCACACTAATAATAAAACACAGTTCGCCGTTATTTCGCTTCGAAGTATTCTCTTGTATCGCCAATTCAATACTGCCCCGGTCGTGGTCTATACCGGTCTTATATAGGGCCTCAGATAGTTTCCAGAACCTTCTACTGTAGCGACATCTAGAATGTTCGAGTACATATCGGTCCCGAAATTTCTGGAAGGATCTCGACTCCTAGTTCTGCTACTCGACACTAGAGGGCGCTAGTGTGACTAGTGTTGCCATGTACAAGACATTAATAGTGGCGCGTAACAATATATTCTTCTTAGAATACATTTTGCTCTCCAAGCTGCAATATCACTGCGTTCTATCAATACTTTTCGTTTAAACTGGCAGCTTTTGTATTTGTAGCATAGTCTTTAAACTACTACTCAACGATGTTCTGCCATATTTAAACTCAATATCAGCTTTCAATTCCAACCAAAGTTTATTTATGGCAGGAATCTCTTTCTTCACGACGTCAAACGATTGACTTAAATGCCTAATAGCGCCACATATAAAAATCGTCTTAACCATTTTTTTCCTACGGTTCCTAGTTTTTCCCGGCATCACAATTTTAGAAGATGAAGCTGCTACTGCATTATGTGCCCTCTTGAGTTATTTGAGTGAGGGTGCGTTCAGAAACACCTAAAACATAATAAAAACAGTGCATTATAAATACATGATATTAATGACACGAGGAAACTAAAAACGAACAAGTCAAGAAAATTAGGGAATTTCACCAAGCAACACGATCGCACTCCCTACGACCCCGAGATCTGTCGTAATAAACGTAGAATACCCAACGTACTGGCACCGTTTAGATGCCGCACTGTTTTTGCTAGACGACAAAGCGCATATCTCTCTATAGTACTCTATAACAAACTTAACAAAATTCTAAATTTCTATCCTCTTTCAAAACACGAGTGTAAAATTAGAGTTCGTGATTGGTTGTTGTCATTAGATTACAATAAAACAGAAAATTTATTAATTTAATTTGATTTAATTTAATTTATTAATTTAATTTATAGTTTCAAAATAAATAAATAAACAAAAACAGGGAAGTGATTAATGTGTGGACAATTAATATTAACGTTTCGTTTATGGTTATGCATAATTTATATATGAACTTTAATATTTATATATGTATATATATATATATATATATATATATATATATTTGATAATTATATAAGTATATATACACATATATATGTGTGTGCTCGTCTTGTATATATGTATATTAAATATATGTATAGTATAGATGTTTAGTATTAAATATAACACATAGAATACTTTATTATATTACAACTTTTATCATTTTTTGATTTAATTTTGTAAATTTGTTAAATTTGTAAAGTTGTTTTACTTTTCTTTTGTTTCAACAATGAAAACATGCATAGTTCTTTTAGTATTACCCGTTCTTTTAGTACAACTCTGGGAGAGGCCGCTGACTCCTAAGATACAGACTCGTCTAGCTTAGGAGTCAGAGACTTCATAAAATTTCTTGTGATTTATTTTTGACAATAAAAGAATTATTATTAATTATTATTATTATTATTATTATAATTGTTATGGCAGCCCTAAAAATTACCTGTGAAATTTGAAACGTAGGCTCTAACTTTGGAAAACGGTACTGTAGGCCCGTTATTGTCTTGTTCTTCTTCACAAGCGCGTTTGACCTTCAAGATATTATCCCTTCCAGCAATTTTAATCACTTTCGGCAAAATGATGACGATTATTTAATGCAAAAACGAATAAAAACACGACACCTAACATTATATTTTGACACCTACCATAAACAGTGAGATGGCGGCTAAACGTAGTGGTTATATTCTCTTTGATGGCGGCACACGATTAGTTCCAATTTTGACCGCGCGCAGAGATATCTTGCGCTCACTATACTAGCACAGTTTATAGACTGTACTACTAGTGAGCGACTGATAAGAGTGCGGTGACAGATCCGCAGATGAATGGAACAGCGTAACTTAGTGCAGTTCGCCTCTAGTACGATTTCGGTTTATACGAGAGTACTCTGTGGTACGTAGTACATAATAACTATGGAGTTTAAGGAGGACCATCTCTATATACGAAAAGTGTCCTTAAAAACGCGTCCTATAAGGGTGGCGCTGCAGTAGCATAGGATAAATTTAAAAAAAAGCGCCAAAATTAATTAGATTAAGATGGAGAAATAAACAAGGACCAACCAATCCGCTTGGTTTTGTACTACGTAAATAGTTGAGATTTTGTCGCGTAGTGTTTCTATATAGTTTGTGGATTTTGTATACTGACATTTTACTAACTACTCTAATGTTGAAATTATTTAAATATTTGAATTCAGCTGACTTCACTCCGTTCACAACAGCTATCATCATATCGTAGTTTTTCAGACGCCAGTGCTATTGTGGTAGGTTTTGGAACCTCTATTTGCAGTATATAGGGGACACTTTTTCAACTTTCGCACCTTATAAGATGGTTCTCCTTCTACTCTACACCTAGCTTCTACTCTACACTACTACTCTAGCTTGCTACATATATATTTATCTATGCTCTACACTCCATAATAATAACACAAAACACAATGTTGTTGTTGTTGTTTTTATTATTCGCTCGAGAGAGCAGGCAAAGGAACTAAGCCATACAGCCTTGTCTTTTTTATTTTGAATGTTCCTTCATAGTTCACTGCTTCACAATATGTTGATGCGTCACATTGTGCAGCCCTTGGGAGATTTTGACGGCAATTTGAGCCAGCAGACAGCTGACAGTTGGCGATGGTATCTAAAGGCGCTTAAACACAAACAGCTTATCTTAATAATCCATCACCATCAGAGCACTTGTTTCACCGTTTCCACTAATAGTTCACATGCGTAGAAAGTTAATACATAAAATCGCACCACTTTTACATATCAAAATCCACTTCAAACTATTATTTAAACTATAATACAAGAGCAGCAAACCGCCGCCGGTCAGGTTCCCGCCAAAACTCTAATAACACAATGGTTTTGACACTTTGTTGCCAGCTGCGTATTGTGTTTGTATTGCGTTGGAATTGTTTGGCAATAGCAAAACATTACCGTAAAACGGGGTGAATAGGCACCAAATCGTATCATCAAAATAATATCCAATAACAACGTAAACGTAGAGTTAACTGTTGAGCAGGTATTAAAGCTACCAATGAAACGCAATAAGAGCATACATACTATGTTATGGTATATTCTAAGCAGTGTTGTCAAGTCTAGACCGGTCGAGTCGCCAAAAATTTGCGCCAAGTAGCTTAACTTAAAAGTAGTCTAAAATCACCTATTGTAATGTCAGGTAGCCTATAAAGACTATTTTAAAAGGTAGACCTACCTTAGTAAACCTTATTTTTAATTTTAACAAATATCCTATATTAAAATTAAAACCTCAAATTCAATAGATTGAGTGCTTTATAACACAAAAAAGACAAGAGTAAAGTGAATGATATTTATTATGACTTCCAAGTTTCTACCAACTTTTTTTCCTTATTGCAAGTAATATTTTTTTTTAAATCGGCTTGTGTTTTATTATTTTTTTATCAAATAAAAATAAAATTAAAAATATATTCATCACAACCTGATTATTTTAGTATTAAATATAAATAACCACAATTAATAACACTTTTCTGCAATAGAATCTTTCTTAAAATAAAAATGTCATTGATTATATCGTGCTGAATCTAAATCTGTTTTAATTTTTTTATCACGTATATTTTTTAAAAAATGTTATTCAATTACTAAAAAATCCATGTGATATCTTTAAGCAAACTAATAGTAGATGCATTTTAATTATTATTATTTTACAATATTATTTTATAAGAAAAATAATAACCACAAGCAACAAAAATCATGTAAGTTTGAGTATGTAAACACCGACACGAACATACACGAGCATTCCGAGCGGCCGAGTAGCGAGAGCACCCGAACAAGGCGTTTACACTTTACATACTCGATACTCGTATTCGTGGCTAGTCATCTGTGCTCGACGAGTATGAAAACGTTGCATTAAGAAGGAATTTTCATAGGACCGTAAATACCAAAATAAATGACACAACGTTTCAGATTAAATTAAATAAAGTTTGTCATAACTTGCTTGGTAACAATAACTTCGAAAACTAGCAGGACATCATTTAAAAACTTTTTTCTACTTGTGGAACTCTAAAATGCTTCATGTTCCTAAAATTGCATTTTCTGAACTCAAAATTTGATTTTTAAGCAAAAATCTTAATCTTAGTGTAGTATCAGATAAGCATAGTAAACAAAAATAAAAAGATAAGCATTGCTTGTTAGTTTTTTGAATATGGAAAACATGATAAGAAAGAGACGTACAAGGTACAAAGTAACATTTAGTATTTCGGAACAATTTTTTCAGTGATAATGATGATATTTCGAAATATTTTTACAGATATTATTAAATGACTTACAAACGTGAGAAACCCAATATTTATTAAGGAAATATGTTTAATTTCAAACTTTATAAATAATCAATTAGGTATATGTGATACAATTTTTTTTAATTATGTTAAGATTCAGCATAAATTAATCTATTATAATCGTTCACATTGATAAAAAAGAAAAAGAAAAAATTTTGAAGACCAGTGTAATGATATATCATCATAGTGTAACTTTTAGTATAAAATGTAATTTTTCAGACACGCCAACGTAACTTTCAGTCAAGTCACGCTGACAACACTGAGCTTTTATTGGTTCCTGATTTTGTTTTCAGTCTATCTCACTTTAACTTACTGTTTGTAACAAGGAGGTTAATATAAATATACATGTTTGGACATGTCTGTAATTTCAGACAGGTTTTGGTCTTTCTTTACTGGTTTAATTTCATGCCACTGTCAATTTCAGTCATTTTTGTGTTATGCTTTGATACGAGTGGTTTAGATTTAGAAGCTGGGATCTTAGTTTGAAATTTGAATCAAAGTATGAGTGTAATTTATTGTGTGAACTAACTGTTTTACATGATAAACAAATTGTTTTTAGTGACTGTGTTGTGTAAAAGCTAGTTGCTTTGGCGGCTCTGTTGTGAAAATAAATACGAATATGTCACAGTAAGTACATAATCTTTTTTTTAAATTTAATAGGACTTAAGTAGGTACCATAGATTACTGTATATAATATACTAGGTAGGTACACATCACATACCTATCTAAGTTGTTTTGTTTTGTTTATGCATACAAAATCCTAGGCATAAGATTTTTTTCTTCATGAATTAGTGGTGGGATTTGAAATTGAACTTGTTTATTCTTTTTTTTTTTTTACTTGTTTCTACCTGTAAAATTTATGTTTTATTAAGAATAGTGTTACCCAACTTTACCCGCGACTTTTTAGAAAACTTATGTTCTCAGGAAACTTTGTGAAATATGGATCTCAGAATTGTTTATTCAGAAATTTGAAAAACATTAAATAAAGCATTAATGGAAAAATATGTACTATAAATATTGAATAATCATACTAACAAATATTCTGTCGTAATATAAAAAATATGCAAGTATTTTCAGTTGATAGATATTCATATTGCAACCATAAATATTTATACATAAATATTATTTTTTTAAACTTGAGCTCATTACACTGGTAATATTAAATTGTAAGTTTAAAACATAACTCAACTACCTACAGTGAAATAAAATTATTTATTTATTTTCAATATTTATTGCTATTGTTTCTTTAGAAAGAGTGAATTTAATGCCAGTCAATTCATGGCGTGAGAATTTTTCATAGGAGCAGCAATTAAAAAAACTTAAAAGATTATAATTTAAAATATAAATATATAGATTATGTATGTAAGTAAATAGACTATTTTCATATTAATCCATGTAGTGTCTGTATAAGTACCCACTACACTATTTCATCAAGTGTGTGTCATAAGAGAGTAGGGAAAAAAGGATGAGCAGCAGTATCTTTCTGATACAAACTCAAAATAATAGAAAATTGCTGTCACCAATCTGCCGGCCAGCGTGGCAACTATGGCAAATGTCCCCCTAATAAGGCAATCCATGAGAAAGGACTATGACATAATGTCATACACTTTCATTTTTACTCAATACTCCTGGTCAAAAGTGATTCAACTACTAGTCTTGGGGTCAAAATTACTTTAACCAAAATATTTCAGTCAAAACTACTTTTGCCTAAACTTCTTCAGTCAATACAACAACAAAAACTTGTCAGTCAGAATTCGTTGCAACATATTGTAATTTATAACAAATACAATATTAGTTATTTTTAATTTAATTGCACAGTACAAACAACAATTCAACTGCTTTTAGTAAACATCTTAAACGTTTATACTTATGTCAAACAAGTAAGATCCTAATAAAATTGAAATTTTTTTCTTATTTTCTACAGACTTCAAAAAGGAGATGGTACCCAATTCAACTATATGTTCTTTTTTTATGTGTGTTCCCTCATAACTTTTTTCTTGGTGAACCGATATCGATGTTTTTTTTTTAAATTGAAAGCTGGTGCTTCTCCTGTGGTCCCATATAAATTTGATTAAGGTTTGACAATTCGTTTGTGAGTTATTTTTAATAATTTATATTAAGTCGGTTGTACAATATTTTTAACTTTAAATTATGTGTGATAAAGTAGATATTTCGAACAATTGTTATCTGAAAGTGCTAATTTTGGGTGGTTGAAAAGTGAGCCCAACATTAGAATCAATTGTCTTTTAGAGCACTTACTAGCATAATTTTGTGGTGACATTCAACAAACAACCCTGAGTTTAAAGTAGAGCATGCATGCACCTGGGAATTCCCGATATTACAGTTCCTGGGATGTCCTGGTTCTTTTAGTATGTGAACAGAACCGGTTCTGCAGAACGGCAACCAGGTTCTCTCAGTTCTTCAAATAAATTATTTGTATCTATCGTGATTTCCTATAGTATTTACTCTTTAGTTAATCATAACAAATGATAAGAGAACTAAATATTTCTAATTCTCCATTCAAAAAGTACCAAAAGTTTGTACTAAGTGTTAAGTTGATCTCTCAAACAAATTATTTTATGTTACATTTATCTCTCACGGACAAATTTAGAGGAATGCAAAAGAAAGGTTTATTTTCTCCTGGTGTAATTATCCTGTATACTGGTCTCAAATATTAGTAAATGCTATTAAAAAAGTTTTGGAATGTTATTTTTCGCATTTCATTTTTTTATGTAATTATTGCATTCTTTCATACTATATATGTCAATGTTCATACTGTAAACAATTTCGCCAATTTTTGAATTTGAGCTTTTCAGGTTTGGTTTAAATTTTTGTCTTGACTGCCTTATTTATCATGTTAAGTGTGAATTATTACTGAAAATGCCAGATCTACACTCCACTCACTGAGAATGGGTTACTAACAGTGGCACAATATGTATATGATTTTATAAGAAATTGTAGTGCCATTTGCCCCTTTTATAGGAAGTACATTTGTTTTATGCATGATAATGCACGCCCCTATACTGCGGCCGTAATAATAGCCATTTCTTATTACCTTTTCATTTTTTTATATTACCTACCTGATTATTCTGGGATATGGGATACAGGATGAGACTGTTTAAGCTCAAGTGTTTAAAAGAATTTGTAAGTACACACTAACTAACTGCCAAACAGTTTGCCAAGTATAAAGTCTGATTAACTTAGGATAAAATTACATTAAAGTCCACTGCTGAACAAAGATCTCCCCCATAAATTGCCTCATAGGAAGGATATTTGCCATAGTTGCTGTGCTTGGTCAAGTATGTTGGCAACTGCAGTTTTTTTAGTTTTAGTCACTACACTAAATGTAAGGAAAAATAACAATTAAAAATACACTAAGAACTGAGAAGAACCGGGAAGAATGTCAATAATGGCGCGTCTCCACCAAACTTTTCAACATTTGTCAACACGTGTTGCCGACAAATGTTTCTGTAATCACCTAGTTTTAGCAACAAAACGAAACAATGTCGGGAATCGTGTTTCCATTTTCGGCGGCAACATCAAAGGAATACGCTTGTTGCCGACATTTGTTCCCTCGGTGGAGACGCTTCTTGCAACATTTTGAAACAAATGTCGTCAACTTTTGTTGATTTGTCAACAGTCGGAAACAAATGTTGTCAACATTTTTGGTGGTGACGCGCCTTAACATATACACTTCAAATATATAACTAAACTCGCACATTGTAGCTCTATATCTATACACCTATCTATATCACACCCGCCGGTGAAGACTGCAATAAAATTACGTTGCGATATGCATTTTTGATACGTTCTATAAACTTCAGACTTACATGTTATCGAAATCAATGATAACAAAAAAAAAATTACGAAAAAAGTAATTTAGTCCGGTTTTGTTAACTTGTGAGCTACGACGCGTTTTCAGAGTTTTCTTTATAATTATTGTTGATTTTGTTTGTTAATATTTTTGTATAAAATATTTACATTACCGTTATTAGCGGGTTTACGCTATTGGTACTGTGCATGTTGACGGTACCTCCTCGATGAGCCGCCATTCCTAATTCCATTCTTTATCCGTGCGGACTGTATAAAACCCGCGTAATAGACCATTATACCTGACGTGAAGCACCGACGCTTCGGAAAGTCTGCAGTCTGCGATTATTATTATTCAAAATCAAAAATTAGTATGTATTCAAAAGTTGAAGTTAGCCGGGCTATGTCATCGGGATATCAAAAACCCATATGACCATGGATGCTGTAAAACACCCGAAACGTCTAAAAAGTTATTTCCATTTCTAAGTCCATTCTTTATCTGTACAGACTGTACAGTAACTAATGACTATGGGAGCAGGCGTTCGTTATTTACTGTTTGGGTATTAATTTTACATCACATTATTTTTTCATTATTTTATATTTGATATGTTACTTATTTGTCGGATTACAAGGTACTCTTTTTCTAAAAGTTCCGAACTATCAGGGGCTGTGGAAGTACTCTATAGCGACAAATTTCATAATCCAACATTGCCTTGCCTTGTCGGATTACGCGGGTCAAATGTATCTCCAAAGTCAGTTAACAGAAATATTGCTATAATATTTAACCACATACAAATTTCAAGCAAATCCCAAGATAGTGAATTTCGACTTATTGTCATTTACTTTAGAGATTTTCTTATGAACACGACTTGCATAATCATAATATATCTTCTTTATTAGCATGTAAAAGTCCACTGCTGGTTCGCCCGTCGCCGGTGTGGATAATTTACGCCTAGCGTTAACGAGATTATTATACCCGCTTTCAATCGGAAGCCCTAAGTACTTTTTGGCACAACTCATGGGATAACTAAATGGGGCGATGGATTTTCTTAAGCTGCTACCACATCGCATAAAATATAGTTACAATAATTGCGATTTTTTTTACTTTTTGTTCGGTCGGTCGGTAGGTAGGTAGGGTTCCTTTTTTTCCAAGATTCAGTTTGTGGTACCACCCTATTAGGTACTTACATTTTACTGCCCCAGAGCAGTAGCGAATACACTGGTATGTTACAGTTTGAAGGGCATGGCGTAATTTTTGAAGTCAAAAATTCTTTAGAATTTTTCAGATTACCATAGTAATTTAGAGTCAAAGATGTTTTATAGGTCTTTAGAGTAAAATACCTTAAATTAATGTCTGTGTGATAATTATTATTTTAACAAATTAGGAGAGTAAATTAAAAACAGAGAAAAACAAAGAAAAATATTTTATAAGTGCAAGCCATGAAAGATACGGGGAACTCGTTTAAACTGTACTTTGATTTGTTTTTATTGCGTGTATTTAATTTATTGTTTTATTACGTGAATCCATAGTCTATCCGTAGTATAATTCTATGTTTCATGGCTCGCAGTCTAGTGGCCCCGCTAGACTACTCGCAAAGTAGATCGAAGTTGGGCGAGGAGAATAGTGTAGGAGGTACATCGATTCGCTTCGTGCAACCTCGCGACTTCCGATCGCTATCGGTTTTTGCGTCCGAATCAAAGGACTTCGCGAAGTGGCCCGAAGTTACACGAAGCGTCTCACAACACTACTCGGCGTACGCAAGTTATATATTTTTTATATATAAATATTAAATATGTAGCTTTCTACATAATTATTTATCTATGGTTAACACATTGATGTCGTACTGTTCACACTATAAGGTACCTATAGCAGCTGCCTCTTGAACGTTATTCATGTTAAGGGCGTGGGCGAATCAATGCGACTGCGCTCTTCGCGAAGTAGCACGAGTGTGTAGTCACGTTCTTCGGACTGCGATCGACTTCGACGATCACTTCGTCATAGTTACTTCGCCACTAGCTATTTGCACTGTCCTTAGTTAGGCATTATCTAACTGATGGTCAGTACAGGCACAATGAGAGCACGGACTTTCGATTTTTTCGAATAAGGGTGACAAGTGAGCACTAAGTCCACCTGATGGCGAATGGTTGCTGTGACCCTTAGACATCTACATCTATCCTCGTATGTAAATCAAAATGCCGATGCGTTGTCAGCCGTGAGGACTAAAATGGAATGCCTCTTTTCGTAATCGGAATTTCTGAGTGCCATGGTTCTCGCAATCTATGAGCTGTGGAAGCTCAGGATTCTGTCTACTGATAATATGAACAAGATTATTCGCTGGGACATCCTTGGTTATACCTTTTAATATCACCATGGGTTTTAACATACGTACCGGTTCAGCCTTTACTTTCTCTGTTTGTTCAAGCCTCATAAGAGTGTCGCCTCTTTGCGCTTCACTGTCAAATACCATTCGCAGCTTGTTGTTTGATACCGCTTGAATCTTGCTATCGTAATTCCAACTACCCACCGGTAGTTAGAGTTCCTATAGCGTATGCTATGACAAAATAGCTCTACAGCTTCCTGACGCGATTTGACTTCAGTCGTAGAAGTGACGATGATTGCTGGCTTTGACAAAGGCGCTGGAGGACGAGAGGCGAGCACTCCCCCCGAATGAGCAGCTCCGCTGACAGTCGAAGCAGCTTGGGCATATTATGTAAATGCACCTGTGTTTGAGTACACACTCGGACACTTATCCTGTCTTGAGCAGATGGCTAGTCTAGGTTCACAGGCCGCCTTGACCGAATTACGGTCTGGAGGACATTAATAATATTATGTTGTTAGATACCTAGTTCTTATTAGTAGAAAAATGAATTTAGGGTAGAATTACTCAATACCTTATGTATATTGCGTCATATTAACGTTCCCCTTCCCTTTTTATCAGTTGCGCGCACGCGCACGGCTATAAAATAATAAATATTTCGTTCGGGTTAGGTCGGCTCGTGACAACCCGTGCTAGGCACTTGTTTTCTCAAGAACAGGGCTGAGGTATGACTCATGGCGTATCCCCTTGTATAAAAACAGCATCGAGATGCAGAGCGAAAACCGGATTAGAGTATCGCCCACTGATTGTTTTTAAACATAACTTTTTTGCAATAAAAAGCCAAGAGTTTGGTATTCTTAGTAACTTAAATATGAAAACAAGTACTATTATATGAAAATTATGTATTGTAATATTTTTTTCTTCAAGATGTAGATAATATTCGTATTCATTAACACGAGATGTCAAAATGACAAAAATATTGAGTATTGACCCTCTTACGTTGATATTTGATTAACCTTCAGGTTTAAGGCATTCAAGGTTATTGACAAGTGAGCTCAGCGCTCGCTGTAATTTTCACAGTACGTGCCAACAGCACGGGCACCAATGAAAATTGTTAATTGTAATTTTAAGTGCTGCTTTACCACGTGCTTGGCGGTGAAGGATAACGTCGTGAGGAAACCCGCATGGCTGAGAAATAAAAAAACAGACGTGAAGTTCGCCAATACTTTAAACTTTAGGCATGGCAACTTCAATACAGCTTGTATTGAACAAGCGTGCCTTACAACGTGGTAGAGTCATGCTGCAGCTATATTAGTAGTATAGTTGTAGCACGAATGGGTCGGCTCGAACGGGGAAGGGCTACGCACTCACAAAATACCAGCGTAAAATAGCAGCTTAATGCTGCTGTGTTTCATTTCGTGAGTGTTCCATTTTAGTTCTCAGGGGTGAGAACGCATCTGCATTTTGATTCTTAATTGAGTATTAATGTAGATGTATATGGGCTACAGCATCCACTTACCATCAGGTGGACTGTGTGCTTCGTTTGTTACCCTTATTCTATATAAAAAAAACACACACTGTGGCAGCGCGGCGGCCATTTCCTTGCCCTAAAACCCTCTCAGAAATGAGAGAAAGCCTGCGCCCAGCAGTGGGACGTATAATAGGCTGTAACATTAACTTTTAACTTTAAGCTTATATTTTTTATAAATTTATCAGAGAAGTTAAGGTACGTTGGGGTAATACCGGACGGATTTTCGAATAGTTGGAAGAGTCTGCCAAAAACTTTAATTTCTCGACATTCGTATACGTCAGATTTATGGAACATGGAGCAAACCGTTAATCGTTAAACGTAGTTTAGCTCTGAGAATCTTTTGCTTGTGTAAACTCAACGGTTTCTGCTTTAAAGGTGTGCGAAAACTAGACATACTTTTTTATATGCATAATGAAAAATTGGCCATTAAGGGGTAAGACCGGACTTAAATTTAAAACCACTTCTACTGCTTAGAGAAAAAAGTTTATAAAAGAGATTTGTCCTATCTTTAACGCTCAAAAACATATTTCAATATGATCTATAAATTACTAGAAACATAAATGTTCCAAACGATTTTCTCTTTTTTTGTTTCTTGCCATCCGATCTTATCCCTGATATAAAGAAATTGTAATTTTATGTTTCTCAAACTTTGTTATGACATAAGATGGAATTACTCAATATAAGAGAAAGATCATGCATTTGATTTTATATGGAAAAAAAAATAACAGTAAGGACTGGCGAAATGACCTGGGATAATGCAGGAGTTAAGGAAGATATAAATATTTTAACAAAGCGGCATTTATTATTATAAAATATTTTTTAAATAATTATTATAAATTACATTTTGATTTGTAATAGAGGATAGATATAGATGTCTATGGGCCGCAGCAATCACTTAACATCAGGTGGACTGTGTGCTCCTTTGTCACCCTTATCCTATAAAAAAAATGTATTTTAATGTGTGCTTAAAAGTAATAAAACCAAAAAAAATATTGTTTTATTACTTTTAAATATACAGACTTGCTAACGAGACTGAGTCCCATAGTCACTTGAGTAATCAATGAAAAAATATACACGACCAATGAAAGTTTAACAACCACTGCCATATTTGTAACAGGCAAAGATCGGATAAAATTCATCCGATCTTCACTCACGAGGGGAAACATCGGATCTCGGCCTACAGCGATCTTACCCCTGCATGGACCAGCTTTATTTAGCTATAACTTCATAAAAATTAGTATCCACACAAAATAATAACAAAAGAAGCCGTATTCTCGCTAAAAATCGTAAATAAAAGTGATAGGGAAAGATCGGATGGACAAAAATAATACAAAAATTACATTGTTTTATAAAATGCCACGCAGCACAAGTCCCACTTGCCGGAGTGACCATAGACTAATATATAATACTGGAGATAGACTGGCAACTGAAGTTTTCATATTTAGTTACCGTTCAGCGCCCTCTGAACGCCAAGCAATGAACTAATATATATATATATATATATAAATATATATATATACGTAGTTGCGTATATGGCAATATGTATAGGTACTTACGTATGAATTGCTGTTTTATTTATAGATAGAATATTTTATCTATAAATAAAACGGCAATTCATACGTAAGTACCTATACATATTATTTATATGTCGTTTTAGATACTTAAACAGTGTTTTGAAGTAAGCATATTTTTAGGGATGTTTTTAGATACACAAGTTTAAGTATCTTTGGGTATTCGGGTAAAGGTAATGAGATAAATAATACAAAAATATATAATTCAATGAATTTATTAATTATACATTAATACATTAATTTCGACGCCGTTTTGCCTCTCGTTTCGCACCCTTTGTTTTATTGTAATGTTCTCAAGCCCGTAGGAAAAATGGAGACATTTTCACCACTATCATTACATAAATTATAATAGCTCTTGCTATTAAGTTTATTGCTGACTTCTTTGCACCAAGTAATTATGAAGAGCACAACACTTTGATGGACCAAATATTTCTTTAAATTTTCTTAATGTTTTTCACATTTCATAAAATTTAAGTCTATGTGGACTGATATAAACAGCATGATATATTTAACAATGTTTTCTACATGTGCATATTTATTTAAAATATTCCATGTTATGTGTTCTACTGGTGCAAAAAAGTCAAACAATGGCCGGGTAGGATAGCATAACCATCTTTTGCCACAATATTCTTTTTTTATTATAAAATTGTGGAAATCTGCATTATTACATACATTTTTTAAATATAAACTTTTTTGTTTTGATTGCTATCCACCCACTACAATAAGCTATGGCCGCGCATTTCTCTACATGAACTTTGGTACGGCTTTCTAGAATTTGTTGTGTATTTATTAAATCAATATTTAAATGTTCATTGATAATTTCTGCCCTTAACTTATTTGTTATTAATTTAAAACCTTTTATAGTGTTTACCCAACTGGTTTACAGTTACCTTTTTACTATTATTATTTATATACTTCATTGACCTTAAAATGGGTAATGTTTTGTTCCATAATTTTAAATGGGATGAGTTTGGTGTGACAGCAGATCTGTATATTTTACCTTCTTCTTTATGTTAATTTGAGTCGAACAGGTTGTTGAACAGCATTATCAAATGTGCAGTGTCCACACTTTCCTCTGGCAAGCACCCACTTTCTAGAAATTATAATTTTATGTTAAATATATATATAAGTATTAAATTATTGTATTTGCTTTTTTTATTGGGGCATCCTAAACTACTGGATAATGTTTAGAGGCATTTCACACCAAGTGTACATTATGTGTCTCATAAAACATGCATCATACAAATCATTTTTTGGCTACTGATATTGATTATAATAATTCATTACTGTCCCACTGCTACTAGGCACAGGCCTCTCAGAAGTAGAAGGATTAAGCCTTAGTCCACATGCTGCCCTGATGTGGTTTAGCGGACTACACACACATTGAGAACTTTATGAGGCCCTCTCAGGTGTGGAGTTTTTCTCCCAATGTTTTCCAGCACTGTTAAAGCAAGAATAGAACAGAATAGAATAATTTTTTATTCAATATACATTACATGTGTAATTCTTATTGAAAGTCATTTTTTACTTTACCACTGGTTCGAAAAAAAAACCCTCTGTCCTGGGAAGAACCAGCAAGAAACCCAGCGGGACTTTTTTTAAAAATAAATTTTACAATATAAATGATTACAAACTATTTACAAAATTTATTTTAGAAACTGCTTGGAAGCGACCACCTCATTCCCAGGGGTTATTATCAACCATGTATTCATTTATACTATAATAACCCTTTTTATACAGTTTCAGTTTAATAAAACATTTAAACTTGGTAACAGAGAGAACCTGTACACTTTCCGGGACCTTGTTGTAATAGCGTATACATTGCCCCAAGAATGAATTACTGACTCTGTGGAGTCGAGAAATTGGGTCACTAGCTTGGTCTTTGTTCCTAGTGTTTACAGAATGTACATCACTTTTTTTACTAAAACTATCTTTGTTTTTGTGAACATACATTAAATTTTCGTAAAGATACTGAGAGGCCTAAGTTAATATATTTATTTCTTTAAATTTATCTCTAAGAGACTCTCTCAGTTTGAGATTGTAAATAGCTCTAATGATCCTCTTCTCTCTTTAGACAAGTAATCAATAATCAAATTCTGTTCCTTACATAACCTGCATGAAATGCAAGTGTTTGACCGCTGGGCTAAATACCATTTTGTTTTTATAAAGAAAATGTAGGTACTAAATTTTATTGAAACTCAATTCAAATTAATGTTTAATGATTATGACCTACATTACTCCCGGGTTGCCTAACAAAAATTTGTCCCACATACCTTTAATTAAATATATTGTAATTAAAACAAATTGCAAAAACATATTATATTGTTTTTGGTTAATTCACTTAATTCATTAGTTTCACACAAGTTATAAATGAATGTACAATAAATATATGTTTTATTGTACATTCATTTATAACCTGCGTGAAACTAACACAGTTGCTAGTATCAAATACTTTACTTACTTTGTGTATACTTACTTTGTAAACTTTTCATTTGTAAACTTATTATTGTGTGGCAATAAATATTATTATTATTATTATTATTAAATAAACTTAATCAAAAACTGATTTACCTGATACACCTGCAGAGGGTAAAAGCAAAGATGGAACAGCCAATTTACAAAGCCTGTTTTTTGGGTAAAGAAACTCTTTCTGAAAGTGCTGACGACAGATTCTATGAGTTTTACAGGTGTTGTCCAGACTCACAATACCACCTCCAATAATCTTTACCCAATTATGAAACCTTTCTGCATCTTTCTCAGGACATGGAAAGTAATGTAGAGGTACACCTGAAAATAAAATAAAGTGACTATAATGGGCCTGAATGAAATGTGATTTTTAATCATTCTAAGTTACTCTACATTATTTTACAATACATAATAATGTAATTTAATAATAGTAAAATAAATTAAGTTATTGATAAATAATTAATCATAATTATTTTTCAAGATCACTTAGTTCAGAGTTCTAAAGACTAGCAATGTTATAAAAGACAATTTCAAAAACTCAAAAGCCCGGCTAAAGTGGTGTAAGTAGATGCAGATTTATAGAACCACATTTTATGTGAGAGAGTTTATTATAATTACATATATATCATCTGATATCAAGGATGACTTTTGTACCATAGGGACAATCAACTAAATTATTAATTTTCATCATTTTCTCCATCGGTCTAGGTTATTTACTACAGATAAAGAATCTTGATAATATAATTATGTCTTTTCACTTTACCTTGCATTTCAAAAATCTAAGAATTTACAAATGAAATATATATAAACCCTCTTGTGAACTCTATGTAATAGTTAGGTCAGTGGCTTGTCTTAGATTCATTAGTAAGTTTAGAGAATTTTTCAATCTAAGTCAAATCTTATTTATTCATTTAGACCATATCAATGCCTATTGATTTGACTTTTGAAAGTCGAGATTTTAGGTGCATGTTTGAAAATGTAGATTCCGAAGGAGAAAAACATGCAAGAAACTCCACTTTTAAATGCAAATTGAGAAAAAAGACATGTCAAGATTGTTTATCATGTTTTAGTCCTTGCTCTAAGGTTTACTATGAGTTAACTGAGCCGACAGACTACGGCCCGTATTCTAGAACGACACTCAGCGGCGATCTCAATTTGAGCACATCTTAGTGACGTATTTGTATGAAATGATAGACTCAAATCATTCTCAAGTAAAGCTGTGTTTGAGCATCATTCTAGAATAAGAACCTACATGTAGCATTTATTATTTTTAAATGTTAAAAAACCTTATAGGAACTAATGGTATTTTAGAAATTTTGACTTACTGAATAAATAGAAATGTCGTTTTTCACTGCTTTTTAATTGTTAAAAACAGATTAACCAGTTTATGGTGTATTAGGCACGTAGAATATAAGCCAGCGTAGAATACACATATTTGTTTAAAAGATTATTGAGGTTATGAAACTTCAGAATATAAAAACACACTTTACTCACCATCTTCTGCTACTACTTGGTACCCAGGAACACAGAAGATATTTCGTGGCATTGTGTAAAATGTAAAATAACACTACACTGAGATATATATGGTCCAAACTCCCTACGGAGGGCCTATCAACATGTATGTCCAAAACACTTCCACAAAGTACAGTCTATGCTGGAATTTCGGTATTTCTGGAATATACGAAGAAACTGAAGCTCGACTCAACGTAGTAACATAAAAAACACCAAAAATTACAAGAAAAATGCGCACGAGTATGCAAACACACCGGTGAGAAATTTCTTCTAGTTAGACTCAGTGTTGTTAAAATTTGGTATCAATAAACTACTCTAAAGATTCTAAGATCGTAACTGTAATAAATACTATATAAATTATAATGTCACTAGTACTTAATATAAAATATTTTTAAAATAAATTGTACTGTTGTTAAATCATTTATTTTTGTGTACCTGGACTAATAAAAGAAAAATAGCAAAATCATCCGTTATTTTAAAGTACCAAGTGTTCCAAGTAAAAAAAAGAGTGGTAACACTGCAATAAAAAGTTCCATGTATGCGGGATAGATGGCGCTTTTCACAATAAATAAAAAATGTTTTAAGTTACCAGGGCATGGGAGTGACTGGCGCGAACTGAGGGTCGGGGCAGATTGAAATGGCGTCGTGTAGCATATTGTTATTTTTTCAAAATATAGCATAATTCGCCGGGAATTTGAATCCTACGGTCTTGCCCCATCACCGATCTTACCCCAACGTACCTTATGGTACCGATAAAATTAGGCTTATTTTACATAATATTATATTTAGTGTTTGTAACTTCGATGAATATGACTAAAGACATAGTAATGCAGTTATTTTCGAATAAATTTATAATTTTTTATATTTTCTTTGAGTGGGAATTAATGGGACTGTAATTAGATATACGAAATGTATGCAGTGGAGTCAGCCGTTAGGCTATTTGGTTTGACGTACCTAATAAGAAGTACCTAGTTTCAGCCATGTAATATAATCTTTCGTATATGTATGTCTATATTTTTGTATTTAAAATGTATTTATTTATTATAGTTTGTATGTATTTATTGATTATATAATTATATGTACTTATGTCGTGTGTATTTTCCAACAACCTACGTACACCCTTACCCTTTCTCACAGGTCATTTTATCCTCTGCAATGGTTGCCTGGTAGAGATCGCTTCCAAGCGATAAGGCCGCCAATTGTACCTTAATTTGTTTTTTTTTCTCACTCATGCATTTCTGGTGTACAATAAAGTATATTTCATTCATTCATTCATTCCGACAGACAGACAGAAAAATGTAATAATTGTTTTTTTTTTGTTATTAGTACCGTACTTTCATATGCATTTAGTAAAAAATTGTTATTGTAACAAACCGACACTTCAATTTTATTTATTTGTATAGATATAGATAAATTTTTTGAAATTTTAAAAACCATTGTAAAATTCATTTATTATGATATTATTCAACGATGTGTGGTACTTATCTACATCGTGAGAAGGTAAAAATTTGAATACAAAATATTATCTATCTATAATAGTAATTGATATTTAAAACCATAATATAAAAGCTATTTAACAGGTAGACACACGTACCAACGCTTAGTAGTGTCCTGTCCCTTTCGCCCCCATCTCTTCAAAAAACTGTTTAATTTTGTCAGTGATCGCAGGTATGCCTAGGGACAAGATTATGACATGTCGTAACTTGTAGAAACATATTAATTGTTTTTCGCTCATTTTTTTTTTGTAAATGTTGTATACAATACAATTTGTTGTGCGTTTAAAATGCAAATTTTCAAGACGAGTGTTTTTTTGTTACGGTGAGTATTTTTAATAATAATATTATATTCTAAAGATATTTAGTGTTGTATTGTATAGGTACTACTCCCATAGATTTTTAGTATTTACTAGCGACCTGCCACGGATTCGCCTGGATGGGATCTATTAAAGTAATGTAATTTAGATTTAAAATAATCATTTAAGACCGTTTATTTTATATTTTTTTCAACTTAAAATATAAAACACAAGTTTTTAGCATAACATATAGCCTAGATCGTAGAACACTACTAGCATTGCTATCTATTTAAAGAGTGCGTACTATTTCGTGAAGTTTCATCACGATCAGTTCACCCATTCCCAGACAGATAAATATTTCAAAAATACTTATTCATGCAAATAACCACGGAATATAAATTTGTTTTATATTCCGTGCAAATAACCCTCTGGACTCAATAAAAGCCAGTTATTTCGATCTCACAGACAGACACTTCAGTTTTAGTTCTAAGCATAGGTTATGTTACCTACTAAGTACGTTTGATAGTATCTACTTATCTATACATCTATGTATGTATCTATATCTATACAAATAAATAAAATTGAAGTGTCTGTTTGTAATGTCAAAATGACAGCTTTTTAATAGATGCATATATGAGAGTATATATATACGGTACTTAAAACAAAAAAAAACTATTTTTAAATTTTTGTCTGTCTGTTCGTCTGTCTGTCTGTTTGTTCCGGCTAATCTCCGAAATGGCTGGACCGATTTTGTCGGGACTTTCACTGGCAGATAGCTGATTTTATAAATAGTAACTTATTAGGATACTTAACTTTTAGTAAAAAATTTAGGGTTCCGTGCAAAAAAAAAAGCCCATGTAATTTTGGGAACAGCTAGTGTATTATAAAAAAAGATTTATTAAAATATATCATAGGATTATTGTATCAGTTAGGTACCTACAATGTCGCTTATAATCTGAAATCTGAACGTACTGATTTAAACTGAATAGGTACTGTCAGCCGAAGTTAGTGATTATTTCTAAATTTAAGTAAGACGATATGCTAGCTTACTTATACCTATCTATTAAAAAAACTTAATGAAGTAGTATAGAGGTGACTATATCATTTACTATCCACTACACTCCATTATTACTTTCATAACATTTTATTATAATACAATAATTTCCATTCATGAAATAAATTCTATTTTTATGCATGGCCAGCTCCCGTCACGGAGTAAATATCTTTGAATTTGGAATGAAGTTGAGACACTAACAACATAAGTTTAAAGTTAAAAAGTAAAAGTTACTGTCTATATACGTTCCACTGCTGGGCCTCCTCTCATTTCTGAGAGGGTTTTACGGGAGCAAATGCGTGTTGGCGAATTACACATGTCTTCGAAATATATTTTTTCTTATTTCTCAGACATGCAGGTTTCCCCACTATGTTTTTTTTCACAGCCGAGCACATTGTAAATCAGCACTTAAAATTGCCATTAACAATTTGTTTGTAGCCGGCAGGGAACGAACCCGGGTTGCTCGCGTACTGTGAAACTTAAAGCGAGCGCTAACCATCTGAGCTACCACGGCTCAAAATAAGTTTGCCTTACTTCTATTAGAATTTATTACATAATTGTGTAGTAAATGTTTGTAAAATGTAATATATATTAAATATAATATAATATAACTTGCGCTAGCATACCAGCCCGGCTCTAACTTGGGTGGGTAGGTTCAAAAGTAGGAAACACAGACGCACGACCTTTGGACATGTCGTGAGCGCTGAAAAATAGTTCTTTCTGTTCGTTTAGCTATTTATCTACCGTTAGTACCTACATGTTCTTTTGAATTGTGTATGTTCTTTCATCTATACATGTAAAAATACTTGTTTAAATATAAATCTACGAGAAATAGTCCACGTGATAGCGAGAACAGGACTAACACATAGGCGCGTTTTATGCTAATAGATATTTTTAGAGAAAAATATTGCTAGACATCATTATTCTTTAATATTAGAAAATAATCTTTATATATAAAAATTACGTGTCACGTTGTTTGTCCGCGATGAACTCCTAAACTACTGAACTAATTGCAATGAAAATTTGGACACTGTGTGCAGTTTGGTCCAATTTGAGAGATAGGATAGTTTTTATCCCTATAAGTGACCCTCAATATTTTTTATTACGAATTTAAGGATTTTTATAGGACACAGGGTCGTCGGAGAGGGCAGAACAACGTCTTCCTCGTCATCTAGAAATTTATAAATTTTGCATAAATTATTGCGATCAACATCTAGAATACTAAATAAAAAGTGGTTTATATTATATTATGTCATGTGCAAGAAGGTATATACTTATTAATGTTTAAATATTTATGTATTATAATATACCTTATAATAACAGTTGATTACCCTCCATTATATATTTCAATTTATATACACTTTATACATAATATTTCCAAAGTTTACGGGCGTGATTTTTAATTAATTTGTATTATATAGATATGGTGTAGCTTGTATCGTCTTTTGATATTAAAGCTGTGAAGATATTGACTGTTATTATAAAGCTTTCTTAGATAATATTTAGTAACAAAATAATCAGTAGGTAACAAAAGCAAAGTTGTACATCCGGCTCTTGTTGGCAACATTCCAATTGGGATAATTTTGACTTATAATAAATGATCGGAGTCGTTGCACTGCACTGTAAAACAAATTGACCATAATAGTCTTTTATTTCTTACATAGCTCCTATGTTTGACTATTTAAACTGTCTTATGTAAGAACCAGCTCTACTTCTAGCTAGGGTTGCCAGCCGTATTATAATATATAGTATCGTACTATATTTCAGTCAATTGTACTCTATATATATTATAGAAAAATAATATAGTACGAAAAATATTATATTTTTATCCGTAATTCAACTGTCGCGCTATTTTATGTTAACCGTTACTGGAAGTCTGAAACAAGCCAGTTTTACGGAAATATTTTTTCCGACATGAATGTAAAATGGAAAGAAGAAATAAATAGAGCGTGTAGATATTAATTTAATTAAAAATGTATTGTAACTTTATTTTAAAATAAATTATGAATTATGTGTAATTGCACAGATTCCTATAATAAGTATAATTATTCTAAAGGTAATATCATTGATGACCAAAGCGAAGAGCCATAACAAATATATATGGAAAATACATAAAGATTGAAAATTGTACTTTTAATCCTGGATTTCCCGCAACTACTTATATTTTTGCATCTTTTTTGGGAAAAATACTATATTTGTTCAAAAAAGACTGCAACCCTACTTCTACCCGAGTCTTCGTCCGCGTAGAACTTTAGCAAAAATAACTTGCAGAGCTATAATAATTCTATGTTTTGCTAGGATAATATTTGGACAAAGAATGATTCAGTAAGTGCTTCTAACTTAATTTCAATCACTATTTAAAGAAATTTCCCATTTCTGTAACCCTTTCCCGGAAAAATGGATTTCCAGAGCAGAAGCCGGTAAAGAAAGTGTTAAAACCGGATTTTACTATTGCACATAATTAAAGTGGTTATTAACATTAATTAAAAACTGTTTTGCTTAGTCAACTAAATGTATTTACAAACAATATAATATTACCGGTTGTTAAAATGCACTTTGTTTATAATAATTCAATTTGTTATAAACAAATGAAATCCGTTTTACGCATTAAATGCAAATTAATTTAAAATAAAAATAGAAGATCTATTAGTTCTACGTAAGAAAGGTCTTATCACTTTTACCTTTAACTTTCATAGTTTTGTAGTAAAATAATATTTCTTGTAATTTAGTAGTGGTGAATTAAAAAATGCGGCAACGCACCTGCAATTCCCCGAGTGTTGCAGTTGTTTATAGGCAGCAGTACTGCAGTATTTACTTACCATTGCGTGAGCGTGAGTCACATACTCGTTTGCTCCGTCTTGTATGAAAATAAATAAATAATTTTATATTGTCCCTTCTTTTAAGATATAAGATTTAAGTATTGAGTTCTTCTTAATAATCCTTATCTGACATTTAACTACTTTAAACTGTGATTACTGTCTTTCTCAGGAGATAAGTTGTATATTTTACTTAAAGCAATATACCTAATTTACCTTTCATTTGATAACGATTTATTTTTAAAGGTATAGATTTGTAATTATATTTTTTAATCACTTGCGAGCTTTCGCCTACGGTGATTGCATCATCCACCGCTTTAGTCAGAAACTCGCGTAAAGGACACGTGTGTGGATTTAGAATAAATTAAAATAGTGCTGTGAATAAGCAGATCGACGACTCGCTGTGAGGACTCCTCCCTCTTGCGCGCTAACTTGTATTCCTCACTCTCTCCTAGCTAGATACGTTTTTGTCTTTTTGCCACCTCTGCTTGCGTCTAAATTCTCGTTTTCCTTTTATTGAATTGGCTTCTCTCTGTGCATATTTTAATTTGGTATTGCACACTTATACTTATATATTTTAAAATTATAAACGATGATATTGATGCAGCGTGATGATGAGTATTGATGCTGATATTGTTGACACGATTGCATTGACTCATGTATCGTCAGTCATTTGAACTTGAGTGACGCAGAAGTCAGACTATAATTTGTGGTTTTTATAAAAACATAATGAATTCGTTCACGTTACCATTCGAATTGATTTGACGTAATGTATGCTTTTGTTCAATTTTTTGCTATGCTCTAACTCCGAGTGATGTCGCTGTTTCAAAAAAGTTTATAAAACGCACATAATATTTATAACTTGAACGCAACGTTGTGTAAAAATTTACAACAAACGAACATTTGCATTTATAATTAAATCGAATGTCATAATATTTATATTGTCAATGTATTATTTACTAATAAACGCTTATTTAAAACACAAAATGTTATTAATTGTGATATTTCCTTGTTTTATCACTATATCTTTATATATAAAAATTACGTGTCACGTTGTTTGTCCGCGATGAACTCCTAAACTACTGAACTGTTTTATTGCTAATGTCAGGAGTTTTTTTAGGAAAGCAAATGGTCGTCGCAAAGGGCAGAACAACGTCTGCCTGGTCAGCTAGTATACTATAAGAACCGTGGTAGCTCAGGGGCTAAATGCTAGCTGTAAATTTCACAGTACGCGGTTCCAGGTTCGGTCCCCGCTGGTACCAATGAAATTGTTAATTGCAATTTTAAGTGCTGATTTGCCACGTGCTCGGAGGTGAAGGCAAACATCGTGAGGAAACCTGCACGTCTGAGAAATAAGAAAAAAATATTTCGAATACACTCAGAAATAGAGGCGGCCTGTGCCCAGCTATGGAATGCTCATAGGCTGTAACTTTAGCTTTAAGTTTCATTCTCAATCGAAGATAAATGTAGATGTCTATGGGTCACAGCATCCACTTACCATCAGGTCGACTGTGCTCGTTTGTCACTCCCATACTAGATAAAAAAATCACTATATATAATTGTAATAATGACATATAATAATTTACATTAATTCTACACCGGTATAGTACAATAATGTTTAGATAAGGCCTTAGGCATGCTATATTGAAGATCAGAACATTATCACTTCGTCCAATAGAGTGCGTCAGCAGCTCTGAGGCCACTATGTGTAAACAATAATCTACATGTGTATGGTCGACCTCGCATTAAATATAGGTATCACTATTCTAATTATGTTTTAGTTTTGTCTCTGTAGCATCAAATAGGTATAAGAAACAAGTTAAAAATGTATCATAATATGTTTAATGTTTACCGTGCACACAACGCTAACTAAAACCTCATCTCATTATAAGATGATACTGCTTCTTTGGATAACTTATCGAAACAGCTCGGCTGTATTGTTTCGCATTGGTCTGACCTTACATTCGCGTTACTCATAAATAAATTGCGTTGTTTATTCAACAGGCAATATGACACAACTCTCAAGGAATCGGTATGACAATGTAATGATTTTCTATCTCATATTTAATTTGAAACTGAACAGTGATTTCCATACTTTCCTTGTTTTTGGCTTAAATCCGGTAGATATAGTTAATACTTTTTTCTAACCAGTATCCAACAAGTGGTAAAATTAAAAATTTTGTACAACCGACTTCAATATATAAATAAAATGAGAACATCATCAATGTAGTCGAAGTCAATTAACTCAAAAACTATTGGTAAGATCTTGATTAAATTTATGTGGGACCACGTGAGAAGCAACAGCTTTCAAATAAAAAATAATTGTCAAAATCACCAAAAAAGGTCCTGAGGAACATACCACAAAAAAATACAGTCGAATTTAGAACCTCCTCCTTTTCTTGAAGTCGATTGAAAAGTAATTATCACGTTTGCCGAAAAAATTATACCTATTGTAATTGCTTTCTTTGACTAGTCTTCACAATGTGATTCTTCATTATAATGTGATTTCTTAAACTTACGCGAATTAACTGCACACTAAACCATCAGATTAAATAATGATACTACGTAAACTAAACAAAACTGATTTTATCGTATTAAATTATACTCAAGTATTTGAATTATTTGTTTATTAGACATGTTCGGAAACATTATCTCCGTCATAGCATCTGATCAGACAAACCACAAATTCTCGCCAGAGAACACTGATTCCTGCCAAGTATCAATGGTGAGGCTTTTGAAATTAAAAATATAACTAAATACTATGGAGAAGATGTCCGCGTGCTACCATCTGACATTAGAACTACAAACACCTTAGTGCCCCCGTGACCACGAAACTTATCGCATTAAAAAAATCTAAGTGTAAACGAACATATTCAACGTTTATATGCTCATATTTATTAACCGTGTAGTGGCGGTGTAAGAATATCCACTAACCCATATTGTCCTGTGGGTGTCGTAAGAGGCGACAGAGGGAAACTGAACCAGGAGTTGGAATTAGGGAACATTTTCTTGAATTACTGCGATGGGTGGTCTTTGCTTCATTTTTAAAACCTCCTCGTCATCTTTTGAATTCAGTAAACAAGAACTTTTGCTGCTCGTAACTGCTCGTAAACAAGCAGATTCATCGAAAGTAGTAGCTAGAAGTTCTAAAACACTCTTGGGCTTAAAACCTTTTATATAATCATAGCAAATCATTATAGCGAAATCAGTAAATTCTAAACAGCCTTCACGTGATTAATAACTTTACAGTGTCAAACAAATGAGTAAACTAAACGTTACGATTTAGGTATATACTCTTTGAGAGTATCTAACTTATTAGGCATACCCATTGTATCTTTTAATATATGTACGTCCGTAGTGGCTCAGCAGGTAAACGATCGCAGTGAATTTAATCAAATTTAGTAACCTAGGCGGCGGATGCGAGGTTCGTTTATCTCCGTTATGCTTAAGGTGGGGCGGAGAAATAGGAAGAACGATGCTTTTCATTTCAAAACGAGGTGGAGAACTTCAAATCCACTACCTCAACGAGAAGGAGCTTTAGGCTACCACTGTCATACCTGCGGTAGTGTGCGAAAGCGTTTCTGTAGCCCCGGCAAAGGGATTTTTGTCTTCTTTCTAAATATGAAACAAGTTCTACATTTCAACGTGTTGTTATCTATTAACTTATTTAAAACTGTCTTATTATTTTTCACGCTTCTTAATTTTATACGTGGTAGAGCCATGCTGCAGCTATACTAGTAGTATAGTTGTAGCACGAATGGGTCGGCTCGACCGGGGAAGAACCACGCTCTCACAGAATACCAGCGTAAAATACCAGCTTAACACTGCTGTGTTTCGTATGGTGAGTGTAGAGAACCGGAGACCCTTTTTACTGGAAAAGAGGCATTTCATCTTAGTCCTCACGGGTGACAACGCATCTGCATTTTGATTTGCAAACGAGGATAGATGTAGACACCAACCACAGGCCACAGCAACCACTTACCATCAGGTGGACTGTGTGCTCGTTTGTCACCCTATCCTATAAAATAAAATTGTCTTGTCTTTCTTTCCAACAGGTATCTTTAAAAGGTTATTTTAGTTAATTGATCATTATTGAATTGAACAGAAACTCGGAAAACTAAGACAAATCCGGGAAAACCTAGATGGCTGGTAGTCCTAGCCGATAATCAGTCGAGCCGCGCGCGGATTCATTACCCCATAACTTATACTAAGTTCTGTGGCCAAGCATACATTTACAGGCTTTCCTTAACTTTTTTACTATGAAGCATACTATATACAATCATTGATACTACGCGGCTTAATGCATTTTCAATAAGTCATCATAACGACATCACTTGCACTTGCAAGTGCTTTAAATGCGTTATATTACGTACTTAAAAAATAATTACATAATGACTGCCTCGTTGGTGTAGTGTTCGTAAACGCGACTGCTGATCGTGAGGTCCTGGGTTCGAATCCCGGGTCGGGCCAACAAAAATCATTTGTTAAATTTTTCTGTCAAGAAATTCTCAGAGTAGTATAGCCCGGGGCGAGGAAGTTGGCGGTGTCTCACCCCCGTGCCTCGGAAAGCAAGTAAAGACGTTGGTCCTGCGCCTGATCTCCGGACGTGTCGGTTTACCGTCCCATCGGACTTTGAGGGTGAGGGAATGGAGAGTGCACCTGTGCTCGCGCATACACTCGGGCACTATAACCCTGTCCTGCGCAGATGGCTCGTCTCAGTTGAGACTGGTTGCCGTGACCGAAGTTCGGTCTGAAGGACATTATTATTACATAATTTCTTGCTAAGGTAGTAGCTAGTTAGCTAGACTTTTAGTAGGCTTTGGTAGACAAAGAGAGAAAGCTCTTATTGTTTGGTGTTGAAATAATTTTATGGTGGTAATAAGATAATAATGCTTTATTGGACTGGAGGATAAATAATTTATTGTCATTTTCATGGAATTATCACCCGGACCATATAAATAAGTAATAATTCTATGGACCATAGAATTATTGCGTATTTATATTGAAATAGAGACCGAAACAGACTTAGAGATAGACTGCACTATTTAAAAAAATATATAATTTTTTAACGTACTAATAAACAAAATGTTTATATCAGTGATGAAATAGACTTCAAACAGTAGCCCAACTAGACCCGAACATCAAAACAATATGTTTTTTTTTTCATAAATGTTGGCGTTTCCGTCGCGTACCTTTCCCCATGTCACGAAGCTCGGGGCACTAAAGTCCAGCGAAAACATGTTCGCTCGTTTTACAAGACCTTAAAATCCTAGTTAATATGTTTAATTACGTGTTTATCCTTTTCAGCGCACAAGTGGCACTGTATGCCGCTGTGTGCCTGTGCTTGCTGCGAGGGGGCACTGCTCAGCCGACTGCGTGTAGTCTGGATGCACAATGCCCACCCGGATTCTATTGCGAACCTGATCTACTATTCTGTCGCGAGTGCTTACGCTGTGAGGACCTAAAGCGCAAGCCCCCTACATCTCATAGCTCATGCATAAAGTCTGTAGCGGAATGTGGCCCCTGTGATATAGGGTAAGTGTTTTCTTTTTTCAGTTGTTAAAAAGCTCTACTGTAGGAGTTGTATGCTCGTGTGGTTACGCACAAAATGGACCTAAGCATAGATATTACTCAATCAGGAAATACTTCCAACATCCCCCCCAATGGTGCTATATAAATTAATTAATCGTCAATCTAAGGCAGGGTTTGCCAACCTTTTCTACCGACTTCAAAAAGGAGACTGTACTCAATTCGACTGTATGTTTTTTTATGTGTATTATCTCATAACTTTTTACTAGGTGAACCGATTTCGATAGATTCTTTTTTATTTGAAAGCTGGTGCTTCACATGTGGTCCCACATAAGTTTGATCAAGGTCTGACCAATAGTTTTTGAGTTATTCTTAATAATTTATATTGAAGTCGGTTTTACAAAATTTTTAATTTTAAATTATTTTGACCAGAGACCATTTTGATTTTGTTTGTAGTTAGCAGGGACCACAAGATGAAAAAAAACAATCTAACAAAAAATATAATCACAACTTTTTACATAATTATAGTATAATAACTGAAAAGAAGCATTGGTTAACAGTATTATTTGTGTATTTATTGTAAAATGTACTTACTAACGTGACGCGTGGTATTGCACTGCCCGCGGGACGAGAAAATAATAAATGTGTTATTTAAAACGAATAGGTAGGCAAAATATTTAAAAATTTTGCGGACCACTGGTTGGGAATAACTGATCTAAGGTCTTTCTGGTTGATCTTTGTTACCCGGGCTATTAAATAAATAAGATAAACTACTAAAAGCGTAGATTTAGATATAATACTAAAATACTACCTGAATCAGTTATGATATTTATTCAACAACTCGACCAGAATCGACTAGAAGGACCTTAGCATTGGTGTGGATGTTAACGTAGTATTATAGTAGTAGTAGTATTATAAAGTAACATGCTCCATTAACGACTCACGGTTATTCAATAACTGGCTTAATGGAGTAACCTGATCAGTACCTTCTTACCGACACCAAGGCGGCGCCCAAAGAGATTTAAATATATATGTATGCTATAGAGCGGACATTGGGAACATTTATATACAAAAACTTTGAGCTAATGCGCGTGTGGCACCCTCTAGCTAAATATAGCAAAACAACGCTAAGCATTTATTAAGACAACATTTTAGCTATTCCCCAGTAGGTGACGCTAATAAATATAACCTCGTTTTAGGAATGTTACCGTTTCGATATGAAAATATCGATAATGTTGTTGAAGATTACTAAGTTTGAAATGCTTTTCGATATAATAATAGGAAATATATATGATTGTTTTATAATTAAAATTGGTAACTAAATAGTGACGTTTACTGGATAACAGAGGGCGCTTATTACAATAAAAATAAATGTTCTAGAACAATCTACTAGAAATAATAAAATTTAAAGATTATTCGGTAAATATATGTTATATTTACGATAATAAACCGAAATCACGTTCATTTTTTGCTCCATATCGTGACTTACAATATCTTAATGCACAACCGGGCATATTTTCTTTAAAAATATTTTTTAAATATATGAAACGAATGCGTCTTGACTTTTTGACGATGTCACTTAGACTAAATGACAAAAATCGGAGATATATCCTATAGGACATAAGTTACAGACGACAATTTTGCTTCTGATGTCCGGTCTATTACTACTACTACTTAAATCTCTTTGGCGGCGCCACTGCGCCACTTGAAAATGAGATGAAATATTTGACAGATCACAACATGGTGGGCAAGTTAATTTGTTAGGAAAATGTATTAGTTATACAAACAACGAAATTGAGAAAAGGGTTAAAAAATGTGAAAAATATAGAGTGGAGCAACCACTGACCCATTGTTTTGTGTATTTATAAAATACTCTAGAAACCAATAAGCTTTTATTAAAAAGGCAACTTCTCAATTGAATTATGACATTGTGTAATAAAAAAAACTTCACAGTCTCAACTAGTGACATCTGTTGAACGGAATATTATTAGCCCTCATTGAAATGATTTTCTATGGGAATACAATGGAATACAGTCATAAATTATAATTTATAGTAGTTTATTGACAGTCCTATCCTATTAGTATATTTTTAAATAATATTAAAAATCGAATTTAACTTAAAATGGAAGACCAATGAAATATCCAGAGCATATATTTTTTATATCCAAATCCTATCGGAATTTATCGATTTTGTACGTGTTTTAGGGTGGTAGTAAACATGCTTAATTGGATAGTCATTTGTAAGATATTGTGCTTAGTACATCTAACATTTTAGTGGTTGATGTTAGAGATACAGAAATACAGTTAACGCCGAAAACAAAGAAACGTGTTGTTGATACAATCATTATTAAATTACTACATCATAGAATTTAAATTTGCTACATTCATTAGTATCTCAAAACTTAGTCGCTTTTCGGTTATAGGTTTAATTTTAGTTTAGTTTTAGTCTTTAAAAATTATACAAATAAGATGTTTATTTGACTAAAAAAAGAAAACTATGGTATTTGTGTACTTATATTCTCATAGAATTTCTTTAAAGATAGTTTAAAAAGTATTTCAATTGATTCAAATTTCAACAACCCTAATTACTGTAAACATAGTTGGAATAAGGATTCGAACTAAAGACCGACTACTTATAAAATCAGTAAATCCTACACTAAACCAATGTGGACAAACAAGAGATGTATAATTAATATATATTCCTATTTTTTCAGGTTGGTGGAAGACCACCGTGGTGATGTGAACAATCAATGCTTGCCGCGAAGCGAGAGAGACGATGGCGATGGTTTTCCTTTGTACGGCTGGGTGCTGGTCGCCATGTTGTGCGTGCTTGTGCTCGTTTTATTTGGTGGTATCCTGTGGTATGTGCTCAAGCACCCAGATACCTTAAAAATTCTCGCTTGTAAGTAAATAATTTAATTGTTTATTTTAATATGAGTGCCATCATATTGATTTATCTTATTTTTAATTACTTGTATTGACGGCATAAGAAATGCACTGTCTTTTCGTCTTGTAACCACTTAATTTTGTATTTAAACAAATGGCATATGACATGTCTGAGATTTGTAGTTTTCCCTTGGAACTATTCATAGTAGGTACGGTCGCAGGTCGAGCTTGTTACATTCCTAACATTTAGGAGTGCAGCGGATTTCATGGCTTCCATCTCCAAAAGAATATAAGAAATTAGGCGTGTAATAAACATGCCGAAATGATGATAATGATGTCACCTCTGTCAAAATTATGTAGATCTCCTGCCGATTTTCGACCATGGCAGGGTTTTGGTAAGATAATAATAGTGAGTGTACACATAAATACAGAGGTCCACTGGTTCGTCCAACAATCCAATTCAAATGTAGCGTTAGCAATATGGGACAATCACAACACAACATGACTCCAAAATAGTAACAGGGATCGAAGTCAGGACCTGCGGCGTAGGATAAAAATATCTAATAATGAGGGCATCCACGACTTTTTCTGCCACCAGGGCGGCGCCTCTAGGAAGTGTGGTATAATATTTGACAGATTTCATAACGGGGAAGTTAATCTGTTCGGAAAATGTAAAGGTTATTGTTTCTTTCTATACTATTAGCTATATTTTATATTAATAAGATTAAAAATACTTAAACCAAAACACAGATATTCATAAAAGGAGAAAAACTAAAAAAAGTGCAATAAATTAAAGAGCAAACCACTGAAGCATTGTGTATTCATAGATTACTCTAGAAACTGATAAACTGTTATTAAAAACTAATTTCTCACTTAAATGACATTGTGGAACAAAAAAAACTTTACCTCGGTGTCAAGTAGCGACATCTGGTGAGCAGAAAATTATTAGCCCTCATTGAAGCTATTTTTTCTCAATAGTATTTTCCTTATGTTGATTGGATGTTATTCCCACTCCAAATTAATCCAATATTAAGTTGCATGTCTCCATTTGTGAATGCTATGTACACTTGTTATTGATATGCATATCAGAACATGAAGCAAATATAAAGAGGAGACGTAATTAAATTTCACTATGTAACAACGCGTGACAATTCGCGGGGTGAGGGGATGCAAAGCCCCGCCCTCTTTACACTATCTACATCTACCGATAAATAGTAAAACTACTCGAAACGTTCGATATCGATGTTGCAATGTAGTTTAGCTACCTTGACGGTAGATGGCGGCCTGTTCACAAAATGACTATAAACTGTAAAAATAATATTTTGGCGATTAAAATTTCTTTACGTCTGAATGCAAAACAAATTTCAGCACCTTTGTATGATTATTTTACCAATACTGAGCTCTACGGAGCTTTATATTTTTAGTTCACATGTCACAAAGTGTTGCCATCTAGTGTCGAATATATTTAATTATATTTGAAAGCCGACGCAAAAAGATTTTTCTAGAACTATTTAAATAAATTAGGTGTAAATTACTTACAAATGAAATGTGATGGCATCCATAGTATCGGAGCGTCTATATGAGTAGTTTTTACACGATAAAACACAACACTTCATCCTGTTCTTCTTAATACTACGAAAATACACCGATTTGCGGTGATGGCATCCATAGTATCGGAGCGTCTATATGAGTAGTTTTTACACGATAAAACACAACACTTCATCCTGTTCTTCTTAATACTACGAAAATACACCGATTTGCGCTTTTTAACACATAAGCGCACAGGACGAATGCTGACAGTATACTAACTAAAGCCACGCCCACTATGATGACGTCAGGACTACTTAGAATCACAGTGCACAGTTGCTTATGCCGTCTTCTTTTTGTATTTGCTTCATGATATCAGAAAGTATAAAATTGTGTATGTTTTTGTGATAATGACATATGTGTATTGTAAATGTACTAGTTAAATTAATAAATAGATACAGGTATTGTAGCTAATGGTCGTCAAAATGTCAGCCGTTAATATATTGAAAACTGATTGTCCAGCAACCAGTACATCAATGCAGTCGCGTTGCGAGCGAAGTGTAGTCCCCGCGACTGCTCCGGAGCACCCGCCGCCATACAACGCGCTGTACACCGCGGTGCAGCCATCGCCCCCATCGCCATCTATGCCACATTCGCCACAGCCCCCTGCAGTTTCCCCTCATCCTAACAGTGAAACTGACTACCAACCTCCAGATGAAGGTAATCTCGCATTTTTTATTCCTTGGATTTTGGTCGATTTCGATCCTTGCGTCAACTTGAAAATACTGTAGGATGCTATTAACTGCGTAGGTTGTAATGCTATAAGTGTCGCTTACCATCGCAGCAGCACTATGCGCTTTGATCTACCCACTCATGCGATAAGATCGTAGGTGGGCTAGAATGCAGTGTATTAATTAGAATACAGCAACAACCACAACACAACCAGATCCTAAAAACCGTTTTCCTTTTTACGCACATGTTGGGTTTTTTCAAAGGATTAGACGACCTAAGACCCATTGATGCAAATTCAAATTCAAATTTCTTTAATTGCCATACATAGGGTAAGTGATAGGGTTTTACAATAAAAATAAGTTGCTTAAAGACCTATTTAGCCATGAGATACGGCATGCAAACTTTTTTTTTTAAATTACCAAATAATATAGGTGGTAGTCGATTCTAAAATGTCAAGTTCTTAAATGTAAGTTATATAATTCAAAATGTCATAATTTACTATGTCAATATCATAATTAAAATTTGAATACATTCAATCAAAAATAAAGGTCTGATAAAATAGTGATACGCAGTGATACACAGCAATTACGTCTATCATATGTCAACATGCATATCATTATCATTTTGAAATTCCTTAACACTATAATAACATTTTTTTATTAGCCATTCACGTAACTTTTTGGTCATGAAAATCATAGGGCCGTGTTTGAACTGCTTTGGAATTTTATTAAATATTTTTACACACATACAGTAACAACCTTTCTGATAGACAGAAGTTTTTGGTTTATCGTCTAAGACGAGCCGTTGACTATCTATAGTGCTTCGTGGATATATATCACAAGCTGACTTAAATAACTCTGCATGTTGTTTGACAAATTTATATATTTCTAATATGTACATGCCAGGGACTGTTAATATACCCAGCGTAATAAATAGGGGCTTGCATGTATCAAATGGACCTTTACCGCATATAGCACGTATACATTTTTTTTTGTGCGATGAGAACTCTATTTACTTCAATGCTGTTGCCCAACAGAACCAGACCATAATTAATATTAGACGCGACGTAACCATAATAAGCAGACATAGTTACGCTAAGAGTCGTTATCTTAGTTAAACGCCTTAAAACGAAAGCAAACCTATTAATTTTATTACAAACTTTATCAATGTGGCCAGTGAAATTTAAGTTCTCGTTAAGTACTACACCCAAAAATGAGACCATGGTAGTCCTTTCAATAGGTATGTTTTTGTACAGCACATTAAGATTATTTGCTGCTCGTCCTTTTATGTTAAAATTTATGAAATTTGTCTCATTCAGATATACATTTAGATTAATTAATTTAAGATATTGAACTATATTATTAATTGTGATATTAATGTCATTTTCATAATTATTTAAATTGTCATTATAATTCGATTTAACAAATATGGAAATGTCATCTGCTGCAAACATTATGCATTGATGTTTAGTCACTCTCGGTAAGTCATTTATATATAATAAAAATAATATAGGACCTAGAACGCTACCCTGTGGTACTCCAAACTTATTTATTTTATAATTAGAACGATCGGATGTAGTTCTATTCCTCTCGCTTATTCTATTTATTTCTACGCACTGATGTCTATTTTCTAGATATGTTTTAAGCCAAGAGTGAGAAAGACCTCTGATCCCATACTTTTCCAGTTTATCTAACAAGACATTGTGAACTACAAAATCGAATGCCTTAGACATATCGAAGAAAAGTACAGTAGTACACTGTTTATCATCGAGTCCAAGGATAACGTTATGTATTAGATTAAAGCACGCGAGGGTAGTTGATTTTCGCTTTTGGAAACCATTTTGCTCCGGTGTAATGATTTTGAATTTTGTTAAATAGTTGAGCAGTCGTTTTTGCATGGACTTTTCAAATACCTTTGATAATACCGGTATTAATGTAACAGGGCGATAGTTACCGATTTCAGATTTATTCTGTTTTTTGTGGATAGGTTTCACGATCGAGAATTTAAGAGCCTCAGGAAAGCATCCTGTTTCAAAGGATAAATTAATTAGGTATGTTAATACCTGGGCTAGCTCGTTTTTACAGAATTTCAACACTTGTTGAGATTTCATCATACCCACATGAGCTAGAATTGTTTAGTGATTGTATAATACGACTAGTTTCTGTTGAATTCACCGGTTCAAGAAAAATTGACTTTGATATATGATTGATCGTTGATAATATCTTTCGCTTTTTATCCATATTATACATATACCTTCCATCAGTTAGGTTTACGTAGTAATCGTTAAACAGTTCAGCTATTTTTGTCCCATTTGTTATTATACTATTTTCATATTTCATATGTGTAATGTATGCAGTAGCCAAATGCTTTGTTTACTGGGCAAACGAATTGAAAAAACAAAGTGTTTTCAATTCATATATGATCCCGTCGATCCATTCCAATGCAATTGCAATGTGGCTATCATTTACCAAAAGTGTACCAATGTACTAATAGCTATAATACCTAGTCACGTCATAAATTCTGTCACATGTTTAATATAAAATAATTGAAACAAGTTTATTCATTATGTAACCATTTATATACCAAAATGAACTTAACAAAACATAGATTCTTATGACACTAAAGTTTATTCAAAATGACCTCCGTGATTTTGAATACAGGCCTTCAATCTGCGCGGCCAGTCGTCTATCGCAGCACGAACGAGGTCCATGTCAATATCGGCGGCTGCCTTAATCAAGTATGTCTTGAGTGACTCCAAATTGGGATGAGGCTTTGAGCACGCCTTTTCCTCCAAGTGTTGCCATATCTTGTAATCTAACGGATTCAAATCTGAACTGGAGGAGGGCCAGTCTTCGTGGCGGATGAAGTCGATTTCACGCGCCGCCAGCCAGTCTTGTGTGCTCTTCGCTCTATGAGCTGGCGCCGAATCTTGTTGGAATACCCAGTGCCTGTTATTGAACATGGTATGAGAAACAGGTTCCACAAGGTTCGTCAGGACTGTATTTTGATACACAACTGCATTCGTTTTTACACCTTTCTCACAAAAATGTACCTCTGTTAAGCCCCAATAGGAAACTCCCAACCATACCATGAGCGAGGATGGAAAATGACCTCGTTGGACACGCGGAATACGGTTGCTTGCTTCTTCACTACTGTGTGCGTACACCTTATCATTTTGTTTGTTGTAGCTCTCTTCTACGGTAAAAATTTTATCATCCGAAAAAAGAATGTCCCGAAATTTTTTTCCCGCGTACCGCTTCAACAAAGCGCGGCATCTCTTCAGTCTCAGGTCCATTAGACGAGCATTCAAACGATGTCCTGTTTTTCTTCGATATGCCCGAAGCCCTAAGTCTTCATTTAACATCCTTTTCAGCGTGGTTCAGCTTAACCCCATCTGAAGGGCCAACAGTTTCTGCTTACGTTTGGGATTTCTTTGAATTCGCGCCTTCACAGCTTTTATCACTGCTGGAGTCCTAACAGACCGAGGGCGACCACTTCTTGACCTGTCATCTACACTAGAGTCTTCATTGTATCGTTTGATGGTACGATAAACGAATCTTTTGGTTATATTCAAATTTTTCAGTATGTCAAAAATTTGAATTGGCGCGTAACCGCAACGATGCAACTGCAACGCGGTCTTCTTTAAGCGTCCACTCCATATTTAAAAATGAGCAAAATTCTAAAAAGTATACAGTTTTATTTTCATGAACAATTCGAAATTCGAATTCAATAAACTTTTTTTGTGGCCAGCATTCTAAAAGAAAAGTTTTTACTGTGTGACAATACTTATGACCTGACTAGGTATATACCTATGTAATGTATAGCTATTATACAACGCATAATTAGGAAATTACATCATTAATAAAACAGTTGTAATGCAAGATTCCAATGGCAGAGGATTGTTTACAGTGTACTGAGGATGAAGTAGTATAGTAATGTTGGTTTTGGTGGTGTGGTCAGAGTCGTCGCTGCCGTTCATCAAGCGTGCGGCGTCGGGGCGCGCGTGGGAGGCGCGCGAGGCGCGCGAGTCGGCCGGCCGCCAGGCGGCGCGCGTCTTCAACAACCCCGCCTACGTGCGCGGCGCGCACCCCCCGCCCGGGTAACTCGCCACAACCCCGAACCACAGCTTACACTACACTACACTACACTATACATTGCACTGCACTAGACTAAACTGCACTACACGGCACAACACGACACGATACGACACGACACGATACGACATCACACAACACTATTTTTTATCTTCTCTCTCTTTCTTCTATCTCACCATTACCATGTACTTTTCAATATTATATTTTCATACTGTCACCATCAACAAAATAATAACATAATATAATCATAACTTTTAAAAATAGCTTATCAATAATAATCTTAATAAAAATTTACTTTTAAATAAAACTAGGTTTTATCGATTTAATCGCGTATTTATATTTTATGTTACCAAAAATTTACTTTTATGTTTTCAAATGTATGACGTCTGGACCAGGTGTTTTTATACTAAATTTAAAAATAGGCTTAAAACGGTTTTAATATTCAACCCATTGATACCTCTGCTATAGAAATCCTAAGATCTATGAAATTCTTAAAGGTATTTTATACTGTCTTGTTGAAGTTGAAATTTTTCCTTTTCAAGCGACTTTTTACAATTTACGACCGAGGTTTACAATTCGTCGGAATCTTTTTTTAATGTATGTTCACCGATTATACGAAGATGCCTGAACCGATTTGAAAAATTCTTATTTTGTTTTCAAAGGGTTATAGGTTGTCCCATTTAAATTTTATCTAAAACGGTCGAGCGGTTTTAAAAAAAATCAACAATAAATTATATTTATTTTGAAGTTGGTTGTACAAAACTTTAAATTCTACCACTTATTATCAAAATAAGTTATCCACATTCATGAAAGGAATTAAAAAAGTAGTAGTAGAAAGCGAGGTCTGCCATATAACATGGTAAATGACAAAGACTGACTGCAAACCAGTCAAAGCTCCAGTCAAAAAGTTACAAAAAAAATCACTATAAAGTGAATGTTCAAACCATTTATTCACAAAATGTGTTATGTATTTAAAATATATGTTAGAGTTTCTACGATCTTATATCTACTTATTAAAGTTCTTCTCATCAGTCTGTAATTATTATTAGTAATAACTATACCATCAGTAATAATAATAAAAAATTATATGGTGGAAAAGAAGTCTCTTACAAAGAACGTCCTACAATAATACATTATCTCAATCATAGTAATGTGTAACAATTCTATTTAATGTTATGGCAACACTAGTTAAAACAAAATGTCAAAGTTTTTTATTTCTGGCTTTACGACTCTGCGTTCTAGCCCTTCTGAGAATGTCACTGTATGACACAAAGGCCCTGGAGCCATGCCAGAAATATACATTTATAGTATGAAAACATATAATAGAGATACAATAATCT